>CM072823.1:51424642-52624642 GCA_036937905.1 Salvia rosmarinus | reverse complement strand
TGGAGTAAACTTCAGATTTGTGGTGCAAGAAATAAACCCAAGTCATACGAGTGTGATCATCTATAAACAACGAAATTATTTGAAATTTTGACCCCAATGACGGTGCGGGCCCCAAATATCGAATGGATTAAAGAAAACATAGAGTTCACACGGTATTATTAGGTTTAAAGGTGCATCTATGACTCTTGGCTAAAACACATGTTTCACAATGTAGATCCAAAGAAACTAATTTAGAAACAAAAGTTTAAGGTAACCTATGGAAGGATGTCAAGCCGGCGATGCGAGCCAGCGATATTGGTGGATCCATGAAGCGACATCACGGTGCCTTTTGAGCAATTTCATCCACGTAATACAATCCATTTCGTTCGGTGCCACGTCCGATAATCTCCCGTCTGGATATCCCGTAAAATGCGGAAGGTAGGATGCATTAATGCAGTATGCAGTTAAGTTCCTTCGTGACATGGTGATAGATAAAAGTTTATGGATAGCGCAAGCACATATAGACAATTAGAAACTCTAAGTGTTGGAGAAATTTCTATTGTTCGGCCCCATCAGGGAGTAATTTCCCATTATTTGTCTGAACATGTGTTTTTGTGGCTTTGTAAGCGTCAAAAATCGACGAATCGCGTCATAGTGTACGTGGCACAAATCAAATATCCACTCAAGACCTTTATTTTCCATATGGCTAAGTCTTTTAAAACATTCACTTGAGGTATGGATGAAGTCAAAGAGAAGTCAGTGATTCACAAAAACAGACGACCGGAATGAAAAGCGGATGGGTCGGGTATAAAACCGACCGTTACCTTCATTAGTCGGGCGTGGTGTCTTTCTCTTTCTTCCTCCCTAACTCCCGCTGCAACCTTAGCCGCTCCCCATTCCTTTTCTCCTTCATCCGCGGCGCCTCGTCCCTCTGAAATTTGGGCGTTGCCTCGCGATCCGGTGACGCCAGTTCCCGGCGCCGCCATTGCGACGGTGGCCTTTCCCCGATTGTTCCTTTGCGGCTTGTGGTTGTCTTCCCACCATTCGGGTAACCTACCAATTGAAAACACATATCTTTCGTGTGTTTTGTCATCCCACGATCTGAGCACTGAAGTTTGCCTTATCGATCTTATCCGGGATGATGAGCCGCTAGTGTTGGTCGGGGCGACCGGTTGAGCGGCGGAATCCTCTCGCCGCCATACCTGCTGCCTCGCTGCTCTGTGTCACAAGGCCGCTCCCGATTTCTCGATCTGTGGGATTCTCGATGAATTGGATCCCCGATCCCCTTCTGCCCTCCGCGGATTATTGCATAGGCTGCCTCCACAGTTGGTAGTGGGTCAATTTTAAGGATGTCCCTCCGTTCAGGTTCGTATTTCTCGTTTATTCCGGCGAGAAGTTGGAACAACCGTGTTTCAGACTGTATTTTTCGGTATGTTGCTATATGTTTATCGCATTCCATTGGATTTGGATGATTTTCATCGATTTCTGCCCAAATCCTTTGTAAATTGCTGTAGAAATTCTCTATGGTACCTTGGCCTTGTTTGCTACTGTTGGCTTGTACAGTAAGTTCGAAAATCTGGGCTGAGTCCTTCTTGATGCTGTATGTTGTGGCTAAGCTTCTCCATAAACTCTCTGCAGTCCTATATTGGACATAATTGTTGGCTAATGTTGGTTCCATGTTTTGGATGAGCCAGGATATGACCGTGAGGTCGTTCTGGTACCATTTGTTATATGCGGGATCATTCGGCTCGGGGGAAGGAGGATGGCCAGTGATGTGATTGAGGCAACCCCTTCCTCCGATGGCTAAATGCATCATTCGTGACCACAGCGCATAGTTGAACTCGTTCAATTTGATGCTTATTGTGACGGATTGGCTTTGGTTGTTCTCGGAGACACGATTTTCAGTCGTTGATTGACCGAGGTGTCGTAGAAGTGTGGCCAACTGTTGGGCCAGAGCTTCTGCCCCGGGTTGGGTCTCCGGCTTAATGTAGTCTTCGTCCTCCATGTAGAAAACAGGTTTGTATAATGGTAGATGATGATTGCAGAATAGCGATGATCCTTGAGGATCGCTACTGCTCTGATACCATATTAAATTGTATATTTGAACATATTGAGAAGATCGTAATTACATTTCGTATATTCTATTCAATGAGTAAACATAGCAAAGTATATAAAGAATACAGAATTTGTAAATAAGGAAATAACTAATTAAGGGTATGATCTTGTGTTGTGTTATGCGAGATTCGAGGCAGACGAATCGTGCTATTCTGGGCGTGTATCAAGCTATTTTGGGAAGACAGAAACTGATTGCTAACACTATTAACTCTTTGGATGGATCCACTCGTCCTATTGATTATAAATGTTACTCATTAATTTGTATACCAGGGACGGTGAAAAGATAGATCTGTATAATTATGCTCAGTGTGTTGACATGGACTGTGGGTGTCAGAATTCTGCCGATAGTTACCAAGAAATGATGAAGACTTGCCACTCTTTGCAATCACATTACGGCTTCATGCTGATTGCTATCACACTGTTACAGAGAATTACTGCAGGTTGCGACCAGCGCTGATAACTTCACACCTACATATTAATGACTTCACTAACTTCCTCACTAGATTTGTTTGTGTAGGATTCATTTCCTCATATTATCATAGCCCCAAACGCTGGTGTTGCTGCCTACAAGAGCTGGTTACTCACTCTTGTAAGTCTTTGAACCCAAGAGGAGTGTGCATATGTGCAATATTTTTCAGCAAAACATTATGCAAAGATGTTTAGTTCTCCAATTTCATGAAGGAGCTCAAAGTTCCAGCAGTGTTCTCGGATTACTGTGAAGAAGCTTGTCATCTTTCAGCTTCGTGTATAAGATCTCTAACAGGCGATGCCCCAAGAATACAAGTACGTCACTTTCTATCATATGCTGATTTTCTGCAGCCTTTGTAGCTTCAATCTTCCATGTCACTGAAGATGATTTTACGACTTGTGCAGATTCAGATCAATCCATTCAGGCAGCCTCTTTGTGTTGAAGAAAGCGCTATTTACCTTCCTTGCTACTCTAATTGCTTCTTGTTTGGGTTGTGAACTAGCTGTGCGTTCAACGAAGATGCTCAAATAAAGGCGATGTTGCTCCTGAGTTGACTGGGGATCTTGATATGTATGATTTCGTAGACAAGGAGAGAGATATGGAGATTTAGTTGGGCTTTGGATGAGGCTATAAGCTTTCAAAATAGCTTATAAAATGTTTAGGAGTTTATATATCTTTATCTAAAGTTGATCTACGTAAATATATACATACACGTGTGCTTGTGCTTTTTTGGTAATGCTGTCTAAAATTTTAGCGTTAATTAACTTTATTCCAAATCCGTACAACTACTCCGCTTTGCAGGTTTTACTCGCTTCACTTCAGTTTAGTAAAGAGGAAATTGTATGTTTTAAACCTCGAGCGAGACAAGTCTTCGGCTTCGTCTTTCACGATCAAAACGGCCGTTAAAGTGGACACCTGTACATCCGTTTTCCCACACAAATACTCCAAACTTCACTACCAGAAGAAAATATCAAATTGACGTCTCAAATCATTAACTCCGTCAAGTCAAACCCTTCCCCAAAATCCTTCAGTTGATGAAATCAAAGGCCCAACCGTCGAATTCCGGCTGAATTGGGCTCCATCCGATCATCACGAAGCATGCTGCCTTATGAGAGAGAGGTGCGGTGGTTTTTGTCCTTTCTTCTCGTCGGGGTAGGGTTTGGGATTCAATTCGGGAGTGCACTGAAGGTGCCGGTCAGATTCACCGACGTGCTCCCTGTGCTGCCGCGTCAGGTGTCGTGGCCCGTGCTCAACAACATCCATAGCGCCGTCGACTTGCTTCCGCAGTATATCGGATCATTGGCGCCGGAAAATGGGACGATTAAGTGGAACGGCGCCTGTTTCTCCGAGAACGAAGCGAAAATCGAGTTCACCGGCGCCGGTGATAGGGGAATTGGAGGCGGCGTCATCCACCTTTCGGTCCGTGAGCTCGATTTTGTTCCTGTTCTCGTATATATTTGGTGATGATAATTTTGTGGGATTTTAATTTGGCGGAAATGGCTTGAGTTTAAGCAATTAGGATTTAGGGCATACTATCCCTGGGTTATTGTTATCTCGTGCATTTGTTTTTTTGAACCGTGACGTGCATAAATTTGCTGAACATTGAAAAGACTATTCTGTTCGATGATAGAGTTTCATTTGATTCTGCTTACTGTTAAGAGGAGTTTCTAGTGGTGGCGTGTATGTTGGAAGTAATAGTTAAGCTTTTGTTATTTGAACTTCACACTATATGTCTATGTGCATAACAAAAGCTTAAACTGTATTTGCTCTTTTTAAGAATGCTCAGATACTTTCATGCTGCTGGTTATAGTTTCATTCTTGTAATTGTGTACGTGCTTTTGTTTATTTGAGCTGGTATTTTTTCATTAGGAATAGTTTGTAATCGTCACATAAGAATGTCTATTGATGCTGCTGTCTGCTAAACTCAACACAACCTCTCTTTCAGACTGCGGCTGCCCATAGCTGGTCATGTATGGATTTGTATGTATTTGCAACTCCTTACAGGGTCACTTGGGATTACTATTTCACTGCTCGAGACCACACACTGAAAATTGAATCGTGGGAGGAACCCGCTGAAATAGAATACGTAAGCAATTTTTTCCTAATTACTTCATAATGGTTGATTACTTAAAGGTAGAAGTTGACATTTTGAACATTCTGAACAGGTAAAGCAGCATGGGATCTCGGTTTTTCTTATGCCATCGGGAATGCTTGGGACATTTCTTTCCTTGGTTGATATCTTGCCGCTATTTTCTAACACAGGATGGGGTCAGAGTGCTAATCTAGCTTTCCTGGAAAAACACATGGGTGCATCATTTGAGAAACGCCATCAACCTTGGCGTACTACCATCAATCCAGAAGATGTGCATTCTGGTGACTTCTTAGCTGTTTCAAAGATCCGTGGACGTTGGGGTGGATTTGAGACACTGGAAAAGTGGGTCACTGGTGCATTTGCTGGACATACAGCCGTATGCTTGAAGGACGAAATGGGTAATCTTTGGGTTGGTGAATCTGGACATGAAAATGAAAAGGTATGCAGTATTCTTGTGGCTCCTATCTTCTGTTGCATATGGTTCTTGTTTTATGATAATTATAAAGACAAATCTGTTTTCTTTTCAATACTCTTGATTGTCAAATAGAAGACATTCTATGTTGGCTGATAAATTTCGCCCAAACAATAAAATTCTACTAATAGGAAATATGTAAGGTTACCCTTTGCTCGAACTGCATTTGAATGAAATTCATATTCTCCTTCTAAAAACATTGTATGATGATTATATGAAGCTTAACTGGCAGAACTTGAATCCTGAGTTTGATGAAGAATAAATATATTTGAACATGGTCCATATCCATCTCTGTATTGATATAAGCTATTGCTTGGAACGAAGTTTATAAGGGGTTCTTGTTGGGAAATCTTATGAAGCTGTAAAATCATTACATTGGCATTTTCATGTTGATAAGCTGACTTGTCTCTTTGCTGCTGCTCCAGGGTGAAGAAATTATTGCTGTAATTCCTTGGGACGAATGGTGGGAAATGGCACTCAAGGATAGTTCTAATCCGCAAATTGCATTGTTACCATTACATCCCGAAGTACGTGCCAGGTTTAACAATACTGCAGCCTGGGAGTATGCTCGGCAGATGGCAGGGAAGCCATATGGTTATCACAACATGATCTTTAGTTGGATTGACACTGTAGCTGATAATTATCCTCCACCACTAGATGCTCACTTGGTAAGTATGCTTTTCTCTATGTAGACTAAGATGGTCGGATCTTTATTCTCTCCCATGAATTTCACGACATGTTGTCAAATATCACATACTCAATTCTGTTTAATTACTAAGTATTAATCTACCTGCAGGTCATTTCTGTCATGTCTATGTGGACCAGAATGCAGCCAGCATATGCTGCCAACATGTGGAATGAAGCTCTTAACATGCGGCTTGGGACACAGGTGAAGTATCTTATCATTACAGAACTTTTGCCATAACTTGATCAATATCTCTGCTAGAGTCTCGAGGTGAAGTATAGTTGTATAAAATGTCATTACGCGCAGGCTGAAAACTATGAGCTTCTAAGTGCTTGATGTTATAACGGATGCCCTCTACAGACCTGCATATTAACTCCTACGATATGAATATACCTTAAAATTTAATCAGAGGGGTAAAAAATTATTATTATGATATACAGAATTGTGTTCCTAGACAATAATTAAATGATACCTACTGGTTTAGCTACATCTGTTGGATTCCTCTAGATATTGATGTGTTTAACTTGTAATTTTCTTGTAGGATCTCGGCCTGCATGAAATTCTAGCTGAGACTGAGAAGCGAGGTATAACATTCGATCAATTACTAACTATCCCAGAACAAGACGAATGGGTGTATAGTGATGGTAAGTCTACAACATGTGTGGCCTTTATTCTGGCAATGTACAAAGCAGCTGGAGTATTTGGTCCAGTAGCCAATTCCATTCAAGTAACCGAGTTCACGGTGAGTAGCTATGCGTTAGACCTCACAGACGACTATGTTACTCACCATTGTCTGCTCACGTTGACTTGTTTTGGTGGTGGCAGATCAGAGATGCTTACATGCTTAAAATATTCGAGAACAACACGACGCGCTTGCCACATTGGTGCAACAACGAGGTGGATCAGCTGCCTTTCTGCCAGATCTTGGGTGAGTATAAGATGGAACTCCCACTCTACAACACTCTGGAGGCATACGCCCAGATGAACGAGCGTTGCCCATCTTTACCTCCGACTTATGAGAGGCCTCTTCAGTGTTAAATAATTGGATATAGATTGGTTATGTGTGAGAATATTAATGAATGTCCAAAACTCCAAGCTTGTAATGTGTATTATCGCCTTGGCTTAAGAAACATGCCGTGCTTTCACTTTCCGTTTATCAAAACGTATATATGGTTCCTTTCGGAAATGCAGTCGGTCGTCTAATAAATGAGACTCCTAACTGTGGATTAAAAGAAGAATCTGGAACCTTGCTGTTTCACTCTACCTTGCAGCGCTACTAAAATCACACTAGTTTTGCTATAACTGCAGTCTGCAAGCATAACAAGTCTTCTGTCATTTGCATGAATGCAAGAGGAAGCTCCTAATGTTCATGATCATGTAAGGCCAAATCATAAGAGTTCTCCAACTTGAAAAGTATTATTGATAATTGGAAACAAGCCCAACTCAACAAGACAATAACGTAATTGCATGATGAAACTTACAAAATAAAAAAAGCTGGAAATTAAATACTAGAAAAGGAGATTGTTATTGAAATGAACCCCCGCCCCCAAAAGCATAATTATGTAAGAAATCAAAGCTCTCCATTCCATAGCTCCTCCACAAATATGATCGGACCATCTTCGGACACGAACTCCTCCCCTCTATGTGCTCTGCTCTGTGGGATCTCTCTTATTTTTTCACTCTTCCTCACTCAAATCTACTGAAAAATCTCCACCATTCTTTCCGGCTTGTGGCTCTTCACCACTATAGCCACT
Organism: Salvia rosmarinus; assembly: GCA_036937905.1. Taxonomy (NCBI): domain Eukaryota; kingdom Viridiplantae; phylum Streptophyta; class Magnoliopsida; order Lamiales; family Lamiaceae; genus Salvia; species Salvia rosmarinus. The sequence continues at coordinate 52,617,076 of CM072823.1, read as the reverse complement.
CCCTCCTGATGCGCCCATGTCAGGCAAACCTAAATTCCAAAACACAAACAATACAATCTCAAATCCCACAAACTTCTCAAAGAACCATAAATCTTGTGGTTTTGAAAGGTACCTGAGGCACACTCTTTCCTTTAACTTTTGCAATATCCTTGAGCACAACGTTGTCCACAATATTAGATCCCCATACAGTCCCTACCGCTCCCAGCGGAGAGAAACTCGTCACCACAATACCCTTCTCCTTGCACAGATCAATCAACCTCTTCTGCTGCCAGCATAATCATCATAACATGAAATTTATATCGACGGATTCATAGACAACGAATGCAATCATGTTGGAATTATTTTATTTGCTTGATTGACAGCAGGAAGGATTTTGAAAAGGAAGGCATGTCATCGATTTTCTTGCAACTGAAATTATTAACTCCAACGGACTTCACCAGCAACACTCTTCCATGGCAGCCCACACATACTTGCAATCAAAAGGAACAACATTGTCTTTCCTCATCAGATACTCATAATGCCCGGCCTTCGCGCTCACAGGCCAGGCCAGTATATCAGATAGAGATCAAGATACTCGAGCTTGAGGTTCCTACACACATCAAATCCAAAACAACATATCAAACAAGCTAAAGAATTGCAAAATGTAAACATATTTTGCTTTTTCAAGAAAATTTACTCCAAAGATTTCTCGAAGCTGACAGAATGCGGTCAGCATAAGCGTCGCTGCGCCATAGCTTGGCAGTGATGAAGAGCTGCTGCCGCGATTGGATTAGGCCGTTGTCGAGGGCATCTTGAATGTCTTCGCCCACGGCTTGCTCGCTTCCGTAATGAGCAGCTGTGTCGAAATGCTTGTAGCCGCGTTCGATGACTTGGATCACCGCTTGTTTCTCCTCGGGTTTCTCTGACTCCTAGCACTGGATTTTGCTGCCTGAGTTCAGTTGAATTTCTGGGATGGCCATTTATTTCGTTGTTTGAAATTTTGTGGGATGATTCTAAGCAACATATAGGGATGTTTTGTGGAGTATCAAGTTCAAGGGGATGGGGCTAATTGGGGCTGCTACATAATTGAGGCGGCCGACGAGACATCAGTCAAAAGATAACAAGTAAGAATGGCAATAATAAAGTAGATAACTTCCTAGAATAATACCAAATATCTACTCTCTTCTTCCCCCAACAATATCATCTTTGAAAATAAAGTTTATTCTCTAATATTCATTATGCCTCTATATAAGTATCCTTTACAATAAAAAGTTTCTGGAAAACAAAGTTAAAGAAGTTGCATTGAGAACAATCATTTCAATAGAATTTTAAATAGAACACTGTTAGAGAAAAAAAATTATTTAAAAAAGAATTCTTGTTCGGAGATAGACGTTTTAATTATCATAGTTTAGAATCCAGGATTTAGGGTTTGAAAAAACTATCTTTATATTTTTCTGGTAATAATTCAAACTTCTTATTTTGCCCTTATTCTTGATGCAAATTTTTTAGTTATTAGATTTTTCATGCTACAATTAAGGGTAAAATGAGCAATTTACTCTACTTATTGATATACGATTTTCTACAGCCCGAGAAATTTATTCAGATATAAACTATATACAAAAGAAAAAGGGGGAAAAAGAAATGAGTAGCTTCTGAAATATCTTGATCCCAAATTTGTTGGATGGTCTTGTAAGGGCCTGATGGGATATGGCCCAACCGACTGCGCCCACTAACAGTCCAAACGAACGCTTAACGCTGGTAGCGGCCCACGGTTGGGCTCAAGGCGAGCCCTAATCGCCAAAACCCTAGCCCCGAGCCGCCACCCTGGCCAATGGAGAAGACGCCCTGAACCAGGTCGGCGCCACCTCCACGTGGCGCACGTGAAGGCTAAAGGTCTCGCCCGCCAATGGAGGGCATGCCGGAGGAAGAGTCACGAAGATCCTGCTCCCGCCAATGGAGGCGTGCGGCAGGAAGAGTCAAGTCACGACCAATGGAGAGGTTGAACACGCCTTGATTGCGCAGGCTGGAGTTGTATAAATAGAAGAAAAACCGACATTAGAAGGGTTGACAACTTATCGAATACTAAGAGCTTGTAACTACACTGCATTATAGTGAAAGTATTGAGGAAACACTCCTCCGTGGACGTAGATCTCATTAACGATCGAACCACGTAAAAGTCTTGGTGTTCTTTATTGCTTTCATAAAATCTCGACACTCACCCAACCGCACTTATCATTGGCGCCGTCGTGGGAACATTGAACAAGAAAGCTTCGCTTCCTCTACAACTTAATGGCAAGAACACGCACAACCGCCGCCCACGCTGGCGACAACCGCCGAGGGCGACTGTGGTCACCGTCATGAAGGAGATCGCAGACGCCACAAGCGCCAGCTCACGAGGGCAACATGGAAAACGCCCCATACACCCTCGGGACCGCCTCCTAACGTAGGGAAGAAGCCGACCTCAACGAGGACGAACAAACAGCTCATTCGTCCCATTTGTGCTCTCACCAGCCAGGACCGAATTCCTCAACGCCAATCTCGGCGATTCCAAAGCTTCTCAACTAGAGGACCAGGGGCGGGCCCTCGCGGGCCCCGATCAACACCACGGCCGCCCGAGGTCGCCCTCCGAACAAATGGCGCTCACTCGGCGTGATAGCCGAGAACGCGATCACGCCCGACGCAGCGGAGCGCCACCGCGAGCCGAGCCGCCTCATTCGCGGGCCCTCACCGCGACGAGCCGCCACCACCGCCGCCTCGCCATTCGCGGAGCCGCCTCCACCTCGCCATGCCGACTAGAGAGCCGAGCAAACAGGAGTGAGGAAAGGCGGTCGAACTCCCTGGAGGGGCGATGGGCGTCGCTATCGATCCCCACCCTCCGTAGGGATGGCAACGATCTCCTGGGTTCGACTGCACGCGGAGAATCATCTCCCTTTCTCCAGAAGATTCTAGACACGCCCGCCCCCGATGCAGACGGCACCCAATATAGCGGCTCACGATGGCACAGGGGACCCTCCGACTTCCTTTTCGCCACACTACCAACATGGCGATCAAGGAATGGAAGATTTTCACATGTGCAAAATCTTCCCGAGGTGCCGATCTCCAACGCACGACGTTGGTTCACCCGCCCGCCGTAGCAAAGATACACCGCCTGTGACCTTATGGATCGCCTTCAAATGACGCTTCTATCGAAGATGCCACCCCAGCAGCCTTCCTCCGACTGCTCACAATCCGCCAGGCGGGATGAGACGATGTCAAACTTCGCCTCGAGGTTCATCAAAGAGTCGCTCAAAATTGACGACAAGAACGACCTCTACATCATCAACGCTGCTCAAAACGGATCCGACCCGGCACAATGAACAAAGAAATTACTGGGGAGAAACCAAAGACGGCAAGTAAGCTTTGAACCTGGTGGACAACTTCGTCGAGAGACGAGTCGGACCGGAAGAAGCGGAGATCCGGGACGAGCGTAAGTCCGAGAAAAAGCCGACGACCGAGTCGAGGCGCCGATCAAGCGCCTTCGACGTAATCAAAGAGGACCACTAGAGTCAGGCTCGACCTCGCCCAACCACAGCGGTAGCGCCTCCCCTGCTCAAATCAAGGCGGAAATATTCGAGCTCCACGAGCTCTTCCCAAGCCCGTCCCATGAAAGGAGGATCGAAGAAGGGTCCACGACGGTATTGTGACTATCACCAAGGGTATGGTCATGATACCGAGGATTGCGTAAACTTGGGCTCGCAGATCGATGAGCTCGTTAAGGTGGAGCCTCAAGAAATACCTCGGCGAGCTGGGTCGAGAAAGCGAAGTTGAAGGAATGGAGCGGCAACAATCGCGGGCCGACCCCCAACGATGACCCAACCCAAGACGACGAGGACGAAGGTCCCAACGCTATGGAGCGGTCTATGTTGTTACCGGATCGCCTCGGGGCGACGAGGCCGGCCCCTCAAGAACGATGCCGGGGCCGGCCCTCAAGAGCGAAGAACAGCGACTCGGGATGGTGAGAACATAACGTTCTCGAGGAGGACCCGTGCCCAAGATCATGCCGCACTGTGACGCCATCACCATACGTGCCGTGGTGGGAAACAAAACATCCACCGGTCTATATCGACATCGAGCCTCCGTCGACATCATCTTCCGTAGCTGTCTGATAAGCTTGAGGTCGGAGGTATTCTGTGTACTTCCGCGCCTCCCGGTTGCGAGCTTCACTCAAGAGGCATCCGGCCGGGGGGTCATTACCCTTCCGGTCACGGTGGGACGAGCTCCTGTGTCGGTCACCAAGGCCATCCGATTCTTCCCGGTCCGAGCTCCCTCCGTACAACATCATCCCGGGAGAGATTGGGCAGACGCCACCAGGTCGTCTGCTCGGTCTACCACCTCACCGTCAAGATTCCCACCCCGTGGAGTGCTTAGCATCCGAGGGGACCAAACGGCGGCAAAGAATGCCTCGACTCTCAACCCAAGATGCGGCCTCGCCTGGGCATAGCAATTACCGTGCCCCTGAGATCGACACCCCGGGATGACCGACCGGGGGCTCCAACTATACGACGATGATCCCTCGAGGTCATCCAGTCGGCACCTGAGGCCCACCGACGTCCGGCGGCATGTCATACAACTTCGAGAGAGTATAGGACGTGTTCGCCGGTCCCCGCCGATATGACCGGAGTGTCGCCTCACTCATAACTCACCGCTCAACATCGACCCGGCTACCAAGCGGTCCGTAAGAAAAGGATATTCACGGCGAGCTGCACCGGTCGTAAGGGGCGAGGTGACTCAACTTCAAGGCCAAGATCTTGTTCGAGGTCAAATACCCGACCGGATGGCTAATCCAATCGTGGTCCCAAAGCTGTGAGGAGGGTGGCGCATGTGCGTCGATTATACCGACCTCAACAAGACGCGCCCAAAGATTGCTACCCTCCCGACATCGACAAGAAGGTGGAGGCATTGGTGGGCCACGAGATGTTCACTCCCGGATCTATACAGTGGTACCACCAAATCTGATGAGCCCGGAGGACGCACCAAGACAAAGATTCATCACAGACTTGCGCTCTTCACAGATCGAAGATGCCTTCGGCCTCAAGAACGCCGGCTACTTACCGAGGATGGTGGATGCAACATTCAAAGACCACATCGGGAGATCGTCGAGGTCTACGTCGGCGACATTGTAGTCAAAGTCGAAACGGAGAGTCGCACGATGACCCCGACTATCCTCCAACTCTCGTGTCGACCAACCTCAACTCAATCCCCATAAATGTACATTTATGGTGAAGACCGGAAAGTTCTTGGGATCTTTGGGTTTCTCGAGGCTCAAGGCCAATCCCACCAGGTGAGCGGTGCTCGACATGCAGTGCCAGGACCATCCGTGAGATCTACAAACTCACCGGGTGCCTAGCCGCCTCGAGATTGCCTCGAGCCGAGAGAGCAGCCTCCTTCTTCAAGATCTTGAGGAGAGCTCCGACTTCGCCTGGCGGGAAGAACACCAGGCAGCCGCCTGGACAACAAGGAATACTGCCGACCTGCCGACCCCCCGCCCGGCAAGGTGAATCTCTCTCTATCCGCCGCGGATGAGGCCATCATCTCTGATCTTGATGCGAGATGAGGTGGGACGACAACTACCCATCTATTTTATCACCAGAACTCTTAAAGGACCGGAGACAAGGTACACCGCCTCGAAAAAAAGCACTGCCCCGTGAACGCAAGCGACGCCCAGACCCTACTTCCAAGCTCACTCCGTCCGGTGCTAAGCGACTTACCCCCGAGACAAGTCTTGTTAAAACCCGAGTCATCCGGACGTATAGCTAAGTGGGCACTGGAGCTCGGCGAGCACGACATCTCGACTCACCCAGCCGCCATAAAAGGCAAGCTCTGCCGACTTCCGGTTGAGGCCAAATTCACGAGTAGGCTCGCCAATGGTAACTCCAGCCCCGCCCACGGCGGAGGAATCTAGCACCACCCGATGGTTGTCGGCGATGTCGCCGACGGAGCCTCGTGCAAAACGGGCAATGGGCGGGCATCCTCCTCCTCGGCCCGGATAGGCAAGAAGTCACCCACGCCCGGCTCACCTTCCCGACCACCAACAACGAGGTGGAGTCGAGGCCCTAATCTCCTGACTCCACCTCGCCACAGAGTCGAGGTGGACAAGATCCAAATCTTGGCGACTCCTGTCGTGGTGAACGTGTGTTAGGCAAATACGAGGCCGAGGAGGACCGAATGAAACAATACCTCGAGAAGGCAAGGAGATCTTGACCTCGTTCGGTACTTCAAGATCCATCGAATCCCAGGGAAAAGCAGCCGAAATGACATCCTCGATAAGTTAGTCCGCGTCGTCAACAAGTCCACCGGTGGAGGAGGTTCATTCCGTAGCATCGCGAGTCCCACGCCGGCATCATCACCAGATAGAGCCGAATTGGATGTCTCCCAAGGCCTACCCGGAAGACGGCGACTACCTCAAGATCGGCTCGAGCCAAAAGGATGATGGCGAAATCCCGTATATCTCATGCATGAGGGCGCTCTCACCGAAAGTCTTACCTTCAACCCTCCCGAGGTGCCTCGGGCGTAAGAAGCGACCACGTGCTCAACGAAATTCACCGGGGTCTTGCGGAAGCCACATCGGTCGCGAGCCCTCTCAAAGAAGACGAGGTCGGATATTACCGCCCACCGCAAGATTCGCCGAGCTCGCCGAAGCGCGGATACACTCCACGGTCAAAAAGCCGCGGTTTGACGGAGCTGCGAGTCCATGGCCTTTCATGCGGTGGGGATCGACATTGTTGGTCCGCTCGATCGAGCACCGTGTCGACGATACTTAGTCGTAGCCATAGACTACTTCACAAAATGGGTCGGCCGAGCCACTTTCGAGCCTCACAAGCGGAAGGATTCAAACCTTCGTGGAAAAATATAGTCCGCCGCTCGCATACCGCACATCCCGGTCTCGACAACGGCACCCAATTCGTCGACAAAACTTCAAGGGTGGTGCGAAGAGCTTCATATCGATCGGCGCTTCACCTCGTCCGCACACCCGCAAGCGAATGGTCGCCGAGGTGACGAACCGCACGATCGCATAAGGATTGAAGAGAGTTGGACCGAGCTAAAGCGATCGGGCTGAAAATCTCCTCAAGTCCTCCGGTCCCACAGACCACACCTCGGACGTCGACGGAAACCCTTTCACCTGGTCTCACGGTACCGAGGCCGTCATACCGGCCGAGATCGGCAAGCCAAGCCCGCGACTCTTCACTTCGACCGGGCCGGAACGACGAAGACCATGGGCCAACCTTGACGCCTCGAGGAGAAGCGCGAGCTCGCCTTCATAAACGGCAAGTACAAAGGCCCTGTGTCACGGTACTACAACAAAGGGTCGTGGCTTCCGCCCAAGTGGCGACCTCGTCCTGAAATAATGAAGCCAAGAGAGCCGAGCGGCTTAACAAGTCGGATCCGACATGGGAAGGCTCGCACTGCGTTCACGAGGACCTCGGCAAAGGGCTTACAAGTGGCTCACCTATCCGGTCGCTATCCCTAACTCGCACATTACTCATTTAAGGAGGTATTTTACATAGCTTCGATTTAAGGTCGACATCATGTTAGTCCCTTAATTGTTTTGCCAAAGTACGATGTTGATTACATGTTCAATAAAACATCTATTTTTATAATGAATATTTCACTTCGCCTCATATATATGTGAATATCCTTTTGATACACCACATTTAAACCTTCACAAGGGCATACTTACGAAGATGGAAACCCCACCAAGTAGGTAAGCATCAGACACCCATTAAGTTGACGCCTACATGCAAAGCATACTGATTACTCGTTAAGTCGGGCGCCTACATGCAAAGCATACAGTTACATTGTTGGGCGCCTACATGCAAAGCATACAGACACCCATTAAGTTGATCGCTCATACGCACGCCGACATCCGGATCGATCTCGCCAACTTATACCCCTTTATTTGGGAAGATATGCACTCCGGTACAAAGTCTAAATGCATTAACGACTATAAACCGAGTACCAAGCCATATATAAGTCAATCGGGCTTCCGAGCTCGTTTATACCCCTTTATTTGGGAAAATATACACTTTGTATACAGTATAAATACATTTACGACCAAAACGAAGTCCTAAGCTATGTTTGTACCTCTCGAGGGTAAAATATACACTTGAAACGAGTCTAAATACATTTATATCTACATACAAAGTCCTACACTATACACGACCTCATTCGAAGCTTAGGGCCCGCCGCCAGACTGCAAGTCGCACCACTTTGACAAAAATCTCGGTGCCGGTGTATGCTCGAACGAACTCGGTGCCTTCAACCCGCCTATCAGGGCCGAAATCACTGCGTCCTACTCCCGGCGCTCGATGCGGGCTCGAGGCCGCCCGATGACAGTTTCGACCCTGTGGTCACCTTCGTCCGCCTCCCGGACATTTCAAGCGCGCGCGCCAATACGTATATTCCGGAATGGGATGCACCAGGTCACACCCCGCCACCGGTCGAACACCGCCGCTGGTACGACCTCGCCCCTACCCGCCGCTCTTCCCCGCCGACCGAGGTCCCGGTCGACGCCCGCCTCCCGTTGGATCGCCTCAAACGACCCGCCTCGGTAGACCCATCAACCGAGCACTTGGCGCATGATCGAATAGCCGCCTCCTCCGCGGGTTCTTCTATGATCGGGCAGCGGGCCTGTTGCCAGGCCTCGCCGCGGGGCCGTGGCATCGCCGTCTCTGGACGAGCTCGTGCACATCTCCATATACTTCACGACGAGTTCACATTCTTTGAACTTCTTCTTTGTTGGGCCTTCCTCATCCCTCAAGACCATACCGGCAAGCAAGCTCGAACTCGGTCATCGCCTGGATATGGTAGTTCCACCACTCGGTGGATTGCCTTCTCGTACCGCATGCTCCTCCGACACCCGAGCTAGCCTCTCATGATCACCGAGTCGCCTCACACCTGTATCAAACGCCTGATAGCGTCGGCAACAAGTCCGCCTGGACTCCTACATGCGATCCTCAACTTTAGGGCCTCGTTCTCGGCCGTGAGGCGGGCCACTTCCCGATCGACCTCGTCCAACTTCCTTCGTGTCGGCACGACGCCGAGCCGACTTCCATAGTGGCCAAAACTTGGGTCAACTCGATGACGGCTCCTCCGAAAAGCACCTCTTCGTCCTTCTCACCCGGCGCCTCGGACCTCTTTTAACTTGGTCAACAATTCATGATCAAGTCCGAGCCATTCAAAGTGAGTATCAGAATAAACAAGACAACACAAATTTTAAAAATATTGCGTTTATTACTCAAAAAGGGAAATTATTACAAGGGCCTGTGGTCCTATCGACCCGGCGATTCAAGCTTATTACATCGTGTCCACGACCTCAGCCTGGGCGGGTCCCGCCGACCTCCTCATGCTCCTGCGGTGACCACCTCCAAATGGAGCTCCCCACCTCCTCCTCCTCCGCCGCCTCCTCCTCACTCCTCCTCGCCCGCCCGCACTCGGCAAGGAGCTCCCGGCTCATGATCTTCGCCCTCCTTACACCGGGCGACGACCTCAGCTGTGAGGTAGAGGCTGATGCCGAGCCTCCAAGACCGGAAGGAGCCAACCCCGAGATCACCCGGCGTAAGCTTTGTCCATTTCTCGAGGTCGACCTCGTCCACCCATGCTTGACCTTATCGGGTCGGGCATGGCGACCGCCACTTCCCTGTGTGATCCGACACCACCTTCGGCTTGAAGACGGCGGCAAGATCGGCACAAACGCCGAGATGCTCTCCGACTCGATGAGCTCACCGTGAAGGCCCTCGTGAGGGTCCAGTCGTCGACCACCTTTCCTCTCCTCCGAGCCTCTTCTTCGCCCGGCCAGCCCTCCTGCTCTCTTGGCCTCCCCGGGCGGCCTCCGATTCCAATGCCTCTTCGTGGGCGGCTCAAGAACGGCCCTCCGGCCTCGAAAGCCTGGCGGCCTCGCTCCAGCCCTCGCGGCCACGGCGGTCTCAGCTTCCGCCACAGCGGCCTAGCTCCCGCCTCCGGCGCCTGCGTCTGGGGCAGCTCTCGGTAGCAAGTCTGCGGCGACTGCAGCCTCCCAAAGAACACGCCTGCAGGGCCCCATCACCGAGCTCCCATCCCGAAAAGAGAAGCACAAGTCAATAACGGATCGCATGGCGACAGATCTAAGCATGAAAGAACCTATGTACCTCGGGAGGTGCGGCCAAACTTGGGAGGTACTCAGACTCAAGGCGGCCACGAGGCCGAGGTCCGATCGCCGGCTGGACCCCACTCGAGGCTCGCCATCACCGCCCATGCTATCGACCTTCTTCGGCCCCTAGTAGGTCCAGCCCGCCGCTTCTTCCTCGCGGCCTCTTTTCGGCGATCGTGAGCCCGCCTCTTGCCCGATCGGCCACCACCGCATCACGTAAGAAAGACACATTAGCACGAAGAAAAGCGAACGTATAAGGACTAAGAAGATGGGATGCCTCACCCCGCCCTGCACCCGGTCCCGACGCTTCGATCCGTAAACACTCACCGGCCTTCTTCAGTCGTCCCGGTGTAACTTATGGACAAGATCTCACCGCGTCAGACAAAGATCTCCTCCATACGGCCCAACAGACTTGATTTTCGTCCGCCATCGCACCGATACCCCTCATACCTCGGCCGCCTCGGCCAGAAAGAAAACCTATTCTCGCCAATGGGACACCTTGGAGGGACGGCTACCTTAAATTTCAGCGGGGTGACAAATAGTACACCCTCCTATGGCCTTCACGCTAAAAGCGCATCAAGACCTCGAAGGACACTCTCGGGCAATGCCGTAACAAGAGAGCCCCACCCCACCAACGACCTAATGGAATTGAGGTCAATTGACAAATAGGGATCCGGAAATACTCTTGAAGGCTAAGGTAAGCGGACGGAGGGTACCTAAGACCCGCCTCAAACTATCTACATAAACCGTGATAAACCCTCCGGAGGGCCATCGCCTATCATCCGGATGCGGCAGACACCACCACGCCTCCTCCGGGATCCGGTATTCCCTCACGACTTCGAAAAGTTCCGCCAAAGTTAAACCCGACCTCGCCACGCCCACCCTCAGCCCATCCCATACCGAGGAAACCGGCGGAACCCTAGAACTCGGCCCTATGGACCTACCCAAACCGTTGTAGCACATATAATCTTTTACGTCGGGGAACTCACGGCCAGAACCCGAGGCGGAAATGGAACTTTCAGAGCGAAAAGAAGATGAGGAAAGCATACTTACTTTTCAGGCGAAGTATATGGCTCCTTCAGCGATGATCAGGATCAACTCAGAGAATTTCTCAGAAATTTTCTCTCGTAATTTCTAAAGCGTTGAAGAGGAAAGTGAGCATTGCCTCTTTTGCGCTATTTATAAGACTAGGCGTACGCAAATTGCCGCTTCAAATCCCACACGCGCCACACGTGATTGGATGTAAATTGCGCAGCACGCGGTTCGAGTGCCCAACTACACCGACGCGTATACGACGTACACCGTGATAAGACGGACCGCCATCGACCTAGCAATCATCATACGGACCCCGCGCCCTCCGATGGCGGCGCCTGTGTCGCACCCCGTCCTTCCCACAAATAGAAAGGGATCCAGATCGGACCTCGACGTTCTATCAACCAAGCCGCCTTCACGAAAGTATACATCCCGGCCGGACCTCGCGAACGGGCCCGAGACAGTTCCGCCTGTATGCAACCCGACATCCCCAAAGGGCGGTCTCTCGTGTCGGACATCGGCACCCACCGGAGGAGTAACACCACTCTAGATCGGACCTCGGCGAAGCGACGCAATGGGCGATATCCGATCGACTTCGACTTCCTTCGGTGCCACATCTTTTCCAAGCGACGGACAATGCATCACCCAACCCCGCCGGCACCAGATCGCCAAGTAAACCCTCACATTAAAAAGACAACACCTTCAACAAACAACTTGGTAGAACCACCTCACCCGGCGGCGCTTTCTTCTCCACCTCGGCCTCCGTCCCTCGGCTATTTGGGGGCTATGATGGGATATGGCCCAACCGACTAGGCCCACTAATGAGCCCAAACGAGCCGGGCCTAACGTTGGTAGCGGGCCACGCGGTTGGGCGCAAAGCGAGCCCTAATCGCCAAAACCCAGCCCCCCAGCCGCCACCCTCGCCAATGGAGTACACGCCCGAGGCAGGTCGCGCCACCTCCACGTGGCGCACGTGAAGCGAAGGTCCCCGCCGGCCAATGGAGGGCACGCGGAGGAAGAGTCACGAAGGTCCTGCTCCGGCCAATGGGCGTGCGGAGGAAGAGTCAAGTCACGACCAATGGAGAGGTTGAGCACGCCTCATTCAGGTGCTCGGAGTTGTATAAATAGAAGGAAAATTGACATTAGAAGGGTTGTGAACTTATCGAATACTAAGAGCTTGTAACTACAATCGCATTATAGTGAAAGTATTGAGAAACACTCTCCGGTGGACGAGATCTCATTAATGATCGAACCACGAAAAGTCTTCTTCGTTTTTATTACTTTTCATAAAATCCGCACACTCACCCAACCGCACTTATCGTAATATGGATTGAAGTGTAATCCACAGCAAGACATGCTCTTCCTTGTGGGATTTCACTAATCATATCAACATCTTCATTGCTGAATGAACAATCAAATACATCCATATTCTCTTTCATTCTCTCTCTATTGAAACTCTTCATCACCACACCAATCCCTTGCTCATATGCCCATCTCAAAGCCACCTGCAAATTCAAGAAAGGGTAAAGTAGGGATTGACTGAATGATTGATGTCAAATATTGTGTTAGATTATATTTACCTGACCAACTGTTTTCCCCTTTCCGATTCCATTACTTTATTGGTCCCTTAAAATGTCCGAAATGCCCCTAGAGGAGAGTAGGCAACCACAAGAATCCCTTTGTCTTTGCAGAACTATATCAATTTCTTTTGTTGCCCACATGGATTCACCTCTACCTTTTTGCACAATAAAGATCGAAATCATATTCAGTTTTAAACTGAAGCTTTTACAAATTGACCATTTAAGTTCGCGTCAGGGTTTATTTGATTGACAGCAGGAGGAATTTTCGCAGTGGCCAGGATTTCTAGAAGCTTCTTGTAAGAAAAATTGCTGACTCCGAGTGCTTTGGTGGGCCCAATACTCTGGCATTCATACATTCCGATCCAAATTCCATGGGAAGAAAATCCTCTGCTTTGATTGGGTATTTCAACTTTTCAGGCCTTGGCACTCACCGCCCAATGTATCAAATACAAATCTATGTAATTCGTATCGAGATTCATGCGACATAGCCACCAAAACACAACTGATATAAAAAACACCCTAGGAAAAGTCGACTTTCCAAATTGTGCAAAATTGAAGTGTTCATTTTGAGGGTTGTGTTGAGGGCTGGGACAACGTGCTGGGGATGAGCATCGCTGCAACATAGCTTAGAGGTGATTAACAAGTCGCAGCCGGATCCCATCAGACGGCGGTTCACGGCTTCGGCTATGGCTTCACCGAGCGGCTGCTCTGAGTTGTAGAGAGCGGCGGTGTCAAAATGCATGTAACCGAGCTCGATGGCTTGCAAACAGCGGTTTTGGAGCTTTGTGAATCGACGGCGCGGCGGCGGTGCCGAACCCCAAGGCGGGGATTTTTCCGGTGGCGGAATTGAGGGTGATTTCAGGGATGGAAGTGGAAGCCATCGGACAAGTCTCTCTCGTAATTATTCTATTTCTACCTTCTGTTTGATTCATGTGTTTATGTTGGAAAATATCTACATTCATACGTTTTCTGTTGAATTTACCCATGTTTATAATATTGATATGAAACTATTCAATATTAAGTGAAGAGACAAAAATATCATTAGATCTATATTGAATTTTGTTAAAAAATTTATTAACTTTTTTACACGATTGTAATCACCGACTCTTTAAGGAATTGTACTAGACGTTAGTGTTGGTAGTTGTAATCAATAATTTCGATATATATTTTATATAAATAAAAATAATACAATTATCAACTAGTTAGTGACTTAGTGATGTAATGTAAAAAAAAATTTAAAAATCGTGGTGACTAGCAGCCCGGATTTATTAACTAGCTCTGGTTGATAATCCGAGTGGCTAGTTACATTTTTTGCTTGTTTTGATTTTTTATTTTGATTTTAATTAAATATTGTACATAAATGATTTGATATAAGTCTAATCTAAATTGTATTGTTGTCGTATAAAAGTTCACGTGAATATATACTTAATGTGAATTTTGTTTAATAACTGATGTACAAACATAGAAAAAATAATAATAGGAATCGAAGAAGGCACAAACACAAACATAAATAAACCACGCTAAAGACATCAAATTGAAGATAAGAGAGACGAATCAATTTTGGTCATTTTTAAAAAAGGTAATTATGACTTACCTATGATTTGTTGAACATGTTTATTTATGATTTAGCGGTACGATTTATGATCAAACATTTAATATTCTCTTTTTTTTCAATTTGAAAAACTAAAGGTGATTTAATATGTTTACTTTTTATATTTTTTCGAAGAAGGCATGTTTAAGGAACAATTAATAATTATTTTGATTTCTATTTCTTTTAGCTGTATAATTTGTGATCAAGCATGTTCATCTTTTATTTTGTATAATTATTCATATTCGAGTATAGTAAGATTATTTTTGTTATATAATTATTTATTTTTAAAGAAAGCATGTTTATTAGAATAAAGGAATAAAATTATTATTTATTTGTTTGTTTAAAATTATTTGGTCAAATAGGGCAGCTCGTCATTAGGGTGCCTATTTATTTTTTTAGCCACTTTATACATGATTATACTTGAAATTATTTTTTCCCCTCTTTTGTGTAGATGGAAGACATGAGATACATCACTTTGACATATATGGTGATTCTGACGGTCTTCAATGTATTAGGGGGAGTGGGCTACACAAGTTTTGTCTGCTCACAATGAGTCCACTTATATCATGTCTACAAGATAAACCACATCATGCATGCTTATTCATTAAGTACAAATTACCAATTGTTTTATTTATCGAGATCTAAACGTGGTAGGATATTAAAATATCCATGGGCCACTAATCAACAATTTGCTGGTTGTTCGCGACTAAGCATGTCGTACCGGTATTTTATTCACAACTATGAATACAAACGTCAAATAGTCCCATGAAGAAATCTATGTTCATATGTTTGATTCACCTCAGACTTCACGATATGAATATAATGCACAATCGTCTTAATAGGACGATCCTTTGGAACCAGTTGAGAGATATGATTTGTTGGATTGGTTTTGTATGTTGGAACCAATTGATGCACAATCGTCTCATTCCATTGGTCGTCGCTTCATTCAAGCCATCGGGAACTAGCTGCTCGGATCATTGGTCGTCAATGCCTCCTCCCTGCCCCACTAGCCGCTGATGCATCTCCGCCGTGGGGAATGAGCCGCTGCCTCTCTTTTTCCCACTGGTCGTTGCCTCGCGATAACTCTTCTCTCTCTTTCTCTCTTAGTCGGTGCATCTCTCTGATAAATCTAATATAAGTGTATGTGTGAGATTTATGTAAAGCAGTAAAGAATACCAAGGCTTTTACATGGTTCGATCGTTAATGAGATCTACGTCCACGGAGGAGCGATTCCTCAATACTTTCACTATGATTTCGAGTACAGTGAGTGTAGTTACAAGCCCTTAGCGCTCAATAAGTTGCTAACCCTTTACCTTCAATCTAACTCCTATTTATACATGTTCGTCTCAAGCTAAAGCGCGCCTAATCTCTCCATCGTCGGGACTCTTCCTGGCGTGCCTCCATCGCCGAGGCTCTTCCTCGCGTGTCCTCCATCGCCGGGACAGGACGCTTCGTCTTCCGTGGCGCCACGTGGAGGTGGCGCCCGACTTTAGTTACGGGGCTGTGGTTTTGGGGATTAGGGCTCGCTTTGGGCTTAACCGTGGGCCCGCTACCAACGTTAGGCCCACTGCTTGGGCTCGCTGCTGGGCTCGAGCGGTTGGGCCACATCCCATCATAGCCCCGAATAGTCGAGTAAATATCCATGCCGAGTGAAGTGAAGAACGAGCTTTACCTAGGTGGGATGTTGCTTTACCGGTTGTTGTGAAGGTGTTTCGATCCTTTGATGTCGTGGTTTGATCCGTTGAAGGCCGAAATGGGTCGTCATTGGACAAGGATGTTCGGCCGAGGATGTCAAGTCCGACCCGGATAGCGACACATGCTTAGGTAATACCGAGGTCCGATCCGAATAGAGATCCTTCGAACGATACCGAGGTCCGACTTAAGACGCTCGATTGTTTTCCCAGGTCCGAACCGCACGCCGACCGCCTTTCCGGCGGGGCGCCGGTCCCACCTTCGTGGTAAGGCCTATCCGGCGGGTGCCGAGGTCCGACCGAGTGGCAACGATCGTCCGGAGGGTGCCGAGGTCCGAAATGAGCCGGCGATCCGCTCGATCGAATCAATTAGATGCTTTAGTAATATCCTAACGCAGTTTGGCGATTTGCCACATTCCGAACTGAGACAGATATCTTCGGTCTGGCGGTTCGCCGAGGCTCGAACAGGATCGTGTGTGCCAGATGGGTAGAAGGCCGAGGTTGACGGAGGCGACCTAGGTGGCACAGGAGACCAAGGGCGGTCTGCATTGGCGGCGCGGCGGGTACGCTGTGAGACCGAGGACGGTCATTGGCGGCGGCCTAGGTGGCACAGGAGGCCGAGGACGGTCTGGGAGACCGAGGACGGTCTGTTGGCGAAGGCGGCTGAGGTGGCATAGGAGGCCGAGGATTTGCCCGGGAGATCGAGGACGGCAGCCGCATGGCGGCCGAGGTGGCACAGAGGCCGAGGACGGTCCGGGAAACCGAGATGGTCTATCATGGCGGCGGCCGAGGTGGCACAGAGGCCGAGGACGGTCCAGGAGACCGAGGACGGTCTGCTGGTGGCGGCGAGGTGGGTGGCGGCACCGTGGGGTGACGGTCCTGAGGAGGAGGCCGAGGTCCGATCTTGGTCGTCTGAAGTTTGGTGGCGTCCGAGGTACGAGGTCAGAGTGATGTTCTTGTAGGGGGCGATGTCCGTTGGCGGTGACACCGAGGTCCGACTGGTGATCGCTGTCGCCGGAGGTCGACGTGGGCGAGGTCGAGGTCCGGAGCCGCTCAAGTCAACGTAATCATCACACGATCGGGCGGTCCGCCACCGTGAGTACGCCATACGCGCCGGCGGCGCTACGCCGAACCGCTGGCGGCGTCAACTCCACATCCAATCGCGGAAGCACATGTGAAGTTGAAACGGCGGTTTAGCGCCTATTCACTTTATAAATAGCCCGCTGAGAAATCTGTTCACTTTCTTCTCTTCGCCCAGCAAAAGAAACAAACCAAATTTTCGTAGTTTCAAATTGCTTCCGATTTCAAGCGGTGAGCCCTTCTTTAAAAAGTAAGTATGACTTACATCTTCTTCCACCTCCCTGTTGATGAAGTTATTGAGATTAGGATTTCATGTGCCATACCTGGGGGTAGATCTCAGTGTCGGGCGCGAGAGTGCCGGAGATACCCTCCGCTTGGGACGGGTATAAAGGGACGTTAAATCATCTCTCGACCGCTGCCGATGTAATCGGGGGGAAGGAGTGCCATCTGCGGTGAGGCTGGGTGGTGACTGCCGGGCCCCGTGATCGAGCTTTGGTTCACGAGGGTTTTTTGACGGTGTTCGTAGATGCCTGGGCTGGTCTTAGATTTCCTCTAGCCCCATTTTTTTGCACATTCGTGAATATTTCCAAATTCCCATATGTCAGCCACCCCAAACTCTATTAGGTCAGTAGTTGAGATGGGGCTTTCTTACTGGCCAGCCGAGAGTTCTCCTCAAGTCTTGATGCGATTTTTCACGTCGTGTACAAGAGGAGTGTACTATCTTCGCCTCGTCACCATTTAAGGTGACCCACCTCCAAGATTTCGCGGTGGCAAAGCAAGTACTTTTTTGGGTGATGGGCACCGAGCTACAGTGGGGTTGGGTAAAATTAAGATATAAAATTGAAACCCCTCGGCCACATAGAGGAGCAACAACATGCTCGGCGAGGTTTCGTAGAATTTACCGAGGACCACCTTAATAACGCCGGATTGAGCATATACAGTCCGAGACTCGGGTCGGGGTCCGAGACGGGCGAGGTACCCCTTCTCTTGTTTTGTACATCCGATCTCGCCGAGTCGACGCGATTTATCTTCTCACAGTGCGATGAAGCGGCGTTGCGGCGGGAGGAGGTCTTCCCACCAAGCGCGAGCCTCAGAAGAAGAAGGCGGGGACGGATCTCGCAA
The DNA here is from genome assembly GCA_036937905.1 of Salvia rosmarinus. Lineage (NCBI taxonomy): Eukaryota > Viridiplantae > Streptophyta > Magnoliopsida > Lamiales > Lamiaceae > Salvia > Salvia rosmarinus. Next base: position 52,598,836 of record CM072823.1, on the reverse strand, counting down.
GCACCAAGAAGGTTGACGATCTCGATCAACTAATGACAAGGCTCTCCGCTTGGGGTCGAGTCCGGTTTCGAGAAAGATTCACCCTCATTGAGCATGAGGTGCCGGGCTCCAGCCGGCCGCACTTCTCCCAAAGGTATAAAAGCCCTTCCATACCGGTTTTACATGCCCGTGACGTGTGTTGACTTGTATTGTGTTTAGGAAACGAGCTCGATGATTGGGGACCTTCAACGTATTCATTGGTACATCTCCGAGAGCTCGCCGATGCGGGATGCCGAGCGGAGCTCGTCACGCACGAGCAATGCCGAGGCACGTTGTCGCCGCGAGGGCGAGGCCGAGGCGGGCCGCCGCCGAGGCCGCCCGAAAAGAAGGCCTGGGCGCCGGAGGCTACTCGAGTGAGCTGAGGAGGCGCTGGCGAGGTCGTTGGGCGCCAGCATGAGCTCGCCGATGGGAGGAGGCTTGGCGGCGTGTCGGGCCAACGCCGAGGGCCTTCGCCGCAAGCTCATTGAGTCGGAGAGCTTCTCGCTTTATCGCCGAACCGCCGCCGTGCTCGCCTCCCCGCGGTGTCGATCACCTGAAAGGCGGCCGCCATGCCCGACTTCGACAAGGTCAAGCATGGCCGGGCCGAGGTCGACCTCCGAGCCGAACAGTGCTACGCCCGTGATATCCGGGTTGGCTCCTTCCTGCTTTGAGGCCACAGGCCCGGTTCGACCTTCCGACGGCCGAGGTCGCCGCCTGGTCTGGGAGGATGAAGATCCCGAGCTCCGTGAGCTACTTGCCGAGTCGCGGGCCGGTCAAGAAGAGGAGGATGGCGAGGAGGTCTCGAGCCCGGCCGGAGGGGCCAATCACGGGAGGAGGAAAGAGGGCAGCAGAGGTCGGGAGTCCGCAATAAGCCCGAGGTCGCTGATCCGATGTAATAGTCGAACCGCCGGGTCGACAGGATCCCGAGCCCTTGTAATAATTCCCCACTTTTTGAGCAATAAACACAATATTTTGAAATGTGTATTGTCTTGTTTATTTGTAGCACCTCGCTTCTCAATACATCGGACTTGATCACGACTTGTTGACAAAGCTGAAAGAAGTCCGAGGTGCTCTGGCTGAGAAGGATGAAGAGGTGGCGCTTTGGAGAGCCGATCTGCCGAACCGACCTGTTTCGCCAAGATGGACGCCACCGGTGTCGTCCCACGACCGAGGGGAAGTTGCATGAGGCCGATCACAAGTGGTTCGCCTCGGCCGAAAACGAGACTCTTAAGCTAAGGATCGCCACTGAAGCCCAGGCGTGATTACCTGCCGACGTGATTCAGGGGCGCCTGATACAATGCGAAGAGCAGCTCGAGCTGGTGACGGAGAAGTTGGCTCGGATCTCGGAGGAGCATACTGAATATGAGAAGGTGATCCGCCAATCTGGTGGGGTCACCATATCGTAAGCCGATGACCGAGTGCAGAGCTTGCTCGCCGAGGGCATGGTGCCGAGGGACGAGGAGGGCCTAATAGCAAGAGCTTTAAAGACCACCGAGTCCATCGTGAGTACGCCTGGCACGAGCCAGTGCAAACGACGCTTGCCTCCGCCCCGCAACGAGCCTGTGGTTGGCCCAAGCGTTAGAGCGCCCGAGGTGGGAGGCGGCTATGCTGATCATGCCGAAGTGCTCCGATTGTTTGGCCTGCCCACTTTTAAAAGAGCTCGCCCGAGCCCGTGTCCGCAAGGGCGAGAGCAGGTCGGGGGCGTGGTCGCACTTCAGGTCGGGCGACAAACCTTAGGGATGGGAGTTCATCCTTTTCAGGTCGGCGTGACCCCGAGGCCGCGCTGAGTGTTCCCGGAGTAGGCCGCGGGGGTACCGGAGTCCCCCCTTCAGGTCGGGGTGTCTCCGGGCATGTGCCCAGTGCTTCTGGAGTAGGCCGCGGGGATGCTGGCCTCATTGACTGGGTCGAAGACACCGAGTTCATTCCAGGAGTTCATCGCCGACCTAGAGATTTTGTGCAGGACTGGTGTAACTTCAGCGAGTCGTGGCGGAATGGAGCTCGGAAGCCCGAATAAGTTTGTATATAGCTTAGGACTTTGTATGTAGTCATAAATGTATTTAGACTCGTTTCAAGTGTATATTTTCCCTCGAGAGGTACAAACATAGCTTAGGACTTCGCTTTGGTCGTAAATGTATTTAGACCAGATACGTATGTATATCTTCCCAAATAAAGGGGTATAAACGAGCTCGGAAGCCCGGTTTACTTGTATATGGCTTGGAACTCGGTTTGTAGTCATTAATGCATTTAGACCGTGTACCGGAGTGCATATCTTCCCAAATAAAGGGTATAGGTTGGCGAGATCGGTCCGATGTCGCGTGTATGTAGACGCCCAACTTAATGGGCAATCAGATGCTTTGCATGTAGACGCTCAAATTAATGAGTAGTGCAGATGCGCATTCTACTTAGTGGAATTTAATTTGACGAGATCCGATGTGGATGTCGCTTGGCATGTAGATGTTCCAACTTAATGGGTAATCAGATGCTCTTCGCAAGGCGTCCCCTTTGAAGGTAATTTGCGGTTTATCCGAATGGATGTTCACAGATATAAGACGAGGCGTAAGGGAATATTTAATCGAAAACAAATGTTTTATCGAGAAGTAAATAACATTGCACTTCGGCAAGGTAATAAAAGGACTAACATGATGCTGATCTGAAATCGAAGCTATGTAAAGTACCTCCTTAAATGAGTGACATGCCAGGTTCGGGGGATAAGTGCACCGGATAGGTGAGCTAGCTTGTAGGCCCCTTTGCGGAGGTCCTCGTGAACGCGGTATGGACCTTCCCATGTCGGATCGAGCTTGTTAAGACGCTCGGCTCTACTGGCTTCATTGTTCCAAAGGACGAGGTCGGGAGTGTGGAGGCTTTCACCCTCTCGTCGTACCTAGGGGCAGTCCGGTGATGGCGTAGACTTGCTCCATTGTGTTGGGAGCGTCGTCTTCTTCATCGTCGGGGCACGTCGTCGTCGAGGTCGGCCCGCAGCTGTTGCCACCTCCGCTCTTTCTTCTGCGCTTCTTGTTCCCCGCTCGGTCGGCCGAGGTACTTCGAGTCGCCTTCTTAACGAGCTCGCCTATCTCCGAGCTCGCATCCCTACAGCCGCCGGTATCGTGACCGCACTCGTGATAGTCGCAATATTGGTCCGTCGACCTCTTCGGGTCCTCATTTCACGGGAGGTGGCCTCGGAAGAGCTCGGTGTGGAGCTCGAATATTTCCACCGGACTTGAGCGGATGATGCCCGTGTTGCTGGGTTTGCCGAGGTCCCGGCCGATTCGATCGGGCCCTTCGATCCTATCAAGGCACTTGGTGATCGCGCCGCCTCCGGTCATCGGCCTCTTCTCTCGACCTTCCGCTCATCCCGCATCTCTCTTTTTGCGGTCCGACTGCCTCTCCTGACGTAGTTGTCACCGTGGTCCGTAGACTACTTGTTGTCCTCGCCTCCCGGTGATCTCCTTATTCAGCCGAGCCGGTCGGATCCCGTTTTGAACGCTGATGATGTAGAGGTCGTTACTCTCATCAATTTTGAGAGATTCCTTGATGAACCGTGAGACTAAACTTGACATCGCCTCGCCTCGCCCTTAGCGGATGGTGAGCGGTCGGACGGTTGTTGTTGGGTGGCATCTTCCGTAGAAGCGCATTTGAATTGATCCATGAGGTCTTTGAGGCGATGGATGCTGTTTTGGCGGAGCGATGTGAACCATCGTCGGGCGTTGGAGATTAGCACCTCGGGGAAGATTTTGCACATATGAAAATCTTCCATTCCTTGATTCGCCATGTTGGTAGTGTAGGCGAAAAGGAAGTCGGAGGGGTCCCCAAGGCCATCGTAGGGCGCGATGTTGGGTGCCCAGATGTCATTGCCCTAGGGGGGGTGTATCCGAATTTCTCCGGAGGGAGAGATGATTCTCCTGTCGGTCGAACCCCGGAAGATCGCCGCCATCTCTCCTGAGGTGTGGGGACCGTAGCAACGCCTGTCGCCTCTTCGGCGGCGAGTTCACCGCGTCTCTCTCTTTTCCGCCCCGCTCACCCCCGGTAGTATGCCGAGGTGGCGAAGGTCACCGGCGGTGCGGGGTGAATGGTTACGACCACTTTGGCGGGGGCCGACTCGGCGGCTCGGCGACGACGCTGTTTTCGGTACCATGCCGAGGCCAGCGCCGCCGCCGGTGGGGTGAATGACCTCGGTGCCGAGAGTCGCCACTCGGCACTCGAGAGGCGCCCGCCCATTCGCCCTCCGTGGAGAAAGCTCGAACCGCCGAGGTTTGCGCGGCGAACTCGGACACAGCCGCCGAGGGCTCATGAGACGGTGAACCGTCTGCTCACCGGTGTTGAGGTCGGCATTCTCTTCCTCGCCGTGGCGACGATCCCGAGGTGTATGGGAGCATTTTCCATGTAACCCTCCGCTGTTTGCCGCTTGGTGGCATCCTCAACTCCTTCCCGCGTTGTTGCCGATCGGCGATTTTGGCGTCTGCGCTGTTCTCGCCATTAATTTGTAGAAAATGAAGCTTTTGTTCAAGTGTTTCCCAGATTACGCCAATGATAAATCTAATATAAGTGTATGTGTGAGATTTATGTAAAGCAAGAAGAACACCAAGCTTTACGTGGTTCGATCGTTAATGCTACGTCCACGGAGGAGCGATTCCTCAATACTTTCACTATGATTTCGAGTACAAATGGTGTAGTTACAAGCCCTTAGCGCTCAATAAGTTGCTAACACTTTTACCTTCAATCTAACTCCTATTTATACATGTTCGAGCTCGCTTAAAGCGCGCCCCCAATCTCTCCATCGTCGACTCTCTCATGCGTGCCTTCCATCGCCGAGGCTCTTCCCGCAGCGTGTCCTCCATCGTCGGGCGGGACGCTTCGTCTCCGTGCGCCACGTGGAGGTGGCGCCGACTTTGTTTCCGGGGCTAGGGTTTTGGGTGACAGGCACTGCCTTAACCACTTAACGTGGGCACAACGCAGCCCACTGCGTTTGGGCTGCATGGGCTGGCCGTTGCCACACCCCATCACTCTCCTTCATCCTTTTTCAAAATAACTAGTCGCTATCTTCTCAATCTCTATTAACCTAATAATAATTATTGGGGTCCATGATTTAAACTCAATTCAGTCAAGATTCTTTATAATTTATGTCTCATGCATGTGCATTTTCCAAACTATCTGAAAAGTAAAATTTATGTAAGTGCTTTTGTCAGTGAAGTGTCGATCATGAATTTTAATACGTGGGTGCATTACATATACATGATAATATTTTATTAATATAATTATATTAATAAAATATTATCTAATTATATTAATAAAATATTATTATGTGAGAGAGGATATAATATACCTACATGTTCTATAGAATTTCCACCGATTGCTTAGTACTCTTAAGAGTAAATTTGTGAAGTTGAGTATTTTTCGCCTAGAATTTATGGATTTGGATAATTTTCTTATGTAACTTATCGAAATGAGGTAAAAGAAAATCAGCCCTTGATTTATTGTGGATGAGGGATCGGATCAACCCATTTCCGGTAGTGATATACAATTATCAACTTTTATATAACATATGTAATAATTAGGAAAAACGTATTCATATATTATAAATTTTGACGGTTTTTTCAAAATTGATCTGAAAAACAGTTTTTTAGGAATATATAATTTATGTGTTATAAGTAGCAGGTTGCTTTATGATGTGCATCTTTTTTCATCACTTGTATATTCACTTACTAAAAATATTGATTAATTTTACGAAATGCTCTAAAAAGAAATTAATGGTTAAAAGCATGAGTACATTTGAAGTGTGTAAAGGAATTGTCCAAAATAGGACATCGGAACAAAAAGGGAAATTTATTTTGGGTTACACTAGATATAGATTACGTCTCCCACCATGTCATTACACCATATTTATTAAATTCAACAATTTAAAATTAGTATATACGAATTAGGTCTGTCTAAATGAGGTTCCGTTCTTAGTTAATTCAAAATCAAATCGGTTCCGATTAATTGAAAATTGAAAATTTAGTTATGGTTCGATATTCGGTTCCAGAGTCAAAATTTTTTTGATTATCAGTTAACCGGTAATCGATTGGTTCGAAACCCAAAACCATTTTTCTTTTTATTTATTATTTTATTTATTACATAATTAATTAAAATTTCTAGAATCTTATTTTTTAATAATTATTTTATTTATTTTTTAATAAATTTCATTTTTAAAACTATTATTTATTAATTATTTTTACTTCTATTAGTCAAAAATCGAACCGTAATAACCGATTGATTTTTGATTAGTCGAAAATTTAAATTCGTTCGATTTTAGTTCATTTTTTCGAACAACAAAACCAGACAATAGACCAAATTCGAACCGATTCTCACCCCTAATACGAATGTTTCTCAATGGACACACCAAACAATAGACCTCCTTTTATAAAAGCCCAACTTAAAATGAAAACCACTAAATGTTGATAATGGTAATTAAGATGATTCTTTTTCCAAAGAAGCAAAGATGATAATCTCATGTTAATAGAAAAGTATAGGTAGTTATCAATCTTCACTGCTACCCCATTCCCAACTAGACAACATACAAATGAAAACATTCACCATATTTTTGTCAATCGTAACTAAGATCATTTTATTTTAATGATTGACCAAAGTTGAATCCCAGTTCTCCCCTTCCCCTCCAACAATTCCTTTTTTGGGGGGTTGGGGGTGTTTCTTTTCCTTCTGTGGTGGGGGTTTTGAGAGTAACAGTTGCAATGTGTAGGTAATTTAAAATTGAAAAAATACATAATTCTAACTTAATAATTTATTTTTGTGATAATTTAAGTCTAATAAATCAATAAGATCTCAATCAGGTCTAATGAATAGAATTTTATGATAACTTTAGTCGATAGGTGATTGTTTGATGTCAAAAAGAACAATTGACACCGAAAATGACATGTAGCTCATAAGTCTGACATTGTTTTTGACTTGTGATTTTCATATATCATTTTTCGATACTAATTGTACTTTCCGATGCTAAAAATCAATTATGGCCTACGGGCTAGAATTGACATAAAATTCAATTCATTGGACCGGTAAAGTATATGATGAGAAATTGTGGTATGATAAGGTCGTCCAAAATTTAATATTTAGGTTGTGTATGAAAGTCATAGTAGAAGTCTAGGAAGAAAAAAAAATAACATCCCAAAGCTGTACCTAAACCCAACGAATCCGCCACTCATTATTTATTAATGCTACTTTTTTATAAGAAGTTACCTCATGCCTGACGTCGTCTAACAAACTTGCTATCTTCCTTCACAACTAAGCAAATTCAAAATTATCTCAACTTCTCCCAACCGATTACACTATTTATAATTTGACAAGTAATTCGCAAAATTGTGGTTAGGTAAGTGGATTCCATCCCCCATCTAAACTAGATCAAGAAAAGTTGAGTAATCAAATCGATCAATGTTAAAGTTCTTTGATAAAAGTATGACAAAAGATTTGAACTTAGATCGCAGATAATCTAATTTCCCCAACAAATTCTTTATTAAATTTACGAAAAGAGTAGCTATATCATCTTTAAGTGATTGAAAGAAAGAACTAATGAAAAATCTCGGTGTTCCAAACATGCAAGATGAAAATATACAAAATCAAACAATCATCTATTTCAAGAATAGGGAAAAAAAGCATATTAAAGATCTAATGAATCTACAACCATAAATCAATACAAAAGAGTTCCGCTATAACGAACAAAAGTTGAGAAATCAAAAGGGGGAAAGGAAAACCTAGTTGATCGAAGAAGCGATCAAAACACTCTACTAATTCTCGATTTACTTCTTGGCGAGCTTGCTTTTCTTGTACTTGAGTCTGATCCAATTGAAGCCGACGGTGGCGCCAACCTTGACTTTCCCGGCGGCGACCTTGGATTTCTGGAAGCCGACTGAAGCCACCGCTTTGGTTTTCCCGAAGCCGGTCGAAGCCACGTCCTTAGTCTTACCGAACGTGTGGCCGACTCTATCCGACAGCGTCGGCGGTGCGCCGCCCAGCCGAGTCGGATTGTGGGCGTCCGTGCTTCCGCCCCACGGGTTCCCTTCATACGCCATGGGTACGTTTGTCGAGCTGAATTTCCGAGTTTGGGTTTGGATTTGGGTCTTGCGATGTGTTTTGCAACTACGGGTTTTAATGGGGTTTTTATATGGAGAAGCGATGTTTTTAAATTTAATTTTAAGAATAATTTAATATAACGATGTGTGCGTGTGAATGTATTGGAAAAGTATGCATTTGCGTGTTTTGCAAATATGGTCAGTGATGCAGCCTTCTTCTAGGAACTATGGGAAAATTATAGGATTGTTTATGTAGATGAGTTTTCATTGGTCAATATCGGTTGAGTTGAATGTATATTTATTCAAAATAATTCATTTTTTTGTTCTCAAGGAATAATAATGATAATAATAAATTAATAACTCTTTAATGTTTGGATGACCAATTGTATGTTACACCAAGCTGAAACTTTTATTACATCACTGTACAAAATAATCTATTGTATCTTGCATATGATTAGCATGTCTCAAGAAAAATTTAAAAATACACCCTATAATTAAGACTTTTCATAAACAATATTGATATATTTTTAAATTTCTTTACCAAGTAGTAATCGTCCCTAAATATAAGAAAATATGCTAAATGATCTGGCTTAGTATTACACCTAGAAATGGTCCTTTTTTTCTTTTTTTTTTTTCAGATAAGAAAATATGCTAAATGATCTGGCCTAGTATTATTACACCTAGAAATGGTCCTTTTCTATTATGGATGCATAGTGCACTGTGCACATCATCGCCCATATATAATGTATTGTATAATTAAATTTTAATTTCCTCATTCATCATTTATTATTTTATATTACATATATTGAACGCGTGTGGCAGTGAAATTTGCGTACAGTCTACCTACCAATATATATCACTCCACACACCTACAATGTATTATAACTTCTTGAAATGATCAGATCTTGAAACGTTTCATCCTTAACTAATCCTACAATGCCACGTGGATGCGCATGTCTGAGTGTAAATTTGCTAATTCTTGTTTTTCAATGAATTTATTGCAGTAATCCCATAAAACAATAAGACATACTCAATGCGACAAAAGGATAGAGATTTGGATATCCTTAGTTTGGAATTACAGCGAAAATTTCCAATATATGTAAAGAGTTACTTTTATTCATAGAGTAAGCTTACATAAGTTATCGTTGTTCTTTTCTTATAAAAAATTTGCAGGGATATGCATTAGTTTGAAAATATATATAAACAAACTGTCGGATGAGTGATGATTAATTATTACAGAAAATGTGAACCCTTCCTAGTTATATATTATAGAAATTTGTGTTAGGTCATCTTGCAAGTCGTGAAACAGATCAATATCCAAATTTATACTCACGTTTTAATAGTATTTACAATTATAATTATATTATTAGATATTAAATTGAATTTTAATTTTAATTCATTTTACGGTATAATAGTCTCACACAATTCTCCCTCTCTGTAGTTCAATAGATGCCGCTGACAACCAAGGTCGGCGCAAGGTGCTATAGTATTCATGATAGGAAAAGAATAAAACTATATTGAATTTGCTTTCTTTTTTTTTCGGTAAAAAGAATAAGATTCTAACGTAAAAGCGGTGCTTTTTCCCAAAAATTAGGTTCTTCGATGAGAATTTCATATTCCAAAAGAAGACCAATTTTCGAAACTCTCACGGATCATGTAAAGGCTACGTCAAAGGTGGATAGAGGATCCCATATATATGAACGTCATTAAATTGCTATTTCATAAATTTTAATATATTTATTTTGTATTGAATTATATGTTAACAACGTAACATATATACAATTTTTTGATGTAGCATGTAAAGTTCTTTTAATTGCCTGAGATAAAGGTTGGGGGGTGGGGGGTTAAGCTTGTAACTTATCTTCTTAAGATTAATTAATCCAGCTTCGAGGGTTCAATCGAGCTAAAACAAAATAAAAGAAATTAATAAAAATATATGGACTTAAGTAAACCAAACAATATACTATCGAAGAACCAATGGCGAAATACATAATGAAATTCAGGGATGTATTTGTTTATCAACCAAGAACTAATTATACTTTATACTTTTTTTCCTGGATGAAACGCCTACCTTGAAACATTGAAATGAAGATGTATGTACTAAACAATGAAGCAATGATGATTTATCCAAACAAGTAGATATGACATAGATAAAATGTCTAGTGCTTCTGCGTAGCCTTATGGTATTTATCCTTCATCCAGTTCAGGCCAGCGGCGGCTCCGGCCTTGACCTTCTTGACGCCGGTGGAAGCCGCCGCCTTCGTCTTGGAGAATTTGGAAGATGTTGAGCTGCCGGAGTGGGAGAAGGTGGTGTAGGTGGACGTTGGCTGAGGATCCCATTGATCAGCCCATGAAGTCTCGTGCGAATTATTTGATGCCATAATTATAATTAGAGAAACAACGGAAAGGGAGAGAAGTTTTTATATTAAGGCGAAAGGGAACTGATGATCTAAGTTGCTTGCGCGTGAAGGGCGGCGCTATATTGACCCGTCGTAGATTCTTGAAATGTATTTTCCTAGTTTAATTTTCTTTCCTTGACGAAGAAAAATATGCCTTTATCATCAAGAACGCACCAACTCTAATTAATTATCTGATTATGTTAAGCTGTTGCAGGTCAAATTGGGCGAATTTTCTGGTTTTGGCAACTGAAGGTAAATAGATAAACTATGTGTATGTCGTCAGGCATGACGACTGACGAGAGCCAACAGTTATACCTTTGACAAGTGTGATTATAATTTTAGTTTATTTGACCTTAAGCTCGTAATTATAATAAATTATTACGTCTTGCATGAATGTCGATACTTCTTGTACTATAAATTGAAACGAAGCTTGTAGATCTAGCAAATAAACAAACTAGACGATACATTATTTGCCGTTATATATATGTATCTATTTTAGATGAAGTAATGAATAACACATCTGTTTAATACATTTATTCGGCTAAATAAGAAACTGAAGCAATCTATTACACTCCACAAATGATAGAGATGTTTTGAACTAATAAATCGTGTTTATTATGGATACTTCTAGATACATCCAGATATAAAGCGTCATTGTTTAAGAAGAATATTGTGGGTTGTAAAGCCTTTAATTGTCAACAAAAAAAGGCTGAAATTGGATTATTTCTATCTGCCAATTAGGAAATATCATGCATCCTTTTTCCCATTACATTTACAATCTCAGAGAGAGAGAGAGAGAGTTGTAAAACTTTTCAATTACTAATGACCATTGTATTTTTTACCCAAACAAAAATGACCGTTGTATTTTTATGAGGTGCTAATGGAAAATTACAATTAGGATCAAGTGTGGATTTTGGGGAACAAATACATTGTACAAGTCAGTCTAATATATTAAATGAGGCCCAATCCAATATTAAATATTTTTATATGTAGTTATACTTATCTCACATGTGGTGAGTTGTCGTGCATATAATTTGGTTTCCTACGTCTTAGATTTATTCATTTTTCAGACAAATAAAATGCTATCTTGTAATTGTTGACCAATAACCTAACAAAATTCCCTTTACGTGTAAAATCCTGTATTTGGGTTTGAATGTCTTTCACCTTTTTTGAGATGGTACTTTATGTTTTTTATGTTGTCCAAATTATTTATTCTTTTCCTTCAAATTTTGATTAAGCTTCCTTCCTATTAATTTCGAAATCTTTTTTCTAAAACAAAGAAGTCATTCAGTTAACGAGCTAAAAATCGTAATTTTCGAACAAACAATCAAAATGATACAATATTGTCATTATACATAACATACGTATCAATGAAAGTATCATTTTGGTGATCTAGTTTGTAAATTAGTATATTAATAGTAAAAATCATGAGTTTGAACCTTCACGTTTTATATTGATTAGCTCATCGCACAAGATAAAGTAATGTAATTTATAGCTTACGTGTGATTTATAAGTAGCTATATAAGAAATTTTCATGAGTAGGTAACAACTATGGTTTTCTCCTAATTGTAATAAAATAATTATGACAATTCCAAATCGTGATTTTTATATAAAATGCAAATAATTATACACACAGTCAAACAATTTAAGTAAAGTAAATATAACTATTAAAAGGATTCCATTTGAAAAAACAAGTTAGGCCTAATATTTAAAACCTCAATATATGGAAGTAGAAAAGAATATAAAGGCCGACGTCTTGACTCTTGATAACATTTAAAAAGTCGGAACATAATTAAGTTTGGTAAAGTATCGTTTCACGCAGCTGACTTTTCTTCCATTTTGAATTTGTCCACTTAGATATTTCATCTTTTTTTTCCCATAACATCACAAGATAGATGTTTCTAACTTGTAACTGTTAACCTCCTATATGTTTGACGCTATTAGTGTTCAAACACTGTAGAAGCAAATCAAATAAATTAAGCAAAAAAACCATAGTGCCAAGAGTTAGTCAATAACATTTAACTTCATTGAGAATCACAATTCCACTGCGTTCTTAAATATTAAAATACTACTATGTATTAAATTGATTTAAAAAGAAGAATCACAATTCCACTGCGTTCTTAAATATTAAAATACTAGTATGTATTATTATTGTTAGGATTATGATTAAAAACCCTTTCATAAATTAGAAATGGTGATGATGACGATTAAATGAAAAGGTAAATAAAAGTCGGAAAAGGAAACTGTCTTGACAACGTGTGGCAGAATTTGCTCGGAAAAGGAGACTGCTTCAATAATTCTAATTTATATAGTCCATATTTTATACGACTCAACTACAGTTATCACACATCTCTCTCCCTCTCTAACGCATAATACTCACCTCGCTTTATCATACAATGCTGTAAAACTCATTGCAGGTTTAGCGAAAAATGAAATTCCCAATTCGCACAGTCGCCGTGATATTTCTGTTTTCCCTAATTTCCGTCGATCCAAATCCAGTTTCTGCTCATTTCTTCCCAAACATATCATCAATTCCGTCTTCCATAATCCCAAACGCTTCAATCTGGGACGCTTTTAGCGGCTTGCACGGCTGCCGGAAAGGCGTGAAATCTCAAGGCCTAGCCAAACTCAAGAAGTATTTCCAGCTCTTCGGCTACCTCAACACTTCGTACCATGATTTCTCCGACGACTTCGACGACTTCCTCGAATCCGCCGTCAAAAACTACCAGCTAAACTTCAACCTCAACCAAACCGGCGAGCTCGACGCGCCTACGCTGAAACACATCGTGCTGCCGCGGTGTGGCAACGCCGACATAGTCAATGGCACCTCCACGATGCGTTCAGGCAAATCGTCCAACACCTACAGCGCGAACTCTACGATCCACACGGTGGCGCACTACTCCTTCTTCCCCAACCGCCCGCGCTGGCCACCGGGGAAGAACCAGCTCACATACGCGTTCGCGCCGGAGAACCAGCTGTCCGACGTCGTCAAAGGCATCTTCGCGCGCGCGTTCGAGCGGTGGTCGGAGGTGACGCCGTTGACGTTCACGGAGGCGGCGTCGTTCAACCGCGCGGATCTCCAGATCGGATTCTTCAGCGGCGATCACGGCGACGGTGAGCCGTTCGACGGTGTACTGGGGACGCTGGCGCACGCGTTCTCCCCGCCGGTTGGACGGCTGCACTTCGACGGCCAGGAGAATTGGGTGACTGACGGCGATTTTATCAACGGGTCGCCGACGTCGGCGGTGGATCTGGAGTCGGTTGCGGTTCATGAAATCGGGCATTTACTCGGGTTGGGTCATAGTTCGGTTGAGGATGCAATTATGTACCCGACTATTTCGTCGGGTACTCGGAAAGTGGAGCTAGGAAATGATGATATTATGGGAATTCAAGAGTTATACGGGTCTAACCCGAATTATAATGGGTCGGGTGTGGCGTTGGATCCTTTGACTCCGAGAGGTGAGAGGGATACGAGTGGGGCTCGAAGAGATGGAGTCATATTGGCTGTTGGATTGTTATCACTGTTATTATTTTTTGTTTAGATTTTTTCTTGGATATATCTTATTATTATTATTTTTGATCCTGCTCTGTATTAGACGTAAATACTTGGTATTTTTATTATAATTTATTATTTATTTATAGACCTCCCTGTTTTTCCTTTCCATTTGTTTTTGAGGATATAATTTCTTCATTCTTTCATGTACAGACATTATGACCATTCTTAGGTCAATGGAATAAATCTTAGCTATTTTTCAATTCGATTGCCAAAAGTTTTACTGTCCTAAAAGAAAAAAGTGTTTATTGTGGGATCAAGATTTTTTCTAATGTTTTTTTGGGGGTGGCAATCAAAATTTATAATCATATCTTATTGTCCTGGGTAACTAAGTTATGAAAAGAAAAATATTTTTTAAAAAGAAGAAGAAAAAGTACGCTTATAGGAGCAGACCAAATCAACCAATTTCATTTCGCGTCATCACATATAGTTTTTCCAAATAAGAATTTGCCCTCGAGATTATATTGTTAATAATAAACACATCATTATAAGTGTTTCCTTCTTTTATTCTCATGCTAATATAAATATTGGATATTAATTGTTTAGTAGCGGGTAGTTTGATTCAACTTCGCCATTTCAGTGCATTTGATTGGCGAGTACAATTAAAATGTAGGGGTGTCTAACGGTTGGGTTTGCTAACCGAATCAATTTTTCTAAATCAACCGAATTCTCCGAAAAAGGAACCAAACCAACTGCTTTAAATTTTCGGTTAACCGAAAACCGATTTGCTCATGGGTTCGGTTTTAGCTTAACCAAAACCAATTAAAATTAATTAATAATAAAACAAATAAAATAATAATAAAACAAATAAAATAATAATTAAAATAAATAAAATAATAATTAAAAACTGAAACTTATTAAAATAGATAAAATATTTAACAATAATTAATAAAGTAATAATTAAAATTGATTTTCATAATTTTAATTAATTAATTAGTAATTGAAATAATAATTAAAAATAAAAACGGTTTTCGGTTTTTCGGTTCGAACTGTTCGATTATCGGTTAACCAATAACCGAATTTTTTTCAACTCGAACCGAAACCGAACCGATAACCAAATTTGTCGGTTTTGTTAACCGATTTGTCGATTCGGTTCGGTTTGCCTAACCAAAACCAAAACCGCTTAGACACCCTAAAAATGAGTATCCAATTCATGAATAATTAGGAATAAGAATGAATTATTATTATCTTTTAACATTAGGGAACCACTTTAACTCATGCATCTTCATTCGTTACCTTTATTAACCCAAATAAGACCCCTCTTACTTGTCTAAGAGTAAAATTAATAGAGCTGCACTTCAAAAAAACAAAAAAAAAACAAAATAGACATAATAACAATAAATAATAAAATTCTTTTTTTTTATATCATGAACACGCACCGCTACCTTAGCCCAAGACCGGTAAACCCCATCGCCTCGCAATTGCCGCAAACCACACAGACATGTAAACCACACTTGAAAACCAGCGATGCGCTCAAACTCATAGAGGCGTTTGGTGGGGTTCAACTCGCGACATCTCACCACATGAACCCGCTTTAACTATCGGGCATTCCTGGGGACAAAAGTATAAATAACAACTCTATGAGCATGTCATAACTCGTTATTCATTAGTACTATATACTCCCTCCGTCCACTAAATTCGTGCATTTAATTCCGTTTTGGTCCGTCCGTGAAAAATAGTCACTTTTCTTTTTTGGAAACATCAACTTTATATTTTTACCTTAAATCTATCTACTTATTTACAAAAAAATCACATATGGTTCACCTTTTTACACTCAATATCCATTAATATATTCATTTATTATCTCCATGACACACCTTTTTATACTCACTTATTTTACACTCAGTACAATTTATTAAAACTCGTGCCACCAAAATCAATGAACGATTTTGATGGATGGAGGGAATATTAAATATAAACTGGTGCCCAAACCCAAGAAAAAAAAAGGTGCTCAGGCCCACTGGTGCCCTGTAAATAATGGGCTCAACCTCATGATTTTTGATGCAAAAATCGATGGGCCTATTTTAGCAATCATTTCTAATGGACTGGATTTGATTATTAAATTACATTTTTATAGATCTACTTATCAATGATCTTGTGTCTTATAAATATTTTCAATATAATTAGTTTTGTATTACGATTTGTAATAATGTAATATTGCATTCCTTGCATTTTTGGAGTAATTGCTGGGTGTTGAATTTGACAAAGAATATGAGAGTTGGACAAGTTTCGTGTACTCATAAAGCTCATGAATTGCAAGAATTCTTTGCTTTTATTGCAGGTAGAACTATTGGTGTTTCAAAGGATGGTCATTGGTCACAGTGTCGTTGAGATTTCAAGCGATGTTCTGCTAATTTTTTTTGAAGATTCTTTACATGCTACAACATCAAGTACCTACTTTAGATACGGTTGATTTAATAAATCAATATGATAATCAATCCGAATAAGATTGTTGGTTATAGATATTTGAATTCACACACTTCTTCTAAATTTGATTAATTCAAGTGGTAGTATGTTGGATGAAATTCACACCCTTGAGTTTTAAATGGATTAATGTGTCTGGGTACACATGGTCATCAATTATTTTTGAAAGTGAGAATTCCGATTATGCTCGTGAGAATCATAGGTCATTCGAATGGTATTTCCAGTGGAACTACATTGATCACTACAAAGATTGTTAAGTGGATATAATGCCAGACAGAAGGCACCTTGATTGTTTTTGACATCATCAGATCTAAGATTGTCGAGGTTTGAAAATTTTGATTTGCGGCAATGACGATGAAGATCATACCTCTACTCAAAATGTTGCGTTAGGTTTTCGAGATGCATAATGATGTAGTTTAATACTATCTTCGTCCCACCATTCTTGGTTCGTTTTTCTTTTTGGGCTGTCCCAATAAATTGGCACGTTTCCAAAAAAGGAAATAATTTTACACTAAAAAGTATCTCGAATTTCGTATCACCTACTTTTTACACATAAAACACAATTCTCTTTAATCTACGTGCAAAAAGAAATGAGCCAAGAATGGTGAAACGGAGGGAGTATAATGTTTTTGTGTTGCGTCAGGATTTTCGAGATGCATAATGATGTGGTTTAATGTAATGTTTTATGTGGTTTAATGTAATGTTTTATATCAATGTACTGTAGTTTGTCTTATTGCTTTCGTCCTTTTATGGTTGTATAAATTATTGTGTTGATTCTTTATTTGTAAGATGAAAAGTGGATTTAGGCAAGATTATTGATAAGATGATTTGACACATTTTTCTTTACCTATTTTTAAGAACCAAAGTGGTAATTATAATTTGCATATTTTCCCTTTCATTTACTATAGCTTAAAAAACAGAACTCAAAATGCTCAAACATGTCTTTATATACTAGAAAAAATGAACTATACAAAAGTAAAATACTAACATGAACTATATCTTAGGAGTGTTTACAGCAAATACTCACTAATAATGAGTAGTGATAGGATACGGCCCAACTACTGCGCCCAAGATCGTGCCCAATACAAGTAAACCCGACATCAAGCTCGGCTCGACAAGTTCGCCCATGAAGACTCCTGAAGCTGGGAACGCAGAAAGCTCAACCATATCTAAAAGAATCCTAATTCAAGAGGATAGGATCTCGAATCCTAGTTAGAGAAGACTTTGATTCGAGATCTAGGTCAATACATCAGTGTATAAATAGAGGCTAGATTAGACGAAATAGATCATTCACTCTCTTTGTAATCGCCTACACTCTCAATACACATACTCTCTCTCTCGCCCGTGGACGAGATCTTATTCATAGATCGAACCACGAAATCTTTGGTGTTCTTGCGCATTTATTTCCTCATGAAATTAAGATCGATCATCGGCGCCGGTCGGGAACCAAAATTTTGTGCTTTCGATCAACCATCGCTTATAGGAAACAATCATGACAAGGTACACCAGAGTCATACTTCAAGGATCATCGCGGCAACAACAATGGCGATGGCGGTGGGCACGCCGAGCTCGCCGGAAGAGCCCAATCGAGAAGGAACCCCGAAGGGTCCCCGTGAGCGCTAACGAATGGGCAGCCCCACCTCGCAGGGAAGAAGTAGGACACCGTAACAATGAAGGTCGCTATGACAATCAAGGAGAACCTCCGCCAGCAGATAAACCTCGACGACGCCGTCAAGGGATTTCGAGAAAAATAAGGAGAGCTTTCTCGACTACCTCGCATTGTGGTCGGCCACGCCCCGGCGCAGAACGCGGCCTCGCCTAGGAACGAGGCACCACAACAAGAGGTCGGGGCCCAAACCGACCGCCAAGGAACGAAAGCGCAGCGGGAAGAACGCCGGATCGCCACGAGGCCGACCCCGATCGCCAAAGCGAGTTCAATCACGAACTCCGCCCGCTCTCCAAGGAACGAGCAAGGCGGAAAGAACGTCGGATCGCCACGGGCCGACCCGATCGCCAAAGCGAAGTTCGATCAACGAACTCCGCCCGCTTCCAAGGAACGAGCATCACGGAGGAAGGCGTCAAGGTCGCCGCCAAAGCGGTCCGAACCGTCGAAACAAGTTCGACCATGGTCGCCACGAGGCCGATCCGAATCACCAAAAGAGTTCGATCGCGAACTCCGCCCCGCCTCCAGAGGACGGCTTCGATGGATACGGAAGATAGCCACCCGCTCTCAAATAGAATACTCAACACTTCTCCCGGATAAGTACCGGTACCAAGCATCGCCTCACGACGGGTCGAGGGATCCACGAAACTTCCTCTCGCAGCCCAATACAACATGATCAACCAAAGCTCACCGGTTCATGTGTAAACTCTTCCCGAGTTACTCGTCGACAACGCCCGCAGTGGTTCGACGCTCACCCACGGAAGCATCGGCCCTATCGCGATCGATGGCCTTCCACCGAAGGTTCTTCCAAAAGGCGGAATCAAAACGTCGCCGACACCTCCTCACCATAAGGCAAAGCCGTAATGAGTCCATCGTCGACTTCATGACAAGGTTTAACAAGGAGTGCTTCAAGGTCAAGACGTGAACGACCGTTAGTTATCTCGCCTTCCAAACGGCATCTTGCCGGGGCCTTATACCGAGAGATCGCTGGCACGAGCCTCGATCGCAACGTAGTTGTGGCGCTTAGCCAACCGGTTCGCCAAAGCGGACGAGGCCGACAAGAGAAAGCCCAAGCGAGCAAGGCGGACCTTCGGAAAGAGAAGAAGAGACGAAGAATGGAAGATCGGAACCAAGGCCGCGAAGCGCTGACAGATTACATCGTCCGATAAAGTCCGTGCTCGGTCCGCGCGACGCCTCGAACGACCTCAAGACACCCCGTTGACGGCCGAGAGCGTAAATCTACGACTCCACATGAACTGCTCGAAGCCTCGACCGATGACAGGAGGAAAGAGGTGCCGACCTATGGATAAATATTGCTCATTCCATGATGATTACGGCACGACATCAAGAGTGCAAAGAGCTCATGGGTGAAATAGAGATGCTAGTTCGTGACGGATCCTCAAGAAATACAGGATGTGGTCGCCAAGCCGACCAAAGCCAAAAGACGAAAAGTAGGAAGAGGGAAATTGTGCCTCATAAAAAACAAAGCGCAAAGACCGACGAAGAAGGAGATGACGAGCCCCAATATGACGGGTGATCTCCACAATTACGGGCTCCCGTGGAGTCACGAAGTCCTCCTCAAGGCCGATGCTCAAGTCCTGACCCAAATAACCTACCAATAAGAGGTTCAGAAGGACGAGGCGATCACCTTCTCCGAAGACGACCTGCTCCGCCGACAAGACCCATCGGGATGCATTGGTGATCCGTGGTGGTCGCAAATAAGTTGGTGAAGCGTTTACATCGACAACAAGGCGTCGGTGAGCATCCTTTAAGGAATGCTTTGACAAGCTAGAGGGAAGACGCTACCGCACAAGCCCCGGCCGCCACTCAAGCTTCGTCCAGAAGAGACGCCCGTAAGGAATAATCGAGCTACCCGTCACGGTGGAAAGCACCAACGACCTCGACAAAGGTGGTGCGGTTCTTCGAAGTGAAGGCCAACTCGCCGTATAACATCATACTAGGGCGAGATTGGTGAACGGCAGGGCGGTATGCTCAACATACCACCGACGATAAAAATACCCACCACGGGGAACACCGTGATCCGAGGTGATCGAAGCAAGCCAGGAATGTATGCAAGTTGTTTTACGAGGTGCCGGACCTCGGTCCAAAGACCCACGTGCATAGCAATTAAAGAAACCCAAGAGTTGAGTCCGGAAGTACATCGCCACTCCACGGCGGTCGGTGGAAGAGGTCGATTGTACAAAGACGAGCCATTGAAGGTCGCCCGGTTGGTTTCACCACGACACCAAGTGAAGGATCGGATCATCCAACTCCTAAGGAATTCGGGACGTGTTTGCTTGGTCTCCCCCGACACGACCGGAGTCTCGCCGAGTATCATCACTCACCGCTCAACATCGACCGAACATAAAGCCGCTCGACAAAAGCAAAGAATCTTCGCAATTAACGGAACCAAGTCATTCATGACGAGGTGAACCGACTATTAAAAGCACGCATCGCTCGAGGTCAAATATCCGACCGGATAGCCAACCGGTGATGGTGAAGAAAGGAGGAGGGATGGCGAATGTGTATCGACTACACCGACCTCAACAAGCATTGCCCAAAGGATTGCTATCCCTTCCCAACATCGACAAGAAGGTCGACGCTGGTCGGCACGAAGTCTTGATTTCTTGGACTTATACAGGGTATCACCAAGTCCCGATGGACGACGAAGACGCGCCAAGACAACCTTCATTACCGACTTGGGTCTTCGCATATAAAAGATGCCATTCGCCTTAAAATGCGGGGCTACCTATCGAAGGATGGTGGACAAAATATTTCACCCTACATAGGTCGAATGTGGAGGTATCGAGACGACATCGTCGTCAAAGCAGCGAAGAAGTCGCATGTGTGGCCGACCTCGGATCGTCCTCGGCCTTCTTCGGAAAATCAACCTAAAGTCGAATCCCCGAAATGCACGTTTGCGTCCGGTCCAGAAAGTTCTTAGGGTGTTGGGTTTCACAAGAAGCGGCTAAGCAAACCCGACCAAGGTCCAAACCATTTTGGAAATGAAGATGCAAGACTATCCATGACGTACACAAGTCGACAGTCGATAGTCGCACTAAGCCGCTTCTTTCAAAATTCGCGGATAGCGCTACCCTTCTTCAAGGTACTCAAAAGCCCGAAATTCTCATGGGACGAGGTGCAGTCCGTCAAGACCTCAAGAGCTACTCGCCGAGCTTCCCACTCTATCCGTCCCGAAGAGGAGAGGTCCTTTTCCTCTACCTCGCCGCCTCGGACGAATCCATAAGTGCGATCCTGTACGAGAAGAAGGACGCCGACCCGGTGTATTTCATCACCGAGCACTAAAAGGCCCGAAACAGGTATCACCGAGAAGCTTGCCTTAGCATTGGTAAATGCCGCGAGAGACTACGTCCGTCTTTCCATGCACATCGCATACAAGTCCTCATCGACTACCCACTTGGCAAGTATTGACGAAGCCCAAGCATCGTGGAGAATCGCGAAATGGGCAATCGAATCGGGCGAGCACGATATATCCTTCGCCTCGCCAGCCATCAAAGGTCAAGCCCTTAGCGGATTTCTTGAGGCTAACTGCCGAAAAACCGAAGCCCAATCCGTCAGACGACGATGCCAAAGCCGAACCGTGGTTGAAACACCGGTCTTGGCAACTCTACGCTGACGGGCTTCGGGAAAAGCAATGGAGCGGTATCTTACTCTCAGGCCCGACAACCAAGAATGCTTACTCACTTCGGTTCACATTCAAAAATACGAACAACGAAGTGGAGTACGAGGCACCGATCGCAGGACTTCGCCTTGCTCAAAGTCTCCGTGACACGAGCCGTGCAAGTTCACAATGATTCTCAAGTCGTCAGAAGCCAAATGTTGGGAAAATACGAGGCAAAAAGCGAGAATGAAGAAGTATCTTGAAAAGCAAAAAGCACGCAACGGACTTTCTCACACTTCCGGATAGTTCGCATCCCAAGAGAGCAAAATAGCCGAGCCGACATCTTAAGTAAATTGGCCTCGCCATCAACGAACCCGCCAAGAGAAGTCCAAAGCGAGCATAAACGATGTCAAGACGGAGCCGAGGTTAACATAGTCTCGGATGAAGAACCCAATTGGATGACTCCCATTCGAGAGTACTTGGAGAAGCGGCGAACCGCCTCACGACAAGTCGGAAGCTAGGAGGATCCCGAACAAATCTCTCGATATACAATTGAGCGGGGAATCCTATACGTAAAGTCATATCTCCAACCTCTCTAAGGTGCTTGGGGCCGAACCGAGCTAATTACGTTCTCACGAGAAATACACGAAGGTTCGTATGCGGAAGCCACATCGGACCCCGAGCCTTGTCAAAGAAAGTCATGCGATGGGGATACTATTGGCAACAATGTTCCAAGACTCAATGGACCTCGTAAAAGTGTCCGGTGTCAAATCCATGGGACGCACCAAGGCTACCCTGCACCGACCTCACCTCCGCACAGAGCCCTTGGCGCTTATGCAATGGGGATTGACATTGTGGGCCCTTTGTAAAGCACCGTGACGCTCCAATTTTTAATTGTTGCGATCGACTACTTCACGGTGGGTGAAGGCGAGCCCTCGCGAAAATCACAAGCAAGAACCTCAACTTGTATGGAAGAACATAGTGTGTCGCTCGGCATCCCCATATCCTCCTTTCGGATAACGGAACACAATTCACGGATAAGGCATTCAAAGATTGGTGTCAAGAGCTTGGATCCAACAAAGTTCACGCGGTAGCCCATCCTCAAGCAAATGGTCGACCGGTTACCAACAGACCATCGTAAAGTGGTCTAAAACTTCGCCTCGACCGAGCTAAAGGCCTCGGGTGGAAAATTTACCGCAGTCCTATGGTCGCACGAACAACGCCTCGGACCTCGAATCGGAGAAACACCATACGCTTTGGTGTATGGAACCAAGCGATGATCCTCGCAGATCGGAGTATCGAGTCCTCGTGCCATCACTTCTCCGCCGAAGCAAATGGGGAAAATCTACGGTGATCTAGACCTACTCGAAGAAAGAGACCTACCGCCACATCAGGAAGCTCGGACAAAGCAACAAGTAGCTCGGTATTACAACCGGTAAAAAACCGACAATTCAGCTGGGCGACCTCGCACTCGACATAATGAAGTCGACAAGCCGCGGCTCGGCGAAGTGGAAGCCACATGGGAAGGACTCACCGGTCGACGAAGTCCTCGGCAAAGGGCCTATAAGCTCGCTCAATTGTTCCGGTGAGCAATTACCCAACGCATGGCACATCATCCATCTCAAGAAATATTATGCATAAGTGTCGGGTCGGGTCTTGTTCGGTCATATTTTAAAAGTCCTGCTTAGAGTCTGTCATATTTGGTGGTCGCACATCTTTTATCAATAAAATCTTTATTTTACGAGTTCTACTTGTCACTAATGCATAATTAATCTTCGCATTATTTACCCTCTACGGAGGACAAATTCCTCGACGGAGACAGATTACATTCGCTTAATACACATGTAAATCTAACGCGCGCATGCCTACATACGAGATCGACTACCTTCGCTTATTTCAAGCGTTCTCTATGTGAGCGAAGGGACCACCCTCCCGATGACCTCGGCAAAAACAGAACCATTCCTACATACGAGATCGACTACCTTCGCTTATTTTCAAGCGTTCTCTATGTGTAGGCGAAGGGACCACCCTCCCGACGACCTCGGCAAAAACAGAACCATTCCTACATACGAGATCGACTACCTTCGTGTATTTCGAGCGTTCTCTATGTGAGACGAAGGACCACCCTCCCGACGACCCGGCAAAAACAGAACCATTCCTACGTACGAGAACGATTTCTTTCAAAGCGGAATTCTCTACGAGGACGAACTACTTTGGCATATTACTCTTGTTCAAAGTCAACAAAAACCATTCTTATTAAATAGAAGATATACAGGTTACATTTTACATTTCACGAGGACGGAGCGGATCGGGAAAAGCTGAGCCAATCCCTAGAAAAATCGGAATTCAGCAGCTCATCTATGCTAATCCTACCTCTACCTCGTCCTCGGTCTATATTACGGGCCCGCCCAGAGCGACCTCGGTCACTTGACGATGCAGCTCATGAGCTCGCCCGCCACTTGATGACGCCCGTCTCGACATGGAGGGTCCACGACGCTCAAGAGCAATAGCACGCCTCTCGCGCGCCACTCCGGATCGTCATAATGTGGTTCATTTATTCTAGATCGAGAAGCTCCGTGAGAAGAAGAGGCCTCGCGTCCCGTCAAGTATATCGTCGAGTTGTGGTTGTCGAGCGATAACGCCAGATATGCTCCCGAGCCTTTTCAATTCAAGATACCGCTCCGTGAATTGCCAAGAGGTCCGCCATATTCGCGCTATACCTCGAACAACGGCAGCAACCTCGACAACCTTGGCTTCTACTTCCGGATTGTCATCCCACCATTTCGTGGATAACCTCCTCAGACTCGGCATGCTCCTCGCTATCACCTCGCCTTCCTCGGCGACCTCGAACGCCTCCTCCATTCCAAAAGCGAGCCTGAGCTCGTCACGGCTCTCTGGCGGCTCTATACTGACATCGGACTCCGCCAGACGTGCCAAGCCGCCTTTATATGGAGGAGTTCTACCTCTTTCAACTCAAGAGCCCGCGATAGGTCTTCGATTCGGTTCAACCAAGGAGAAGCATCAAGCATTTCAGAGACAATCGAATAAAAAGATAAGTTTCTTAACATAAACTTGTCATTTTATTAACATGCCCTTAGCAAAAATCGATACATTTACATTCAAAAAAAAAAAAAAAAAAAAAAAAAAAAAGATGCAGGATCAACCGACCTCCGAAGCTTGCCATGTCAACGTCACGCCTCAAGCTCGGATGCCTCACCTCGGCCTCTTGGGAACTACCGAGTCTCGACGCCTTCGAGCATCACCCGTCTCCGACCCTTTGCATGATCAGCCAATAAAGCTCGGTCGGGGATCCCGATCCACGGACAAAGCGCCGCATGCATCAGCGACAAAAGAACGGAGGAGGAGGCGAGGCTCGCAAAGACGGAAGCTCCTTCAGCCGCGGACGAGCACATCAAAGCAGTCTGCCTCGGGACAAGATCTCGGTCTCCTCGCATCCATACTGGCTTTGTCCAGATCTCGGTAGTCCTCGGCGACCTCTTCGATTGCGTCCCGAGACGGCGCTGTTAAGCACATCACCCGTCCGAGACCATCCCAGAAGCCCGCCGACAGAATGCCTCTCCATGCGCGCTGCGCCTCCGAGCTCGCCATGTCCGCCCCCGACGGCGAACCTGTTCCACCTCGCCTTCATCGAGGCAACCTCGGCCTCGCCGCCTCGCTCTTGCCGCCTCACCCACACAGCCTCAGCCGACCGCCCCAGCCGCCGCTTCAATTGCCGCCGCGTCCGCTTCGCTTGACGAGGTCCGGATCTTAGCTTGCCTCGGACATTTCTTGAGCAAGGAGGTATTCACCTCCACCTCCCGAGCATACCGCCACCTCGTCAACCGCGACACGGCGCCGCTTTCAAGTAATCCGATATAAGATCGGATACTTTGACACCTCGCCGCCACGTCCGCGACCCTATACAAAATATACATCGGTCAAGAACACAATTTGATTACTACGCACAAAGTATAAGGACAGTACAAACCTCGTGAAAGAGACGAGGCTGGTTGGAACCGACGATGTCAGACTCACCCTCGGCGAGAACCGAGACTCAGGGACTTCATCCTTCCGCCTCTTCAAGCGCTTGGTGGGCTGGGCGAGGGGATCTCGAGGCCCCATAGTCATTTCGGCATGGCCTCGAAATCCTTCAGGTCGGAGACCTCGGCTCGCCACCGAGATCGGTTCGACCACGAGATCGGCTCCTTCCTTTTCTTCTTCCTTTCCTTCAAGAGGTTCACTTCAAGGAAACACATGGGTCAAGATCAATACGTAACTCATGAAATAAAGAAAGAAAGAGGAGGAAGAGGCCTCACCCTTCACCGACTCCACCCTGGAGGTAGGATCATAAGGGCTAAGCCCGCCCCAAGCTCGGCCTCGGAGAAGACCTCGTCAACAAGCCAATTTTGTCGGCCTCCTCCAAGTCACCAAGCCCTTGTCGACATACATGGCGATCTTATCGGATCGCCATGGAACTCCATATGTCCTCAAACCGATGTAAAAGAACTTCTTCCGCGCTTGGAGATCTTTGATTTAATCTTGGCTTGAAGTTCCTACGGGTGATAGATAATACCACCCCGAACCGCCTTCAATTGCAAAAGCAAGGACGAGCCCCAAGGTAAAGGAAAATTATGCTATAGCATAGACACCTAGGCGGTCATATGCCGGAATGAGTTCGGAGAGTTGGGCGAGATAGGCCGAACATCTCTTGGAACTCAACATATACATAAGGGTAGGGAAGACGAAGACCGCCTTTAAGGCGTCGTCCTCGTGACACGGCAATAAAACCGTCCGGAGGGCACAAGCCCTGTCCTCCTGACGGGCAACTAGTTTCAATACTAGAGGAATACTATATTGAAAACATATATCCCTAATGTCGAAATACTTAGAATTGAAGAAAAGAAGACACTTTGCCGCAATCCCCACGGAGAAACGCAGACTACACTCGACAGAGGCATATGGACACGGGTAAAAACAGTAAAGACACTAAATCGACGGGAAGCAGACACGATTTGACCTTTCGGACGACTCGTTAGGAGAAGAGAAGCCATTACTTACTATTGTTTATCGATGAACAAGGCGAAGCTTCAAATCACAATGGCGCGAATAAAATGTTTCTCGCAGGCGGGGTTTTTTCAAAATCGAGAAATGAAGAAGGCAAGTGATAAGAGATATCATGTATCGAGGAAGACATTCCCTAATATGCACTTTATCGAATCCAACCGTTGCTATTTAATGCGCATTAAATCGTATCCCGCGGCGAAGACTCGAAGAACGGCAGAAATCCCGCTTCGTCCTCGGCTAACACTCGACAGCGGCCATTCAAGACCTCGGTTTAACGCCTCGTCGGGTGAAGCGGTATGAAGACCTCGCCTGCGCCTCGTCGGTGAAGCGATGAAGACCTCGCCTAACGCCCGTCGGGTGAAGCCGCGATGAAGACCTCGCCCAACGCCCGTCAGTGAAGCCGATGAAGACTCGCCTAA
Source organism: Salvia rosmarinus (assembly GCA_036937905.1). Taxonomy (NCBI): domain Eukaryota; kingdom Viridiplantae; phylum Streptophyta; class Magnoliopsida; order Lamiales; family Lamiaceae; genus Salvia; species Salvia rosmarinus. Next base: position 52,571,617 of record CM072823.1, on the reverse strand, counting down.
CGCCCGTCGGTGAAGCGGAAGAAGACCTCGCCTAACGCCTGCGTCGGGTGAAGCCGGTATGAAGACATCGCCTAACGCCCGTCGTGAAGCCGTATGAAGACTCGCCTAACGCCGTCGGTGAAGCCGAAGAAGACACTCGCCTGCGCCCGTCGGTGAAGCGAGAAGACCTCGGCCTAACGCCTCCAGCGGTGAAGCGATGAAGACCTAACGCCTGCTGCCGTGAAGGTGAAGCCGGAAAGACCTCGGCAGACGATCTGCGCGACAAACATTCGATATCTGACGTCAAAAGCATTGACACACACAAAGTCGAGACAATGAAAAGAATGTGTAAGATCGTCCAAACCCGTCGTCACAACAACCCCCAATCCAAAGACCTCGTTTTGCGTCTTTTGGGGGTTGTGATAGATCTGACTTACTACTGGCCCAAGCATCGGGCCCAATACAAGTAAACCCGACATCAAGCTCGGCTGGACAAGTTCGCCCATGAAGACTCTCTGAAGCCGGTGGGCAGCCAGAAGCTCACCAGTATCTAAAGAATCCTAATTCAAGAGGATAGGATCTCGAATCCTAGTTAGAAGACTTGGATTCGAGATCTGGTCAATACATTGTGTATAAATAGAGGCTAGATTAGACGAAATAGATCATTCACTCTCTTTGTAATCGCTTCACACTCTCAATACACATACTCTCTCTCTCGCCTGTGGACGTAGATCTTATTCATAGATCGAACCACGAAATCTTTGGTGTTCTACAAGATTTATTTCCTCATGAAATTAAGATCGATCAAGTAGCATATCACTAATCTATAAGTAGCATACTTTATTTTTTTAAAATTTTTTGGGGGGCAATAATTAGAAGAAGTTGAGAATCGACCCATGATCTCATTTTTAAAAGATGTTAGAAATACCACTGAATTATAAAGTAACAATTTTTCCCTTTCTTTGAGTCCTATCAATACGCATGTTGTATTTTTATTTTATTTGAATATGGTCTAATTAATACCAATTTAATTAATATTCATAATAAATATTTTTGTGGAAAATGTATATTCGAAGATTAGGTTAAACATTCAATAGCTATATCTTTTTATGGACTCTTAAATAATACTCCATATCCATGTGCATATGTTTAAACAGTCAAAATCATTATAGCAAGTCCTGTCATTGTAAGAGTTTAGGTAGTACATATTACATAATACGGGAAGACATTTTTTAAAACAAATATTAGATTTGTCAAATCAATTCGATATGTCTATTAGTTGTAACCATAGTTTCAAATTATACGTTGAAAAAACTGAACAGATAATTAATTAAGTGGACCAGTCCAACTGCTCCCATAATGAAGCTGATGTGAGTTTAGACTTATTTTTCGTGGATATGCCTAGCTAGCTAGGTCCAACTAGTGATTTTTTCTTCTTCTGAATATAAAAACAAAATAGTTATAAAATAATTAAACTATAAAAGCAACAACTTATATATATATAAGCTCCCATGACATGCATTAACCGCAATACAATATATTCAGATCTGTTTAAAGAGAACAACTCTAGAAAATTTGGGGGGTCAAAACAATTAACAAATATTAACATATTCTTAATATTTTTAAAGAATACAAATTAAAATAAAATAAAAACCAAACTTTGGGTACAAATCAATATTGTCGCAATCAAACATCCAACTATATCCGGCAGAAACAAAATGGATAAAAAGATCATGCTTCCACTTGCCTCGGATTAACGGTACGGAAATTACATCTCTTAACGTCGACAAAGATTGTTAAATCACTCAAACTTTTTTATTTTCTTCTGCTAGATTCAAAAAAATAAAGGAGAAAAAGTTAAGTAAAAATAACGAAAAGAAAAAAGTATGGGCTGCTTTACTTGACTATTCTTTTCTTTTTTTCAAGGGCTCCTTTATAAATTAGGCTTATTAGTCATTAGTCCTTATCAAACTGTATAAATCGTTCACTTGTTTTGGAATATAAAATACTCTTAAAATGATGTTCTTTTCCCCTATTAAGCCTTAGATGATAAAATACAATTTGATTTAGTATATGTTGTCACATGTTGACTAATTTCCCAATTGCAACATGAAACTCTGCTTTCTCAATGGTCTTAAGCAATAATTCATAAATTAATAATTCTAGTTTTCTATCTACTCATTGAAGTGAAACATGAATTTGGATTGCCGGTCATTACAAAATAGTTAATTAAGAATAAGGGTAATTTTTTTGAGGTGGCTTGTCTGTGAATAAGTTTAATATTTTTTGAATTCTACGCTAAAATGATATTAAACTACTAAATTTAACATTATCAAGTTTTACAATATTACTATGATATTGCATGGTTTTTATATTTCCTACATTAATTAGTTATGGAAAAAAGTGTATTTTTCTACTTTCTTGATATACCATTTTTAAGTCTACAAACACTTATTTATTTCACTCCTTTTAAAGTTAGCTCTCTTAGGCACTATGTAAAAGATCTCATAATTTCTTAATTGCTAAATAATCTTGATTTATCCTTTCATATTCTCATGAGATTGAGATATGAGTTCCCTTAAAGAGAATTTTCCCTGTCTTTGGACAAGTATATGTGTTATACTTGTTATGATTTGGTATGGAAATAATTAATAAAGTAAATTTTGGTCAGTGAAAATGAAATATGTAAAATTAGAAAAAGTGAGGGTCCGAGGCACTTCGCTTACGCGCAATTGGAGTGGAAAGAGTTGGCATTTCGTGTCTTTGCATCTGAATATTTTTGCTTCATTCTTTTTTAAATGTTCTATTAGTATTTTCTCTTAATTTTTAATAAGTACTTTAGTTCATAATTTGAGAATAAATTTATCATATATATCATATTTACCTTATTTAATGCATTTAGAATTTGATAATTAATTCTACAAATGTTTTATCATAGTAATTAATGAAGTAATAAAATAATTTCTTAATTTTTTTACTATATATGATTTGAGGTTATAAACACTTATAAAAAACGGATAGAATTCACTTTATTTCCTAATTGATCCAAACCACAAGGGCCCTAGGCATCATTGCATACTTTACCTATAAAATATCTCACGTAAAATAATCTGACAAAAATATATATGACCGACATACTACATATTTTACACCAAACTATTTAAAATTAGCAGTATAATAAAGACCTTTCATACAAATAATAATAATAATAATATAAAATCCAATTGAAGAAGCGATGGCGGTCACATAAATAGGGTAGCACAATTAGAGATCTTTTTAGAAGAAGAAAATATATTGAAAAACATTTCGATTATTGGTTATGATAATCGTCAAACGAACCGAAAAACCGCTTTTTATTTTTAATTATTAATTAATTAAAATTCTAAAATTCATTTTTAATTATTACTTTATTAATTATTTCAATTATTTGTTAAATATTTTATTTATTTTAATAAGTTTCAATTTTTTTATTTTATTTATATTAATTATTATTTTATTTATTTTTATTATCAATTAATTTTAATTCGGTTTTCAATTAATCAAAACCGAACCGTCGGAATCGATCGGTTTTGTCCACCAAAATTTAAACGTTTGGTTTGCGGTTCCACTTTTTCGGAGAAATTCGGTTCGATTAACCAAATAACCGTTTAATAGCCCTACACATAAACATCCCTGCTCTAGCACAATTAGAGATCTAGTTCGAGTTTTCTTTGTCCATTATATTTTACCTTGTGATTCTTGTTTTATATTTCAAATGGACTTTGCTAAGCTTATTTTAAAGAGCTTATAAGATGTTTCAAGAGCTTATAAGTTGTCAAAGTGTTTGGATAATTGAGCTTATAAGTTAGAGAAAGAATCGTGTATTAGAGAGAGAAAAAATCATAGTTAGAGAGAAAAAATCGAACCATATTAAGGTTATTTTGATAAATTGACCTTACTTATAAACTTATGAAAAAATAAATTGGGGTTGAGCTACATATTTCTAGGGAGCTTATAAGTTATTGGAGCTTATTTTTACAGCTTATAAGCTGTTTATGAGCTTATTTTGTTAAACACTTTGCATGAGCTTATAAGCTATTTTGAAGAGTTTATAAGCTTAGCCAAACACCCTCTAAATCTATAATTGTAGTTTTTATGTCCATTAAATTTTACCTAGTGATTTATGTTATTTTTGAAATGGATTAAAATTTGCCACATCTTATTGGCTTGAGCTCAATTAAATCCATAAGAACTGCGAGAATTAACTGAGACCCATAATGTAATGGAAAGACCCTTAAAGGTATACATTTATAATTACTTTTTTTAATGTAAATTTATGTTTTGTCACACATCGTTGCATTCTATTTCAAATGTTCTAAACTTGAACATTAGAATCTCTTTTTAAAGAACTTATCCGAATCAATTTTGCATGCTAGCACGGTGGATCTATTACATCGTCTCATTCGCCAATCATATATCACCAGTCACCACGTACAAGAGATTTGACTATATTGATGATGGATTCGAACACAACTTATCAATTTTGATAATATAGTATTGGAGTAGTGACCTTTATAATTAAGGAAATGTAACATTTGCAATTCTAAAGAATCAAAACTTAAATCACATCATATCTCATCGATGCGAAATTTTAAAAATTGTGAAACCATAAATGATGGTTTTTAATGTATTTGCTTGAATGGGATCCAGCTAATTAATGGAAGTCTCTCCAAACAGCAAGTGGTCCATGAAAATGATGTGTGAAAAGGCCTAACAATATTCAATCTTTTTTTTCTTTTCAAATAACAAGAAATTTAATTTTGAAGATAAAAATGTGGGTAACCCAAAATCTGAATCCATGCCCAACCCAAACTGATGGCACTCTTTCTATCCGACGTGGCTCCTCTAGTAAATATTCCATTATCCAATTGGTCCAACTGGCAGCTAATATGCGCTGGTTTCATCGGTAATTTTACTAATGTACGCCTCAACTCACCCACCTCGATTTCGTATTGTGACACGTATGTATTCGTATTGCATCTTTTATTTTCTTTTACTAGCGTGTATTGATATATTTAGATTCTGCTCTGCGTATAATAATATGGAAGGAAAATACATGTACGGTCGAGAACAAATTATCTCGTCTGATCAATTTTGGCAATGCTACTAATATGAGGAAGAGATTTTTTTTTATATCTTTTTTCTAATCTTTACTAGAGTTTTGTTTGTGTTGTCCGTTTAGTACGTTGAATACCTGTGTAAATGAGAAGAAGGAAAAAGGACGAAGAATGACTCACTAATTAAAGAAAGAAAAGAAGTGGAGAAAATTTATCCTATAATAGCCATCTCTGTCTAAAAGGAAATACAAGAACAAAATTTTATTGTTCAAATTTATTCCTCACCTGTGCAGTTGGCAAACGTGCTTAAAATAAAATTGCTTCTCTCCATCCACTAAATTAAATACGTTTAATTAGTTTTGGTCAAAATCACGAAAATGTTTCTTTCCTTTTTTAAACATCAACTTTACATTTTTACCCTAAACATATCTATTTATTTACAAAAAAAAAACCCACCTATGGCCCACCTTTTTACACTCAATATTCATTAATATATTCATTTATTATCCTCACGACACACATTTTTCTACTCACTTACTTTACACTTATTACAATTTATTAAAACTCGTGTTACCAAAATTAATGAACGATTTTGGACGGACGGAGTAGTTGTTGGCAATGGACCATTAATACTTAATAATTCAAAACTTCGTGTACAAATATAAATCGACTAAATGACGTTACGGGCAACAAATTTTATAGGACTAATTTTTCTATGAATATGACTTTTACCACGGGAACTTCTATCTAATTATAACACTTTTCAATCCCCGCTTATATATCATCAGTTTTTTACTTTTATTCCTTTCTCTTTTTCTTCAATTTTAAGTTTTATGTATTAGTTTAATTTATAATGGTTAAATATAATTTAAATTTGTTTAATTTTTATTAATCATTAATTATTATAATTGATTACTCTATAATCACGTATTTTACAACTTTAGCAATAAATGTTAACCAATATTCAAATATTATATTACGTTTATTCTTTATGATCCAAATTTCTTAAGACGCGCCGAGACGCTAAAATGCGCAGTCCACTGGCTACTGCAACCTATCCCGAAACTACTTGACCAGTCACTCTTTATAAGCAACTTGAGCTCCTATAATCCACTGCAAAAAAAAAAATTTTTTTCTCAACAAAAAAAATGAGCAGATTTACTCAATGCCTCTCGCCTTCCCTTTCCGACGAACTCCAAGATTCCGATCCGTCAAATTCAAACTCATCATCCCTCACTTCGCAGCCGAGCCTCCCTTCAGTCCCTTCCCTGACGCCGCCTCTCGACATCCCCACCACCGCCACCACCCACCACCACTGCCTAGCCACCCTCAAAGGCCACTCCTCCTCCATCTTCTCCCTCGCCCTCGCTGGAAAGCACCTCTACAGCGGCGTTTCCGACGGCGAAATCCGCGTCTGGGACCGCAACCCCTCCTCCTACACCGTGAATCACGTCGTCACGGAGAGCCGCAGCGCCGTCAAATCCATCGTTATCTCAGGCGACAAGCTCTTCACCGCCCACAGCGACCACAAAATCCGCGTGTGGAAAATCGACAACTCTGCTGAGAATAAGAGCTACTCGGCCGTCGCAGTTCTGCCGACGCTGAGCGACCGGTGCACGAGCCTCTTCTCGGCGAAGAACTACGTCAAGGTGCGGCGGCACAAGCGGTGCACGTGGGTGCACCACGTGGACGCGGTGGCGGCGCTGGCGGCGACCAGCGACCGCACGCTCCTTTACTCGGTGTCGTGGGATAGAAGCTTCAAAATCTGGCGGTGTTCAGATTTCAAGTGCGTTGAATCAGTGCAGAACGCGCATGACGACGCGATAAATGCCGTCGTTTTGTCCCCCGACGGCCATGTGTACACGGGCTCCGCCGATAGGAAAATCAAGGTGTGGAGAATCAGCGGTCAGGATCAAAAGCATTTGCTCGTTTCCACGATGGAGAAGCATAAATCGGCTGTGAATGCGCTGGCCTTGAGCGGCGATGGCTCCGTGCTTTATTCCGGGGCATGCGATAGGTCGATCATTGTGTGGGAGAGGGACGGTGGCGCCGCCCACATGTCGGTGGCGGGGGCGCTGAGGGGCCACACGAAGGCGATTCTGTGTCTGGCGGTGGTGGGGGAGGTGCTGTGCAGTGGATCGGCGGATCGAACGGTTAGGGTTTGGAAGAGAGGGAGTGGAAATAGTTATTCTTGCCTGGCGGTTTTAGAAGGCCATCGGAATGCGGTGAAGTGTTTGACGGCGGGTTTGGATAGTAATCATGTTGAGGCCGGCGACGATTCGGAGAATTCTTATCTGGTTTACAGTGGCAGTTTGGATTTTGAGATTAAGGTTTGGATGATTAGGGTTCCATTAACTTAATTAATTACGTGTTTTGTATATATCTAAATTTGATGTATACTATTGTGTTTTTGTGTGTATAATAGTTGAATTGGATAAAGAAAATCAGTTTGATTAAATTCGAATGAGAAAATATGTAGTAGCATGACTGGTGTAGAACATGTTTGTAAATTCTAAAGAGGAATAGAGGTGATGATTGTTATCTCAACTTGCTTGGCAATTTGAAGTCCATACTGCATGAATGGTTTGAATATCAGAGAATCTTTCGTTGAATTTATGCAAAATAATAATTAATCGACCAGTTCTCGCGTTTCATTTTTGAAATTTCAAGAACCACAATTTCAAAGGTTTAACCATGACTAACGTACCATTTTGCTCCTCATAAAGATGATCTCTCGCGCCAAATATCGGAATCATAATTCTTGTTTAGAAACCGATTCACAACATACATATATAACTTCAAAATTAGATTTATAATTAATTTATTCATAATTTTGGTAAAATATTAGTAATATCAATATTTACAGTAGAAAAATCACAGTAACATTTAGTAGCGGATCCAGAAAAATGTATAGGATCCAAATAATCATTATTTTATAAATTAATAAAAATTATTTTGTAATTAAAATTAAATATAAATAACAATTTAATATGAAAAATAAAACTTAGTGTTGTATATTTAAAAATAATTAATGTGTCCACCGAAACAATCAAAATTGGTATTTTCGTTGCAAACAAAAAATCATTCTTTTATATGTTTAGCTCCCTTTCAATTTTTATGTATTTATTTTAAACATGGTATAGACTATTTTTACATATTTTATATCTTTAAATATTTATTTTTAATTATTAAATATAAATTACTATTATACCCCTAATATATTTTAAAACCTAGTAGGGCCCAGTGCCTCAGTCCCCCCCACCCCCCGGTACCGCCACTGGCACTGGTAACATTTCTATATCTTCATACTTACCAATTTTAAAATTGTCACGTGACCATTATTAATATTCAATTATTCACAGTTATATCCACTAGTATGCAATTGGTGGGTGTGCATGGCTCGATTCAGTTACCAAACCGAACTAAATTGCAAAAATTTAATTAATCAAAATTTGTATTATAAGAAATCGAAATGGAACCACATAGTCTAAAAATTGAATTTAACCAAATTATTTTGCTTCGGTTTCAGTATAAAATCAAATAATCAAAATTTTATTAATTTTAAGTCCCAAATAAACATTTTATACCAAACAAATGATATTAATAGTGAATGAGTTCTAAATTATAAAACATATATAATGTATAAATATAAATGAATATTAATGATTACTAAACTATTAAACAAAAAAAAAGTTATTATATAATAAGAATTATATATATATATATATATATATATATATATATATAATTTTGTTTAGTTTTCAATTTCACTTCTAAAATTGAAACCGAACATAAATAATAAAATTTTAAAAGTTTAAGTCCGATAGCAAACTGAACATTAAAATAATCGAACCGAATTTATATTTTGATTCGGTTCAGCTAGATTCGGCTCGATATTTAAGTTATTATCGAATATTGCTTGCTAATTGCTAATCACTTGCTAGTCTCTCAATCAATTAATGTTTAGATTCTCAATAAATCACGAGCTGCTTAAGGTTCGATTGTATTAAGAGCCATGAAATTACAATTAGTTGCCCTATGTATAAGATATCATATTATAATTCACATAATAAAAAGAAAAAGGAAATGACCCTTGACAATGTAATAAAGTTAAGAAAAGAGTAACAATCTATATTTAAGGAAAAATGACCTGGATTCAGATCCTTCATTATTAAAGGTACGAGCTTAAGCTACTAATTACTTTAAAACCAGAAACAAAAACAAATTTTTTTCATTTATAAATCAATTAAGAAAAACACTAAAATAAGCAATCCATAGTAGTTACAGAAAACTAAATAAATCCATACAAATGAACAGATTTTGGGCAATGTTAAAACCTTAAAGGTGGTGTTTACTTTGAGGACTCAAGGTGCCCATAATCAAATGTTTATTTTAAGGATTAATATTTGAGGATATCCCAAAGCCGAGATTATTTTAATCATTTGAATTGTACTTCATTAATTTTAATCCAATCAATATAGGTAAGATTGAAATTATCCTCCAAATAAAGGGATAATTATTTATCCCAATTTTAATCTTTCATTAATCCTTTGTAGTAAACAAATGATTGATAGATAAAAATTATCTTATCACATATTTAATCCATCAAATAATCAATCATTCAAAATGTTAATCATGAAAAGTAAACAATTCCTAAAAGAGGACTCAAGGTGCCCTTGAATCGAACACACTCATGTATGGCGAATATTCCGAATATAAATTTAAAAAGGACTTATTATTATTATTATTTTATTATTATTATTATTATTATTATTATTATTATTATTATTTTACAAAAAGCAAGAGGTTACACTATGCATTTTTGAACACAACACGAGTCTATGTAAGCTTTGAATGATTCTTTATTAATTCTTCATCTCATGATTGAATAACAAACCAAACAGCGTTGAAAATTGTTCTAAATTGTGGACGGTTAACATCAACTAATGATGTCTGTCTTAATTACTCTTTTCACTAACTTACATTCACACTACTTCACAAATCGTTTAATAATAACATAATCAATTAGGATTTTATGTAAGTTTTTATTGAAATAGAGCGTGAAAAGAAAATCCATTAATTTTAGTTTAAATTCTTTCTTTTCTGTTTTGCATCGAATGTTCAAGGTAGACTATTTATCACAAATACTCTTATACATCCGTTCGCACTGTGTAGATGGATAAAAGTATCATTTTTGTTAAGAAAATGATAATTATATTAAAAAAATATCATTTGCTTAAGTATCATTTACATTGAAAAATGTATCAAATATCATTTACACTGAAAAAAAGTATCAAAGTCCGTATGTGTAGACGAATGTAAAGAATACCACCTCATTATTTATTCAAATAAAAAAACAAATATATTTCTTTCATTGCCATCTTAAAATTAATTTAAACCATTGAAGTTTATATAATTTACATTTCTAATTATTCTGGCTTTGGAACTTCAATATCTGATCTACTATTAGTTAAAGTGGGCTTGAGTTAATTTGGTTAAAACGTGGGTCATTACCCGTTTCTTTAAGACAGACATTTAACTTTTGGAGACGTCCAGCACACAAACTCGACTATTATTATTTAGATTAAAATTAATTGAAGTAGGCCGATGCCCAAATTTGGCTTTGTTGTTTTTAGAACATTAACATATCATTATAAAAATATATTCCATCTTATATACTTCTTCTTTTTTCTTTTCTTTTTTGGTCAATTTAATCTACGAATTTAAAGTAGCGTCACGGTGACTCGAACCAGGACAGCTGGCCTCTGGCAGTTAACCACTCTACCACTAGCCAACACACGCACACATACTTCTTCTTTTCTTTTCTTTTAAGTGTTCCTGATGTCAAATCGTACAAATCAATAAAGTAGATAAATTTATATTTGTGACATCATTAATTATAAGATAAATGCATTCATATAATTAATTATCAAATTTCAATAATAATAAATAAATAATTAGTGAAACACATAAAAAAGAATGGAAAGAATAATTTATTGCATTAGCACGATAACACGCTTTAATACTAAAAAATTGCAGTGGACAGTTTCGTTTCATACAATGTTTCAATTGTGAAAAAGAGAAAAAGGAATATATTTTGAAAATAGACTATCTAATTAATTAATCAGCAATAGTTAAGAAGTGAAAGTCAGTCCTGCTATATATATTATCAACTTTACTTAATGATTTTGATTAGTGTGAATACTAAAAAGCTAAAATGTGTCTAATCAGGTATAAATCAATTTCTCAAAGGATGCGTCATTAATTTTGACCTAATTGGATATTTGATATTTCCGTCCAAAAAGCGTCGATGTCACTTTGAGAATCGTTGACTTTTACTGCAAATTAATTTAACACAATATCTTACTCCTCTTCATAAGATTGAGGTGTTTGACTAATTTAAAAATTAATCAGTTGTAGTAATTAATTATCATAGAACGCTATGACTAGTTACAAACGTGTCGAAGCGCTATTTACCAGTCTGCTTATAAATTGTAATACCAAGTTGAAGAAAGAAAAGATCAAAATGTCTTCCTCGTCTTAAATTGGCGAATTTGAATTTGTCAATAAGTTATTGATGATCAGATTTTAAATCCGAATTCATCCATTATGCATATTTCTGTACCTTTTAATAATATTCGATAGTTACGTCACCTCTTATATAATAACTAAGAATCAATAAACATCAATAGATTGAATAAGATCGGACGACTTATAATTATCTGATAATAATAATAATCAAATCCTAAATTTTCACTATTTTGATCTTTCATATTTTATTCTTTGTTTTTCTTATAAACCATGTTGTTGTTCATGTAATTGTTGTTCTTGTGCACGCTATCATATTCCAATTAATTGTTATGTTCATATAATTATAGTGATTGTACATATGAGAATAATTACGATAAATGATAAAATCCTTGATTATAAGACTAAACGGTATATCATTCAAATATGAGGATAATAAATGATTTTTAATTAATCTTAACCATTAGATTATAAAAAAATGGATTGACCATATTAATTATTAGTTTTAAAAAAAGTTGAAGTTCTCATTTGATCCACTTCATAACAAGTAAAAAATTCACAGCGTATCATTTATTTATTCATCATTCATACATTAAATCATAGGAAAGCATAATAATATATTGTGAACTCGGAATTTCTTGGCAGCGTCCATTCTTACGAGTTTCTTTCTTTCTTTTTATTTATTTTTTCCACCGACATAATTCAATCATAGTTCACCGATTAAGTAAGCAAAACTTAATAAAAAATCGAATTCTACGTATGTAGTAGTAATTTACTAAGAGGGTGTTTGTCTGAACTTATAAGTTCTTTAAAACAACTTATAAGTTGTTTAAGAGCTTATAAGCTGTTGTAAAGTATTTGGCAAAATAAGCTCATAAACAACTTATAAGCTGTGAAAATAAGCTCCAACAGCTTATAAGCTCCCCTAAAAATAAGTTGGTCAATCCTAACTTTTTTTTTATAAACTTATAAACAACCATGAATTTATCAAAATAACCTTATTATAGTTCGTTATTTCCTACACATACACTATCAACTGCATATCTTGTCAATTTTATCTTTCTAACTCACGATTCTTTCTCTAGCTTATAAGATCAATTATCTAAACACTTGAACAACTTATAAGCACTTGAAACATTACCTCTTATAAGCTCTTAAAACATCTTATAAGCTCTCTAAAATAAGATTAGCCAAACAGACCCTAAGTAGGATCTAAGATTGTTAAAAACCCAAACCGTTAAATAAACCGAACCATATGATTTAAAATTAAAATTAATATAAATATTATAATATATATAATATAATATATAAATATAATTATATATATATATATAAATATATATAATATTAACTAAATATAAAATATAAATAACTGAAATATATATATATATAAAAAATAAAATAAAATATAATAATAATTAATTGAGTTCAAAACAGAGCATGAATTCGCCGTTCACACATTTCGGTTCGGTTCGGACAACAACGAATCAATTTTTTTTGAAGAAAATGAAAAAACCTCATTTGCACAGCGCTGAGCCCTGCCTTTTAACGTTTTTGTGGTGGAAGTAAATGAGAATGTCTTTCGTTATGTGGAGGATATATGCATTTAATGTCATTTTGATATATAATATGCTAATTAAATTTTAACATCGATTGAAATATTTGTATGGAGTATCAATTAATTATTCATATAATAAATTTAAACATACAGATAAGCTTAATAGATCTGATTGACATAAACTTAGGAATGATAAGTTTAAAATCAACTCTCTCTCTCTCTCTCGCAAAATTAAACATCAGTAAATTTTCCGTAGATATGATTCATATGGATGATTGAGCTACCTCTCATTGTATATATTACTCGTGTTGTACAAAAAAAATTATGTAAAAAATTCATGTACAAATAATCAATACACAAATATAATTAAAATAATAATATGTGAAGACAAATAAAATATAAAATAATAAATTAAGAATAATTACGTTAAACATTGTGCAAAACATCATTATACACAAATTCTCATTAGAGGTACAATTTTCGATTTAGAATTTTCAAACCTAAAATTAGTAACTTGATACATATAAAGTTGATTATGACTAAAACATGTCCCTTTTAGTGCAAATCAACATGTGAAAGAACAAATATTATAATAAAAATATGAATAAAACAAAAACTTATATTTTATACATAACTAAAAATGAAGTTCAATAACCATATAATATCATAATAGAAAAACAAATTAAAGGATAAATATTACATAATACAAAAGAAATTTTGTAGAAGTATGTTTCAGAATAAACAATACATATATCTTACATACTCATTGATACCAAACTTGTAAAAAAATTATAAAAAAGTTGCATATACATCTTAGTTAAAGAAAGTGTTTTATACTCTGTTAATTAATTACTAATAATATCTTTTACATACATAATAAAAAAAATACTAATGGAGCTTATATCATATTTTCATTAAATAGATGATATTAATCTAAAAATTTAATTCAAACTCAATCATATAGACTAATTTTACTCAAAATTTCATCATTTAAATATAGTTGTCATTTTAACTATAATAATATATTATTTGCAAAAAAAACTAATAATAATAATAATAATAATAATATTATTATTATTATTATTAACACAAAATTCATAGCCGAGACTTCTCAATCCAAATAGCAACAAATTATTTAAATCCAATAAAAATCTAAAACCACTACACAACTTAAATCAATACATTCAAAAATTATATATATATATATATATATATATTTCAAAATTTTAGTAATGACTATTGATACTAATCATGGAATTAATAACAACCAACTATCACAATTAACTCGACGCCTCAACCGCCCTCTTACACACATCTCTTTCCTTCGCCATGAATCTCAATCAGATGTTCTCTTTGCGTGGCGTACTTAAACATTTTATTAATGAAATAATACAATATAGATATATATTAATCGAGCTTATATCATATTTTCAGTAAATAGATGATATTTTTATCAAAAACTAAAATAAAAAACTCAATTATATAGACATATATATATATATATGAGGGTTTAGGGATGACAATGGATCTTGGACCCGGTCCAAATCCGGTGGTCCAGATCCATTTTTTAGGATTCGGAGTATAAAAAATTTGGACCCGATGGATCTGGATCCTACTCTAAAATCTCGAATCTGGATCTGGATTTTAATTTTTGAGATCCAGATCCGGCCCGTAGACCCGATTAATATAATATATATTTTTATTTTTTATTTTAGTTAAATATTAGTTAACCATATATCTAATTCTAGTATTTTTTTTCTTAGTCTTCTTCCAATTCAAAACATTTGCTCTTCTCCATTTTACTTCAACGTAACTTCTTCCAAAAATCTACTCTCATTCACTTCATTTTACTTCGATTCCACCTCTCTATTTTATTTTATTCATTTATGATTTAATCAAAAAATTGGGACAACACTCTTGA
This sequence comes from Salvia rosmarinus, assembly GCA_036937905.1. Classification (NCBI taxonomy): domain Eukaryota; kingdom Viridiplantae; phylum Streptophyta; class Magnoliopsida; order Lamiales; family Lamiaceae; genus Salvia; species Salvia rosmarinus. The sequence continues at coordinate 52,556,535 of CM072823.1, read as the reverse complement.
TTTCTCATATCATAAAACTTTCAGCAGTTGAAGCAGCAACAAATCCTCAAATTTGGACATTGTTTGTATGAATGGTATGTTTGCAGTTTTCGTTAATCTTTTGTGATATAATTTGATTTTGTACTTCTAATATTGATTTTTATTTAATTATAAGACACGAGGTATAATTTCATTTGGAAAAACTTAGAAATAATGGGAGAAATCCCTACAATCAACCAAACATGATTGATATCGAATCAACTCAAGAATTTATCGAATATTTGAGGAATACTAATTATAGATTGGTTAATTTAAGATTTATATTAGAAGAGAAAACATATGAATACGGGTCTAGACCCTGGACCCTGTGGATCCAATGGATCTGGGTCTGGATCTCATTTTTTTAGATCCAGTGGATCTGGATCCAAGCAAAAAAAATCGAATCTGGATCTGGATCTAATCAGATCCGGCCCATTGCTATTCCTATGAGGGTTAACGTGAGAACCATTTTTATCATGAGAATGTGATAACTAAAAAATGATGAATTCACTATGAAAGTTAATGAATCCATTGGGAAAATTAATGAATAAAAAAATTCAAAAAAATAGAATTTTCGTCTTTCATGGGATTCGAACCCGGGTGAAAAATATCGAATTTTTTGATTCAGTAACTTTCCCAACGGATGCATCAGCTTTCATAGCGAATTCATATTGTTCATTGCGAAATTTTGTGGTTCTTAGTTCTCATATTAAAAATGGTCCTTATTTGAACCTATATATATAAGGGGAATCATTTCTCAAAAATAATAACTTATATTTTTCCTTCCCAAATCACCATTTCGTTTCTGGAAATAAATAATTAATATATATATATCATATATTAATAAATAATTAATAATGTGTATTATTCTAATATCTTATTTTCATTCAATTACTTTGCTCCCAGACAAGTCACTTAGTTTGGCACGATCTCTTAGTTAACTAAGCATACAAAGTATAATTGATTGTATTGCAAAAGTTATTCTATGTTAGATTGCTTCAATAAGCTAAAGTACATCCATAGTAACAAATTTTCTTCAGTTACTAAGTACATACATATGTGAATAGCTCATGTGGGCTATCATCGTCAATGATCATTGTTTATCATTTTGAAACCTCGATTGAATAAATTGTCATCAAATTATATAGTTAACATAAATGATGTTGATTTAAGGATTGAAATATAAGTATGATATAAATTGAGACATGCTATCAATTCATTGTCGTGACATTCTGGCATCCCGAGCCTTCGTAATATTGTAATGGTAATAGAAAAATATCACATAATCAGATTCAAAAAATCTCAAATAGCCTAAGAGATCTTAATCGAAATCTGAAAAAAAATTGATTACTATTTGTACACTTCATAATCCAAAATAGAGAGAGAAAATTTACATTAAATAAAAAGAAAATTGTGTGAAAACTGTATATTCATTTGGTATTTATAGCAAAAAATACTTAGAGTCCAAGTGTTAAGCTTTAATGTTTCAACATGTGTCTATTCTGCTAATATCCAACTGTTGAATATAGATTATATGATAAATAAATATCCAACAGTTTTATACAAATTATAAATAAAAAAATATCCATCAGTTATATAGTCATTAGACTCCTTAAATAGATTAAAAATATATTTTCGAAAAAGATTCAAGATATTTAATAACTCAAAAAATGGATTAAGGTTATGATAAAAAATAAAGAAAAAATGGTTATCTTATTGAAGAAGCTAATAGTTTTAGCGGCAATTCACACTATTTGGCTTTTATATATACTAGTATTATACCCGTGCGATGCACGGTATCAAATTTTATAAAATTTTAGATATATAGGAAATGTAATCACAAATATAGAGTATAGAGCAATATCTTAATATAGAAAGTACAATATCAAAAATAATGTACAAACAATTTTACATTATAAATTTTGGAAAATTTTCTAGTACACAACATTCTCAGTAGACGTACAATCCTCATCGGCATTCCCACAAATCAAAATTTTTAAACCCCGACGATTAGTAACCCTTGATACAGAAACATAAAGTTGACCGTAACTAAAAACAGGGTTTTTTAAGTACAATCCTACTTGTGAAAGGGATTGACATTGACTTTTATTGATGATCATCGCATATGACACAACCAATGGAAATTGACACTGTTGAAATTTGAAAGGCAACCTTGGGTCCAAAGTGGTAAGTGATAATCTAGGTATCAGAACAATGTCTAGCATTGTCTCTACTCAATAATCTTCCCTTTAAAACATGGCGACTTAACTTCGTAATAACCAACCTCGTTCCATTGCATAAACCCATGGAATGATCTATATTTCTCAAGAGCATGACCAAAGTGCCAACTTTCAAAAATAATTCATGATTAGGCGTACCAGAACACCTTAATCCATTAAAAAACTCAGGCTTGTGAATTTCATCCAACAAACGACTACTGGAATCCAATTTGCAAGTGCTATCTGAACTCAAATACGTTTGGCCATTAGATACATTCAAATTAAGCATATATTGATTAATCGAATCGACCACATCTAAAGTAGAAGCAAGTATAGCCCGATCTTGCAAGTAAGAAGTAAGATCACCATTGTCATTATATGATGGATAACTGTGTGATACTATCGTCGGTAAAGAATCACCAAAACTATTTAGCACAATATCACTTGGAAGTTTAATCACATTAAATCCATCTTTTACCAAACCAACAGTTCCATCGCTAATACTTGCTACCCAGTTAGAAAATTCTTCAGCTTCGTTAACTGAAGAAGCTTGCTGAAGTCGCATATTTTGGGTTAATCTCAAAATAGTGCAATTTATCCAAATATAAGAAGAGTTAATTGTAGCATTTACCACTTCTTGTCTAGTACTCTTAGGTAGTGTTTACTTTGCATGATTAGCATTTTGAAGGATTGACTATTTGATGAATTAAATGTGTGATAAGATAATTTTTATCTATCAATCCTTTGTTTACTACAAAGGATTAGTGAAGGATTAAGATTGGGATAAATAATTCTCACTTTACTTGGATGATTATTTCAATCCTACCTATATTGGTTGGATTAATATTAATGAAGAATAATTCAATGGATTAAAATAATCTCGGGCTTTGTGATATCCTCAAATATTAATCCTTAAAAGTAAACACTTGATTTGGTTGGATTAATTTTATCTATCTAACATAATCATGCAAAGTAAACGCCTCCTTAGGGATAACTGTTAAGATCTGTCGAAAATCACCACCAAACATTATAGGTTTTCCTCCAAAAGGCAAATAAAATCTACCTTCATCAACTACTCGCATTATATCCCGCATAGTCTTATCTAAAGCTTCAAAGCAATATTTGTGCATCATAGGCGTCTCATCCCAAATAATAAGCTTTGCCTTCACAATAAGTTCTGCAAGTGTGCTTCCTTGTCGGATATTGCAAATTGAATCTTCATTAGGATTAATTATAATTTTGAAACACGAATGAACAGTTTTACCACCAAGTAACAATAATGAAGCAATACCACTGGAAGCCACATTCAAAACAATCTCCCCTTTACACCGAATCATTGTTCATAATGACTTTTATATAAAAGTCTTTCCAGTACCTCCATATCCATAAACAAAGAAAACTGTGCCAATATCGGATTCAACTGAAGTCGTTATACTATTGTACACGTGTAACTGCTCGTGATTGAACTTCCAAACTAACTCTACGTGCTCTTTCATCAATTTTTCTCTATCATACAATAACTCATCATCAATTAATTTATTAGAACATGATTCAAAACGGCTGGAAAAGACATCCTCTCAAACTCACATAAACTTCTGCCTAAATCAACCAACAACTTCTGAATCTCCACTAAAGTAAAATTCTGAATTTTCTCATCGGTTAACTTTAAATCTGAAACATAGCAGTCAAAATTATTTTTATTTTATTTTTTGTAAAAATACAAAACACAACACACCTAAGACTTTAATTAGATGATCCAGTTTTATTTTAAAAATGCGACAAATTATATCAGGACGATCTTCAGGTTTCAATCTCATATTGTCAAGATATCTAACAATTTTCGGCCACTACGAAATATTGATAAATAGTTTTGTCTTTCACCAGAACTCAAGAGTATAAGCTTATAAGTTCAATTATCCAAATATTTTTACAACTTATAATCTTTTCAAACATTATGTCTTATAAGCTCTTGAAACATATTATAAGCTCTTTAAAATAAGCTTAGCCAAACATCCTCTAATTTAGATGGAACAACTTAAAACACAAAAGGTAATTTAATCTTTTTCACATGCCTAAAAAATTATTTTATTTTTGTAAAAAAATCATGAATCTATGAGCATACCTGGGCCCCCCAAAAAAGCTAGACTTGCAAAATAGGTTTAGATATTGGAATATTGAAAAAGTCGGGGCCTATATATAAATATATATTATGCTCTTCCAGCTTTAAAAGTTGCCCTACACATCCAATTAATGAATCAAAGTATTGCTTCTCTTCAATTTTGTTTGTCCTTTGAAACTCAAAATAAAATTATATAATATATTCCTTTCATATCTCTTTTTATACTTTTGCAATAATATTCATATATTTTTTTAATATTGCACATTACGTCCACTATAGTTATATTTTAAATTCATCTTGTTCTTTAATTTTAACTACTTACGTCATTTTTTAGTTGTAATACAATCTTATTTAAAAAATTAAATGAAATTGACATTAATTTAGATATAATATAAAGTAAGTAAATATGAAACTACTTACAATTACAATTTGGCCCAAAAATTTTGAGCTCATTCAAGCAATTTCTTGCAAATGATAGCTTTTATGATTTTAGGATAATTAAGTTACAATCGTAATTGTCGGCGACAAAAAATTACAACCACGATTGTGATTTGGGAAGAAAACAACAATAGCCCACATAAATAATACCTGCAAAGAATTAAAAAAATTTAAATGATTCCAATATAAATACACGTAAATTTTGTGTTTAATATTAAAATATAATATGCTCATAGAATCCCTAAAATCCACCCCCGCTTGCTTCATCTTCTTCGCTCATCTTTTCACCGCCTTGCTTTATCTTCTTCGTCATGTTCTTCTGTTCCAATCACTTGAATTATAGTCCCAAAACAAATAACACAAAATATAAGACCCTAATCTCCAACTTTTGAGAAGTTCCAAAAGCGGGTTTTCACAGTGTAAACCACCCCCGCCGTCGAGAGATTAAATCAAAACATGGATTGCCCTAATATCCCCTATACTCATCTCTCAACCATATGCAGATTAAAGCATTCATTTTTCTAACCCCAAACATCCACCCCTCCTACAATCCATAGATGTAATTTTCATATGTTACTGGCTCCGATCTGAATCGCTTTAGATCGACCATCAAAAAAGGGAATCATGCTCAGGTAAAAAACAAAACGTACATCTCAATGACTTATTCAACAGAAAATATACTTCTTCATTTCTTGGATCAGTGGATATGACTGAAATTTGGGCTAATATTTTTTTTGAAGCGGATATGAATGAAGAACATAGGGAAATTTACTTCTTAGTAAGAGAGGTTAGTAGAAATGAGTTAAAAAAAATCTGTATTATATTTATAGGATTAAATGATTTCTTGGAGCCCAAATCTTTAGCTCCAATGCTTTATCTCATATGCATTAACCTCTACTAATGTTTTCCACCAAATTTATGGTTTTTATAAATAAATAATTTATTATTTAATGACCAAGTCTTTTGTAAAAAATGCTGATGGTGTTTGACGCAATTGGCGCCACTGCCAGCATGCTACTTTGTGGCCTCCTTGTAGTTTAGATAGTTATAAATTTAATAAAAATAGAATAAAATTACATGGATTATATAGCAAGCCAAAGACAGCTGGCTTTATAGCTCAGATTTTGAGCGCCAAAATGCCACTCTTCAGCTTTTATATATATATAGATATAGATATAGATATATATAATGACACAATCGCAAATCGTGTCACATTGAATATGTCTGACTTTGATTATTTCCAATGCTCGTTTAATAGGTTGTTTGTAGGGCCTATCACCAAAATTAGACATAGCTAGAAAATTGGTTGTTTTCCAATTTTGAAGTAATAGATAATTAATGAATTAAACTTTTACTTCATATCGGTATTGAAAAATTGTTATAATTGCAAAACAAATAATTATCAAATTTGCTAAAATTCCTAAAATGTATTATTTTAGCTATTTACAGCTGATACTTATGAATAAGATTAATAGAGCACACATCAAATTTCATTTTTCCAGAAACGTTAAAGCAGAACAAAAGATTAAAGAAAATAGAAAATCTAAAACAAGACTGAAAAATAAAGTACAAAACGAAGGCAACAGAATTTAGTATTGTAGTGCATTTAAGTTTTAGAACAATGGAATTAAAATGGGGTGGCCTCCTTTACAAGATAAACATAATGATGGGCTAGAAATGAGAACGAGTTTGACATCACAACAAACTTGTATTCATTACTGCAATTATTTCTTTCATCAATTAAACAAATTGGGGTCCTCATCTAATTAATTCTCTCCAAAACAAGCAATTTCCACGATGAACTGTGATTCAACAATTTTCTGAATCGTCTTCAATATTTGGTCCTGCGTATAGTTGCTTCTAATAATAATAATAATAATAATAATAATAATAATAATAATAATGATGATGATGCTTACGTAACGCATAACTTGCAAACTCAACATAATGTTTGTAATTATTGCACTTGGTATAAATTAATCGGCTTCAATTTGAGTATCCAAGATGACATTATTGTAATATGATTCCTGGAAACATTTATATAAGATTCATATTCAAGCCAATCCAACACACAATAGAATGTGAGCTAGGCGGATATTTTGAAAATAATGTATTTAGGACAATACATTAAATATATATATATATATATATATGAATCATAATATTAAAAGTCCTAAAATACTATAATAATAATTGGTGACATGAATTAAGAGTGCAAGTACAGACAATATAATATAAGAAAAATGTATTTTTATTTAAATTATTCATAAAATTTTGATATTTCTTAAAATGTGGAGATATTTCTTAAAATGTAGTTTCCATATACTTTCAATTAGAAAGCATAATATCACATTTCATACATATTTTTGTCGTTAATTTTTCCTTATCATATATATATTTTTAATATTAATCGAAATTCGATAGAATATTAATAATTGAAAAATGAAAAGGCCCACGGGCCAACCCGTCCTACCACAGACTGGCCGACTGCAGCCTTCTTCTGAAACAGGCCTAAACTTGCAACCATGCATATGAAAGAATTAAAGGTAGTACCGTAGCACAGTACAAAATATCAACTCAAACCCATCAAATTTGGATGACACTTTATAGCTGTTTTATTTAAAAAAACCATGCATATGAAAGAATTGCAACCCTTTCATAAACTTGTATTGTCTTAGAAGGTTCTCGATAATAATAATAATAATAATAATAATAATAATAATAATAATAATAATAATAATAATAATAATAATAATAAATCGAACAAAATAAACAAGCCGAACCCCACCCGCGCCGCCGCGCGCATTTGGCGTGTCCCACACAATATCTAACTATTGCCCTTGATAGTGTTGGGTAGGAATGTAATTATGTAAATGAGTAAAGTTATTATAAATGGAATTAAAATAATGAATTATGAATTAAGGAAGAGAAGTTAAACGTTGACTATGATTAACACGATAAGATTAGAAGTAGAAGAGGAAAAGGTATAGAGAATAAGGTGATGGCAAACAATTCGAAGCGGGAACTTGTTGAGAGTCAAACGTAAAGGTAGAAAAAAGAGAGTAATTATGGAGATTTTCTTGGATTAGCTGCAAAGTCAATGAACATTTGCCTTTAATCTTGACAAAAGAGTACCTACTAAGAAAAAGTAGTCACGATCCATTAATTTAGCATTACTTAGTTTCTACTTGTCACCAGTTTTCCGTAGCCTTACTGTGTTTGTGCCTGTGTTTCATTCCACAAAATTATCCAAATCATCTAGGGTTGGTGGAGCAAAATATTTAAAATAATACAAATAAAAATTATATTATAAAAATATGCTTATAAATTATAATAATTTTCAATGGTTATTCATATTCTTAAACCAACATAATATCACATCATTATCAATTATATAAAAAAATCCATTCTCAATATAAGTACCAAACAATCATTCATCCAATAATCTCACATTCGACTTTGAAGCCGTTTTTTCACATTGATGATTTTCTTATGACAAGTTTATCATCTCATATGTGATAACAATATTAATTTGAACCATGAATGAATTAAAATAAAATTAAATTTGTCCATTCAAAAATTGGTATATTCCCAAATCCAAAGGTCCAAAGCACTTTCCCGAATTCCAAAATCATATGAGATATCATCGAACATAACAAAATTAATTTAAAAAACTAGTAAATAATAAAATAAATTCAAGTACTTAACATGTATAAATTTTAATCTAATATTCTATAAATTCCTCACTATTTTTATTAGATTATTTGATTAAGCTATCCAATTGAAATCAAACTAAATATTGAATCGATTTAAAGTTTCTTAAGAAGTGCTAATTCTTAATTAGAATAATGGTTATAACCTATGTTCTTATTGAGAGAGGATTACAATTTCAAAGCAAATAATTTAAAATATAAACATCAAATTAGTAAAATAGAGACAATAAATTCTATCTCAATATATGAAACATAAAATGTTGATATCAATTATATCTCAAGATATGAAATAGAAAAAGTGGATATGAATTATATCTCTATTCTTTGCATACATTTGGAACAATAGTAAAAATAAATATGAGAACATCTTAATTATTCAACCTTGATTTTGTTTCATCTTTGCCCCGATTCTTTTAAATTTTTGGTAGGAAAAAATTTAATATTTTATATGTAAATCAAAAATAAAGATATATAAAAGGTACAAAAAAAAATTGAGATGGGGCAATTACCCGTCTTCTCATAAGGTGGCTCCACCATGATATGGCTTCTTGAAGAAAATTACATGGTCAAGACAACACCCATTGGCCTTTTAATCTAAACCGCATGCATTTCACTTAACTGCCTTATGGTTGCACCATTTATGACAAATTGAAAAGAACTAAAACAAACTATGACAAATTAATACCCCTAAAAGAAATTATGACAAATATACTAGAAGAAGTCCTGGATGCATAAGAGACATAATTTATTGTGACACTTCTAAATATCATATTAAGTAGATATATCATACATAAAATTATTACTATACTTGTAAGTATCCTATTAAGTGGATATTAAGTAGACAGCACGCCTATTTAGTCAGAGCGCACACGAATTTTTTTTCAATATATTAATATCACCGGATTATATAATTATACAATGCAAAATATTTTTCAGGCTCCAAATGGACGTACATATCATAAGATTTGAAAATTCCATTGGACTAAACGATAATTGTATTAATTAGTTAAAGTGTTGTGTGCGCTAATATTTATAACTAAAGTCCAGTTGATGCATTCATCATCTTGTTTGTATATATTTTATGTAAACAGTAAACAATATAATCAAATATTAAACAATTAAGAAATTAAATAAACTAATACAACACACGAAGACGAAGCATGTAGATTTGCGAGTGCGGGTAGAAACATGTAGAACACGCATTAACCGATACTACGATTCAAATAATCATGATTAACAACTATTCAAACTCCCAGTTAGAAACTATACATAATTTTGTCTTGTATTTTTAATTTCTTCAAAAGCCGTTGAATTTTCGTTATTTACCTTCTCATATTCTCATGAGATTAAGGTTTGAGAGCTTCCCTTTTTGGAACAAGGTTAAAGAAAAGTAATTTTGCGGGTTAAGAGTACAGGAACATGTTCCATTTTGGAACTGCAAACACAACAATTTCGTGTCGATTATATTACTAATTAACCTCATAAATATTATTAAAAAAAACATATATAGATGTTTATATGCATATATAAAAACACACACACACATTGTGAGTCCGGGCCTCCCATATAAATTAGCAGCAACAGCACTAATAATGGTATCCTCCAACCTCAGCATTTCATCATTAGTACCACACTTCCATCATCTCAAGATGACCCTTTTCTGCCTTGTTTCCACTCAACCACCCATCACCTCTTCATCAACCTCAAACACCAATCCCCTTATATGGACCAAAACCACACATTGGAAAATGAAGAATATATATTATTAAACTTGCATAGATTTCTTTCAGTTGAGAGGAAGAAGAAGAAGAAACCCCAGTTTCTCTTTCTGATGATCTGAGCAGATCTTGATATGAAGGTTTTCCCTTCTTCAACTTTATCTCCGGGGAACTGAAGCATAACGGTCCGATATATATTGTTTATTTTCAGCAAACCAAATCTATATATCCATTGAGTTCGAAATTTCTGCGTGTGTGTTTACTTTATAATTAGTTCAAAATTTGGTTGGTTTGCTATAAAGATTAGACTTAATGATGGTTTACTCTCTCTCTCTCTCTAGATCCCTTCTTTTCTCTTTCTTTGTTCCATGGAAGCTGGGTTTCTGAAACCAGAAATAGTTTGTGTTTCAAAAATCGAAACGGTGAAATTCAATTGATCTTGTGGACAAGTCTTCTGAAAACTTTATCTATATATATCTATGTTTGCATTTGATGGTGTGCAATATATGTGTGTCGGAATACACAAGTTAGGGTTTGATTGAATATGTATATTCATCTTGTTTATATGAGATATATATCCAGGCATACTTTCATCCTCGGACTGAATGAACGGTAGGCCATAATTTATTCCCTAGCATTTAGTTATTTGAGATCAACGAGAGGTAATCATTAATCCCTAGTTTTTATTTTCTTAGTTTCAGAAAATTTCTTGGTGGAGTTCTTCGTAGATCAACTGCTTTTGCTGTCATCCAACACCTTTTTTTCAATACAAAATTGTCCAAGAAACTGGCAATAACAAAACTATTAGAAATTAATTTGTTGTTTAGGTATATTTTCTCCTCTAATGCAGAAATTTAGGTGTGATTATTTGAATTTCAACACGCAAAAAGAAATGAAAAATAAGAAGTACGAATATAGTGGAAGCTGCAATTCATCATTTTCATATGCATCTCGCTTCAATAAATTTTGACAGAGTTATCTCATTTGTTTGAGGTCTTCAGACGTAAATATCATCATCAACGATTAGCTCTAAAAAATATGAATAATGTTGTCGTAGAATTTGGAGCAACAGTTTTAGGGGTCATTAATTAATAATGCCAAAGATGGTGGAGGTTTCTGGAAGGAAATGATTGTGCCTGCTGATTTGTAAGTAATTTATCGTAAGCTGGTACTAAACACTCATGATTATCAGGGACATGTTAAATTCACTCATTCGTTCGAGCATATAATTATTAATTAGACAAAAAACTTAACCAATTCCGGCCATCCACACACACACACACACACACACATATATATATATATATATATATATATGAGATAGATCAGTGAAAATGATAATTTGGTAGAAATAGGAATGAATCTGGGCCTTTGATTTGCTATATCAATGATTGAGATTTAATTTTGGATGTCTATAGTTTTGTATTTTTATGCTACATGGATTATTGTGCAAAGACTATAACTCTTTTGTCTTCTGTTGAATGAAAGATGTCTAAACTAATATATTTAGCGTATGTCTACAATAGATAAAATATGTGTAAACTAACATATGCGATATATTCCTATTTTCACAAATATGAAAGATGTCTTTATTATTCCTATTTTTGTACATTAATGAGCACCATAACCAACCCCATATATATATATATATATATATATATATATATATATATATATATAGGGGTTGGATCCAGGTGAACTAATCTTTTGAGAACTTGAGAACCATGCATAAGGCGTTGAAGATGATGCACAAAGCGGTATAAAGTTGTGCATAACGAAAACTTTCTAAAATTGTCGACAACAAAATAATTTTAGAAAGTTTTCGTTATCTACAACTTTATACCATTTCTGCATCACCTTCAACGTCTTATCATGGTTCGCAGAGTCAAAAAATATGTGGTTCTCATTTGATTCACTCATATATATATATATATATATATATATATGGGGTTGATCTACTAGAAAGTAGAAATTATCTTTATTCTAGTAATTAGAAATTATTTTTATTTTAGAAATCAGAAACCAGTTTGGTCCGTAGATTTTAATTGATGAATGATCAAAATTGATTTTTAAAATGGGATGTACTTTTTTATATATAAGATAATATTTTTTCAATACTATATTTTAATATATAAAACTATGATTTTCTCTATTTTTTATGTTTTTACGCATAACATAATGCTTTTGGATTATTACAATTATGTTGGTTTCTAATCATAGAATAAGGAGAGTTTCTATTGGATCATCTTCCTATATAACATAATTGTAATAAAAAAAAACATTATGTTATGCATAAGAATTTTTTTTGGAGAAAACATTGTTTGCTACCAGGAAAAATTATAGCATTGAAAAATCATTATCTGTGTATCCTCTTTGAAAAATTAGTTTTGATCATTTATTAATCAAAATCTATGGACTAGATTGATTTCTATTTACTAATAAGACCAATTTCTAGTAAATCCACCCCCTCTATCTCTTTATATATGTATATATACAAAGAGAGTTAGGTTAAAATAAGAAATATTTTTAACGTGAGAACTAAGAATCACAAAAATTCACTATGAATAAAATGAATTCGTTATGAAAGTTGATGCATCAATTGGGAAACTACTGAATTCAAAAATTCGATTTTTTTCACCCGGGTTCGAATCTCATGAAAAATCTATTTTTTTAGATTCAGTAACTTTCCCGACAGATTCATCATTTTTTTATTTTCATGTTCTCACGCTAAAAATGGTTCTCACGTTAATCCCTCTCTCTCTCTCTCTCTCTCTCTCTCTCTCTCTCTCTCTCACACACACACACACATATATATATATATATGTGTGTGTGTGTGTGTATGTGTGTGTAAAAGAATTATTATATGTATATATAATCCTTAACATATATAAATGAGAATAAATCATGTCCATTAGGTTTTCAAATATAATGGTTATTTTTAAGTATGCATCTGAATTAGTTATATGCATATTTCTACATATAGTTGTGCATTTATATTGATTTATCAAAAGTTGATATTTGTCCACATTGTTACACTATAAGGAATGTCCACACGATAACTAGAGCCGGCAAAATTGGCTCGGTCCGATGGGCCGGCCCGAGGTACCCGGAATTAGGGTCGGGTTGGGCTCGTGAAAATAGTGGCCCGAAAAAAATCGGGCCTAAAAAGCCCGCCACATAGCCCATCGGGCTGATCGGGCTTTGGGGCTAAAAACCCGGGATTAACGGGCCTAAAAGCCCGCCCACACATTTAAATTTTTTATATTTTATATTAGTAGTAAATACGAAATAGTAAATACATATAGAAAATAAAATCGATGTTAGTAGACATAATTTATCTTATTTATTTTAAAATTGATGTTAGTAGACTTAATTTATTTATTGTTATCACATTTTTTTTGAAATTAAAAATAATATTTTATTAAATTAAATATTGGGCGGGTTTGGCCCGGTGGCCCGATGGCCCAGATGGGACTGGGCTGAACTACCATATTTTTAGCTTGATAGCATTTCGGGGCGGGCCAGCCCGACCCAGTAAAAACAACAAGCCCAATGGGTCGGGCCCGACCTGCCCCTTTTGCTAGCTCTAACGATAACCACCCCTATATTTTTATTCATAATTGAAAGAATAAAATTACTTTTCACCATAACCAATCTTATATATATAAAAAAAACTAAGAACCAAATGAATCGTTATGAAAGTTGATGAATCATTTGCGAAAGTTATTGAATCTAAAAATTCAGAATTTTGTACTCGGTTTCGAATCCCATGAGGTGAAAAATTCTATTTTTTTGGGATTAAATAACTTTTGCGACCGATTTATCAACTTTCACATCGAAATCATCAATTTTTAGTTCTCACATTTCATGATATAAATAGTTTTTAAGTTAACCATATATATATATATATATGGATTAATCAAATGAGAACTCATATTATTTTGAGAAATAAGAACTAATTTTGTACGTTTATTTTGCTTGATTTGATGATTGAGATTTATACTTATTTTTGAATTATTTTTACAATCTTTTCAAAAAGGTTAATATAGTAAAATTATTATTGATTCTAACGATTTTTCCTAAAAATATGAGATTATATGCTATATTTATGGTATGTATTTATTTGCAGAGATTTATGTTTTCAATTTTTTTTCTTTAAAAAATTTAAAAACATAATTTCTTGAATATTGCACTACAAAATTTTTCGGATAAAATCATAGTAATATTTATGACATCATCGATTTTGTAGATTCTTATGTACTGTTTTGCTGATTGTTGTGCAGGGTACTGAACTACATTATTCATATTTGAAACATGTTTGCATAATTACCTTTAAGTATCACCCACATATTACCATTATGCATGCACAACCATTACAATCGTATGCATAATTACTATTTAGTTATGCACATTAGTCGAATTACGAAAATAATCATAGTTTTATATATCATTTTTTCCACCCACGAATTGCGAGATTTTTAGTGCGAAATTCTTATTTATGATCTTTATTTTAAGAAAAAAATATATTTTTACGTTACTATTATTCAAGTAGTTTTACTTTTTTACGTTAATTATTATTCAAATATAGATTCTAAATTTTATAAGTTTGATTCTTAGTTATTGTTTTGTTTCGCATAACTATTTATAATCTTATACACAATCATTATAATCATATGCACAACTACTATTTTCATGAGAGAGAGAAAGTGAATCAGGATTTGGGCTAAAAATTAGGTTTGGATGAATATTTAAATTTACCTTAATACCCTAACACGTTTAAAACCATAAAAATATTATAAAAAATAGTCAAACTCATTTTAAGCATAAATTAAATATTATCCATTGGATTAGATGAAATCTAAGGTAGAGATAAGTTCTTATTTCTTATCTTAGAGAGTTCTCCCTATAACCAACCCCTATATATATATATATATATATATGAGGTTCAAATAAGAATCAATTTTAACGTGATATACGAAAATTCTTTATAACAAAATGAATATATGAAAGTTAATGAATATCAGTTAATGAATCCAAAATTGAAATTTTCACATCCCATGAGAGGCTTATTCATTAATTTTCGCAACGTATTCATTAACTTTCATATATATTCATTTCTCACAATAAAAGCAGTTATCGAGTTAACCTCCCTATATATATATATATATATATATATATATATTTGATAATATGCTCAAACAATACAAGCAGTGACGAGCCACTCTTGGCCCTGGGGCCATGAACTCCCAATTTTTTAAAAAAAAATATATATATATATATATATATAATTTAATATATAATAACAATAATTGCGAAGAAATTTTTATTATATCATATTTACTATAAATTAGAAATGTAAATTTAAAAATATTATTTGTTAATATTTTTTAGTTATATGCTTATTGCTTATTTTAGTGTTGAATTTAGAATTAGGCTGAAGGATGGACTTGTGATGAGTACAAGAAAAATTAAGATTTGAGTTTTATAGACAATATTTTTTTTTCTACTAACACTTATAATTTACGTATTAACTTGAATTATTTTAATTTTTAAAAAATTATCATTGTTTCTTTAATTATTTATAAGTAAATTAAATTATTTTATTTTTACAAGATATATATATTAATATGAAGGTATATAAGAGAATTTTTTTCGTTATGGACAATTACCTCTATTTGTATGAAAACTATTATGATATCATTAAGAGTTGATCGTAAAATATTTGCATAGTTATTAACTTGAACTAGACATCGTTTATTGTTTAACTTTGCTTCCTTGTTTCTCAAATATATTAAAAATAAGTAATTAAATGATAGTAACTTTCAAATAATATTAATTTCTTTCATGGTTTCATCAGCTATTAGGTGGTCACATTTTTTTTTGTTTTAATGATGTCATGTAATTCAAATAACATTATGTCACTATTAAAATTATTATTACTTTCTTATCTTATTTTTATAATTGTACTTATTACTTCTTGAAATTATAATTATTTGAATTTAAACTCTCAACAAATATTTCTGGCTCAGTCACTATATACAAAAACAAAGGAGAAATCACAGAACGACGACTTGCAATGTCCACAAAATATGATTGAAAATGTGTGTGTAAATTGGTGCATGTTATCCGTGCAATAAATTCATATATCCATTGTCATATCGTTATAGGTGGGTGACTCGAATAAAGGTAATATTATCCGTGCTTCGACAACAAAATATTTGTTTTCTATTTCACATTGACCCCTAAATTATATATCAATGAAGATATAACAATTAAACGCAAAAGCTTATGTTACGTTGTCAAACTAGTAATGATTTGTTACGACGAACACGTGTCCGTCGTTGATTTTTCATCGTTGATACTTGCCGTCGTTATTCCGTCGTTGAATGTCCGTCGTTGATCCGTCGTTAATTTTCTCCGTCGTCATTCCATCGTTGATCTACGACGGACTTCATTCCATCGTTAATCAACGACGGAATGACAACGGACTATCTTACATATATGTTGAAGTCCAATAGCGTCTTAAGGCCGTCGTTATTCCGTCGTTGATCGTCGGTTGAAAATTTTCCGTCGTTGTATGCGCGTTATTCTTGTCTCATGAGACGTCTTTTATTTGCGACGGAAGGTGTTGTCGGTAATCCATTGTTAAATTCAAGACGACCGCTTTAGACTATTAAACTATGACACAATGTTTCATTGTTAAACTAATGACAAAAATACAATATATATATATATATATATATATATAGAGAGAGAGAGAGAGAGAGTTTGGTTCAAATGAGAACCATTCTTATCCTAAAAACTAAGAACCAAATAAATTTGTTATGAAAGTTGATGAATCAGTTGATAAACTTAATGAATTCAACAATTCGAATTTTTCACCGGGTTCGAATCCCATGAGGGCGAAAATTTTATTTTTGGATTCGATAACTTTCCCATGGATTCATCAACTTTCAACGTGAATTCATCATTTTTGGTTCTCACGTTCACAATAAAATGGTTCTCGTTAACCCTTCCCTATATATATATATATATATGACATTAATTAGTTATCTTGCCAACGACGATTATGAAATTATAGGTCCGCAGATTCGTTGTAACCTTTGTTTAGCCACATAATCTTTTGCTGATAATTTGCATGTTTTTTCTAATGTTATATCTGAATTCAAATTTACATTCAATAACCTATGTATAAAATTTAAGAAGAATTTGTATAAAATCGTATTGTCGGTTAAAATTTATAAGATGGGTCAACATTCAAATCCAATCACAAATGCAAATTCAAACTCATATTCAATAAGATATTTACAATATTTCACAAGACCATCTTACATATCACAATCCATTAGACAAATCAAGATCTGAATCTGAACACAAATCCAAATTCTACTTATATTCAATGACATTTGCAAAATTTCATACAAAAATAGAGTGAAACCCTCTTACATGTCAAAATATATAAAATAAGTCAAGATCTAACTCTAAGTTCATGTATAATAACATATTTATAATTTTAATGATATTTAATTATATAAATCAAATCTTGACCCATCTCACAAATTTTAATACCATGAGGTGATCTTATACAAACTTTGCTAGTGTCACATTTTAGAGGTCTAACACAAAATTAGCCTTAAATTAAAGGGTGGTCTCCTGTGCGCGCCGCGCGCATAGTGAGACCACCAATTAATTTTTTTTATTTATTTAATTATTATTAAATTAATTAACTTGATAGATCTTATTTATAAATAATAATTTTGAATTAATAAACTCTAATCATGAATTAATAAATTTTAATTTTAAATTAATAAAATTTAATTGGAATTAATAAACCCTAATTTGTAAATTAATAAATCCTAACAGTAAATTAATAAATCTTAAATAATTTTGAATTAATAAATCCTAATTAGAATTAATAAACCCTAATTTTGAATAATAAACCATAATTTTGAATAATAAACCCTAATTTTGAATTAATAAACTTTAATTATAAATTAATAAACCTTAATTGTGAATTAATAAATGAAAAATTAATAAATTTAATTATAAATTAATAAAATTTAATTATCCTTACTCATCATAATTAATATATAATTATTTTAATAAAAAACAATGTGAGCTTATACTCACCCAACTTTTTATCTAAATTAAATTCTAGAAATGAGTTATCCTAATTCGAAGCCTATATAACAACCCATCAAAAGTTGGCAGGTACAAACCAAGAGTTATTTCGGGTGACCCGTTTTGACAGTTCGCTTGTCTAAAAGTCGCTAGTTCTTTTATGGAAATCCAAAATCTTATAACACGCGCCGCATCCTCACGCGCCACACAAGGCCCCTAATTTCCACTTTCCAATTTCCAGCGAAGGAAATATCTCTCCTCTCTCACGCACAGCGCAGAACCCTAAATATCGAATAATCAGCACCTGTTTGATTGAGGGTTGTGGATTTTGTTTAACTGCATACTTTGGTCAGTTGCCGATTCAATCTTTGATCAATTTCGTAGATTTTCGAGGGTAAATGTCGGAGGCTTCTAGGTCTCGGGTAACCATCACCCTGGGACGCAGCGGGCAGGTAACTTTGTCGAGTGGGCATGAATTGTAATGTTTACGAGACGGTAATTAATATTGTGAGTCGGTGTATGGATAATTATGAGCTTTTGAACAATTTGATTGTGCATAAAGTTGGCGACTGTAATCTAGTTTGCATTTTGGGGAAAAAAGAGAGAAAATAAAAGGTTTATATGGATGTGCTTCTGGGATGCATCTTCGAAGCCATTACAGTATGTGGTGTTCTTATGTTTCTTCCTTTGTTGTAGGTTGTCAAAAGACCTGGAAGTTCATTGGCTAGTTCTTTCACTGATGAGCATCCTGCTGTAGGAAGCAAAAGGCCGGTTCGAGATAGGCTTGGAAGTAATGTTGATTCATCTGCTGAAGTCAATTATAAGAGGTCTGTTTCTTGTGTTTCATCAACCATTCATGGTTAATTGATAGAAACCGGCTATGGCTGTTTCATAGTTAACAAGCTCACCTTGGTTGGGTCCTGGGTGTGCATAGTGTATCAGCCTTCGTGATTTTGTGATATTGATTGGATACTAAAAGGACCTCACAAATTGTCAGCATAAAGATGAGGTCTTAAATTATATGATACCGAAAGCTAATATATAGTAGGAAGTAGGAACTCTATACAGGCATATTATCGAAACTGGAGAAAAATATTACTATAGGGAGGTTATTCGTATATAGAGTTTTACCTAGAAAAATAGTTTTCGTTAGAAAAAAATAATATTCAATGGAATACATGTAGGGCGTCTTTGGTAGATATGTAGATATAAAAATATAGATAGCCAACCTTGCTGTTTGGTACATTAGTTACAAATATAGATTAAAAAAAAAAAAAAATGAGGCTAGCGACCGCTAGCTACCTAGCGGTCGCTAGCATGTCAAAAGTAACTAGAAAACGAGGCTAGCTAGCGCTCGCTACCTACGTAGCGGTCGCTAGCCTCATTTACTGTGCAGATTGGATACAAATCGGGCCTCAACCGTGAGTTACAAAACCTGGATTTTAACATGCCTAATCGGGACTAATCAGGCCTACCAAAGACGGCCATAGTGTATAAATCTATTGTAAAAATCATTCAAGGCATGCGCTCAAGTTGAGGCAGTTGGAAATTGCCTCTGGGCGCACGCCTCTGTGGGTGGATTTGAGGCTTAAGCCTTGCTGGAATGAGGCGGCCGCCTCAAGGCGCCGAGGCGGTGCGAGGCGGCATTGAGGCGTTTCTGTGCATTTTAGGGTTCCTGGGCTGTTGGACCTAATTTTTTGGCCCAGACTTGATTAAAAGAAAAGGGCTAATTACTTTATACTTTTTAAATAAAGCCCAGTCAGTTTTTTAGAGATCTAAACCCTAATTATATTTTTAAAAATTTAAAAGAAAAGGAGAGTAATAACTCAGGTGTGCATCACTCCTCCCTCATCCTCCAATCCTCTTTAGTTTGATGCTTTTAAGACTTATAAACCCTTAAATATTAATGTTTGGGTTACTATGTATTGGTTTATATGTATTTTACATTTTTATGAATTTTTTTGTCTTTATTTCGAGGCGTATGCCTCGGACCACCTTAAGCTTTTTACAACATTAAATCAATTAACAAATTCACCTAATTGATATAAATTTTACTAAAACAAGTACATGTACTTTGATAGTACATAATAAATATATGTACTGATCATTTACCTAGGAATTAAAAAAATATTTATTGCATGTATGTGTATATATGCTTGTCTCAATACATGAATATTTTTCATAAAATCATTATACTTTTTTCTACTTCAAGCAAATGACACCTAAAGTTGATAAGCATTATATGTCATTGTCATCTTAAACTTATCGTAATGTGTGCGTGTGTGTATATATAATGTTATTTATTCCTATATGGAGGCATAAATTCTTAAGATGGGACCAGAAAAAAGTATGACTTATTACAATATGGAGTTTATTTCTAAATATAACTGGTCCCAAGTCAGAACCGTGACTTTTTATTACTATATACCTGTAATGTTATTTAGAGTATTCCTATAAGGGGTTTCCACTGTAATAGGAAAATTATGTTAGTTAGCAAATACATGTAATTTTTGCAATCATGTTTTGCAGACTGCGGAGAGATGGTAGGCCTGCCAATGATTTTGATGGTAACTAGCTTGTCTTTGTGTTTTAAAATACTTTAATTCTCATTTGGTTTTGGTTGGTGAATAATTTTTAATTTTGGTGATTTCAATTGAATAAAAGATATGCATCTTAGTAAGGGTGATCTTCGGCACAAAATCATGCAAAAAAATATATTGAAGCAAAGTCAAAATGGCCAGCAGAATGGTGGGGATCTCCGCAACATTCTATCAAGGCCTGCTCAATCTTCTACAAATAGTGTAGCCACAAGTGACGGGATGCCTGAGCCAAGACACTCTAGAATGCGTTATCCGGAACCAAGAGATGGCAGGCAGCACTTTACAGAGACCATGGATAGTAGAAGTTTAACGCCTGTAATGAGAAATGATAGCCTGCACATTCCTGAATTCAGGGCTGGGCATGCTCCTGATCCAAGGAAACAACACATTCTGGAAGTGGGGGATGGTGGAAGAAGCTTTTTTGAGGCACAGAATGTCAGGCATCCTATGCCAGAACATAGACCTTCAAATGCTGTGACCAGAATGGACTCTGGGATTACTTCTTATTCTCCTTGGACCTTGGACCGTTTAAGGCGAAGATCACCTGATGAATCCTTAGCAACATCTAGAGTTCTTGCTGCACCAAAGAAAGATGAAATATTGCACAGAAGATTTCCAGCTACTGCATATGATGATGCCAGGACAAGCACATATATGAGTAAAGATGCATTTGATATTTCAAGGCCCACGAGTTCATCTCTCTTGACTAAAATGGCTCCACCTGTTGGGCAGATGAAGTCCATGGCACCAGTGGCCTCCTCACTTCCTCGGAGTTTCATGCAAAAAAGTTCATATGTGGTCAGTCGACTTACTATTTATGTCTTTTTTTTCTTAATCTTCTTGACATTGCTTCATATTTACCATGTAGCTTATTTATGTGAACAATCTGCTGTTAGACGTTATGATTTTAGAACTGCTGTAATTGAACCGGACTTTAAGGCACCAAGAAAGTAGATGGTACAATTGGTGATTGAACTTAGAACTAGTGCTATTATCAGATATTGGATATTACTTTCTAATTGAGAATATAATCCCCATGATGTACCTGGTCATCTATCTGCCTGAATAATCTGCCTTCTGGAAACATTAACATATAGCTTATGTGAGTTCCTCTTGGAACATATTGAGGAACACCTTCTATACTTCTTTTGCATCGAATGAGATCGCTTAGGGCGTTTAGTTTATTAGGTTGCTCTGTGTTGTGGCCCCACAATGTGTTGCCACTTTCAAATGATCTAAGAATCATCTTATTCAATTTGTAGCACTTTTTTGTCTTCAATTGCTATAAAATTTCTTGCCCCAAGCAATCAGAGGTTTAGCACTCTCTGGTTCCTTTGTTAATGGGTGAAACGAACAATTTCTGAAAAATTCTGAAGATTTGTTTTTGAAGTTTTAATGGTTCTCTTGCAATGTCCTTCATGTTTATCCTCTCATTGGATTCTGTGCTTGCAGGTGGATGCTGACGTTACAGTTGACAGCTTCTTGCGCACATTGGGTCTTGAAAAATTTACTGTTACCTTTAAGGCTGAGGAAGTACGTAATCTTGGTGATTTCTTTGACTGCTCTGCACTTTCAATTCTCCATGCTAGCTAACTTTGTTGCCTAATCCGCGTTTCACAGCACGGACATGACGTATGTCATTAAGAAACTAAAAGAAGAGATATGAAGAAAGAAAACCCCCCCCTCCCCTTGGGGTGTAGAATGATAAAAGAAAAAGGGCTTCGAATGGAGCTTGTAAAAATATTGTTGGTAATTATTAGAAGGGTGTATGCATATGGGTGTGTGTCTGTGGGCAGTTTTAACTATGTAGGAACATTTTGTTTACCAAATCAGGAAGTATAATGCTCCTGTTAATTAATTAAGCTTTGATACTTTTCTGCAGGTGGACATGTATTCTTTGAAGCGTATGACTGAGAGAGACCTTAAGGAGATGGGAATACCTATGGTAACTTCCCTAACCTAAAGTACTTTTTATGTAGAATATTTCATTGGTAGTGTAACTTAGAAGTGAGTTGTGTGCTTATACATTGGTATCTGAAATTCATGAATATGAGATTCAGATTGTTTGGATAGTTTTTTGTAGTGATGTTTTTTCTAGGATGAGATGTTAGCAGCTTATAAGTATTAGGAGACTCATTTTTTCTTTTGTTTTCCTCTTTTTGAGGAGGAAGGACATGCATGTTTTTTTTGTTACCAAAAATCCACTTCTAACTATTTGGTAATTTCTTGTCATATCTTGGAAACAACATATCCAAAACAAACAAAGAGCATGTTTTGAGCGGTAAATCTGAAATCGTAGAATTTTCAAATATATCTGTTATGAACCTTTTTCAAGTGAACCTGTATACGTAGTTCTGTGTTTGGGGTCTGCTTGACCTGTTCATTGTTCTGCAGGCTCTAAATAATCCTTCACTATTGTCTAGTGTCTTTGTTAACCATATTTGCCTATGTGGGGCTGTTACCATCAAGTCAAATTTGGACATTCATCTCCTGTGGTTGTTTCCAGGGTTTCAGAATGACATCTTGATGCTTTATTTGGGCTTTAAAACAAATTAACACCTCATTCATGTCCCTCTTGATAAGACATCTGTCATAGTCGAACAGTTAACCATCACTGCATTTCCTTAGTTTATGTTTTGAGTTTCACCTATACGAGTCTTACTATTTGCAGGGGCCAAGGAAGAAAATCTTACTCGCATTGCAACCTCGTCTGAAACAACCAGTGTGATGCGGTCATATGAAGTGTACGGGATTACTTGGAGCATCATTTCCATAATCAATTAGCTGGAGAACTTAGCTAGCAACTCCCATATCTATTGTATTCGGCTTCCAAGATGCTCATTTTGGTGAGCGTTGTTCATACACGGAGATACAATTTTCATCCTTTTCCATGTAACAGATTCACTTGGTTGATTTTGTATTATGATACTTGGTCTGGACTCTCCTGGGGTGCATATTCCCAACACCATGTGAAATGACCATATGATGGGCACTGCCCCGTTCAGTTGTTGCCAGCAGAAGGAGAACCGATGCTCGTAGTTGTGCATCAACACTATATTTTGACCAAATTACAGCAACACTAATTTTATACATTACTAGCTGTACTTCATTTGCTGAGCTTTTACGGGTCCCAATACAGCATTTTTTTCATCTCTTATTCCTCAAGAACATTGGCTGTGAATGCATGTTGTTCTTGCAGTGATTGATGCAGAATCACAGCTGTAAAATTAGCTTTATTACACATGGCTTCAATTATGACTGATAAAGAGTGTGAAAGTGGGCCTGAATGATGGGGAAAGGTGTATGGGAGAAGTGAAAGAAGCTGCTTTTTTATGACAACTTTAGCTGTTAAATGAGATCTTACTGTTGTAAAATTTTCTTCCTAAAGAGTGAGTATGGAGTTGACATCTTTTTTTATATCTTATCTCAAGATAGAAAGACTAGGAATCGTCACTGTTTTCCCCATCTTACCTTTTTATTTCCAACTCTATCCGATCATTTTATATGATGACGATTTTCATATTGTGATTGAACCGTTGCTTCGAATTCAGTCAGACGAGAAAAGAGAGTTCATTTAACGGTTGACAAAATTGTGGGTCTAGTCAATCACAACTATGATACGAATCATCTAATTTATTTGGAAGTTAGCCAAATTAGACTTGGGGTGTGTTTGACTAAGTTTATTTTAGAGAGCTTATAAGCTCCAAAAGCTTATAAGATGTTTTAAGAACTTATAAAGGTAATGTCTCAAGTGCTTATAAGTTATTAAAGTGTTTGGATAATTGATCTTATAAGATAGAGAAAGAACGTGAGTTATAGAGATAAAATTGACGAGATGTGAAGTTGATAGTGTATGTGTAGAAAATAACGAACTATAATAATGTTATTTTGGTAAATGCATGGTTGCTTATAAGTTTATGAAAAAATAAGTTAGGGTTGACCAACTTATTTTTAGGGAACTTATAAAATTTGTTAGAACTATTTTCACAAACATAAAATTGTTTAGGAGCTTATTTTGACAAACACTTTGCAACAACTTATGAGCTCCTAAACAACTTATAAGCTGTTTTAAAGAGCTTATAAGCTTAGCCAAACACCCTCTTAGTCGGCGTTTAGAGATTTATGCAGATTTTCAACTCAAGCCTTGTTTTGTTTGGTGGTTATTTAGGAAATATCATTGAACGTGAGGAAATCGAAATAGGTATGATTTTCGGGTAAAAATTGTAATGAAGTACTCACGCATTAACTCATGTTTGATTCATCTTTTTTGAAATAATCTTCAGACAAATATTCTTATAGTTCATTAGATCCTAAATATGCGATAGGTTTATTTGCGTCTTGGACTAGCTTCGAATTGCTGATGAGTGGTTTAATAACATTATTTTCTATAGAATTTATTTGATGTTATGTATTACTCTCTCCGTCTATCATATTCGTCATTTGATTTTGATACACGAGTTTTAATAAATTGTAATGAATGTAAAGTAAGCGAAAATAATAAATGAATACATTAATAGATAATGAGATGTTCTATAAGAATAATAAATGAATATATTAATGGATAGTGATGATAAAATTTGGTATATTAGTGGTGTTTTTATAAATAAGTGGATTAATTTATGGTAAAATATAAGTTGATGTTTTAAAAAAAAAATAAATATTTTTTATAGATGGAATAAAATAGAATTAAATGAATGTATTTAATGGAATTAGAAAATATGATTTGTGGAGGAATTGGTGTGGCTACGGCATATGATGCACATGGGAACAAATTGAGTAATTCAAGTGGTGAGTTGATAGATTTGCACCGGTCATGCTCGTTGTTAGATACTGTAGTATGCACATTCGCATAATCCAATCACCACGGAACACACACACACACACACACACACGTATATGAGAGAGAGATTGTTTTAATGACATTCATATCCTCTTAACAACATTGATTAAATTGTTTAAAAAAACATTGATTAAATTAGCGAATATTCTATCATACAGGTAAGAGTTGATGTTTGGTTCATCAAAAGGATTATAAATTGTTGGATATCTTATCCTATTATTTTCAAAATAAGAAAAGAACTATCCCTCTAATTAATGTCGGTTCATATTAGACCCCTCATTCGGAGGATAAAAATTGGAATAAGAATCCAAGGCATTATAGTGTATAACTATAATCATTAAAGGTCCCAAATAATTTACATAAAAGGATTAGTCGTAAAAAACCACTGTCATTTAGCTTTTTTACAAAGTTAGCAATGTAGTTACAAATAGATATTCCCTCTGGCCGACTAAACTTAACTCGTATTCATTTTCGAGTTGTCTCATTCAACTTGACTAATTTATTATTAAGAAATAATTATATCTTCAAAGTATATGGGTTCTATCTACTTTTTTATCATTTGAACCACTCTATACTTTTCTCCTAAATAATCGTGCAAAAAAGAAATGAGCTATGTTCGGTGGAACGGAAGAATATGTTGTAATTCTATGCATAAACCCTAATCTCGATTAAATTAGATCAAAACTAAGCCTAACTTTCATTGATTTTGATGTACGTAATATTAAATGGCATTAGAAATAAGACGACTCAAATTAATAGGTCTAATTTTCGTTTAATACCACAACATTGATGTAATTTTGGTTTGAAGTATGTATGTATATATGTGTATGTAGAATGAATTTCCATGATACTTTAAGAATTAGAATTTTGAGAGAGAGACGTGTTAATGTAAAGTGCAGCAAAATGCACAGCTTGCAAAAAAAGCCTCGAGTCGAGTTTTGGCAGGCAAATGGGGAAGGAATTTCAAAATGTGTTTTGCAATCTTGAATATCTCCGTACAGGACAAAACCTCAATAGTTGATTAACGACTAGATTATTCCTCTAAATTAATTGACGTCCTTATCTTAAATGCTCTTTTTTTTTTCCTTATTTTTCTTAAATTATCATGAAAGATTCTCCCATTATCAACTTTAATCGCTAGTTTTATTTATTGTAGTTAAGGGTCAATCTTGGCTTTCTTAATTTCTCTTGTTGCATTGCCATTAATTTTAAATGTAATTAAATAATATTGATCGTTGAAATTTAAAATAGACAAATAGGGTACCTGTATTGACTTGAATACCAACTACAAAAATTAGCCAATAACTTGGCTTGATTGACGAGTGGATGACTGGATATATTCATTGAAATACTGTAACTAATGTGACAAACAATACATATTAAAAGATATTTGAATTTGTTCTCAACTTACAAGAGTGATTTGTTAATTAACGCCAAAAACAATAACGTTTTCTCGTTACTAGAATCTCGCTCATGTGATGTATGAATATATTTTGAGTATATAAGTTCTTTTTTTTTTTTTAAATTTAATACAGAAATTTTAAAAGTTGTTAAAGTGTGGACTCGAACCCGAGACCTTTGGCTCGGGCATTAACCACTCTACAACTAAGCCAACACACACACACAAAAGATTAAGGCGTGATGCACTCACTAAATCATCAATAAATGTAGAGTTTTTTTTTTTTTGTTGTTTAAAGTTTATGAAATTTTAAAGGGTTGACCAACGTCACGATGGACTCGAACCACGAGACCTTTGGCGCTCGATCATTAACCACTCTACCACTAGGCCAACACACACACACTTGAGTATATAAGTTCGGTATTAAGTTGATGTCATGAATGGAGAAAGTAAGATAAAAGATATTACATCCGTCTAACTAATATTGGCTCGTATATTATTTTGGGTTGTCCATTATTGTTGGTTCATACAAAAAATAAAAAAAAATTACACTAGAAAATACTTCGAATTTTATGTCACACACTACTTTATACGCAAAACACAACTCTCCTTAATCTATATGCTCAAAAGTATTGAGGCAATAGTAACGGGATAAAGAGAGTATATAATAAGAGATATAATTTATAGTAGAGATCGTGTTGAAAATAGATGTATGATATTATCATGTTTAAGTGCTTTGGCCAATTATATGATGCAACTTCGATCTTAAAAATACAACATAAATATTTATATAACAATAAATCCTATCATTTTTACTTTAGATTTTTCATAACAAAATTATTTAGTAACAATTTTAAAAAATATATTAACTTGGTAGAAGAATCTTGTATTTAAAAATTCAATATTGTGGCAAGGCATAACGATCACTTTTATGTGATGTATCATATACATATATATACTAAACCACCTACCATATCCACTCTTTGATTTTAAAGTTTTAGAATGCCTGAAAGAATATTGGCTAATGTTATCTTATGGTGTTTTAATTGCCAAATGTCAATTTTTTTATATACAAAAAATTTAACACAAACTAAGAAAACAGGAAACATATATATAAATGTTATTGTAGACTTGTAGTGGGATTGAGAAGGTGGAGAAGTGCAGTTTACCTATGATAATATTTGTCGCTTAAGCCATTCATTTTAATAATTAGTTTCACTCTATAATATATTAAACTATAATAAGTAGGTCCCTGCAATACAACATTTATAACACATTTTTGTTTGAAAATATATATTCACTAATTACGTGAGAAGAAAATTGAGCTTGTGAAAGTAGGACAAAAGATATATATAGTGCAATTTTCCAAAAAGATTATTCTATCTTCTCATCTAAGCGATAAGATTACACGTATAATTAACTACATCATAAATGCAAATTATCAACAAAGGCATATGATTAGTTTGAAGTTTGGACGGCTTTCATCAATTAACATCACTCAAGCATACCAAATTTATATCATGTCAGATCAGGATCTTTCAAAATGGACTCTTCTTAATATTTCTATTAATTTATTAATTCACGTTTTTTGATTTTGCCCAAACGCTTACCATACAATGAATATGAATAATTAGCTTCTTGGGGACGAGAACCACATGGCCCACTTTTTACCTCTATTATGTATCAATACTATTAGATGAAAGAAGATAGAAGAAATCAATCATGACAAAAATTACCCACCCACCCTAAACCTAGCTACCTTCCCTAGACCAAGAATATTTGTTTTTCTAAAACTATAAATTCATTTTAATTGTTTTTAATTTGGATTTATTATCTTCAATTAAAATTATTAATCTTCAATTGAAATTCAATGACTAATTTTTAATTTAATTAATAAAATATCCTTAAGAGAAAGGGGCCGGATATAGAGCGTGCCTATTTAGAATTTCTTCTCCAAAGCCGGATCGAAAAAGCAATTGAGAACAAACTAGAAAAAAGGTGAATAAGTACTTAATGAAGAAAAGGAAAAGGAAAAAGAAAAAAAGAAGAAAAAAGAAAAAAAGAGAGTGGGAATTTGAACTATAATTGATGAGAATGAGAGATTTATTGGTGGAAGATATAGTCCACCAATTTGAGGATATATAGAAAAACAACACAATCTAAATTTATATATTGGTTTTTCTTACATGCCCCCAAAGCCAAAGCTATGTGGGTCCAAATGTCAACAACTGTCCAACCCACATTCATTTGATTAATACAAGACGATGACTGGATTCACCTTAAACATATGCTTTTGGGGCATAAAATATAGTGTTTTGCTTGCTCTAAGAAGATTTTCCCAGATTTGGTTGAAGACCTTAATCATTTAATTATAATATATATTTTTCTCACATCATTGCCCACTTCTTCATATTACTTTGTTTAGCGAACTACTCTCTCTCTAACCCACCTTTTTAAAAAATTAATGCATCCAAGAAATATGGTCAAGATTAAAACAACAATAAAGCCATGTGGCCACATTTTGGCTGGTCATACGGTGATACTTTAGTAATTACCAATATAATTAATTAACAAAATAATAATATTAAATTAACATATTAATCATTTTTACGTAAATAATCTTTTCCACCAATTCTGAAAAACAATTATATTTATTAGTTTTAAATTTGAATTTTGACGAGAGATGGATAAAGTGGAGCCAAAACACAATATGGTAAAAATGTAATTCCATAAGTATGATTTTAATGTAAAACCAATTTTGAAATAAATCAAATTTTAAATAAACTGATTTTTTTATTTGGATCGGATTATAGCAGGCCATAATGTGATTTACCATTAATTTTTATTTAATTCATCGCGCAATTAGAGTGTGGATTTTCACGACGAACCTTCGGTTAAGTGCTGAATAATCAAAAAGCTACAGTTGCTAATCAATCAATCAATCAATATTTTAATGTGTGGAATTGTAGGAGATGGGATGGACACCTGAACATATTTAGTTAATGAGGACTTTTTTCTAGTTTATTACTAGCTTTGGTTAGAGAATAAATGAATGATCTATGAATACACTAATTAGTTGGTCAATAAAAGTAATATTTTTTGAAGGAATTTTTAAGTAGAGTATGGTAGATTTGTTGCAAAGCTAGATCGCCATCCTTCCAGGTGATTGCATCCCCATCTTTCTTTTGACTTTTTCCCCCATTAAACAATGCTATTTAATAATATTTTTTTAAAAAGTTAAACCCACTTTCCCACTTCTCTAAGCATGGAATATTTGTGTTTATTTTTTTGAATTTGGTGATCAAGTGGTACGATAACTACACACTTAAACAATTTATTTAAAGTGGTTACAGAACATTAATTTCTTTCTTAAATTAGACCCTTTGAATCCTCTTTGGAGGGAAGAAAATAATTTAAGTTTTAAGTGCATCCACTACCGTTTTATAAACAATATATTTGCATCAGACAAACTTCCCTTATCTGACAATTCCCTTTTATCCTTTATTTTTTGTTGACCTTTTTTGGCTATTTACAATTATTAAAACTATTCCTATTTTGGAGATGCAATGCATAGTCAATAACAAATAGCATATCTATTTGCTATATAAGAAGGGGCACATTATTATCATTTGTACACACCCCACATAACAAAACCTCTCTCTTCTTCTTCTTCGGTTCATCAAATACGATTTCAATTCACCATTATGGGAAAAAATAGTGCCTCTTGCTCACAAGAAAATTCCAATTGGAATACAAAGCTCAAGCTATTCGGAGTCGAGCTCGAGCAGTTTGATCAAAATAGTAATAATAAGGGTTGGTTGGAGCGCGACGAGAGCGTCAACTCTTCAGGCTCCTCCACGGTGACCGACAAACCGGGCCCCTCGGAGGCCGGTCGTGGCAGCCGGGAGACGGAGGACAAGAAGTTCGAGTGCCAATATTGTTTGAAGGTGTTTGCAAACTCGCAGGCTCTAGGGGGGCACCAAAATGCGCACAAGAAGGAGAGATTGAGGAAGAAGAGGCTGCAGCTTCAAGCAAGAAAGGCGAGCATCAATTGCTACATTCAACCACCCTTTTACTATAGCAATGGTGATAATAGGCATTCTTTCAATTATAATTATGGGTCTAATCCTGCATGGTTCTATGATCCATCATGCCATCCTTCTGAGTTTTCTGTTTACGAGGATCCGCAGCAGCAAATCAGTTTTAACGGTCACTCCGACCCCAAGATCTCGAAATGGGTCGGGGTTGACAGGAAGGTTCGTGTTTCACTTCATCAAGACACACACAAATTTAGTCTCACGAACACGCAAACGTCGACGGATCATCATAAGTCGAGGCCCCTCCTCATCAACAAGGGTTATTCTCTGCCTGATTCCAAGAAGAGATTGGATCTTCAATTAGGGTTGAGTTTACATTCTTCAATTTGAATTTATACATTATTCCCAAATCTATATATATATGTATATCTATAGGGATAGGGCCTTATTTTTCTTCCAAAGTAGGGGTATAAAAGCCAGTTTTTCTCTTACCAGTTAGGGTTCAACCTGTGTAATTTTTTATTTTGAAGAAGAGGATGATATTTCATAAAAAAAAAAATGCACTGTGATTGACTATTGATGATCAGATTTAAATGGAATTTTTTTGCTTTGGTAGGATTATACGAGATCTTTTTTTATTTTGTTTTAATTTATGACGCTACATTAATTATATAGCAAATATGCTGTACGCACGAACAGCTAGACGCAAAACTGATCAGCGCATTGTTTTCTTGCTTTGATAATTGGAATTTTTAATTATGGATGGAAAAGACAAGAGAGATGTGAATTTATTTGTATTCTTTTTAATTGATGGTAAAATTAAATATAGCTATTGACTAATATAGCATAATATATTATGTTATTATTATATGTACATATATGGACATAGCATGATAATCTTTTTTTTTTGAGGAAACATAGAATGATGATAACCTTGATCTTGTCATAGAAGCCATATAACAACAACAATACTTGTTATTAATATATTAAGCACAATTATAATAATATGCTTAGAAATAAAGGTTGCTGGTAGTTAAACTACGCCCATCAGATAGATGAAGCTAGCTAGATATATATAGTATATATATTCCCCGTCCACGCCATATATATGATTTATAAATCCGTACTTCTTATTATTCAGTTTGGCGGATTTTATTCAGGGGGAGAAAAGTTAGACTATGAGATACCATATAAATACAAAAAATTAAATCTTGTCTAGATTGAAAGAGTGAGATATCGATACAATTATTAATCAATCTCTATTTGCATTGTGCACGGCACCCTACTTGGTGGAGTGTTGTATGGATTTATTAGTTAGTAAAGATGACGAAGTTGTGATTAAAAAGTAATAATTTCGAATTCCACGCTTTATATTGTCTAATTTGGTCCGACCAGTTCATCGAACATGCCAATGTCTAGTGTCGAGATGTCTCTTCAATCGTAAATTATTTCACAAATGAAAAAATTACCAAAAATTTGGATTAGGCTTAATGAAAGGCAACCCAAAAAAAAAACAAGCCAAAGAGAAGGACGAAAGATTGGCGTCGCAGGAAAATTAAACTCACTTTTTCTCTGACTATGTTTCTCTCCCTTCTCTTATTTTCTCTCTCTAATTCTTCTCTCGACTTGCAGACGCCGCAGAAGATTGAACGGAAAATTGCTTCTGCTCTTCCCAGTTCCCTGCAAAAAAAAATTCGGTGGGTAGTGGCAACTGGCAAGGGGTTTGGTGTTGCCCAAGAGAAGAAATAAGAGATGGCGCAGAATAGTTTTGTTTTTTCTCCATATTGGAGCGTAGAATGTTTCACTGGTGGTGGAATGGCAAGGGTAAAAAAAAATTTACCTGTGCGTGTGATGGTCTAATGGTAGAGTGGTTAATATCCGATGTTAAAGATCTCGAGTTTGAATCATGTGCGTGTGTTGGTCTAATAGTAGAGTGGTTAATATCCGATGTCAAAGATCTAGAGTTTGAATCCATCGTGACATGAGTTTTAAATTTTTGTATTTAATTGACTAAAAAATGCTAATGACGCAGACTTATTCAGCAAAAATTTAACACAATTTTTAAATTTGTTAAAGTGTCCCGTAAGGTTTGTAAAACTTAACATATTTGACTAAGTGCCCCATAGTAAATTTTTAGAGGCACTAATCAAAAGTGCCTCTATCTATATTCCTTGTTATAAAAAATAAAAAATGCTAAATTATTTTTTGATAAGGTAAAAAATTTACTTTATACGAGTAGCAAGTTTCGTATTCAACTAATACCATCCCCCTGAAGGCTGCAATCTGGAGATGAATTACCTCACATTAATATAAATGTTAAGGGGGTGTTTGGTAGATGAGATAGGCTCTGGATAGGGAACTTATCTTACCTTATCTGGTTGTTTGGTAGATGAGATAGTTATCTCGTAAACCCGTGATAAAATGAAGGCCCGAGTTAATTCATTGTGCCTCTTTGGTAATGGTAACTCTCGATTAGCACCAGTCCTGTATTTCAATATGCACAGTACACTCAGATATGCAAATAAAATTACAAATGTACCCTCCAAAAGGAGCGTTGTCTTCTCCTCCCCTTCCTCTTCTTCCACCTCTATTAAAGTTATAAAATTGCCGCAACTTCAACAGTAGAGATAGTTGTTCCTGCATAATAATTGGGTTGGTGCTACCTTCTGCTTCTTTTTAAGTATTTCTCTACAATACCTAATTTTTCATGTCCCAATTTTCTCTCTTTTCTTTAAATTAAAGAAAGTAAACAGCAAGGGGCAAAAACAAAGTTTGTTTTCATCCGCGGGTTGGTAATCGTGTGTCCATTTGCGGTGAATTTAGTTTCTTTCTACAGATTCAGATCTCTTAGCGGCAGAGAGAGAGAAATGAGGAGGTAGAAAGGTGGTGCATAGTCTCATTTTGACTTCTCTTTTTAACAACACAAGTAAAGGAAGGAGACAGGAGGCTGATGCACTTTTTCCTTTTTAGCTGTGAAAACTAAATTTTGTACCTTGCTTCTTCTTGAGAAGTATAAAGCTGAAGCCTTTTAGCAGTTTTTGAGGGCTTCTTTTTTCGCCTTTCTCTTTTGCTCTGTTTGCATTCTTTTTGTGGTGGTGGTGGAGGAAAGAAATCTTAGAAAGGGAAGCATTTAAGCAACGGTGAAAATGATGACTGCTGCATTTGGGATTAATTCCATCAGTTTCTATACAATAGTAATAAGGTTATAATAGTAAATTTGTTGACTAATCTAGATTTTAAACTAAGTTACCAAACAAGTTTTAAAATTATTTGTATTATATATCTTGTCTACCAAACAACTAGATATAACAACAATCTAAAATACATATCTTATGTCTAAGCTATCTCAACATATCTTATCTTCCATTAGATTTCTATCTATGATATAATATTGCGAAAGCATTTGTTTATTTTCATTTTTTTTCTGGTTTCTTTATTTCTTATTCGTGTTGCCGTGCTAATTTTATAGTTAATAGTTGCATGTATTTGTAATTTTGTATGTATTTTTTTAGTTTTTTTGAACTTGATAAACTATTTTATAGACCGAATCAACTCTTAAAACGTAAATTTAATGGGACCTATATTTATTTATGATTTGGTTTTTTGGGCCTAATTGTTAAAATTCATTGGGCCCATCGCATATACCAGTGCAGCTAACACGTTTAATTGGGCCTAATTGTTATAATTCATTTGGACTGCTTCCAAACAATCAAAATGGCCCAATCATCAATGTAGACCCGCTTTATTATTTAGAGGAAAAGGTTAGCCTACGCATTGAAAATTGAAATGCGAAATAATCGGTTAAATTGATTAGTGATATAAATAAAATAAGCAAGGTACAATCGAGGTTTAACTATCCTAAATAGAGTCTCTCATCCTGTCAATAAATAGAAAAAAGGTTAATCGTCATATTTACATAATATTTACACATTTTTGCAATCTTCGCACATTTTCCAGTCATTGCAATTAAAAACCACTTTTTGCTTTGGTAATTTTAACACCCTAATTCTTTTTCCCAACAACATCTATTTGACATGTGATGTAATACGTTTATTTGGGTTGCATTTTCCATAATGTCAGCTACAATTTATAAGACGAAGATGAATTAATTGGCTTATATGTGATGAAATATCACTATAATGAAATTTCTTGCGAAAATTGAAAAAAACATATTTTCTTTAATGCATAAAGAATCTTAATTTGTGTACTTTTGATCGTATAAATACAACCCAAATCATCTTCGATAGATCGTGTCGGATAAAAAAATTAGAGCATCAAAATTGCAAAATATTGAAAATTCATATTTCAATTGTAGTGATTGTAAAACCGCATAAATATTATGTTAAATCTGAAAAATTAATATTGGAAGAAAAAAGTTTAAAACGAGATTAAAAAAAAAGTGATGTTGTTTATAATATTTTAAATGAGGCGAGTCGCTAATTATTTTCTTCTTACCAGTTTTGATTTGATCTAATGGGATTCGCCATGTTTTAAGGGAATCTCTTCGCCATGTTTTTAATGGAATCTCAATGACGTGTTCCACAATTTAAGTTTTCATGAAGTTTAAACACATTAATGAAATTAAAAATTTATGATTTGGAGCATAATTATGAGACGGGACGAATTTAGTAGTTATAATAGGGTGAGCTATTAAGTACTTTGGCGAATTATATTTCAAAAATATCAAAGTATTTCTATGTTTTCATAAGTTGTGTCATACGAGACTTTAATACATAAAATCATCAATTTATATCTTTAATAAAATCTCTTTCAATATAAAGTACTAATGAATCATCAAGTAAATCATCCATCATTTTATTACAAAATATCGTCTTCACATGCTTTATTACGGAAAATATTTGCTCAGTTAGAGCAGTAGAAACATGCAACGTCAAAATTAGGTGAATTGGTCAACATAAGCTATTGTAGAAACTTTAAATTCTTGTATCATTATCACATCATACTTATAATGTTTTAACTCATACTCTAATACAACAATGTAATAGTGAAATTTTCAGGAAATAGTTTTCATGCAAGCTTTCAAATATCATTATTATTGAATAATTTGAAGGAATTTATAAGATTTAAGGCAATACTAAAAGAAAACAATTTAACAAATGACAACTTTGTTTTTAAATTTTTTAATTATTTTAGAGTGAGTCAAATTTAGATTGAACTTGATATAACATCTGAACTGGAACCAGTGACGGAGCCAGAGATTTTACTCTGGGGGGCCCAATTTTTTTTTAAATAAAATTAGAAGTAAATAATATTGTTTAAATTACATCATAATGTTAGAAAAATAAAAGTTAAACACAATCACCATCATAAGTTTATCTTATATTCTGTATTTTCTGAAATCGTGCATAATAATTTCATTGGTAGCATTAACAAACACATCATTTTCAATGTACGAAATTAAGTTCATTCAATAGTTTGGTTCAACACTTATATGTCTAAAATAATCATCATATATTCAATTGATCTATATTTTGATTGTTTTATCATCAACAAGTTTTTTAAATGCTTAAAATAAGAATTTAAATAACTTATATGCCTTCAGTTGGTTGTTGTTAGAATAATTTATCATAAAAAATTTAAAAATTAGATTGATCATATTAGTTCATATATAAACGGCTATATTTTTTGCATACATTTTTTATTTTATTAACATAATACAAATAATAGAAAAAAGAAAAGAAAAGAAAGAGTACAAAGTAGAGAGACAAGAGAATATAATTAAATTACAGAAAAAGAAAAATAAAAAATAAATGAGAAAAGACGAAAGGAAAAAGGAAAAAACAAAAAAAGAGAAGAGAATGAAGCGTAAGATGAAAAGGAAAGGAAAAAAGAAAAAAGAAAAGAACAAAATTAAAAAACATAAGGAAGGGAAAGCTGGGTTTCGAACCGTGGTGCTCAGAATAGGCGGATATCAATCCAACCAATTGAGCTACAATGAAGTCTTTGTCTTAATTACTAAATATATAGTCTTATCTTAAAAATTAAGCACCTGCACCCCCAGCCTAACGTGGCTCCGCCACTGACCGGAACGGATTCAGCCACTATATAAATCTGTCCATGATTATGAGACAATTAGCTATCATAATAATCATCGGGTAATTAAGAGGTCAAACATCAGTCGCTCTCACCACCGCACCAATTAATTACGATTTTAATGTCTTACCTTTCTAGCATCAATAATGCCCACGAATCTGATCTACCTCACTTATCTCCATATACGTCACCTAAGTATCAATTAATCAGTAAATTACTGTGCATCCCTGATTAAATGCATTCTCAACCCATCAAAATTGCTCAGTGATTTTAATAACACAAGTTTAATAAATATAATACATGTAAAATAAGTGAAAAATGTGATTCATATTATAAAATATATTATGTGAGTAGAACATATGTATTACAAGTGATTTTTTATAAATAAATAAATAAATATATTATAGATAAAATTATAGAATTTATATGGACATTATATTTAAAATTGAAAATAATCATTTTCTGTGATCAAAATAAAATGAAATTAAATGAATATTTTTCGTACACAGAGTATTAAATAATCTGAAAAACAAGGTTAATAGAAAGGCGAGCCCGATTTCTGTGCGCCAGGTACGCACGATACGTCATCTAGGCTGCGGCTCAAATTCCCCACACGCGCTTTGCACGTGCTTCAGCTTCCCTCACAGGCGTAGTAGAGCCGGGCAGCTCGCCCTTGGCGCATGGTAGCAAGCGCTAGCAATAAATTTGAATTTTTAAACAGCTACCTCATATATCACAAGAAAACAAGAACTAAAGAAACAGAAAATGCCACCTAATTTCCCCTCCATTTTCTCCAGCTATTGGTTCTGTTGCTTAGGGTTTTCCCAAAAATTATCTCCTCCGGTTTTCCTACGAATAAATTCATGCATTTTGTCCCAATTCCTCCGAAAATAGTTCGTCAATTTGAATTGTTTTGAAGTCAATATCATTAATTAGGGTTTTCCGACATTTGCGTTTCAGCTCAACATCTTTATTTTGAAGTTTTGAAAATTGTCTCACATTTCTGAGCAGAATGAGGGAATCTTTGTAATGGATTCAAGATTCGACCTTCGGTTTAGTTTTGTTCCTCTTATTTGATCCATTATTTTGTGGGGGCTGAAGTTTGTATATAAAGAAAATGCCGGGGCAAAAATCTAAATCTGAGAAAGGTGATGTGGAGAAGCAGCTGCGGAGAGACCCCTATGAAGTTTTGGGAGTCGGCAGAAATTCTACCGATCAGGAAATTAAGAGTGCCTACCGCATGTTGGCTTTGAAGTATGTTAATTTACTTACCTGTTATTCGTTTCAATGTTGAAGTCAAACTGTCAAATCTTGAGCTATGCCTTCTTTCCCTACTCTATATAAAATATTAAATGTATATCAGTTATTTTAGATATATTGCATCCAATATTGCATTGTTATGCTTTTCCATTGCCTAACTTCCTGTTCTAACATTTAAAATATGGCAGTGATTCAGGGAAAGATTTATTTTTCTGAAAAAACCGATTTATAATTATTTTATTTTTGTTTATATGTTTATTACCCGGTATGATTACTCAACCAGCATGATGCGATTAGTATAAAGTATGACACTCAATATTTTTTCTTCCCCTTCTTTTTAATTTCCAAATGTACTAAAATCGCCCTAAGTTATTTTTTCCTTCTTTAATCTCAGAATAATAATAATATATATTTGAAAAAAGTTAAACGTTTTTGTTGCTTGGCAGAATCAGGATTGTCTTTTTCCCTGGTTTTGTCTTGATGGATGATGTTCCATTTATGGACAGTAAGATGGAACCAAGAGACATACAGGAAAATTTGTCTTCACTATTCATCCAACAATAATGATGAGCTGATCCGTCTCCACTAAATTGTTTGGAGAGCCCCTATCAATCTGATTGTCTTTGCTACATGTGTGTTGCATGCTTTTAAGCACTTTCTCAGAGAGAAGGATTATTTGTTGGTTATGTTTGTGTTACAAAATGTAGGTACCATCCGGACAAAAATGCAAACGACATTACAGCCTCGGATATGTTCAAAGAGGTTACATTCTCATATAATATTTTGTCTGATCCAGACAAAAGGCGGCAGTATGACACATCAGGTTTTGAGGTTAGTGTTTCAGAACTCAGCCCAGCTTAAAAAATTTCATATAAAACTGAATTTCTTTGGTAATTTTTTGTATTATCTCCAACTTGGATGTCTTATCTGTTTTCAGGCTGTAGAATCTGAAGGCCAAGAACTGGAACTCGACCTTTCAAGTTTAGGAACTGTTAATACTATGATTGCTGCAATTTTTAGGTTGGTTGGTATATATGATGAGTTACTTTATCATGATTTCCATCTAAATTGTCTACTGTAGGATTATATGTTGATTTATCTAAAATTACTGTACTTCCGTTTTGTGAATCAGTAAGCTCGGAGTCCCTATCAAGACTACCGTATCAGCCACTGTTTTGGAGGAAGCACTAAATGGTGCGGTAACAATTCGCTCACTCCCACTGGGACAATCTTTGTGCAGGAAGGTACAATCCTCAGCCTATGTTTAAGCAAGCAATATGTAGTCTTACATTTGTCTGTTAAGACTAATATATTATTCTTTTTCCCAACAGGTTGAGAAGCAATGTGCTCACTTTTACTCTGTAACCATAACAGAAAAGGAAGCACGTGCAGGACTTGTTTGCAGAGTTTCTTCATCAGATAAGAGCAAGTTTAAGGTATGTATGTTCCAGTCGGTTTTACAACCTCTGTTTTTATATCAATTTATTTTCATTCAATTTTATTCAAATAAGGTATTGATATGAAGAATTTGTGTCTTCTCACTGGGTATGCCATGTTGAGATTCTTGGAAAAGGGAGTTGCATTAGTTTCTAACAAGTAAAGCTATGACCAAGTTGAATTAACCCCAAGCTCGCACCTTATTGCTTCCTGATATGGAATTTTTTATTAGTACGGCATGATTAAATAATGAGGTAATATAAGATCAAAACTAATCCTTGGCAATTTGGATGAAAACTTTGATCCGAGACTCTTTTATGATCGTTTTTGCAAATCTTCAAAGTAGGGTCTTAACTCTTAAGATTACAACGACATTCTTATATGAACAGGCGACGTATTCTTGAGGCTAATATTTGAATTATACAGATGCTCTCCTTTTTTTTAAGGGTGATCAAATTACATGATTGAACTTGGGATTAATAGTTTCTTTGATCTTTTGTTGATATAAACAGAATTAATTCTAGTATGTGCCCTTGTATCTAGCTTAAAGTAAAGAAGTTTTATTAGCTGGAGAGATAAACATTTCCTTACTAAAGTGTCCTGGTCTTCCAATTAAATAACCCATTGGAGGGTTATCGAGTCATGCTATCAGGTAATCCGTATTCTCCCAAATTGCCCAAACCAGTTGTCAATGTGCTTTAGCCAGCTCTTTATGACCTTTTTTGGGTGTAATGATATGATTCCTACTGCCTTTATTAATCCATTTTGGTTTTTGCAGCTATTGTACTTCGATCAGGAAGAGAAAGGTGGACTATGCCTTGCTTTACAGGTTTATTTCTCCTGTTTCTTTGTAGACCCTTTTTATATCAGGGAGTATAAATCAGTATAACTCGAACCTTATAGTTCCATAAGAGAACTACATTATTAATGTATTCATTGGTTTACATGGCGCTAGGCTTGTAAACTTTGTCCATTTAGGATATGGTGCTTTCTTGTCATGGTTGCAAGCATTGTAGTTTTTTTCGCAATTTGGATGTATTTTCAAAAAATATTTGTCACTTATATGTTGTGATACGTTTTTGTTTGTAGGAGGATAGTTTGAAAGTGGGTAAGGTTACATCTGCTGGGATGTATTTTCTCGGGTTCCCTGTTTATAGGATGGATCCGGCCCATAACTCTGTAAGTAAATCTGGTATGCTCAACTGCATACATGACCCCTTCCCTCTACTTCCGGTTCTTCATTCTCATATAATTTCCTTACTATCAACTTCAGGCGACTGCTGTAAAAGATCCAGATGCTGCTTTCTTCAGAAAGCTGGACAGATTTCAGCCTTTTGAAATAACTGAGCTCAAAGCCGGCAACCATTATTTTGCAGTTTATGGTAAGATGCATCCTTGTAATTTGCTCGCATATATCTCTAACTGAAAGAGGCTAACTCATGGCTGTGTTTTCTGTTGGGCCGTTCGAATTATTTGCAGGCGATAATTTTTTCAAAAGTGTAAGCTACACTATAGAAGTTCTTTCCACTGAAATCTTTTCAGAAGAGAAGGAGGATCTTAAATCTGTTGAAGCTCAAATTTTATCAAAAAGGGTCGAGCTTTCTAAATTCGAAACTGAATATAGAGAGGTTTGTAACATAGCATAAGCTAGTAATCGCCCTTTATGTCGAGGTACATGGATACTTACGGCCATACGGGATTGTTCACAGGTGCTCGCTCAATTCACCGAGTTGACAAGTAGATATGCACAAGAAATGCAAGCTGTAAGTAATGCCTAAGTAATACCACTACTAATTGTAGTTGTAGGGAGCAATGCATCTTTGTACTATCTGAAATTTTATGTTTTAATTTGCAGATCGACGAGCTTCTCCAACAGAGGAACGAGACACATGCTTTGTATACAACTGCTCCACAAATAAAGCGGAGCAGTAGTAGTCGTAGCAAGAATAAAGGTACGGTCAAGGAAGGTGACGACTGCCAAGGGAAGGACAAGAAGCAGTCAAGAGGAGAGAGATTGAAGAAGAAGAAATGGTACAATCTTCACCTAAAGGGAGACAAGAAGCCTTGTGGAATGGATTGAGTAATGTTGCTTCTCATTCATCAATCCTCTTCTGGGTTGATCTTCCCACTGAAGATTCTCTTGTATTATAGATTGAACGTCTCATTCATTCTCTTTGATGTATTGTAGATTGAACGTCTTATTATTATCTTCTTGCTGTTAAAGGTTGCTACATAGCAATCGAGATGTAAAATTTGTCTACTTGTCACAGTTAACAT
Source organism: Salvia rosmarinus (assembly GCA_036937905.1). NCBI lineage: Eukaryota > Viridiplantae > Streptophyta > Magnoliopsida > Lamiales > Lamiaceae > Salvia > Salvia rosmarinus. The sequence continues at coordinate 52,514,285 of CM072823.1, read as the reverse complement.
AGAATTGGAAAGTTTGTCACGGTGGAATATAATGCAATCTATCATGTGCTTTAGACTTTTTCTTTTCTTTTCTTTTCTGTCTTTTGTGAAATGCCTCGAGCGTTTTGTTGTTGTGACATATTATGTGGGGTCACTGTCTCGACGTTTCCTTTGACTCATAATTTATTTAATACGAGTTGTACTGTGGAATTTCACGTTTCATGTTACTTAATTCGTGGTTCGCTTGAAAATAATGGCACAATTACTTCATTTCTCTATTTGCAATCACCTTTTCTTTCTTTCCTTTTGACAAAATAAAAGTTAGTTGTAAAAATATTGAATTGTGAGGAAAAGACCCTACTGTTCATTCCCAAGTAGAAAATACGAAAAATTCTCCGTCTAAATTTTATTATATATTTTTATTTTTGCACCAGGGTTTAATACAATTAATTGAATTCAACTATCGAAAGCAAGTTGTTTAAAAACCTGTGCACAGTTAAATGCTGAGTGATGTTCATTTTTTGAAAATATCTCCCGCGCAATAAGTAGTCAAGATATTCTTTTGAAAATGCTATGACTTATTATTTCAGAAGTAAGTATATTAGTTTTGAATATCCCACCATCTTACTGAATAGCAATCAATGTCAGATAATTAATTTTAACTGGTATACCACATTTGTCCCCCTAATACACACATTTGATAAGAAAAAGTAAAAAATCGAAAATTTACGCATGATGATTAATTTCTATGTATATGTCGGATATATAATCACCTAAACGCGCGCCCCACCACGTTACACATCTCAAAAACCAAATGACAACTACGTTAAAAATCCCGAAATGAGAAAAGCAAATGAATAGAATTATTCACACAACCATGCATCGTTTGTTTTTGGTTTTGTTACAAGCTAATAATTTATAAGAAGCCTAAAAACGTGATCAATTAGTTTTGATTGAATTTGGACTGTCGCACCTCTTCCGCACCTCCCCCTGATCCCCCGTCTTGACGTCGAGCAAGCTCACCTTCTCCATCGCCTTGGCGAAATCTTGAAAGAATTTGTTCTGATCCTTGGCGTAGGTATCCACGAAGGGCTTGGTTCGTGGATCCGACGCCATGATCTGATCGCTGGAGAGCAAACCTAGTCCATTCTGCAGATTCACATAATAAGTATTGTCGAATTTCCCAGGGGACATGGGGTCGTTGAAGGCGGCCATAGTCTGGTCCTTCTGGTAGTTGGCGCAGAGCTTGCGGAGCCCGGCGACGTAGTCGGGGTTCATGGTGGGGTCGTGATCCTCGGTCTTGCTGAAGTTGAAGATGCGGTACGCGAACTCCGAGCAGTGGGAGAACCCCACTGTGTGGGCCCCGGTCAGGGCGACCATCTCCTGCACCGAGAACCCCTTCCTCGCGAAGATATCGATGATCTGGTCGAGGGACGTGTTGGCGCGGGCGATGTGCTCCTCCACGTCTCCCGCGTGGGAGACGGGGCTGTCGCGCCGCCCGAGGGGGACGGGGTAGAAGGGGCCGCCGACCATCGTCACCAGGTCGCGGGTGGCCTCGGCGAGGATGTCGGCGCACGAGGCCAGGCCGGGGCACTCCAGCTCCAGGCGGGTCTTGGCGCGGATCACCACGTCGAAGGCGTCCCCCGGGAGGGAGTGGTTGATGTCGTGGTCGCGCTCCGAGGTGGGGGAGAGGTTGCTGGCGGAGATCAGGAGGGAGGCGTCGCACCCGCCGACCACGCAGTCGTGGAAGAAGAGGCGAAGGGCGCCCGCGGCAGTGGTGGGGACGGTCAGCTGCTTGTCGGTGATCACCTCTTGGATGATCTTGGCGAAGTTGGGGCAGGTCTTCGTGTAGAAGTCGGTGGTCAGCTGGGGTTGCGGTTCCGCCGGAGTGGGGAGGGGGAAGAGGAGGAGGAGGAAAGGGAGGAGGAGGAGGGCTGAAGATGGTGACGACATTGTTTGGCGCGGCGGAGATGGTGGTGGTGGTGGAGGAGGAGGGAAGAGAGAGGTGTTTGTTTTTAAGGGTGTATTTTTTGTGTGGGAGGAGAAACAATGGAAGTGAGGGATTAAAGGGAATTACTACACCGTTTGCATCTTGGGATTATCGGCATTCCGATTTTCTCTCCCTTTCACCCACCTCTATTTTAGAGTTGCTGTTTAATTTATTTTCAGTTTTTTGGAAAATCAACCACTAACTAGTTCCTTCGCATGCAATGCAAATAGATATTTTTCTCTTTCTTTTTATTTGTCTATACTATTATTAATAAGGCGTGTAAGAATAGATGGTAATTCTTGGTAGTTTGGATAAAGAAAGTATTATTTTCATTACTCTTTTGATAATATATAGTTTTCTAGCTATCAGTTTTCATTCTATTTTGCACGTTTTGTTCTGAAATATGTTCCTTTTCTTCCAATTACTAATATACCACCCAAATAAAAAATAAATATATAAAACGTCCTTTATCTTGCTGTCTCATTTTCCTCTGTAGATGATGTTTAGATTGACTGTCCCACCTGAAAACCAAGCAAAACTCTTCTTTCTCGCCGGCCCAGTAGCTAGCCACCAATCAATACCGTGGTAACCATTTTTGTATTAAATCCAATAACAGTACAATACCATATAAAAGGAAAGCAACCATTATAATCTGACTTGAGGGCTTTGGGACGGTATATTCAATATTGGTATATGAGTTTATGTAATCAAAAGATCACAATTTGAACCTCATTATCATTTTCATAGATCTGAGTCTATCACATCTCCCTTTTATTCAATATACTCTTGACACAGTTGTGATAGTATGGGCTGATTTTGATGGTGAAATTAGTGTTAATATACAAGAAGTGAAGAGGTATTAATGCTAAAATTACAAGTGGTAACCATGTAGGAATTGAGAGAATGGAAGCACAAGAGCCAAGTGAAGGGCAAGATGCACGCGTGCGGCCACGACGCGCACACAGCAATGCTTCTCGGCTCCGCAGCTACTTGGTGGTAAGAATTCAGACACACAAATTCTTTAATCTGCAACAAGCGTATGAATTGATGGAGTAGAATATATTGGGCGCGGCAGAGGAGAACGGCGAGGGCCCCAAGGAGATGGTGAAAGAGGGCGTGGTGGAGAACGTGAGCGCCATATTTGGGCTGCACACGGTCCACGTGGCGCGGTCGCCTCGCGCCAGGAAGTTCCTCGCCGGCTGCGGAAGCTTGAAGGCCGTGATAGGCGCAGGTGCAGTCGATGATCCCATTTTAGCTGCTTCGACTTCCATTATCAGTTTGCAGAATATTGTGTCTAGAGATACTGACCCTTTTGGACTCTCACCTACTTTCTAGAACCTTCATTTGTATCTCCTCCACTTAATTAATTATTCAAACTGCATTTTTTTTATTGAGCTTTTTCTGTGGCCTTTTTCTTTCACATTTTTGAGGTGGTTTCTGCAACTATGGTGGCAGATACATTCAATGTAGTCACGATTGCGGGATCTTTCGGGGCATTTGGCAGAAAGAGCATCTATGCACTTAGGAAAAGAATTGAAGAGGTAACTGAACCAAATGCGATCGAGTCAAAAAAAATATACCTAATTTGCTACAGAAAAAGACATACTTATATTACTTTTATATTATAAAAACATATAAAGAATGTCGACTGTTACGAAATTATTTTTCATTACACGAATACATATTCGTGCATTCGTATAATAATTAAAAATGAACTATATATTACATGAATGTAAGGACATTTGTGCACCTGTGTGTTTCATGATGAACATGGCAGCAACAAGAGATGAGTCGGTTGATTTTATTAAATTTCATTTAAGGGTACATTTGTCAATTTATTGAAAAGTGTGTTTGAGTTTTTATATTTTTGTAGATATGTGTATAATCTGTCTTTGCTATACAAAAATGAGTATTTTTTTTATCATATGCTCTATCTCTATATAAATATGTTAAAGAATCTATTCAATATAGTAAAATAAAAACATTTAGTTTAGCCACCATTCAACTCTTATATATACTAACAATATGAATAACAAGGTAAACTAAATTCAGAATACATATCTCATGGCCAGAGAAAAAGAATGTGGCGCTTCTAAAGGGTTTTGCAGTGTTATTTTCCTAGGTTATAAAAGGTCAAGCTGAGTTAACCGGTGCTTGGTGGCAGTGGAATTCGATGGTAAAGATCATCCTATAGTTCCACCGACCATACACGACGTCAACATGTACCAACATGTGAAGCAAGCTTCGTGAATGATTGTTGGAGAAGAGAACACATTAATAATAATAATAATAATAATAATAATAATGATGATGATGATGATGATGATGGTGATGATGATGATGATGATGATGACGATGATGATGTAAACTATGGTTTGTATTTTGATAAAAAAATAAAAAATATTAAATATGTAAATAGTGTAAGAATTCTAAGACTGCGAAAAAATAATACATAAGATTTGCTGGGGAGTAAGAAATCCTGGAATATTGTACTATTTTTCTTGTTTGAAGGATTCTTTTTACTTTTCTTATTTTGTAAAATGTAACCAAACGTAAAATTTAAAATTTTGGAATTAAATTACTTTCCCAGGACGTAATTCTTGCCAAACAAATGGGCCCGTAGAGCATTTATTTTTCATGATATGATTGATAAATAAAAAAATCCAAGTTAATTCATCGCTAACTTTAATATATCAATTTTGAACTTATTTGACAATCTTATCATTTGATTATTCGATCTTATGTTTTTATCAATGTATCTAATCATGAAAAATAAACATTCACTTAGAGAAAATAGATGGACCATTCTTGCTCTTAGGAATTGGGAATGAAAAAGGCAGGATCTGTTTACCCTCCTCACAATCCTTGCTACACAATTGATGAAGATGTTCTGCCCATTGGAGCATCAATCCATGCAACTTTTGCTATTTCTTGCCTGCTCAATCTAAGTGGCCGTTGCCAATTAGTATTGTGAAGGATCTTGATCATTATATATGCTTCAATAATTGCATGTTTGTTAAAATAATAATAGTACATGCGTGGTTTCCCCAATATTAGGACAAAGAAAGTTGTCGAAATTTTAAATGATGCATTGAAATGGATGATATATTATATATAAACAACTAAAGAATGAAAGGGAGGTTTGCTCGACGGAGTAGGTTTTTTCATGTAAGAATATTTTGGGGTTACTAAAACCAAATCAAAGGGTGATTGATCACTTTGTTTTTTAATATTGCGGTTATATAAATAAATAAATAATAGATGCTGCATTCATAAACGATAGTTTGCACCGCTTAAAACTAGTGAAGTCATTGCATAGAACCAAATTATTATTTAAATAAGATAATAAATGGGATGTAGGTTAAATTAAAAATGTGAAATAGAAGAAATTAGGGCATTAAATAGTAACAAACCTATGGGAGATCGAATAATTTTTTATTAAATTGGCCCAAATTAATGGGCTAGCATGAGAAGCCCACGTCAAATTTGGCCCAAGCAAACCAACTTTTGTATAATGCAAGTAAGCTACAAACACTACTAAGTACTAAACAGTGTGAACTATCATCATCGTCTTTAATCGCCGTTCCAGATTCTATCCCTTTTCTCTCCAACACTTCCGCCCCCTTCCCCGCCCCATATATACGTATTGCCAAATTAATGGTGTCTACTTCTGCGCTTTCTCTCTCTTCTCATCTACAGGTACAGATGCATCTCCTCACTTCTACTTCTGTTGATCTTTTCAATTATGTTTACAGTTTGTTTTCTGCTATCGCAGATTAGTTTCGCTTTTCAAAACAAAAATACAACTCAACTATGGACCCTCAGCTCCGCCAAGACCGGTCCGATGCGGCGCACTGGGCCGGATTTAGCCAGCCATTTTACTCTAGTCAGCATCAATTCCAGACCATTGAGCCCGAGGAAATTCATAATCAGAGCGGTGGCGGGCGGCGGCGGCAGTTCAAGGCGTGGCGGTAGTTCTCGTAGAGTTTACCAGGAGTCTCAAGCGCAAGCTCCCATAGCTCCGGTTGGGCAAGTTGCTTCCTTTATTCTACCTGCCGGCGCATTCATAATCGCCACTTTTGGTATGCGTTTCGCGCGTTATGAGTGTTTACTTTTTGGGGATGTAGCTGTTTCCGGCATTGAGAATGTGGCTTGATTGTTTTATTGGATACCTTCATAGCTTGCTTCTTCTGATTATTTGATTTCTGGAATGGTATATCGGATTTATTTGTAGGATTTAGGATACTCTGACCAATTTGCTTGCATTGGATGTTTTGTGGTAGAATGTTATTTTTTGTTTGAGTTTAAGTTGATTTATATGCTGCTTCTTGTATTCAAAGCTTTATGCTTGATTGGAGATTTTCGAGAATAGTTAGTGTAGTAGCCATTACTTTCATATTGTTATTGCAATCCGTATGAGGGAGTTCATTAGTTCTCAAGGTAACTAATCTATGCTTTCCAGCTGACAGTTTTATGGAAATTGGTGGACAAAATCCTAGTGCCAAAATCTTCCAAGTCTGTAGCAGAAGAGGATAAACCTGCCTCCGGAGCAAAGTGGTCCTTCTCCCAGGGGGCGAACTTTTTGTCTTCTTTTGGTGCGAAAGTTGAAAGGGAATCCAAAATGAGGCTAAATGATTTTGCCAAGGAGCTTAGATCATTTAGTAGCATTGACATGTCAGGTATTGAAAAGTTTATTGTTTGTTCAGTTGTGGTTGGATTTCCATGAAACTCTGACAAAGCATTGGTCTAACACTAGATGGTGCTTCTAGGTCGTAACTTTGGAGATGAAGGGTTATTCTTCCTAGCTGAGAGCTTGGCATATAATCAAGTACGGGTTTATTACTTGTTCTTTGGTCAGCCTTGAATCGTCCTGGATTATATCGGCCATTTACTCCCTACTGTATCATTTGCAGACTGCAGAAGAAGTGAGTTTTGCTGCTAACGGGATTACTGCTGAAGGAATTAAGGCTTTTGATGGGGTTTTACAGTCAAATGTTGCTTTAAAAACTCTCAACTTGTCAGGAAACTCTATTGGAGATGAAGGAGTCAAGGTAGATTTATATAAGATATTGTTAGATGCATATTCGATATGCTATTGGTTTGGAATTATATAATAACTCAATGTTGTTTATCTTTTGAATATTGTTTTGCCTAGCCTCTTTACATGGTTCAAAGTATAGTCCTTTTCAAATAGTTAATTTTATTGTTGCAGTATTTATGTGATATTCTGGTGAAAAATTCTGGTATTCAGAAGCTACAACTAAGTAGTAGCGCATTTGGAGATGAGGTTAGCTTACTTTTAGTTTTGAAGATTATTAAGATTCAGGCATGTTCCATCATGTGAATGCCTTGATAAAAGTCCTCACTAAAGAGCCTAATTATCCTTCTCATTTCTTATGATGCAGGGAGCAAAAGCTATTGCTGAGATGTTGAAGAAAAATTCGACCTTGCGTGTCATTGAACTGAATAACAACTTGATTGACTACTCTGTATGAAATTATATCCTATTGTACTATTTGTTATCTCAGTTTATGTCAATACATTGAATCTTACCACTAATTCTGTTTCCATGTTGACTTTGGATTTGGAGGTAGGGATTTTCAAGCCTTGCTGGAGCTATTCTTGAGAACAAGAGTATACTGGCTATATACCTCAAGTAATGATCTTGTCGCCAAAATGACTGCTTAATATGTTTAAACAAATGCATAAAAATAAAAGAACTGCTGCCATATTATCTTCTCTTGGTATATTTTTCTGTGAACATGCATTTTCTCCTTTAAGAAGAAGAAACTTGTCTTCATTCATGTAAGTTTTATATTTAATCTATTCCAGTGGCAATTACGGTGGTCCCCTTGGTGCAGCTGCGCTGGCGAAAGGGCTGGAGGGAAACAAATCCTTGAGGGTATATTTCTAATAATTTTTCTTTGTTCTATTTGTCTCACCTTCAAAATTATGTCATTCGAGCTATGACATTGGGACATGAGGGTAAATCCATGATCCCTTTTTCCCCCTGGAAAATAAACCTCATAAATTACATATATTGACTCATGTCTGTTCCACGGAAAAAGTTTGGGTGAATGCATGTTTCTTGATGTAAAAAGGGTACCATATTATGTCTTAATATACATTACTGGGGATGAGATTCTGTAATGAAATGTTAGGATTGGCTGTTAATGTGCAAAACCAATTTCCTTTCAATTTTTAGATTCGTGACCAAGTGCAGTGTGTCACTGTAATTATCTAGGAACTCTATTTGCAAGGGAACTCTTTCGGAGATGAAGGTGCCATTGCTCTAATGACTGGATTGTCTTCTCATAAAGGTTTGTTGTGGCTGCATTATTTTTCTTCCTATGCATACTGCAGCAGATCTGACATTTAATACTTCCATGCAGGGAAGCTTACTGTCTTGGATCTTGCAAACAATTCGATTGGTGCACGAGGAGCCTCTCATGTTGCTGAATATATAAAAAAAAGCAAGAGTTTGCTGTTGATTAACCTTTACATGAATGATATTGGAGATGAGGTAGGATTTCCAATCTGTAACTGAAAAAATGATGCAGTTAGTACTTTGTGCTTTTGAACCCAATCCCTGCCAATTTTTTTGAAGATTAATACAATATGTTCTGACCTTTTCTTTTATATATATTTGCCTCAGGGAGCTGAAAAAATAGCAGAGGCTTTGAAGGATAACCGTTCAGTTACAAATGTTGATCTAGTAAGTAAATGATCTATGAAGTGACTTGTTCCTTGAGTATGTTTGCTTGAACTCCTCTTCCTCCCGAGTGTCTGTGATGGTTAAGTAACAATCATGAATTTATTTGCAGGGCGGAAATGACATCCACGCCAAAGGGATCAGTGCAATTGCACGTGTTCTAAAAGATAATTCCGTCATTTCTGCTGTGAGTGCCCACCTTTCGCTTCTCCCAGTATTTTGGATGTGATATATATATATATATATAGCCATAAGTTCTGTCTTCCAGTTGGAAATTGGCTATAATCCAATTGGGCCTGATGGCGCAAAGGCTTTAGCAGAAGTTCTCAAGTTTCACGGGAATATAAAAGACCTCATGCTTGGTTGGTGTCAGGTATGAACTCATATATAAAACTCCATCACCCTTTTTCTAGATTATCTTCCATTATATTCTGTATGGAAATTTTATACAGATAGGTGCAACTGGAGCCGAATCTATTGCAGATATGCTGAGATATAATAGCACCATTTCAAGTCTAGATCTCCGAGCCAATGGGCTCAGAGATGAGGTTTGCCTTACTAATGTTGTCTTTCATTTTCCTTAATAAGATTGATGAATGCCGTCCCTCACACCTTGTGTTCTGCAGGGTGCCGTATGCCTTGCTCGCAGCTTGAAAGTGGTCAATGAAGCTTTGGTATCGCTCAATCTTGGCTTCAACGAAATAAGAGTATGGAATTTCTCTCGCTGGAATTTTTTGACTTGATAGTGTAGGTTCTATCACTGTTTCATAGCATCATCTTCCATGATTCAGGACGAAGGGGCTTTTGCCATTGCTCAAGCACTCAAATCGAACGAAGATGTCAGGCTCACATCATTAAATCTCATGAACAATTTCCTTACCAAATTGGGACAGGTAATTTCACTTTCCATGTTCATTTTTTTTTGAAATGCTTCAAATTGTTTGATTAAGTCGATAGGTAGCTTGAAATAAACCTGAAAACAATGCAGAGTGCAATCACAGATGCAAGCGACCACGTATACGAGATGAATGAGAAGGAGCTTACTATTGTTTTCTAGATGAACGAGAGGAATATATTTTTCTTTTTTATTTATGGTTTCTTGGTTATAGCAGCAGAGGTCTTCTTTCCCACCAGCGCATTAAGAGAAAAATCCGTAGTAGATAATAATACCTTTTCGAGAAATCTAACTGAGATTATTTTAACAGAGGGAAAAAACTAGAAATTTTGACCACTAGATACCATTTTAGCTTTGCTTTTCATCATATAGCACGTTTTTTGGGGGTTGGTGGTGTAATTTATGTGTTCGTGCATGAGTAAAGATTCTTCGACTAGGTAAGTTAATGGTTTCACTAGATTTGGCTATTGAATGTGTAAGAATTTTAGATTATTATTTACAAGAACCAAGATTAATTTTTGTTGATTAGTTATTTGAAAAGGTTGGATTGTTATTATAAATTTCCCATTTAGGCTTGTCATTTAAAGCATTGTACAAGTCGAAAATGAGGCGTATCAATGTTGCCTTTGGTCCCCATGAGTATGGACTATCTAAATTCATGCACCCCACTGATTCTTTTCAGACCTAAGTCCAGCTGTTTGGTGCTAAAGAAAAAGCAAGTTATGTAGTGTTTTCTTTTCTTTCCCTTTTTCTCGATAAAACATACTAAAAATGATGTTATGTATTGTTTTTATTAAAAAATATACAAAAAAAAATCTGTAATTACTGATAGAGGATGACAAAAAGAATGTAGTATAATATTTTATCGGGGATTATGTAATCCAAGACTTCTTCACAAGAATTTTTGGGTTTCAGAACAAATAAAGTATTTCGCATATCACTTTATTTATATAAATTTGCCCACAACTGATCTCTAGTTTGTTTTTGGGCTGATGAATTGAACAACAGAAATCCCTCATGCCGACCTCCCTAAAATAATTGTCTTCCAATTAGTCTCTCTTATTACAAATCTTGAATCTTCTCTTGGAAGCGGTACGACACATCCACTTACAATTCCTATTCCCATATTTGGTAGCCCGAAAAGGAGGGTGCAATTTCACAAAATTGTAATCCTTCCGTTCCGCTTAAAGTGTCCAATTTTTTTTGGTACGAGTATTTAGAAGAAATGTATAAAGTAGTTAAAATGTTAAAAAATGGTTAGGGTTTACACTTTTTGAAGGAATAATTATTTCCTAAAATGGAATGAGATATTTGTAATGGGACAACCCAAAAAGGAAAGTAAGACATTTTAAATGGGACTGAGGGAGTAATTCCCAAGAGAAAAATAATGAGAAATTAGAGTAGTAGAATCCAGCTCACTATGAGTTTGCAGAGCTGTATTATCAAAATCCATGGTCCACCTCAAACGCCTTCAAAATAGGAAATCTTTTTTAACCATTTCGCTCCAGGTTTTATCTCATATACAAATGTACTCTAGAATATAAAACAAAATCTGTCGGTCCAGAGCTTTGATCGAGTTTTTGCACATTTTCTTTTCTTTTTTCTTTTAATTGAGTTGGCATCTAGCAGGACTATTCGACAGCATATGCTTTTATTTATCAAAAATCGATAGATATAATATTACTAAAATTTTCCAAAATATTAAAATAATAATATGTTTAGTACATTAAATAAACTAACAATTACCTTTAGTATATACTTCATTCATTTCATATAAGATGATATATATTTTTTGAACTTTTTATTTAAGATGGTTTATTTTTTTAGAAAATAATTATCTTTTAAAAAATTATAAAATTTATCTATTTTTTATTATTTTATCGAAAAAAATTGAGTCTTATTGATGGGGGAGGGACTACGATATTATGGGTTTTCTTCTAAATTGGCGGCCCAACATGACGCACTAATGGACAAATCACACCATGCAGTAACACCTCGTACGTCGTGCATAGAAATCCACATTCATACTATTTTTTTATTATTCAAGAAAGTATTTTTTACCTAACCGATAAAAAAAATGATCCAAATAATTAAGATATTGCACGTTACTATTTTTTTATTTTGTTTTGGACTTTCCCCAAAGTCGGTTCATCGGATAATCATTCCAATTGATGGTAAAATTAAGAGATGATCTCTTGTAAATTTATTCGATAAACTTTGATATTTTTTTTAAGTATATATAATATTGAATATTTTTTAATATAAATAACATTTGAATAAATGCTATTTTTATAATAAATAATATTTTTGTTATTTATATGATATAGATGGATGTATATGAATTTTTTTATAAAATCAATAGTCTATTCATCGTTATCTGAGAAGTAGAATGCAAAGTTTTAGCTGGGGCAGTGTATAACATTTATATAAAGGATTTTGCGTGTCCAATTTTTATTATACTAGCTGAACAAAAAAAAAACGTTTATTTTTTATTATTTCTGGTTGCAATACATATGTAAAAACATCTAGTTGAGCTTTGTATGTCTTTTCATAAGGAGATTGAATTGAATCCGTCGGTTAAAAGAACAAATTTTTTTCCTGTATTTTTTTTTCTTTCTGAAATACATTTTCTTTTATGACTTACAGATAATTATTATCATTATGGTCGGGTGGAGTCACGCCTATATAAATTTAAGCACCGGAGAGAAAGGAATTGCACCAAACCCATCCCCTTCTTCATAAAATCTCACTTTGTTAAAAACACAGCTTAATCACTCTACTAAGATGGTTTATCGTCCATTTCTTTTCTCCGCCCTTCTACTCATCTCTCTTGCTCTGGTAATTTTACAAACATTCAATAATTTCTTCTTATATATTTCATTATTTTTTCGGTTATTTTATTTAATTCATTAAATTACGAATTGCATTTGCAGGTATCATCCGACATTGAAAATGGAGAAGAATCCTCGCTGGTTCGATTATCTCTCACATGTGACATATTCTTGATCTCTACTGCATGCGATTCTCCAATTTTCTTTTCTAACTGACGTATTCTCATCGAATTTTAGGTGGTGAAAGGCACCAACAGAAGGCTTTTACCCTATGTTGGTATGCTATTCTTCCATTAATTAATCAAAGCGCCTTCTCTTAATCTGTGTGATTATCATCCTTAATCTGTGTGATTAACGATATATGCAGATTGTGGGCAACTGTGCAAGACGAGGTGCAGCTTGCACTCGAGGCCAAATGTGTGCAATAGAGCGTGTGGGACCTGCTGCGTGAGGTGCAAGTGCGTGCCACCTGGCACTTATGGCAACAGGGAGGTTTGTGGGAGTTGCTACACTGATATGACCACCCACGGCAACAAGACTAAGTGTCCTTGATTAGATTGTGATTAGGCTACTAAACTTGTTTAGTTAGCTATGTGTTAAGGTTTGGTTTGGGGGTTTGTCACTTTCTCTTTTGTTGTTGTGTATAGATGGGTTCTGTTTGTTTTTCAGCTGTGTTTGGGAGATGTATAATCTTCGTTTCTTTTGCTTCTCTGTGTCCATGGAAAAGCTCAGGCCTTGTTTGCTTTTATTTGCGGTATTTATTCTTGGTTTTCACTTTTTAATTCCATCGAAAGTTTATAATATAGTATTGGTTTTTACGTGGAAGCGAGTATATATTGGGATTTACGATATTGAAATCTATTAAGTAATTTTTCTTGAGGAAATACAGAAGGTATCATCGTATACTATTAATCTTAGGTTACTGATAGGATACGGCCCAACTACCAGGCCCATGCATCAGGCCCAATACAAGTAACCCTGACATCAAGCTCGGCCTGGACAAGTTTGGCCCAAGAAGACTTCCATCAACCAGTGGGAACGCAGAAAGCTCAGCCATATCTAAAAGAATCCTAATTCAAGAAGGGATAGGATCTCGAATCCTAGTTAGAGAAGACTTCGGATTCAAGATCTAGGTCAATACATTGTGTATAAATAGAGGCTAGATTAGACGAAATAATTCATTCACTCTCTTTGTAATCACTTCTTACACTCTCAATACACATACTCTCTCTCTTGCCCCGTGGACGTAGATCTTATTCACAGATCGAACCACGTAAATCTTTGGTGTTCTTGCACAATTATTTCCCTTACGAAATTAAGATCGATCATCGCGCGCGTGCGTGGGAAACGAAATTTTGTGTTTTCGATCAACCACCGTTTACGGAAATAATCATGACCGGTACACCGCCATTACATCCGGGACCGTCGCCGGCAACAACAACGCTGACGGCGAAAGGGAACGCCGAGCTCAGCTCGGGAAGAGCCCAATCGAGAAGAAACCCCGAAGGACATATCCAAAGTCTCGACGAGCACGGACACCCGCCTGCGAGGCGGTTACCATAGCGAAGGAAATCGTAGCAATAATCCGAGGGAACATCCGACTCATAAAGTAAACCTCGACGGCGCCAAAGGATTTCTCGAGAAAATAAGGAGAGCTTTCTCGGTACCTCGGTGAAGCGGTCGGCCACGTCTGAAGAACGGAACGCAAGCATCGTCTAGATACGAGGCATCACAACGAGAGGTCGGGGCCCAAACCGACCGCGCAAGGAACGAGCAGCGCGGAGAGGACGTCGTGATCGCCGCTGAAGCCGGCCTCGATCGCTGAATAAATCCATCCAATAACTCCGCCCGATCTCGAGGGACGAGCAGCGGAGAAAAGGCATCGAGGGCGCCGTGAAGTCGGTCCGAGTCACCTAAACGAGTTCGATCGTCGAACTCCGTCTCAATCACCGAGGGCGGCCGATGGATACGGAAGATAGTCACCCGTTCTCAAATAGGATACTCAACACTTCTCCCGGATAAATACCGGGTACCAAGCATCGCCCTATGACGGGTGAGGGATCCATGAACTTCCTCTCAGTTCAATACAACATGATCAACCAACGTCTCACCGGTTCATATGTGTAAACTCTTCCCGAGTTACTCATCGACAACGCCCGCAGGTGGTTCGACGATCTACCTACGGAAGTATCGGCTCCTATCGCGACGATGGCGCCTTCCACCAAGGTTCTTCCAAAAGCGGTCAAAACATCGTCGACACCTCCTCACCATAAGGCAAAGCCGAACGAGCCCATCGGTGACTTCATGGCGAGGTTTAACAAGGAGTGTTTGAAGGTCGAAGACGTGAACGACACGTTAGTCATCTCGGCCTTCCAAAACGGCATCTTCTTGGGGCCTTATACCGAGAGATCGTCAATCGAACCCCGTCTCGCGACAGTAGCCGTGGCGCATAGCAAACCGGTTCGTCAAAGCGGACGAGGCGACAAAAGAAAGCGCGCGAATAAGCCGGGACCCCGGAAAAGGAAGAAGAGGCGAAGGAAGGAAGATCGGAACCAAGGCCGTGAGCGCTTGGAAAGATTACATCGCCCGATAAGGTCGAGCTCGGTCCGCGTGGCGCCTCGGGCGACCTCGGTACACCCGTTGACAAAGCCGGGGCGAAATCTCACGACTCCATATGAACTGCTCGAGAAGCCTCGACCGATGGCGGGGAGGAAGAGGTGCCGACCTATAGACAAATCTTGCTCATTCCATGAGGATTACGGGCACGACATCGAAGAGTGCAAAGAGCTCATGGGTGAAATAGAGATGCTAGTTCGGGACGGATCCACGAAGAAATACCGAGGACAGTCGCCAAGCCGACCAAAGTCGAAAGAAGAAAAGCGAGAGGAAGAGGAAATTGCGCCCCTACAATAAAACGAAGCGCAGCACCGACGAGGAAGGAGACGACGAACCCCAATATGACGGGTGATCTCCACTATTACGGGCTCCCGTGGAGTCACGAAGTCCTCCTCAAGGCCGACGCCGAAGTCCTAAAACCGACGAACCTACCAACAAGAGGTTCGAAAGGATGAGGCGATTACCTTCTTCGAGGACGACCCGTACTGCGGCGATACCCGCGGGATGTGTTGGTGATCCGGTAGTAGTCGCAAATAAGTTGGTAAACGCGTTTACATTGACAATGACGTCGGTGAGCATCCTTTTCAAGGAATGCTTTGACAAGCTAGGAGTAGAAGAAGCACACCGCACAGCATCAGCTGCCACTCAAGCTTCGTCCGGAAGAGACACGCCGGAGGGAATAATCGAGCTACCGTCACGGTGGGAAAGCACCAACGACCTCGACCAAGGTGGTGCAGTTCTTCGTAGTGAAGGCCCACTCGCCGTATAACATCATACTAGGGCGAGATTGGCTGAACACTTGTAAGCGGTATGCTCAACGTACCACCTGACGATAAAGATACCCACCACGAGGGGAACAGCCGTGATCCGAGGTGATCAGAAGCAAGCCAAGGAATGTATGCAAGTCGCCTTACGAGGTGCCGGGACCTCGGTCCAGCACCCACAGGCATAGCAATTAAGGAAACCCGAGGAGTTGGAGTCAGGAAGTACATCGCCACTCCCTGACAGTCAGGTGGAAGAGGTCGCATTGTACAAAGATGAGCCATTGAAGGTCGTCCAGGTTGGTTTCACCACGGCACCTGAAGTGAGGGATCAGATCATCCAACTCCTAAGGGAATTCCGGGACGTGTTTGCTTGGTCTCCCCTCGACATGACCGGAGTCTCGCCGAGTATCATCACTCATCGGCTCAACATCGACCCGAACATAAAGCCAGTTCGACAGAAGCAAAGAATCTTCGCAGCCGAACGGAACCAAATCATTCATGATGAGGTAAACCAGCTATTAAAAGCCCGCATACTGTTCGAGGTCAAATATCCGACCTGGATAGCCAACCCGGTGATGGTGAAGAAAGGAGGTGGCGGATGGCGAATGTGTATTGACTACACCGACCTCAACAAGCATTGCCCAAAGGATTGCTATCCCTTCCCAACATTGATAAGAAGGTCGACGCTGGTGGTCGGATCTGAAGTCTTGCTTCTGGACTTATACAAAGGGTATCACCAAGTCCCGATGGATGATGAAGACGCGCCAAGACACGACCTTCATTACCGACTTGGTCTTTGCGTATAAAAGATGCCATTCGGCCTTAAAATGCAGGGGCCACCTATCAAAGGATGGTGGACAAAATATTTCAACCCTACATAGGTCGAATGTGGAGTATATGTAGGCGACATCGTCGTCAAAGCGAGAAGAAGCCGCATGTGTTTCCGACCTCCGGATCGTCCTCGGCCTTCTTCGGAAAATCAACCTAAAAGCGAATCCCAGTGCACGTTTGCGGTCCGTGCGGAAAGTTCTTAGGGTGTTGGGTTTCACAAGAAGGGCTAAAAGCAAACCCGTCAAGGTCCAAACCATTTTGAAAATGAAGATGCGAAGACCATCCATGACGTACACAAGTGACGGTGCATAGCCGCACTAAGCCGCTTTCTTTCAAAAGCCGCGGATAAGCACTACCTTCTTCAAGATACTCAAAAGGTCCGAAATTCTCATGGGATGAGGTACAGTCCGCCTTTGAAGACCTCAAGAGCTACCTCGCCAAGCTCCCACTCTATCCGTCCGAAGAGGAGAGGTCCTTTCCTCTACCTCGCCGCCTCGGACGAATCCATAAGTGCGATCTGATGCGAGGAGAAGGACGTCGACTCCCGTGTATTTCATCACCGAGCACTAAAGGCGGAAGCGAGTATCGACCCTGGAAGCTTGCCTTAGCATTAATAAGCGCCATGAGGAGACTACGTCCATACTTCCATGCACATCCCATACAAGTCCTCATCGACTACCCACTTGGCAAGTGTTGTGAGCCGGCATCGGGGAGAATCGCGAAATGGGCAATCGAACTGGGCGAGCACGATATATCCTACGCCCGCCGAGCCATCAAAGGTCGAGCCCTAGCGGATTTCCTTGCCGAGGCTAACCGTCGAAAAATCGAAGCCCACCGAGACCGTGTCGACGATGTCGAAGCCGAACCCATGGTTGAAACACCGAGGAGGCTTGGCAACTCTACGTTGGCGGGGCTTGGGAAAAAGGTAGCGGGCGGTATCTTACTTCAGGCCGGACGACCAAGAGATCGCTACTCACCGGTTCACATTCAAAATCGAACAACGAAGTGGAGTCGAAACAGCGATCGCGGGACTTCGCCTCGCTCAAAGTCTCCGGTCTGAGCCGGGCGAGTTCACGGCGACTCTCAGTCGTCGTAAGCGAAATGTTGGGAAAATACGAGGCAAAAGCGGCAGAATGAAGAAGTATCTTGAAAAAGCAAAAAGCACAGAACGGACTTTCTCACACTTCCGATAGTTCGCATCCCAAGGGAGCAAAATAGCGGTGACATCTTAAGTAAATTGGCCTCGTCATCAACGAGCCGTCGATGAAAAGTCAGCGAAGCATAGGCGATGCGAAGGCGGGCCGAGGTCAACGTAATCTCGGATGAAGAACCCAATTGGATGACTCCCGTTCGAGTACACGGAGAAGGCGAATCGCCCATGACAATGTTGGAGGCTAGGAGGATCTGAACAAATCTCTGCGATATACAATTGAGCGGGGGTCCTATCTGAAAGTCATATCTCAACCTCTCTTAAGGTGCTTGGGTCCGAACCGAGCTAATTCGTTCTGAGAAATACACGAAGATTCGTGCGGAAGTCACATCGGACCCGAGCCTTGTCAAAGAAAGTCATGCGATGGGGATACTATTGGCCAACAATGTTCCAAGACTCAATGGACCTCGTAAAAAGTGTCAAAGTGTCGAATCCATGGGAGCGTACCAAGGCTACCGCAGACCGACCTCACCTCCATCAGAGCCCTTGGCCGTTTATGCAATGGGGATCGACATTGTGGGCCCTTTTGTAAAGCACCGGGACGACTCAATTCTTAATTGTTGCGATCGACTACTTCACGAAGTGGGTGGAAGCGGAGCCCTTGGCGAAAATCACAAGCAAGAACGCCTCAACCGTGCGGAAGAACATAGTGTGTCGCCGGCATCCTCAAATCCTCCTTTCGGATAACGGAACACAATTCACGGATAAGACATTCAAAGATTGGTGTCAAGAGCTTGGATCAACAAAGTTCACCTCGGTGGCCCATCCTCAAGCAAATGGTCGGACCGAAGTTACCAGCGGGACCATCGTAAAGGGTCTAAAACTCGTCTCGACCGAGCTAAGGGCCTCTGGTGGAAAATTTACCACAGTCTTATGGTCGTGCGAACAACACCTCGGACCTCGAGCGGAGAAACACCCTACGGTTTGGTGTATGGAACAAAGCGATGATCCTGCGAGAGATCGGTCTGCGAGTCCCGGACCATTGACTTCTCTGCTGAAGCAAATGGGGAAAATCTACGGTGATCTAGACCTACTCGAAGAAAGAGACCTACGCCTACATTAAGGAAGCTCGGTACAAGCAACAAGTAGCTCGGTATTACAACCGTGTGTTAAAACCCGACAATTCAAGTGGGCGACCTCGTACTCGAAATAATGAATTCACAAAGCCGCAGACTCGGCAAGTGGAAGCCACATGGGAAGGACCTTACCGGGTCGACGAAGTCCTCGGCAAAGGGCCTATAAGCTCGCTCAATTGTCGGTGAGCAATTACCCAACGCATGGCACATCATTCATACGAAGAGATATTATGCATAAGTGTCGAGGTCGGGTCTTGTTCGGTCGTGTCTTTAAAGTCTGTTTAGAGTCGAGTCTTATTTGGTGGTCGCGTCATCTTTTATCAATAAAATATTATTTTTGCAAGTTCTACTCGTCACTAATGCATAATTAATCTTCACATTATTATTTACCATCTACGGATGACAAATTCCCTCGACGGAGGTCGATTACATTCGTTTCATACGAATGTAAATTTAAACGCAGCATGCCTACATACGAGATCAGTTACCTTCGTTTATTTGAGCGGTTCTCTATGTAGATGAAGGGACCACCCTCCCGATAACCTCGGCAAAAAGCAGAACCATTCCTACATACGAGATCGATTTCCTTCGTTTATTTGAAGCGATTCTCTCTATGTAGATGAAGGGACCACCCTCCCGATAACCTCGGCAAAAAGCAGAACCATTCCTACATACGAGATCATATTTCCTTCGTTTATTTGAGCGGTTCTTCTATGTAGATGAAGGGACCACCCTCCCGATGACCTCGGCAAAAGCAGAACCATTCCTACATACGAGATCAGTTACCCGCCTATTTGAAGCGGTTATCTCATGTAGATGAAGGGACCACCCTCCGATGACCTCGGCAAAAACAGAACCATTCCTACATACGAGATCAGATTACCTCGTCTATTTGAAGCCGTTCTCTATGTAGATGAAGGGACCACCCTCCCGACGACCTCGGCAAAAGCGAACCCTACCTTCGTGCAGAACGATTTCGCCGTTTATTTGAAGCGGAATTTTCTACGAGGACGAACTACCTTCGCATATTACTTTTGTTCAATACAAAGTCAAAAGAAATCATTCTTATTAAATAAAGATGTACGGGTTACATTTCACGAGGACGAGCGGATCGGGAAAAGTCGAGCCAATCCCTAGAAAATCGGAATTGACTCATCTATACTAATCCTACCTCTACCTCGTCCTCGGTCTACATTACGGGCCCGGCCGTAGCGACCTCGGTCACTTGAAGATGCCGCTCTGCGAACTCGACCTCGGACACTCGAGGCGCCTAGTTTCGACGCCTTGAGGATCCACGTCGTTCGAGGGCAATATGCGCGCCTCTCTTGGCCGCCACTCCGGATCGTCATAATTCGGTTCATTTATTCTAGGCGAGAAGCTCCGTGAAGAAGAGGCCTCGCGTCCCGTCGAAGCATTTCATCGAAATGTGGTTGTCGGCGATGGCGGTTTGTATATGCTCGAGCCTTTTTAATTCAGCGTACTGCTCCGTGGATTGCCAGGAGGTCCGACCATATTCACGCCGGTACCTCGAACAACGGGCAGCAGCCTCGACAACCTTGGCTTCAACTTCCGGGATCGTCATCCCATCATTTCGGTGGATAACCTCCTCGTACTCGGCATGCTCCTCAGCTATCACCTTGACCTTCTCCTTGGCGACCTCGAACGCCTCCTCCAATTCCAAAAGGCGAGCCTGGAGCTCGTCACAGCTCTCCTGAGCGGCTCTATGCTTGACAACAGACTCCGCCTGTACATGACCAAGCTGTCCCTTTATATGGAGGAGTTCGATCTCTTTCAACTCAAGAGCCCGCGATAGGTCTTCGATTCGGTTCAACCAAGGAGAAGCATCAAGCATTTCGAGAGACAATGAATAAAATAAAAGATAAGTTTCTTAACATAAACTTGTGATTTTATTAACATGCCCTTAGGCAAAATCAATATACATTTACATTCAAAAAAAAAATGAGTGAAAAGATGGGGATCAATGACCTCCGGAAGCTTCGGCCATGTCCACGTCCGCCGCCTCAAGCACTGGATAGCCTCGACCTCTTCCGCCTATTTTGGCCCGTTCGACCGGCCTCTGCGGGAACCACCGAGTCTCGGCGCCTCGAGCATCGGTGCCTCCCGACCCCTTTGCATGATCGGACACAAAAGCGTCGGTCGGGGATCCCGATCCACAGTGCGGTAGCGAGCAGACTCGCGGACAAAAGAACCGAGGAGGAGGCAAGGTTCTGCAGACGGAAGCTCCTTCGTGCCACGGACAAGCACATCAAAATAGGCCGTCTCGGGACATCATCCTCGATCTCCTCGTACCCATACTTGGCTTTGTCTAGTGCAGGTAGTCCTCGGCAACCTCTTGATTGCATCCGAGACGGCGCGCTTATTAAGCACCTCGGCCGGTCCGAAACCATCCGGGCTTCATGACAAAACGACCTCTCGCAAAGGCACGGCGTTTCTCCTGCGAGCTCGCCATGTCCGCCTCCCGACGGTGAACTGTTCCACCTCGGCCTTCATCAAGGCAACCTCGGCCTTTGCCGCCTTGGCCTGCCGCCTCCGCCACATTTGCCTCGCCGACCGGCCCTTGCCGCCTCCTCAATGGCCGTCGCATCCGCCGCCTTCATTAGGCGAGGTCCGGATCTTAGCCTCGGCCTCGGAATTTTCTTGAGCGAGGAGGTATTCTCTCCTCCACCTCCCGAGCATACCGGGCCACCCGTCAAAGCTGCAGTAGCGCGCTTTTCAAGTAATCCGATATAAGATCGGATACTTTAGACACCTCGGCCGCCACGTCCTCGACCCTATACAATATATACATCGGTCGGAAGAACACAATTTTTATACTACTACACAAAGTATAAAGACAAGTATAAAACCTCGGAAAGAGGCAGTGACGACTTGGAACCAATGATCTCTTTTCGGCCTCGGCGACAACCGAGGACTCGGGGATTACATGCTTACGCCTCTTGCGCTTGAGTGGCTGCGGTGAAGGGATCTCGAAGGCTCCACACTCCTTTCGGGCATGTCCTCGACATCCTTCAAGGTCAGAGACGGCGCCTCGGCCGCAGAGATCGGCTTGGCCGCAGAGATCGGCTCCTTCCTTTTCTTCTTTTCCCTTAGAAGGTTCACTACCAAAAAATACATAGGTCAGCATCAACACGTATAATCATGGAATAAAGAGAAAGAAGAAGGGTCTCACCTTCACCGACTCCACCCTGGAGGTAGGATCATAAGGCTAAGCCCGCCTCTGCAAGCTCGGCCTCGAGAAGACCTCGTCAACAAGGTCAATTTTGTCCAGCGTCTCCTCCAGTCACGAAGCCCTTGTCAACAAACACGTCGGCGATCTTATCGGATCGCCATGGAAACCCATATGTCCGCGAAACCGATGGAAGAAGAACTTCCGCGGTTGGAGATCTTGATTTAATCTTTGCTTTGAATTTCCTACGGGGTGATAGATAATACCACCCCGAGCCGCCCTTCAGTTGCAAAAAGCGAAGGACAAGCCCCAAGGTCAAAGGAAAATTATGCCTATAGGCATAGACACCTAGGGCAGTCATATGCCGGAATGAGTTCGGCGAGAGTTGGGCAAGAGATATGCCAAACATCTCTTGGAACTCAACGTATACGTAAGGGTAAGGAAGACGAAGACCAGCCTTGAGGCTGTCCTCATACACGGCAACAAAACCATCCGGAGGGGCACAAGCCCTATCCTCCGGACGGGGGGCAACGAACTCAATATCAGAAGGAATACTATATTGAAAACAGATATCCCTAATATCAGAAATACCTAAGATTGAAGAAAAGAAGACACTTTACCGCAATCCCCCGAGGGAATCACAGACTACACTCGAAAAGAGGCATATGAATACGGTAAAAGCAGTGAGACACTAACGAATCGACGGGGAACAGACACGATTTGGCCTTTCAGCGACTCGTTATAAGAAGAAGTAGCCATTACTTACTTTTGTTTATCGATGAAGAAGACAAGAAGCTTCAAGTCGTCGATGGCGCGATTTTCGCGTAAGCGAGGAGTTTTGAAAATCGAGAGAAATGTAGAAGGCAAAGTGATAAGAGATATTGCGTATCGAGAAGACATTCCCCTAATATGCACTTTATCGGGAATCCAACCGCGCCAATTTAATGCGCATTAAATCGTATCCGCGTCGATGTCGACAGCGGCGAAAAATCCGTCTTGACCTCGAACGCGCCTCGTCGGTGACCGATCGAAGACCTCGGCATAACGCCTCGACGGTGAAGTCGGTCGAAGACCCGGCATAACGTCTCGACATGTGAGGTCGATCGGAAGACTTGACTTAACGCCTCAACAGGTCGAAGCCGGCCGAAGACATCAACTTAACGCCTCGTCGGAGAAGTCGAACGCCTCGTCGGGTGAAGCGGTCGGAGACCTCGACTTAACGCCGCCAGTGAAGTCGGTCGATGAACTTTGCTTAACGCCGTCGGGTGAAGCCGGCCGAGACCTCGGCTTAACGCCGTCGGTGAAGCGGTCGAAGACCTCGGCATAACGCCTCGTTGCGAAGCCGGAAACCTCGCCAAAGATACAAACAACAAACAAGACCTCGTGCACGCCTCTGCGAGCCACGATACGATATCTGACGTCGAAGCATTGACACACAAAGTCGACAATGAAAAGAATGTCAAAGATCGTCAAACCCCGCCGTCACAAACAACCCCAATCCGGCATGACCTCGTTTTTCGTCTTTTTGGGGGGTTGTGATAGGATCTGACCAACTACCGGGCCCAAGCATCGGGCCCAATCTGAGTAACCACGACATCAAGCTCGGCTGGACAAGTTTGGCCCAAGAAGACTTCCATCAACCGGTGGGAACGCAGAAGCTCGGCCATATCTAAAAGAATCCTAATTCGAGAGGATAGGATCTCGAATCCTAGTTAGAAGACTTGGATTCAAGATCTAGGTCAATACATTGTGTATAAATAGAGGCTAGATTAGACGAAATAATTCATTCACTCTCTTTGTAATCACTTCTTATACTCTCAATACACATACTCTCTCTCTTGCCCCGTGGACGTAGATCTTATTCACAGATCGAACCACGTAAATCTTTGGTGTTCTTGCACAATTATTTCCCTTACGAAATTAAGATCGATCAGTTACTATCTTAGGTAGTATGTTTTATCTAAATTATATTTATTCATCTTATATATGCAATGATTGAGAGTTTTTATCTGTTTAATTTTTTTACTCTTATTGTTAAAAATAGAAAAAATATATATTATTAAACAGGAATATACATATAATTGGAATGTGAAGTGTTACGTAATATTGCATAAAAATATACATTAGTGATTGATTGATTTAATATTTTTTTCTTTACGTTATTTCCTTTTAGTTTCGCAGAGCATATATATACAAATGAATTAGTAGCTTTATGTTTCTTAGTTCGATTAATTAAGGACATAATGAATTTGTTGTGGCGATTGCGCTGGAAAATTTAGGAGATGTAAGAGGCAGATGGTGGAGACTGTTGTGATTTACAGTGTTGAAGGGGGGAAGGCTTTTTGTAGATTGAGAGAATAGATAATATTGCTTCTATTTAAATAGAACCCTGCATTTAATACATAATCATAGTTTTATTTACTAGTATACCTAATTTTAAATAAATATTATAAATTATTAATACATTTACTTTGGTGTTCCTATGACCTATAGCGCCATATTGAAAAGACAAGTAAAAATAATAATAATAATAAAGAACGTACTCCATTCAAGAAAAAACCTAATTATAGCCCCTCAATGGCTAAGTTTTTGGAAGGCTATATTACCATGCGAAAGCTTTTGCAAAAGTCGTTAGTGATCACGTAAGAAATTACTAATTCAACTATAACCAACTATTTGTAGTGATGGACTATCGGGTGATAGGTCATAACGTGCTATAGAAGAAGTAAGGTGAGAAGAGGGGTGAGTGTTGGAAGGAATGGTAGGTTCTTTTCTCTGATGTGGGGTCGGCCAAAGTTGGCTTCGGCGGACTCAAAACCAATGTCTGCTCCGAAGACGAGTGTTCGCGGATTCAAACCAATGTCTGCTCTGCTGCCTAATCTTGGCGGATTTTAGCCGATGCGAACAAGCAATACTGACAGGAACTTGGAGATTTTGCAGATTGGGCCTTACTTGAGATTTGCAGATTGAAAATTAGTTTGAAGAGAGACGCATGTCCTTCCAAACATTGAGAAGTGAGATTTAATATATAGTGGAACGGTTCTTTTTTTCTTTGTTTGTTTTCTTTGAATGCATTGAAATAGTTGGATTCTGGTTGTTTCAAATGTTTCTGAAACAAATTTTGCTCGATCTGATTGATACAAGTATAGTCAAGCTTGCATCTTAATATATCTTTGGTTGCATTTAGATGAATGGAGACATGATTTGGAATAATAGAAAATGGAAAGCAGAGGTCCTCAACCTGTATTTTCTACAGGAAAAATTTAATAAAAGAGAATGGAGTAGTTGAGGAAGGGCTATAGCCTATAGTAAAAATATAAGTCCATTAGGCAGAAATATTTAATTTATTCCATAATATATACCATATTTTTCATTTATACAATTACATTATATATATGAAACAAAACACACATATTTATGATAGTTCATTATTTGTATTACAATAATGCATTTTCCAAGAACAATAGTTGATAGCCAATTTGGTCCATAGTCTTGACTAAATTGATGATCAAATTCTGTTATTATGTAGAATAATATTTTTTTTATCATAACAAATGTAGTTCACACAAAGATTACTGGTGAAAATTGACTTTTAATTATTAGAATAAAGAATGTTTTATTTGAATCACTCTATATATAGAGACGACTTTACTGTCCAAAATTGATAAGCAAATATAATTAATTTGATTAGCTATTAAATAATATTAAACTAGAAGATAAGTAAAAGTGTAATTAAAATTTATTAATTTTTAATTAAAATTTAGTAATTGCTAATTAATTTTATAAAAAAATATTTAATAATTTAAATTTTTTTTAAAAAAAGGGATACGGGATAGGACCAGCTCATAGTCATATGTAAATATGAATAGAATCTCTGTGATGGGTGGGTGGGTAGCCCACTTTATAATAATTTTTTGAAATTTTACCCGGCAATGACCCGATCATCGTACAAGTAATTGAGTCTAGACTTACTACTCGAATCACTATAAAATATAAATTAGGATAAATATCAATTTAAACCCTAAATTATACATGTTTTTATTAAAAATACCATGTACTTTCAAAAATATCAATTTAAACCTCAAACTATCATATTTGTATCAATTTAAACCCCAAACTATCTTTGAATACGGGCATTTTGATACAAATATGATGGTTGATTTAAATGATATTTTGAGTTCGTAATATTTTGATAAAACATGTATAGTTAGGGTTTAAATTGTTATTTATCCTAAAATTAAATCGGTATATACTAATATTTTACAAACAAATTTAAGCCTCGAAGGATAGTGTTGCATAACTGTAAATAAATATCATTAGCAAGAAAGCTTTTTCTTTAAAAGAAAACCTTTTTTATCCTACAAGTTGGAAAATTCACAATAAAAAATTCTTATATAGAAACACATAATAGTTACTCCCCCATCTCCCAATTTCTTTCATAGAATTTCATTTTGGGATATCCCATAATTTTCTTTTTATTCCATTTATGATTCTCCATATTTATTACCCTCAATAATACCTTTTATTTATACATTGACCACTTATGACTTACCATTATTTCTTTTTTTATCCTCGATAATTCATTTATTTATATATTTTTGCCACTATGATGCACCACTAACTAATTTAATATTACATTAATGTGGGACCTATAATAAAGAAAAAGCTTGTGCTGATGATTTTATTTACTCCTCCATCTAGGTCGGTCCATGCCTGCATTCAGATGCGGAAGTGCACCCACTTTAATTTTGTCAATAAAGGTATAGAATGATATTTATAAGCATTTGCAAAAGAGGAAATTCAATCTTATAGATTCCTTTTTCTCTCTACGGTCATCTGAATTTATTTAGAATATACATTTTATGTCGGCACCGAGAGCATTATCGGCAGATTCATTTTGAAGTTATCTATGAATTATAATCTTTCTGTATATAAAAAGAGGAGAGAATATCGTGTCACGTTTTTTCTTTAACAAGGATATCGTTACCATTCTCTGATAAAATGTCCATATCACATAAATAAAACCAAATTGAAACTGAAAAACTAAAGTCAACATATCAAATCAGTAAATTTGACAAAAGTTGATGAGTGAAATTTATTTAGGTTCGATTTAATATTTTGGTTTCTACTCTTCGATTCTGTAATAGAACTAACTTGATATTTTTATTAGAAAAAATAGAAATAACTTCATTTAGTTCGATTTTGGATTTTCAAAATAAAAAATCGAATTAGATATGGCCGACTCAGCTTGTTAACATTTTACATCTTAACATGTCTTGGTTTGAATTTGAATTTAATAAAATGTAGTTTCCTATAGGAATATTCTTAAGTGAGGATGTATAAAAACACGCTCTAATTCACTCACTCACGCGAGGACGTCCTCATATAAAATTTATCATTTAATAGACCCAATACACACCTTTAATTTCAATTAATTAAGTAAATAAAAATATGTCAACTTCACTTTTTCAAATTTGGCAGTGGCAGTTGTTTATTTGAAACTTGATGATAAGGGACCAATGATAAATTAAGGTGTTAAGATAACTTTTAATGCGTAATTGCTAAAGTAAAGGTGGTGACGTTCGGGAGCGACGATATCATGCTAACAGCGGATATTGCGTATTCAATCAACTTAAGCTCGGCTCTTGTGAAGATACTCGAAAATATGAGTATTAGTCAAAAAATAAAATCATGGCTTTTCAACAATATCATAATGTAATAATTAGATATTGATAATTCATTGTGCTGGTAGAATTGCCACGCAATAGTAGAGGATAGCTGCAGTTCTTCATTAGTTGAGTTATTATTTGATCGATCTTAAATTCGTAGGAAATAAATCGCAAGAACACCAAAGATTTCGTGGTTCGATCGTGAATAAGATCTCGTCCACGGGCAAGAGAGAGCTAGTATGTGTATTGAGGTATAAGAGTGATTACAAAGAGAGTGAATGATCTGCGTCGTCTAATCTAGCCTCTGTTTATACACAATGTATTGACCTAGATCTCGAATCCAAGTCTTCTCTAACTAGGGTTCGAGATCCTATCCTCTTGAATTAGGATTCTTTTAGATATGGTGAGCTTTCTGCGTTCCACCGACTTTAGGAGTCTTCATGGGCGAACTTGTCGGGCCGAGCTTGATGTCGAGGTTACTTGTATTGGGCCTGATGCTTGGGCCTGGTAGTTGGGCCGTATCCTATCACAACCCCAAAAAGACGCAGAAAACGAGGTCATGCTGGATTGGGGGTTGTTGTGACGAAGCGGGGTTTGGACGATCTTTGACATTCTTTTCATTGTCCGACCTTGTGTGTGTCAATGCTTCTGACGTCGTATATCGTATGCTGTGCTCGCAGAGGCGTCTGCCGAGGTCTTGTTTGTTGTTTGTATCTCTGGCGAGGTGTCCTGGCTTCTCGCAACGAGGCGTTATGCCGAGGTCTTATGACTGGCTTCACCTAACGAGGCGTTAAGCGAGATCTCGAGCCGGCTTCACCGACGTTTGCGCGAGGCAAGTCTTGATCGATTTCACTTGTCGGGCGTTAAGTTGATGTCTTTGGGCTGGCTTGACACGTCGAGGCGTTAAGCCGAGGTCTTGGACCGCTTCACCCGACGAGGCGTTATGCGAAGTCTTGACCGCTTTACGACGCGGCGTTAAGCGAGGTCTTCTTCGGCTTAACCCGACGAGGCCTTAAGCCGAGGTCTTCTGAACCGCTTCACCGACGTTAAGCCGAGGTCTTGATTAGCTTCACCGACGGGCGTTAAGCGAGGTCAAGACGGATTTTCCGCCGCTGTTTGAGTCTTGGACGCGGGATCGCATTTAATGCGCATTAAATTGGCGCGGTTGGATTCCCGATAAAGTGCATATTAGGGAATGTCTTCCTTGATCGCAATATCTCTTATCACTTTGCTTCTACATTTCTCGATTTTCAAAAAAACTCTCTCCTTGCGAACAGCTTTATTCTCAGCCATTGACGACTTGAAGCTTCTTGTCTTCTTCATCGATAAACAAAAGTAAGTAATGGCTACTTCTTCCTATAACGAGTCGCCTGAGCGTCAAATCTTGTCTGTTCCCCCGTCTGATTTAGTGTCTCTGCCTGTTTTTACCCGTATTCATATGCCTCTTTCTGAGTGTAGTCTGCGATTCCCCTCAGTGGGGGATTGCGGCAAAGTGTCTTCTTTTTCTTCAATCCTAGGTATTTCTGATATTAGGGATATTTGTTTTCAATATAGTATTCCCTCTAGTATTGAGTTCGTTGCCCCCCGTCAGGAGGACAGGGCTTGTGCCTCCTCGGATGGTTTTATTACCGTGTATGAGGGGCGGCCTCAAGGCTGGTCTTCGTCTTCCTTATCCTTATGTATATGTTGAGTTCCAAGAGATGTTTGGCATATCTCTTGCCCAACTCTCGCCGAACTCATTCGGCGATACGACGCCCTAGGTGTCATGCCTATAGGCATAATTTTCCTTTGACCTTGGGGCTTGTCTTTCGCTTTTTGCAATCGAAGGGCGGCTCGGGGTGGTATTATCTATCACCCGTAGGAAATTCAAAGCAAAGATAAAATCGAAGATCTCAACCTGCGAAGAAGTTCTTCTTACATCGGTTTCGAGGACATATGGAGTTTCCATGGCGATCGATAAGATCGCCGATGTGTTGTCGACAAGGGCTTGGTGACTGGAAGAGGTACCGGACAAAATTGGCCTTGTTGACGAGGTCTTCTCGAGGCCGAGCTTGCGGTGGCGAGGCTTAACTTATGATCCTACCTCCATGGTGGAGTCGGTGAAGGGTGAGGCTCTTCTTCCTTCTCTTTTTTTTTTTTTTTTTTATGATTATACGTGTTGATCTTGACCTATGTATTTCACGGTAGTGAACCTTCTAAGGAAAAAAAAGAAGAAAGGAATGAGCCGATCTCGTGGCGAGCCGATCTACGTAGTTGAGCCGTCCACGACCTTGAAGGATATCGAGGACATGCCGAAATGGGTGCGGAACCTTCGAGATCCCCTTCGCCGCACCACTCAAGCGCTTGAAGAGGCGGAAGCATGTAATCCACGAGTCCTCGGTTGCCGCCGGGTGAGTCTGAGATCATCGGTTCCAAGTCGTGCCTCGTCTCTTTCCCGAGGTTTTGTACTGTCCTTATACTTTGTGTAGTAGTATAAAATTGTGTTCTTGACTGATGTATATATTGTGTAGGGGTCGAGGGCGTGGCGGCCGAGTGTCAAAAGTATCCGATCTTATATCGGATTACTTGAAGGCGCCGTTCGCATTTGTGAGGTGGCCGGTATGCTCGGGAGGTGGAGGCGGAGAATACTCTCTCGCTCAAGAAATATCCGAGGCCGAGGCTAAGATCAGGACCTCGTCAAACAAAAGCGGCGGATCGACGGCCATTGAGGCGGCGGCAAGGGCCAGTCGGCGGAGGCAGCTATGGCGGAGGAGGCGGCAAGGGCCGAGGCGGCGAAGGCTGAGGTTGCCTTGATGAAGGCTGAGGTGGGACAAGCTCGCCGTCGGGAGGCGGACATGGCGAGCTCGCAGGGAGAAACGCTACGTGCCTTTGCGGAGAGGCTGTTCATGTCGGCGAGCTTCTCCGGGATGGTTTCGGACGCGGCTGAGGTGCTTAATAAGCGTGCCGTCTCGGATGCCATCGAAGAGGTCGCCGAGGACTATCCGAACTGGACAAAGCCAAGTATGGGTGCGAGGAGCCGAGGATGATGTCTGAGGCAGGCCTATTTTGATGTGCTCGTCCGCGGCTGAAGGAGCTTCCGTCTTTGAGAACCTCGCCTCGCCCTCGGTTCTTTTGTCCGCGAGTCTGCTTCGTGCTCGTCCCGTGGATCGGGATCCCCGACCGAAGCTTTATTATCGATCATGCAAAGGGTCGGGAGGCGGTGATGCTTGAAGGCATCGAGACTCGGTGGTTCCCAAGAGGCGGTGGGCGGGCGAAAATAGGCGGAAGAGGCCGAGGCTATCCGAGCTTCGGAGGCGGCGGATGTGGTCGAAGCTTCCGGAGGTCGATTGATCCCCATCTTTTCACTCCTTTTTTTTTGAATGTAAATGTACATTGATTTTTGCTAAGGGCATGTTAATAAAATCACAAGTTTATGTTAAGAAACTTATCTTTTTTTTTTATTGATTGTCTCTCGAAATGCTTGATGCTTCTCCTGGTTGAACCGAATCGAAGACCTATCGCGGGCTCTTGAGTTGAAAGAGGTCGAACTCCTCCATATAAAGGGTCGACTTGGTCACGTCTGGTGAGTCGATGTCAAGCATAGCCGCTCGGAGAGGCTGACGAGCTCCGGCTCGCCTTTTGGGAATTGGAGGAGGCGTTCGAGGTCGCCAGGAGAGGCCAGGTGATAGGCGAGGAGCATGCCGAGTCGAGGAGGTTATCCACGAAATGGTGGGATGGCGATCCCGGAAGTTGAAGCGAGGTTGTCGAGGCTGCTGCCCGTTGTTCGAGTACATGCGCGAATATGGTCGGACCTCCGGCAATTCACGGGCGATGCGCTAATTAAAAGGCTTGGGAGCATATACAAATCACATCGCTCGACAACCACAGCGAAATACTTGACGGGATGCAGAGGCCTCTTCTTCACGGAGCTTCTCGATCTAGAATAAATGAACCAAATTATGACGATCCGGAGTGGCGCAAGACAAGAGGCGTGCTGTTGCCATGAGCGTCGTGGACCTCCATGCGTCGAGATCGGGCGTCATCAAGTGGTCGAGGCCGAGCTCGCAGAGCTGCATCGTCAAGTGACCGAGGTCGCTGGCCGGGCCCGTAATATAGACCGAGGCGAGGTAGAGGTAGGATTAGTATAGATGAGTGCTGAATTCGATTTTTCTAGGGATTGGCTCGACTTTTCCCGATCCGCTCGGTCCTCGTAAAATGTAACTGTACATCTTTTATTTAATAAGAATGGTTTCTTGTTGACTTTGTATTTGAACAAGAGTAATATTCAAAGTAGTTAGTCCTCGTAGAAATTCCGCTTGAAGAAATCGTTCTCAAATGCGGTAGGGGTTCTGTTTTTTGCCGAGGTCGTCGGGAGGGTGGTCCCTTTGTCTACATAGAGAGAACGGCTTGAAATAAGCGAAGGTAGTCCGATCTCGTATGTAGGAATGGTTCTGTTTTTGCCGAGGTCGTCGGGAGGGTGGTCCCCTTCATCTACACGAGAGAACGGCGAAATAAGCGAAGGTAGTCGATCTCGTATGTAGGAATGGTTCTGCTTTTTGCGAGGTCATCGGAGGGTGGTCCCTTCATCTACATAGAGAGAACGCTTGAAATAAGCGAAGGTAGTCGATCTCGTATGTAGGCATGCGGCGTTTAGATTTACATTCGTATGAAACAGAATGTAATCGACCTCCGTCGAGAAATTTGTCCTCCGTAGAGGGTAAATAATGCGAAGATTAATTATGCATTAGTGACAAGTAGAACTCGTAAAAATAATATTTTATTGATAAAAGATGACGCGACCACCAAATAAGACTCGGACTCTAGCAGGACTTTAAAAATATGACCGAACAAGACCCGACCCTTGACACTTATACATAATATTTCTTGGATGGATGATGTGCCATGCGTTGGGTAATTGCTCACCGGACAATTGAAGCGAGCTTATAGGCCCCTTTGCCGAGGACTTCGTCGACCGGTAAGGTCCTTCCCATGTGGCTTCCAACTTGCCGAGTGCGGCTTTCTTGACTTCATTATTTGGAGTCTGAGGTCGCCACTTGAATTGTCGGGTTTTAACGCTACCGGTTGTAATACCGAGCTACTTGTTGCTTGTACCGAGCTTCCTCGATGTGGCGAGGTCTCTTTCTTCGAGTAGGTCTAGATCACCGTAGATTTTCCCCATTTGCTTGGCAGAGAAGTCAATGCGCGAGGACTCGGTACTCCGATCTCTGCAGGATCATCGCTTGGTTCCATACACCAAACTGTATGGTGTTTCTCCGCTTCGAGGTCCGAGGTGTTGTTCGATGCGACCATAAGACACTGTGGTAAATTTTCCACCCGAGGCCTTTAGCTCGGTCGAGACGAGTTTTAGACCTTTACGATGGTCTGTTGGTAACTTCGGTCCGACCATTTGCTTGAGGATGGGCCACCGGGTGAATTTTGTTGGATCCGAAGCTCTTGACACCAATCTTTGAATGTCTTATCCGTGAATTGTGTTCCGTTATCCGAAAGGAGGATATGGGGATACCGCGACACACTATGTTCTTCCATACGAAGTTGAGGCGTTCTTGCTTGTGATTTTCGCCAGGGCTCGACTTCCACCCACTTCGTGAAGTAGTCGATTGCAACAATTAAAATTGGAGCTGCCACGGTGCTTTACAAAGGGGCCCACAATGTCGATCCCCATTGCATAAGCGGCCAAGGGCTCTGCGGAGGTGAGGTCGGTGCAGGGTTGCAATGCGTTCCCATGGATTTGACACTTGGACACTTTTTACGAGGTCCATTGAGTCTTGGAACATTGTTGTGATAGTATCCCCATCGCATGACTTTCTTTGACAAGGCTCGGGGTCCGATGTGGCTTCGCACCAACCTTCGTGTATTTCTCGTAGAAACGTAATTAGCTCGGTTCGGACCCAAGCACCTTAAGAGAGGTTGGAGATATGACTTTACAGATAGGACTCCTGCTCAATTGTATATCGCAGATTTGTTCAGATCCTCCTAGCCTCCAGCCTTGCCGTGGGGCGATTCGCCTTTCTCCGGTACTCTCGAATGGGAGTCATCCAATTGGGTTCTTCATCCGAGACTATGTTGACCTCGGCTCGCCTTGACCTCGTTTATGCTCCCGCTTTGGACTTCCTCTCTTGGCGGGCTCGTTGATGACGAGGCCAATTTACTAAGATGTCGGCTCGGCTATTTTGCTCCTTGGGATGCGAACTATCTGAAGTGTGAGAAAGTCCGTTGCAAGCTTTTGCTTTTTCAAGATACTTCTTCATTCATGTCTTTTGCCTCGTATTTTCCCAACATTTGGCTTCTGACGACTTGAGAGTCGCCGTGAACTTGCACGCTCGTATCTCGAGACTTTGAGCGGCGAAGTCCTGCGATCGGTGCTTCATACTCCACTTCGTTGTTCGTATTTTTGAATGTGAACCGAAGTGGTAGGCGATCTCTGGTCGTCCGGCCTAGGAGTAAGATACCGCTCCGCTACCTTTTTTCCCGCCCGTCAGCGTAGTTGCCAGCCTCCTCGGTGTTTCAACCATGGGTTCGGCTTGGCATCGCTGATACGGACTCGGTGGGCTTCGGTTTTCGGCGAAGGTTAGCCTCGGCAAGGAAATCCGCTAGGCTCTTGACCTTTGATGGCTGGCGAGGCGAGAAGGATATATCGTGCTCGCCCGATTCGATTGCCCATTTCGCGATTCTTCCCGATGCTTGGCTTCGTCAATACTTGCGAAGTGGGTAGTCGGTGAGGACTTGTATGGGATGTGCATGGAAGTATGGGCGTAGTCTCCTCGCGGCGTTATTAATGCTAAGGCAAGCTTCTCCAGGCGATACCTCATTTCCGGCCTTTTAGTGCTCGGTGATGAAATACACCGAGTCGACGTCCTTCTTCTCGTGCAGGATCGCACTTATGGATTCGTCCGAGGCGGCGAGGTAGAGAAAAGGACCTATCCTCTTCGGGACGGATAGAGTGGGAGCTTGGCGAGGTAGCTCTTGAGGTCTTGACGGACTGTGCACCTCATCCCATGAGAATTTGGGGCCTTTTGAGTATCTTGAAGAAGGGTAGCTGCTTATCCGCGGCTTTTGAAAGAAAGCGGCTTAGTGGCTATCTGCGCACTGTCACCTTGTATGCGTCATGGATGGTCTTGACATCTTCATTTCCAAAATGGTTTGGACCTTGGATGGGTTTGCTTTTAGCCTTCTTGAAACCCAACACCCTAAGAACTTTCCGGACGGATCGCAAACGTGCACTTCGGGGATTTAGTTTTAGGTTGATTTTCAAGAAGGCCGAGGACGATCCGGGTCGGAAACACATGCGGCTTCTTCTTTGCTTTTGACGACGATGTCGCTCTCGATACCTCCACATTCCGACCTATGTAGGGCTGAAATATTTTGTCCACCATCCTTTGATAGGTAGCCCTGCATTTTAAGGCGAATGGCATCTTTTATATGCGAAGACCCAAGTCGGTAATGAAGGCTGTCTTGGCGCGTCTTCGTCGTCCATCGTGACTTGGTGATACCCTTTGTATAAGTCCAAGCGAAAGACTTCAGTATCCGACCAACGCGTCGACCTTCTTGTCAATGTTGGGAAGGATAGCAATCCTTTGGGCAATGCTTGTTGAGGTCGGTGTAGTCAATACACATTCGCCATCCCCTCCTCCTTTCTTCACCATCACCGGGTTGGCTATCCGTGTCGGATATTTGACCTCGAGCAAGATCGTGCTTTTAATAGTTGGTTCACCTCGTCATGAATGACTTGGTTCCGTTCGCCGCGAAGATTCTTTGCTTCATCGAACGGCTTTATGTTCGGATCGATGTTGAGCCGTGGTGATGATACTCGGCGAGACTCCGGTCATGTCGAGGGAGACCAAGCAAACACGTCCCGAATTCCTTAGGAGTTGGATGATCGATCCTTCACTTCGTGTCGTGGTGAAACTAACTGGGCGACCTTCAATGGCTCATCTTTGTACAATGCGACCTCTTCCACCGATTGTCGTGGAGTGGCGATGTACTTCGACTCCAACTCCTCGGGTTTCTTTAATTGCTATGCCTGTGGGTCTTTGGACCGAGGTCCCGCACCTCGTAAAACAACTTGCATACATTCCTCGCTTGCTCGATCACCCGGATCACGGCCGTTCCCCTGTGGTGGGTATTTTTATCGTCGGTGGTGCGTTGAGCATACCGCCCTTACAATTTCACCAATCTCGCCCTAGTATGATGTTATCGGCGAGTGGGCCTTCACTATGAAGAACCGCACCACCTTGGTCGAGGTCGTTGGTGCTTTCCCACCGTGACGGGTAGCTCGATTATTCCTTCCGGCGCTCTTCCCGGACGAAGCTTGAGTGGCAGCGAGTGCTGTGCGAGGTGTGCTTCTTCTTCTCTAGCTTGTCAAAGCATTCCTTGAAGAGGATGCTCACCGACGCCATTGTCAATGTAAACGCGTTTTACCAACTTATTTGCTACTACTACCGGATCACCAACGCATCACGGTGAGGTATTGTCAGCAGTGCGGGTCGTCCTCGGAGAAGGTGATCGCCTCGTCCTTCTCGAACCTCTTATTGGTAGGTTCGCGGTTCTAGGACTTGGGCATCGGCCTGTGGAGGACTTCGTGACTCCACTGGGAGCCACAGTAATAGTGGAATCACCCGTCATATTGGGGCTCGTCATCTCCTTCCTCGTCGGTTTGCGCTTTGTTTTTTGTGGGGGCACAATTTCCCTCTTCCTCTCGCTTTTCGTCTTTTGACTTTGGTCGGCTTGGCGACTCTGTCCTCAGTATTTCTTGAGGATCCGTCCCGAACTAGCATCTCTATTTCACCCATGAGCTCTTTGCATTCTTCGATGTCGTGCCGTAATCATCATGGAATGAGCGGTATTTATCCATAGGTCGGCACTCTTCCCTCCCGTCATCGGTCGAGGCTTTTCGAATGTTCATATGGAGTCGTAGATTTCGCTCTCGGCCGTCAACGGGGTGTATTGAGGTCGTTCCGGGCGCCGCGCGGACCGAGCTGGACTTTATCGGGCGATGTAATCATCGCGCGCGCTTGGCGCCTGGTTCCGATCTTCCATTCCTTCGTCTCTTCTTCCTTTTCCGAGGTCCTACCTTATGCCTTCGCTTTCTCTTGTCGGCTCGTCCGCTTTGGTGAACCGGTTGGCTATGCGCACGCACTACATTGCGATCGGGGTTCGTGCCAGACGATCTCTCGGTATAAGGCCCCGGCAGATGCCGTTTTGGAAGGCGAGATGAATAACAGTCGTTCACGTCTTGACCTTCAAACACTCCTTGTTAAACCTTGTCATGAAGTCGCCGATGGACTCATTACGGCTTTGCTTATGGTGAGGAGGTGTGCCGATGGCGTTTTGATTCCGCCTTTGAAGAACCTTCGGTGGAAGGCAGCCATCGGTCGCGATAGAGCCGATGCTTCCGTGGGTAGATCGTCGAACCACTGCGGGCGTTGTCGACGAGTAACTCGGGAAGAGTTTACATATGAACCGAAATAGACGTTGGTTGATCATGTTGTATTGGACCGCGAGAGGAAGTTCATGGATCTCTCACCCGTCATAGGGGCGATGCTTGGTACCCGTATTTATCCGGAGAGAAGTGTTGAGTATTCTATTTGAGAACGGGTGACTATCTTCCCGTATCCATCGGCCGCCCTCCGAGATCGGGACGGAGTTCGACGATCGAACTCGTTTAGGTGACTCGGACCGACTTCACGGCGCCGATGCCTTTTCTGCTGCTCGTCCCACGGAGATCGGGCGGAGTTCATTGGATGGATTTATTCTCGCGATCGAGGCCGGCGCGCGATCACGACGTCCTCTCCGCGTTGCTCGTTTCTTGCGGTCGGTTTGGGCCCGACCTCGTTGTGATGCCTCGTATCTAGATGAGGCTTGATGTTCCGTTCTTCAGGCGTGGCCGACCACGTGCTTCACCGAGGTACCGGAGAAAGCTCTCCTTATTTTTCTCGAGAAATCCTCGACGACGTCGTCGAGGTTTACTCTATGAGCCGGATGTTCCCGGATTATTGCTACGATTGCCTTCGCTATGGTAACCGCCTCCGCAGGCGGGGTGTCCGTGCTCGTCGAGACTTTGGATATGCCCTCGGGGTTTCTTCTCGATTGGGCTATTCCGTGAGCTCGGCGTTCCCTTTCGCCGTCAGCGTTGTTGTTGCCGGCGACGGTCCTGGATGCATGGCTTCTGGTGTACCTGGTCATGATTATTTCCCTGTAAACGGTGGTTGATCGAAAACACAATATTTCGGTTCCCACAGACGGCGCCAGTGATCGATCTTAAATTCGTAAGGGAAATAAATGCGCAAGAACACCAAAGATTTACGTGGTTCGATCTGTGAATAAGATCTACGTCCACGGGCGAGAGAGCTAGTATGTGTATTGAGAGTATAAGAAGTGATTACAAAGAGAGTGAATGATCTCGTAGTCTAATCTAGCCTCTATTTATACACAATGTATTGACCTAGATCTCGAATCCAAGTCTTCTCTAACTAGGGTTCGAGATCCTATCCTCTTGAATTAGGATTCTTTTAGATATGGTGAGCTTTCTGCGTTCACCGACTTTAGAGTCTTCATGGGCGAACTTGTCCGGGCCGAGCTTGATGTCGTGGTTACTTGTATTGGGCACGATGCTTGGGCACAGTAGTTGGGCCGTATCCTATCATTATTTTTTATTTCTTGATTTTTACATCAATATCCGTAAAATATGATTGGATATATGGAAAATTTAGTGTATACCAAAAATTATTCATTTTTCATTTTTTCTTTGGAGATTTCTCGAAATTTAGTCCATTCTACTTTTACCTTTTCTTATAAGAGATCTTAAATAAATATTAAAAAAAAAATCAGTTTTGCAGGGTTTGTAGTATGTAATTAGGTTGTCGAATTTGTTTTCTCCTTTTCAATTTTAATTATTAGATGTTAAAACAACGTTATTTTACGTCGACGTGGATCAAGTCATTTTCCACATCATTTTCTTTTTTTCACTAAAATTCCATGCATGATCATCACAAGCACGTGACATTTCGAAAACAATAAATTTATTCCCACCATAAATTTGTGAAAATATTGAAAGTTAAATTCAACAAATCCGTATTCGATCAATAAATTGACAATGTATCCGTTTACGGCAGCACATGTTGAATCACACAACGACATGCACATGCCGCCTATAAATTCAGATTAAACTCCCAGTCATTCTGTAACTATCCGACTTCAAAAGGAAGTACGGATCATATGGATCGTCACTGATATGATAAATGCAGCGGATATATATATAATTTAAACCAATACGATTAACCAATCAATTGCGAATAAATGCATAGACTGAAAGGAATACGCTGTATCGGTACAAACTCAAGTCACAGAAAAACTTGCCAAAAAGGTTCCATGTTCAAGTCTAACCCAATCGTATGCGCTTCAAGGAACGAGGTACAACCTCCAGTTCAATACGATATGAAAGCAGTCATAATCAATAGATACCAACAAAACATCAGAGTTTGGCAGCAACTAAACGTGTGAACATACATATGATGATGCATGCTCAAGGTTCTAGAAATCCTTTCAATTAAAGCAACAAAACCACTACCACTTTGCACCACCTCGCCCCATCATCAATCTCTCTCAACCCGCACATCAAAAACGAATATGCGGGGCTAAGTACAAAAGTACTCGGTGGACTCATTCACGAAAACATTTTCTTTATAAAAGTTATTGAACTGCCCACAATAGCACATCATTTTCCAAAAGTGTCCGGCCGGACTATTTCATCCACGTTGTTCCATATCTGGTAATTTATTCATCAATCATACGTTCATTCATTCGCGCACTATGGAGTGGCCACTCACATAGTCGCCGTGACCGGTCGAGGTAGCTAACCTTAACACACAGTCACACGTGTACACAATCCGAGTTAGTCCTCAACTAAGTCGGATCCGATCGTTACCCTTTTTTAACGTTGGTGGACCAACTCATTCACATACCACATTGGATATACCAATCAATTCTCGTCCCACATTGGACAAATCAACCTCGATATGGACACATCAAAACATAAATATTTGGCAGTCAATAACAGTTCATGCGATAATATTTCATAAAGCTTTTGTAAATCATGCTTTGAGTTATGCATAATCATTTTGTTTCAAGAAAAGCCCACCTCCCGAATTGTCCTTCTTGGAGTACGTGCTAGCGATCCTCCGTTGTTTTTGTTTACGTCCACGCTGGACCTTATCAACGCAAGAAATATGATTTAGTATGTCATTCGCTTCTTTCGAGAAGTATCATTAAGATTCGACAACTCGATATTTTTTTAGTCTTTGGGTTTTAGGATTTTCGTCATCGATATGACTTAATTAACATTTATTTTTCGTTAATTCGATTGGTCTCGTCATAACGATAGATGACACTTGACGTTATGTTCTTTCCTCCAACGATGTTTCTCCGCGTCGTTTCGTATAATTTATGAATCTTAAGTTCATAACTAATATTCGTCATTTGTTAACGCGTATCAACGTTTTCGAGTTCTAAATCCTCATTCATTGCTAAAATTTCTTCGCAGCGTTTCTCGTCCCACACGTTTCACATATTCTATTATAAATACCCATATCTATAGTACACTATCAATAAAGGTTTCTTATAAATCAATCATCTTCTATCAATCGTTCTATAATTTAGAGTTGATTAAATAATATTTCCTCAAGCATCTATTTGACATAATCAACTCATTACTTAATTAATTAAATCTATAATTTAGTTAAGTAAATCCATAATTACAAGTTAAATTATATGGATCAATTTAAAAGTCCACTAACATTTGATTAATCAATCAAATTAATTTAATTCATCTTAGATATCCACTAATTAGGATTTATTTCCAATCATACCTTTGTAACAAATTACATAAGGTCCATCTCATTATATAAGTAAATCACTATAAAAGAATAATTCTCAAATTATCCTTTAACATAATTAATTAATTATGTTATTTAATTTCTAAAAATTAGATTTTATCCAATCTAATGAATTTAATTAACTCACTTTAAATAATTTATATTTAGATTATTATTTAATTAATTAAGAATTAATCTCAAAATTTAATTACTAAAATTAAATCTCATATTTAATTAATATAGAATTTATTCAATCCTTAATTTAATTTTAATGGATCATAGATGAATAGTTCAAGTCCATTACCAAATTAAATTCTTAACCCAATATTTAAAATAATCTAAGTCCATCTTCAATTTAACTAAAGCCCATATCAATTTAATTCAAGAGTCCATCTTTCATTTAATTCCAAGGCCCAACATAAAATTAAGTCCAAATCAATATATTTAGAGCCCATAGCCCATCTCTTTTTATCTTTCGGCCCATTTAACAAATTTATACTAAAGGCCCATTGTCAACATTATTCAAGAATTAAGCCCAACACTTAATATTTTCGGCCCAATGAGACAAGCCCAAATTTCGGCCCACAACAAAATGAAATAAG
The DNA here is from genome assembly GCA_036937905.1 of Salvia rosmarinus. Classification (NCBI taxonomy): domain Eukaryota; kingdom Viridiplantae; phylum Streptophyta; class Magnoliopsida; order Lamiales; family Lamiaceae; genus Salvia; species Salvia rosmarinus. The sequence goes on along the minus strand of CM072823.1, from coordinate 52,473,054 downwards.
AATAATACTTAACTTAAGCCCAATCGAATAATCTCGCCCAATGTCATAAGGCCCAAACAATTAATTATCACCCATGTGAATAAAGCCCATTAATCAACCTAAAATTAAAACCTAGCACCTCCCTCCTCTCACATCTCTCCCTCCTCTCGGTTCACACGCACACACACCCGCCGCCGCCGCCTCTCCGTACGTCATTGATCGGCGTGCTTCACCGCCGTGACCTCGGCTTCCTCCCATCCATCTCTTCCTCTCTCCTTGCTAAACACACGCGGAAGACACACACGAACGCCTTTCACCTACCGTCATGGTTTCTCTATCTCCGGCCGCACGTCGTCGATGACGAGCCGAGCCGCCGCCACGACTACCGCGCCTTCCTCTCCCTTCTTATTCTCTCTTTGTTCTCTCACAAAAACTCACACAGATCTCTCTCTCGACACACACGCACGCACAGATCTCTCTCTCTCGCCGATCTTCCCGACGCCACGTCGAATCGTGAGCACCGCCGTGGAAGAGCTCCACCAAGACCTCGAGTCCCCTGTTCCGGACTCACCGTGCAGCGTGGCCTTGCTTCACCACCACCGCCGTCATTGATTGCCGCGGGCATCGCCGTGTCTGAGGCCGCCGTGTGGTTGTGCCACCGTGTCTCGGTTCTTGTCGCCGTTGGTTAATGGCCGAGCCGTAAGTGGCTCGGTCCAAGCACTCTGATTCTAGGTTCTAAGGAATCTCTTATGCATTTAGAGATTTATTTGTTTGGGTGATTGTTTGTATATTATGATTCAAGCGGTTTTGGTTGATTCTTATGTAGAAATTTGTTTTTGTTTGATTTGGGATATGTAATGTGAATTTATGCAATCGAACATATATAAATGTATGTTGTAGTTTGTGATTGATTCTGTAAGTGAAAGAAAGAATATGAGGATTGAGATGAGGTTTACCTTGTTCGTTGTCTCGTTGCTTGAGTTGTGCAGATGAGTAGTGGTGAAGAGTGGTGTGGTTTTATTAATTAACCAAGAGAGAAAAAGACAAAATGTGTTGTTGTAATGTTTTCATAGGATACTTAGGGGTGCTGATGAAATTTGACCAAAACGATGAGTATGTAAGGACAAAGTAGAGGATTTTTTGGGGATATGGAATGATATAGTTTGACTAGATAATTTATCCAGTATAAAATATCTAGCTCGATTTTTAACTGTATTCGTTCTCCGACATTCGTTTAAATTTTTTTGTTCGAAAATAAAATCGAAACGTCAACGATTATAAAATTTAATAATTGCTCTAATTTCAAATCTCAATTTAACTAAATAATAATAATAATTAAAGTTTTAAATTTCTCGGGATATTACACATTCTCATCTCTCTTCTCAAAATCAAATCACCAAAATTCACCCAAAAATGGAGAAATCAAACCAACCTCACGTCATATATATAGTCCTCCCGTATCCTAGCCAAGGCCACATAAACCCTCTCCTCCAATTCGCCAAGGGCGTCCGAGCCACCCTAGCCACCACCACCAACACCATGCAGTCCATCCACGCCGCCTCCGTCGTGGTGGCGCCCATATCCGACGGCGGTGGTTTCTCCGAAGCACGGCTCCAAATCCCTAGCGCGACTCCTCGACAGCTGCAAAGCCGCCGGCTGCCCCGTCAGCTGTGTGATCTAAGACGCCTTCTTCCCGTGGGCGCTCGACGCCGCTGTGAGCGCGATCTTCAGCCACATTCACGGCGGCACGCTGACGCTGCCTGCGAATTTGGATGAAGCGCCCCTGGTATTGCCCGGTCTGCCGCCTCTGAACTCCTCCGACGTGCCAACCTTCATCAGGAAGCCTGGGAGCTGCCCGGCATACTTGGCTATGAAATTGAGTCAGTTTTCCAATCTGGAAAAGGCCGATTTCGTCTTTGCTAACACTTTCCTGGAACTAGAGCTACAGTTAATTGCACTCTCTCACTCTCTCAACGCAGATTTGCTATTTTGTCAATGCTACACTATTCCTTCGTATCAAGATCTTTACAATAGAAGATAATATTAACTTATGATTAATCACTGAAAAAAAAGACTTATAGCAAATTAAATCCGATCTCTTAAAATATTACAAGTAGTATCAACCTTTGATTTGTTACAAATCCATCGTCCTAATTTTTTACAGGAATTTGGAGTTGAGGTTTAAATAATTATCCGATGTAGAAACTTTAAATTGATTGAAGAATTTTGAAGTACATTTCTAAATTATCCTCCTATCCTATGTTGTCAATTACATCATCAAAATTTATGAAAAATTAAGTTTAGAGGGTAGATGAATTGGTAACATATCAAAAGGTTGGTTGGGACATTATTGCAACATTTAAAAAATGGATTTAATTTGTATAAATGTTGAAAGGTTGGGATTTAATGTTGAAATTTCATATATGTAGAAGTTGTAATTTTGAGAATTAAGACGACCTAATTCCTATGCTCCGTCTTTATCAAAAAGGAGGCCAAAGGCGTGGAGTACTGGCCAGCGAAGCTGGTGGGGCCGATGGTGCCGTCGGCGTATATGGACGGAAGGATCGAAGGAGACAAAGGTACGTGCCAGCTTATGGAAGCCGCTAAGCGAGCAATCCACGGTGTGGCTCAACACCAAGCCGCAAGAATCAGTAATCTACATCTCGTTCGGGAGCATGCATGGTTTCATTGACTTCGAAGCAGATGGAGGAGATGGCGTGGGCGGTCACATCGAGTGCCTCCTACTTCCTTTGGCTCCCGGACGGATTCATGGACTCCGTCAAAGGGAAGGGGTCGTTCGTGTCGTGGTGCAACCAGCTAGAGATGCTAGCTCATCCTGCCATTGGCTGCTTTGTGACGCACTGTGAGTGGAACTCGACTCTGAAAGCGCTGATACTGGGGGTGCAGATGGTGGCGCTGCCGCAGTGGGTGAACCAGATGACGGATGCCAAGTTAATAGATGGGGTGTGGGGTTTGGGCTGGGGATTTTGGGGTTGCAGGGAGTGAAGAGCTGATTTATTGTTTGAAAGAAGTGATGAAAGGGGAGAGGAGAGAGAAGATGAGGAGCAATGCAAGAAAATGGAGGGAGCTGGCTATCAGGCTATGGAAGCAAGTGATGAAGAGGGTAGCTCAGATAATACCATCAATGAATTAGTAATAAAATTGATGGTTGCTAGCGCGGTAGAAAATCAGAAACAATGCAGTATCATTGAGATGAAAGCACTACTAAAATGATAAATTTTGTGCTTCATTCACTTATTAAAAATAATAGTCTCCTAGAATTCTAAGGAGTATCAAAAGTTGACTTTCAAATTTGTCATCACTTTTCCAAATAAATTATCAGATGATTTGCAGTGGCAGAAAAAGTAAAAGGGGCAAAAAGTGAAGTGCAAATACTGTGATTATATCTCAAGTTTGCACAAAGCATACAGTTTTCAACTGGTTATACTCGAGTCATGTAATGCTATCATATACAACAGTGAGAAGAACACTATGAGTTAGCGACGAGCGTTCTGATCCACCACGATGGCTTGGCTCATGAACATGCGTCATTGAAATATTCCAAACTCGGATCACCTTCCTTCTCTCACATGAATGCTGAGGGGTGAAGAGTGAAGGCAACTACAAGCTTACAGATGGTGAGAAGGAGCCTATTTTTCGACATAGGCCTCTCTGACTACCCAAGACATTGCTTTACAATATTTTCAAGACATCAATGTCCAAAAATGGAGAGGGCTCTGTACAGCTTCTCTAGACACCGAGTAGCGCCTATGCTGGAATTGGCCGTGACGCTGATGATGCACCATCTCTCTGTCCTAAATCTGATGTGCAGAGGGATTTGCTTTAGTGTTCAAAAATATTTCTATATAGGTATTGCTCCTTCACTTTGTTACCAAAGTGATCACAAGAACTGACCTCTCTTCTTAATTTTGTTGCGGAAACTTCTCTTTCGACTAAATGCCTTCTCCTGCAACCATATCAAAACGGATTACAGATTATATCTACTTCATTGAAACTTAGTCCAAGCACAAGTCGTAATTGTTTGCCAATTTATTTTCATATTTATAACCAAGAAAAATTCTAAAAATTACCACAGGCAAACTGAGTTCTTCAGCCTGGCGAACTGCAGCAACGAGCTCTCGATTTGATTCTGTATAAAGACTTGTGACAAGGCCAGGCTGACCAGCTCTGGCTGTTCGTCCAACTCTGTGCAGAAAGTCTACAGCAGAACTAGCAAACTCCGCCTACACGAAACAAATATGGCGAGATCAGGCTAAAGTGAGGAACAAAGGAATGTATAAAGACCACCATTCCATAATAAAACGCATCAACTACGATTTTAATTTGCATTTTTCAGAAGTGTGAGTACATGGAATAACTCAGAACTGCATTAATTGGTTTTTAACAGAAATATCACCAGTTTGAATGAAAAATATCAAGAATTGGCTTAGATTAATCAATTTTACATGGAAACATACACATTTAGGACGGTAGTAGAAGACTTAAAATATATCAAGTGAACACTTGAAAGACACACCTGAATAACATGTGAAACATTTGGTACGTCTAGTCCACGAGCAGCAGCATCGGTGCAGACAAAAACACCACCGTTTTGCTGGAAATCAACCAGATTTTCCGTCCTCTCTTCCAGAGAGATGTCCCTATGATACCGTACACACTTAATTCCAGCTCCCACCAAAATGTTAGCAACCGCTTCAGCAGCTTCAACAGTGTTGGCAAACACCATGGTCCAAACTACTCCAGCAGCAGAAGCTGTATCAGTTTTATATACAGTTTTGACAGCAGTTATCAGCACATCTACTTGTGTATCTTTTGTCACTTCAATCCACCTTTGCTCCAACCTAAGCTCATACAATAGAAAGATCTTAATGAACATGTGAACTAGGAGGCAAAACAAGAAGGGTAATTCAGGCTACATTTGACTTCATATAACTCAGAATAAAAGTAGCAACACAAGAAACCATGAATAGGGTTCTCCTCTAAGGAATAGTGGAAAAAATAAAAAATAAAAGTCACGTTTTAAATTTTTTTACAGCTACTATGACTTACATTACTATCTTTCTAATCACATTTCCACTCAAATCAAATTAAATTCTTTCATAAGTATCTTAAATCAGGAGATGTCCAGTTTTTGTTAGAGGCAGCCAATTTCATCATTGATTAGATGTCAAATAACAGAACACACAATGGATTTATCTATTCATTGAAATGATATTTGAATTGTAGCATCAGTAGAACTAGTAAATCAAAGTCAAGAGACTGAATCAACTGAGGGTGACAACGAGTGAATGGAAAGAACCTTGGATTATGGTGATGGAGATAACTCCCATTAACCCAGTTTGCATCCGGAAACAGCCGTTTCAATGTTCCTCCAGCAGTTCTCTTTCCATTCAGAGGAAGAGTGGCTGCCACAAAAATATACTGCTTACTTCGTGTATATATTTTCCTCACTCTCATCCAGTCTTTCCAGGTTCTTTTCCGAGGCTCAATGTTAGATTCGTCATTAGATTTCTCATCACTATCTTCAGCTTCCTCCAAGTCGGAATCTTCCGGAAAATTTTCTTCTGTATCAGAAGCATTTGCAGAAGAAGGCAAAGGATCCTGAGACCCAGCATCTGCATCTTTCAATCTAGATAACTGCTTCTCATCAAAACGAAGCATATTTATGAGACGAATCACTTGGTTCTGGAAACTCCCACAAAGTAGCAAGTCAGCTTCATCAAATACCTAAATATGTATAGAGATAGATAACTAAATCAGTGACCTTGGATAATGTAGCTTTGTTCACTCGATAATCACTCAGGTATAAAGAATTGAAAATTACCACATATTTCACGCTACGTATAAAATCAGTACGTTTACGTTTCTCCGGATCAATGGCATAAAGATAGTTTAGAAGTGCTACTGGTGTTGATACTATTATATCAGGATCTTTAACTGACAACCCCTGCAGTCAATAGATCATCAAGAGAAACCATTTAAGGCGATTTCCATGATAAATAAAACCATATTTCGTACCTGACGGCCACAAATGGCAGCTGCTTTGAGAAGTGGCTCCCCAGCGCCATCGAGGAGGGAATTTGCCATGCGGACCACTTGCTCACACAGCATTACATTAGGGCATAGAACAAGAGAAACATGTTGATGCTTGTTCAGTTTTGGATCATGCAACACGTCCGAGTTGCTGCATAGTTTATGAATTATAGGAACTAAGTAACCATGAGTTTTACCACTTCCTGTCTCTGCTGCAACCACCACATCAGCTCCAGAAAGAATGGCCGGAACACAGGCAGCCTGAATCACAATTAATATGTTAATCCCACTATCATTAAATAAGAGCATTATATTCGCAAAAATAGACGAAGATTTTATTTCAAGATTTCATAATTGTGCTCATTAAAGGAGTCAACGACAACCACAGATGATTCTGATAACAACTATCGTTGCACATTCTTTATGTAGTAATCATTCTCATAATCAAATAGAAAAATAGTATGCTTGAATGCATACTATTGTAGCAGGAGCTCCAAACGAAATACAACATCTGAAAACAAAACCTTTCGTCTAGAAAACGTGACTGCATTCACTTGAAAATAAAAGACATTTATTTGTTACCAAATATAAATTGTGTGAATATTATCATTATGATTTGTAAACGAATGAGAGTTTACTTCAAAATCACAACGAAATCAAGGAAATCCTATAATTTCAGAATTAGTGCGAAATTCCAGCTCCACCCATGCGAAAACCAAAATTTTAGACATCCAGAAAAAGAAAAACTACAGAATTAACGAATTAAAGAAAATCAAAAACCAAATCCCAAAAACAAGAGAATTACTAACCTGGACTAGAGACGGTCTGGGCAGCCCAACATTAGATAGGGCCCGTGAGATGCAACCGGAAACGCCAAGAGAAGCCCAGGAAACGCTTTCCTCAGCTAAAAACGTGTCGGCTGCGCTTCCGCTCTCATCGGCGGCGGCAGCGTTTGTTGCGAAGGTTCGGAGTTTATGGGCCTTGAGCAGGCGATAATTGGGGAGACTGGAAATAGGCGCCGATGAGAGTGACAGTAGAGAGAGGTTGCTCGCAGAAAATGAGAAAATCCTCGGCGAATATAATGAAATTCTGCAATTATTTAGCACTGAAATTGAACGCTGCAGAAACATTTTCTCCGATGTAGGAAACGGATGGGGTTTAGCTGGGTTTTTCTCTTTTTTACTTTACCCTTTTTCCTTTTTCTTTTTCTGTTTGTTTTAGAAGGGTTGAAATGGAACTGTAATTAGCCTGCTGGGCTTCCGATTTCAATTGGATCTCATTCATGGTTGAATTTGAGCCCAAGCTTGCACCTTTTGTATGAATTGACCTTTGTACCCATCTTTCTTTCTGTATATTACAAGCTGGGAAAATCCATCTTGCAATGAACGCTTGTTCCAGAGTGAGAGAGACGAACACAAAAAAATGGCGCCAAAGGCTAGGAAGAAATCTCCGCCTTCTGATCCTAACGGGATTTTTTCTGGACTCACCGTCTTCCTTATTGAAACCGGCGTTCAAGCACGTCGCCTTCAGGTTTTCTACAATTTGTTTATGTTGTGGAAAATTTTACTTTTCTACATGCTGAAATTTCAATTGAGACGTTGCTAGTTTTTTATAAAATTATTTATTTATTTATTTGAAGATTTGGAAGCAAAAACTGGTGCAATTGGGGGCTAAGATTGAGGATAGTTTCTCCAAAAGGGTTACCCACATTTTTACCACGGACTCGGATTCGCTTCTAAAAAAAGTAGGCGCCCAGAACTTGAAGCGATTCAAAGGGGTAAATATGTAATTATTGCTGAAAATCTTCTGTATCCGATGCTTTGCCGCGCAATTGATGGATTAATCTTTTGTTTCCAGGATGATTGTGTGCAGTAAAATTAAAAATGTCCATGTTTATTGTTTGTGTGGCCTTAATTTTTTTATTTCATTTTATAATTGGGAATTTATTTTCTTCGTCTAGGATTCATGGAGTTGCATTTTGTGCAGCGATGACTGTTTCTTAGTAGACTGACACTGACATATGCTCAGTTGGTTATAACTTTGCTTTTAATTTGTAGCACCTTAGTGTTTCCTGCTGCTTTTAAGTTGTGTATGTAAATACTCTGAGAATGATGATATTAGCTGCCTAAAGGATTTTATAGTTTTGTTTCTACATTTGTGCATCTGGTTAACCAGGATGTGAGTTGATGGACCTTGTGACAGAAAATTTTGAACCATCAGTGGATAGAGGACAGCTTGAAAGCAGGAGAAAAGGTGTCTGAAGATCCATACGTTTTTCCAGAGGACACATCAAAGAATTGTAGTAGCAAGGCTGGTGACAAGAATCTGAAATATACCAATGCAAATTTGAGTAATGAAGACCAAATGCCATTGAAGAAGATTAAGACCTCTCCCGATGAGTCCAAAGTTGTTGAACCCGAAGAGAGGCCTAGAATTTTAGTGGATTCGTCTAAATATTCCTCAAAATCTGATAATGCTAGTGGCTCATCTCAATCTTCAGGCCCTATAAGCCCAGAAGTTACTAGTATGAGTTTGGATGGTCTAAATAGAGATGTAAGTTCTTGACATGAACATTTGGAAGAGACAATCATTGTGATATCATGAGAAAAACATAGAAGATACTGTTTCTTTGTTATGCAATATTTAGTGCATTGTGAGGTTTCATTTCATTCTTTATCAGGTCTCCTCATCCGATGCATCGTCGTTGTATAGCCCTCCCGACATGAACAGGAATATAACTGAGATATTCGGAAAGCTTATCGACATTTACAGAGGTTAACTTATTCATCGTACAGCCTTTGTGATCAGTATAAGATTTTTCTATATTTTAAAGCTGACTTTATTACCTATGTTTCATGACATGATGCTATGACAGCCCTAGGTGAAGATCACAGGTCATTTAGTTATTACAGGGCTATTCCAGTTATTGAAAAATTGCCTTTCAAAATTGAAAGTGCGGACCAGGTTAAAAATCTACCTGGTATTGGAAGGTCGTTGCAGGATCATGTGAGCACTTTTGCCATCATGTTGTCATCTCACTGATTTTCTGCCTGATTTTCGAGCCATCATCCTAGATTGAGAGATAACTGATGGCTAATTTCTTAATCTTGCCTATGCCCTTATTTTGGTGATCCTCAAATGCATAACTACAGATTCAGGAAATAGTGAACACTGGAAGGCTCTCCAAGTTGGAGCACTTTGAGAAGGATGAAAAGGTAATATATTTCTTCCTGAAAATTGTATTATTTTCTTGCCAGTTGTGGCATGGAGATTCCAAAATACATTTATTTTGAAAACAAAGATCATTCCTTATTCTGCTGGATACTCTTATCATTTCTTAGGTACGCTCGATCAGTTTATTTGGAGAAGTATGGGGTGTTGGACCTACAACTGCATCAAAACTTTATGAGAAAGGACACAGAACCTTAGATGATCTGAAAAATGAGGAATCATTAACAAATGCGCAGAGGTTAGGGTTAAAGTACTTTGATGACATCAAGACAAGAATTCCTCGCCACGAGGTCGGCGCTCTAACTTTTTAATTAGTTTCTCGATATTTCCATTAAAAGAATGTATTATGTTTATTATTCTTCACTGCATTTATCACCTCCAAAACCATTTAGGTTCAGGAAATGGAAAGTCTTCTAAAGAAAGTTGGAGAAGAGATATTGCCCGGGGTGAGAATCTCAGCTGATTTAACTTTGAAACCTCACAATTATGTACTAAATAAAATTCGTAAAGAAAAGCTCAATGTCAATTTCTCTTGTCAGTAGTTTTTGAACACAACTAGTGATTGCTCGATGAGCTCCTGTGAGATTTAGGGAACCTTCGTTTTAACCACTTTGGTTGATTTGTTTTAATGAGACATTAGATGGAGGCATGTTGACATGCTTCCTTTCATCTTAAAGTATGATTTTATCATTCCCTAGAGTCAATTGTCGATTTGACTATCATGAAGTATAGTTTGCTTTCTTAGTGATACCGATCAATCTGGAAGAAGTTTAGGATTTAATACATGACAACACATCTCAAATCTTTTTGCTGATTGTATTATGTTTCTACAGGTAGACCTTGTTTGTGGAGGATCATTCAGACGTGGAAAGGCTTCTTGTGGGGATATGGATATTGTGATCACACACCCTGATGGGAAAAGGTGAGGTACTAAGTGTTAGCTTTGTCAGCTTGTTCAGATTATTATCCACTTTCTTTTGCATAATCTAATCTAAATGCTCCTATGTGCAATATATTCTTGTCTGCCATGATGGTGCGCTATCAAGAATGCTACATTTACATTCTCACTCCTGGTGGTGCCAGACTGAGAAAATTGACTCCTTTTAGATTCCTGGATAAACTGACTTTCTCCATTTGAATTCGTAAATCATGGTATACTAAACTAACAACATATATACTTGCTTTCAGTTCGCTTGCATGTGACATGGTGTTAGTGACAGAATACAGTAACCATCGATGTTATGCTGTTCTCTGTTCTTACTAATTTTGCATCTACTCGTAGTTCTTTGAACTCTTTCTTTCCTTTGAAATGGAAATGTGGTAAGAAATGGAATTAATTGAGTATATTCATCTGTAGTAACTTCTGTTTAGAAAGCCAGGAGAAAATTATTCCTAGTTTACGCTATCATATATACTCTATTTAGCTTTTTCCTGGACAGATGAGTCAGTCTTTTTCGTTTCCAGTCATATAGGCTTTCTCCCCAAGTTTGTAAAGCGTCTTAAGGATATTAACTTCTTAAGAGAGGATTTGGTCTTCAGTGTTCACAGTGAGGAGGTAATTTTGTCCCATTTCTCGCATTGCTTATAGTTTTGAAAGTCAAGATGTTTACCCTAATACGACCGATTCTCATTTGGATTTCATATGTGAGCTCAGGGCACAGACTCTGGAGTAGATACATATTTTGGTCTTTGCACCTATCCTGGTCGAGAGCTGCGACATCGCATAGATTTCAAGGTGTGTTAATAATTTGCTTTATCTTGTTCTAGACAAAAATAGCATACTATTCCAATGTCTCAGTCCTAGAAATACTGCCACAGTTGTGACACTCATTTAATTGATTGAAGGCATCATGGATAAGTATTCATATATGAATGATTTTGCATTCTAATTTTGTTTTCGTGTCAGTAGGTTTACCCGAGGGATATATATGCATTTGGATTGATAGCATGGACAGGGAACGATGTGCTAAACAGGAGGTGTGCCCACTTACACTCACATATGCCAGCTTCCATTTGCAAAATTATTTGTGCAACTTTGAAAAGCTTAGGCCTTGCAATCCTCCTCCAGTTCGTTAAATTCTCCTCGATAATTTCCAATTCTTGGTTCGAATTTGTTTGAGCAGGTTGAGACTATTAGCAGAATCAAAGGGATTCAGGCTTGATGACACAGGATTGTTTCCTGCAACTCATGCTTCAGGGGGAAAACGGGTATGATATCATCATCTTCTATATATGCTTATCGTATCACTATATATATTGTTATCATAATAGTATGTATCGACGCAGGGAAACAAAGGCAGCGCAAGTTTGAAGTTTGCAACTGAAAAGGAGGTGTTTGATTTCCTTGGGTTCCCATGGCTGGAACCTAATCAAAGGAATTTGTGAAATTCTAGTTTGATGCTTACTATTCTACTTTGCATATATATTTTTAAATTAAGTTTTGTTATGTGCAGAATAAGAATATATCCCAAGAGATTGCCAGCTATCTGTCTCAGTTTCACGGGTCTTAAAAATAGTACTCCTCCATCCGTTATTTTCGTTCATTGATTTTGGTGGCGTAAGTTTTAATAAATTATAATGAATGTAAAGTGAATGGAGATAATAAATTATAGATAGTGAGATTAAAAAAGTGTTCATAGGGTTAATTAAATAAATATATTAATAAATAATGGGTATAAAAATGTGAGTAATAGATGTTTTTTGTAAATAAGTGAATAGGTTTATGGTAAAAATGTAAAGTTTATGTTTTTTTTTTAAAAAGTAAATATATTTCATGAACAGATCAAAATAGAATTGAATGAACATATTTAATGGATTGAGAGTACGATAGAACAGTATTTCCAGTTGGGAAAATTTATAAAATTGAAAGACTGAAATCGTTATATTTGCAGCCTTATATATTACTCCTAAATCTCTTATAGAGTTATCTTTGCAGCTTAAATTCATCTCTCACGAAAGTCGAAAACTAAAACATCACAAACTATAATTCATGATTGAAAATCTAATACGTTGGATTGTTTTTAACATTTTCTGTCTTAAAGATTTATCCAAAAAATAAAAATAGACTTACTGTAGCTTCCACAAATTGGAGCCATCTAAGTATTCCCTAATGCCAATTCAAAATTAAAATAAAATAATGCGCTTTAAAATGACGAATTTGACCTTCACCCTACGCGAAAAATATGACAAGAGTCGAGAAGAAGGAAAGCAAACGGAAACAAAAACAGAACCGTAAAAAAGAGAGGAAAAAGGACTAGATAAAGATAAATCCTAGAGTGAGAGTCAGAAAGCAAAAACCCAGTTTATTCGGAGTTGGGAAGGATTAATTGAGAGTGGAGGTTCGGAAGAAGAAAAGATAATGGCTTGCAGTATATATCGAGCAGCAACAGCACCACCACCACCACCCACACTTGGTGCCTCGCCTTCAAATTTCTTATTTTCCATCAATCTTCCTTCATCATCTACGACCAGACCTAAAACCCCTGCGTTTCCTCCTCTGCTTCTCAAGAGAAGCAAATCAAACCTCATTTGCAGGGCCGAAAAGGAGTACAAATTCCCCGACCCAATTCCTGAATTTGCTGATTCCGTGAGCTACACTTTTTTCTTTTTACTTTTTACTTGTTTCCTAATGAATTACTGCCATTGATTTTTTTATAATTTCACTTGTTTGACAATGAACCTCTCTCTCTCTCTCTCTCTCTCAGGAGACTGAAAAGTTCAAGTCCCATTTACAGAAGAAGTTGTCCAAGAAAGATATGTTTGGAGATTCCCTCGATGAAGTTGTTGGAATCTGCACTGAGGTATTTCATACAATTCTTCCTTTCTTGCTTCTCCCCCGATTTTTCATTGTTCATTTTCTTCTCTATCCGTAGAATTCTCATAGACTTGCGATAAATGAAGTTTCGATGCTACTACTCTATCTTCTAGTTTTGATTAGCAAGCAGTGGTGGCAAATTGGAATTAATAGTGATGATTAACTTGCAGCACCGATGCATATCTCGATAATTGTTTGCTTTTTGCCTACTGTTGTTGGGATATGAGATTTGTATTTCACTGTCATAAACATACTCGAGTTGAGCTGATCTCAGTATTTGGTTTTGATGATAATCTTCAAATTAGAACTTCCAAGGAATTATTATCTTGAATATTGCTCATTGCATTTTACACTGTTTGACAATTCAGTTGGTGATTGGGATGGCGTTCAAATCTTATATAACGCCATTAGTTTCTGGCTGATATCCTAAATATCAGAAATCCATATTCAAAACGTCTATTTGTGTTTTGTGTTTGAATTAGTGAGATACCTCCTCCGTAATATGTGAAGTTTGTTCTTACAGCTGCTGAATATGTTGTTTCCCTTGTAACAGATATTCGATAATTTCTTGCACGCGGAGTATGGCGGTCCAGGAACACTCTTGGTGCTTCCTTTCATTGACATGGCAGATACCATAAACGAGAAAGGCTTGCCCGGAGGACCTCAGGCCGCCCGAGCAGCCATAAAATGGGCTCAAGCTCATGTAGACAAAGACTGGAAAGAATGGACTAGCATCTAGGGCTAGGATTCATCAACTCTTGTCTCAAATCTCATGTGTAGAATAGTTAACCATATCATGTTTATGGATTACCCATACTGTTCAGCGCACCTTTATTCTCAATTTTCTAGATAAAGTTCTCTAAAGCATACAACTCTATCAATCCAACTATTGTATCTGGGAAAGGATTACTTCAGCATATCTAGAAACATTGATTTATTTATCTAAATTCATGGAATACATTGAAGCTCTCTAGCTCAAGAACCATCATGTTGAAGATACTCATATGATTGTGAGGGTTTCAAATTTCACTAAACTACAAACCAAAAGCACAACAGAGACATGATAGTGAAATTGTCTAGTGAAAAAGCAGCATATATACATTCACGGTGATAAAACAATCCTCTTGTCAGTAGAGGGGTAATATTAATACCAGTCTCATAGTTGTTGCGATTTGCTGCGCTCCAGTAGCTCTTCCCAATCAACAAAGCGTTCGAGCAACTCCACTTCCTTGAGAACCAAGCAGTCGTCTTCCTTCCCAAACCAGTCATAGCGCCGCTTTGCCACATAGTCATAGACGGCATCCCTCAAGGGAGTCGGAACAACCATGAGACCACTCAAAGCAGAGAAAGGCAGGGGCAAGTATGAACAAACTCTCAAAGCAGCTGCAGAAAAGTGTGATGAAAAGAACCATCATCAGCCAACATTATGTTTACTAGTTGCAACTGCCTGTGGACAAGCAATTACCAGCAGAGCCTTGGTGGTATGAATCAGGGCCCTCGACGAACAGGAAGCGACGAAGAACATCATCTCGGTCCACTCCACAGACTTCCATGTAAGGCTCAGCTGCTTTTGATTGAACACAACAGAATCTTATTTTCTTTTCTTTGTCGGCTCTGATGATCCATTTCACTCCTACATATTGGAAAAATTCAAGGGAAATATCGCTTCAAAGTGAAATGCCATCACAAGCAAGAATGAAACACATGCTAGTTCGTAAAGATTCGCAGCATTTTGAGAGTTTTACTAGAAATTTCCTACATGTGTAGTGACAAATGAAGAAAAAGCATCAAAATTCTATACAGTTATCAAACAAACAAGGAAATAACACAAACAAAGCAGCACTGACAGAGGAACATAGAATTCTGTTTGATGATAGATCATCTCTCACGCGCGGGCGCACACACACACACACACACAAAATGTGTAAACAAAACCCAAAAATCTCGAACTGAGAAGATTCTAAGTTTATAAGTCGTTAAGGCGTAATGCAAAACATTAATAAGCATAGATCACGGACAATACCGGTGTGGCAAAGGGGCAAACACCGTCGTACAGGACTACGCGCCGCTGAATGACCAACGGTATCATCTCAACCTTAGGTGGCGCGGTGTCAGCCGCATCGGCAATCAGCACCTCCGCCGCAGGCGCGCATTTACGCATCGAATAGCGGCGGCAGCTCAAGGGCCCCAAAATGCACTGGAACAGGTTCGCCAGGTCCTGAACGCCGCCGCTACGGTGATCGCCGGTCGCCTCAACGCAGCCATCTCTGGACATAATCAATTTGGATTTGAGAGGGCAATCTCTGAATCGCCAAGATTCTTGACTCGATTATGCTTTCTTACGCTCCAAGTCGGTTAAATTTTGTACTTGCTTCTTGGGGAGTAGCAAGTGGGCCCCAAATACAAGATAAATTTTAATGATTAATATTATTATTTCTGTGAGAATAATTTTACATATTAACTCTTTTAGTTTAATTTGACCGATTACTTACGTACAGTATGTTTCGAAATTACAATCAGCTCAATAACTTGATTGGTAAGTTCAAGACTATAATAAATGAAAAGATTATGGCCCGAACGAAGATGATGTTAGTATCAATATCGGTAAACTTTATTTTCAATCATTCTTATATTCATTTTCAATAAAATTAATGCATATTTTTCATTCTTAAAAACGACATTATCCAGCTTAATCAGTGTAATAAAATCTAATCCCACAACAAGATTTAATATGAAAGATCTCGATCTCTCTTGACATCCAATTTCTTTACGAATTTACTGGAGAACAAAGTTATTTTACTTCCTGTCCATACAAATGAACGGTTAGATACCATGATTTTAAAAATAATAACAATTAGATACCATGGCTATATTTTGATATCAGTCATCAGACCATTTCTAACTTAAGACATCTCTGTCACGTTTCGTTTGCACTCATTTAATTTTACTAAACCATTACAAACGAAATAAAGTGCAATAAAATAGTGATTATAAATTTATAAACACTATGAATAAAAAAATTTCAGATCTGAATCCAATTTTATCCCCCACCAAACAAACGTCATAAGTTTAGTTCCCAAACATCAGTTTGACAGTTTATGTTTATTCAAACAAAATACAGTATAAAACAAAAAAAGAAAATAAAAAGGAGAAATGTACGGCACTCTCTATCTTGTCCCGCAACTCTGGGAGACAAGAGCTGGTTGTTGTACCATTAAATTTTGAATATGTGCAGCTGTTAACTTGCTGAGAGGCATTATTTGAGCCAATCACCTCGGCCAGCTGCATCCACACTATTTTTATCTTATAGAACCCACAAACAAAATGCATATAACAATTAAACTCCGGCCAAAACCTTCATTTATCATCATACTAAGATATTTCAGTAAAAATAAAACAAGTCAAAACATAAGGGGCAAAATTTTCATTAACCAAAAACAAGCAATCTCTAATCGAGAAGAAAACATTAGCCACCAGAGATTCTGTCCCACAGCAGCATACAACACAACGATGAGCATTCGAGATCTGCATCAAACAAATAAGTGAAAAATGATATCAGATTTTAGAAAATGAAATTGAAGCACTTGCCAATGAGCATGAATAACAAAGAGTTCCCAGAATACAAGAACCACCTTCGTATTTCACAAAAAAAATCAAAACAGAGATGACGCTATAATACGATGAAGTGTAAGTGATAAGATTGGGTGGCTTAGCAGAATAACTTTACTAGATTAAACGAAGTGCAACTTAGGGAATGAAAGAAATTAGAATTGGATTTTCTTGAGCTAATATTACCTTGAATTCACTAACGTCTATCTGTTTTGCCAGTTGATCTCTTGCCAGAGAACAAGTGTTTTGGTTTGAGAGTGGGTATGACTCTGTCTGCTTCTCCTCTACGAGCTTCCTTGTTCCTCTTTTTGCTTGAACTTTTAGCAATCTTAATAGCCTTCTTTTTCTGAGCAGAATCTTTGAAACCCTCTCCTGGGACAACTTCACCCGGTGGTCTTGACATCGACCTTGACTTCGACATAGATCTTGACCTCACCCGCATTTTCTTATTTTGTTTATCGCCATCAACTTCCATGGACTCTACTCCATCATTTCTGTCAGATGACCTCTCCCTCTTACGACCCCTGGATTTGCTACGAGCACGGTTAATAGCCATTGAGGGATCAAGTCCTAAAGTAGATAACTGTCTACCCATTCTTTCAGATGTAAATTGTTTGTCTTTATCGAATTTTCTCGGAATGGTTGGTCGGCTCTCAGCAGTACTCTTTTTTATTCTATGCTGTTGAATGAGCAAACTTTTCTTCTTCCTGATCTCTGCAAGTGCAGCCTGTTCTTCAGGGGTCAGCTCAGCCCCATCCATCTCAAAATCGTCATCTTCCTCCAGGCCTTGGAGAGCACCTTCTTCTCGCTCCAACTCCTCAAGTCTCATTAATATATCCGGGTCGAGGAAGTCAGCCACATTGTGTCCATCAAGAATTTCTGGGATGATATCCTCTTTCCATTCATCATGCGCAAGAATGTAGCGCTTCTTCAAACTAGCCGAGTACACACCCGCACCTCCATTCTCATTTTCAAGATCTCTCTCCAGCTTCCTCTTCTCCTTCTCTGCATCAACCTCAGCTTGTTTAGCTTTGGCTTCCAAAACAGCTTGGGGAATACAAGGAGGCCTTTCCTTCAGATCACGCGGCTTAGGCATGGCAACATGGAAGCGGTTCAGGCAGTCATTCAGCTTTTTAGACTTCATTTTCTGTTCCACCCTTTGATCCAAAAGTCTCTCGCAAGCAGCATTCTTTACAGCTATTACTCCTTCCTCAGTCAAAGTACTCATGGTCAAGAGCACATTACTACCATCTGTTGCTTCACCCCCTTGACCTACTAGAGTCTTCATAGCTTCTGCCTTCATCTCCATGACCAGTTTCATATCATCTTCGGAAAGTCCTTCCAGTGCCTGCAAGTCAGTCTTATTGCAGACAATGATCAGAGGTTTGTTCATGAACAATGACTTGATGCTATCAAAAAGAGCAGCCTGCTGAGCAATGCTATATCCACAAGAACCAGAGATGTCAAGGAAAAACAACACCGCAGCTCTCAAATGTGCAAGAGCTGTAATGCTGCACATCTCAATAATATTACGATCCTCAAACGGCCGATCCAAAATCCCAGGAGTGTCAATCACTTGATACCTCAGATACTTATAGTCTGTATGACCAACAAACAGTGACTTGGTTGTGAAAGCATATGGTTGTACATCAACATCAGCTCTCGTGATTTTGTTCATGAATGAACTCTTGCCAACATTGGGATACCCACAGATCAAGACAGTTCTAGTATTTGGATCAATAGAAGGCAATCTAGCCATGTGCTGTCTAATCTGCTCAAGATAAGCTAAACTAGGGGTAACCCTTTTAATAACAGTACACATACGCCCAAGAGCAGCAACCTTCAGTGACTTGCAGCGATAGAGAGAATCCCCATACTTCAATAGCCTGACATAGTCCTTAGCAATCTTACCAATCAGGTTCCTTGCAGTATTAATTTGGCCAAGGGCAAGCTTGTAATGGTCTTTGTTGTAAAGAACATGAAGCAAGTCACCATAGAAAGGATGAATGTCATTCAGCCTGGGGAAATCATCAATAATTGTTGAAAGCTTCTCGTGAAAATTCTGCTGGGTGAACTTCACCTTGCGCATATAAAACTGCCGAAGACGTGAAATGGCATATCCCTTGTGCACTTGGGTCGGTGTTCGGCGTTGTGTACGAGAAAGAATGATGTCAATGAACTCCTTCCCCGTGGGTACGACAGTAATCTTCTTGAAATTGTACTGAACCATGGTTCAATCTTTTATCCTAAACATAAAAAATGAGAATTCAAATCACCAACAAACAAAATAGGGTCAGCAAATATATAGCAAGAAAATATGAACAGAGACAGTAAGATAGCTGGAAATAAATAGAAATTAGTATGCTTGCAGAAAACAAATTCAGCCTATACCACTTCCTCACAGAAAAATATGATGTGATACACAACCCTGACAAAATAATCATCCAGACATGATGTCTAAACCATTACAAAAGAAGCAACAGCATGTTAGCTAGAAATAGGAGTCCAATTAATTACCGAGCACATAAATGAAACATCAAACCGCAAACGACACTAGATACAACCTTCAGCGATAGAAACATGTTCGGGGCATTAAGAAATGCTTTATTTAAAAACATACAACACACTGTTCCAGGAGAGGAAGAGGAGGCAATAATATCAACGTGTAGTAAAATCTTACCTGCTGTTCCGCAGCGAATGGATGATTAACGGAGATGGCGTAGCGGCTGATTAAATGGTGTGGCGGTAGTTCTGCTTTTGAGCTTTAGCAGCAATGGCGGCACGAAGCAAAGGATGAAGGCGTATGATGTGGCGGGCACCAAGTTACAAAAGACTTAAGCCCTAATGGGCTGGGCCTGAGTTTTATAGGTTTTAAAATTTGATTTTGGAAATTGGAACGTGAACTGCCACTATTACAATTTACAAGCATCAGATTAATCAATCACATTTTATATGAAATTTTAGCGTTTTTGCTCACTCAAAATATTTATTGCATTAAATCATCAATCACATTTTATATGAAATTTTAGCTCTTTTCGCCCATTCAAGATATTTATTCGGTATCATACTCATGTCATCTTGTCGTATGTACCAACATAGTTGGGAAATACATCTCATCTTGACGTATAAAAAACACAAGTCAAAATATCATTGAAAAGGGTTTGCGGGTTATATGTTCTTTCTGGTACCTATTGTGCTTTTCAACATTAAAAAAACACTTTCTAACTAAACTTGTAACAAAATTAATTCATTAGGCTTAATAAGATATTATTTATTTACTAAGCTAAAATTATCAAAAGACAATTTATTATACTAAAGTCGTGTATTTTCCCCATATATTAAATAGTAAACTCTTGGTTTCCTTGATATCATGATTTGATAATTTAATTGAATAAGTAATATAATAAAATATCATTTAAATATAAAATTAAAATTTGAATTTTTTTAGTTTTTTTTAGTACAAATGGAAATTGGAGTAATACGACCCGCCCATTTTACCACCTCTGATAAAAATCATTAAACCATTTAATGCATTCCAATAAAAATCATTAAATTCTAAAATGTAGATTACGGAAACAATTGACATCAAACAAACTTATAAAGGTGAAAGATAGTAATCCCTCCATCCCACCATTCTTAACTCATTTCTTTTTGCACGTAGATTAATAAAAATTATATTTTATGTGTAAAATAGTGTATGACGTAAAATTCGATGCACTTTTAGTGTAAAGTTATTTCTTTTTGAAAACGGACCAACAGTAATGAGACAGTCCAAAAAGAAAAACGAATCAATAATAATTAAACGGAGGGAGTATATAACAATGCAAGTTATCGTATATCTTTAAAATAAAATGCTATTATTATGGAAATAAGTAGCTATGCTCGATGGATAGTTGTTGAAGACCTTGGAATCATATGGCAATTTATCGATGAGAATATCAACTGCTTCCGTTTTATTTTATTTTTTTGCACTGAAAATCGTCTTGGCACTAAGTTTTACAGTCACGCGCAACAAATTTCTCATTATCGACTCGCTATAAACACTAATTTTTCACTCGCACAATATTGATGTTGAGAAATTTAATGCACTAATTTCATATAGTCACAACATAGTTACTAATTATATAAAATTATTTCTTTTTACCTTCAAAACTCAAACTATAACCAACTTTCCCACACAAATTTCATTCGACTAACTACACAATTGTGTGTGTGTGTGTGTTGCGAGTGTGTGAGAGAGGACCATTTTATAATTACATAAGTGAAGACATTTAGAGATGCATCGATGTTCAACAAAGACTAATTTCCTCATCTAATCTAGCTAGTTCAGGATGATTCACGTAAATAAAAACTAAAGAGCCCTTTGCCGGTGCTACTTTACAGCCCACTGAACAATTTTGCTGTTCAAAATTGCAACAGTTATAAATAGAGGCAGCCAATAAATTAAAAACATCTCAAAGAAAATAAGAGAAAGCCAATAACAATTGTAAAATCGCGTTAGTAAAGACCGTGAAGAAAAAGAGGCGAGGCACAAGGTTCTCATCTGTGGAAGTTATTTATCGACCTCTTCCTGAATCTGTCCCTCTGTAGTCACATATCAAACCAGATCAAGATGATGTAGCTTTCATAATTAAATAGGAATTATGCTAAGAGAATCAAAAAGCTTACCAGCAAGATCGACAGCCAAGTTAGCCAGACTATCGGCCTCAGAGTTTAAGTCCTTTAAGAACATAGAACACGCCAATCTCAGAAGACTAGTGTTACTGGTAAATGCAATTTGTGATGTGATGATATAGTCGTGAACTTACCCTTAAAACGTGAATAATTTGGAATGAGAGAAATCTATCCTTCAATTTCTTAGCCTCATCAAACAAGCCAGAGATATTTTGGTTTTTGACCTTCCACAATCCCTGAATCTGCCGGAGAAATCATGCCTCGTAAGCAAGCGTAAAAGCATGGGGGAAAGTGAAACTATCATAGACCAAAAACTAAAAGACTGGTGTAGTAGACATATACCAGACACACCTAGAGCTGGGATCATATATGAAATAATACACATATGTAAGTTGTAGCTAACTAAGCTAAATATACGATGATAGCAAAATATAAATCACAAGTAACAGATTCTGTTTTTACACCTATTAGTCCAAGATTTCAGTCCCCTCAACTTAATTGGTTCTCCATGAGCTAAAAATGTAAAGTAATAGTGGCGTAAGATCTAAAAGCACACTAAAACATACATTCTGCAAAAATAGATCAGCATCAACAAAAAACATAGTCCAAGTTTTCGGCTGTCCAACAATCTACAGGGCCACTACATATTAACATTTCCATTACGACTTAATAAAAGTGTTGAATAAATCGACCATCAACAAGAAACTGCAGTTATCACAAGTGCAAAAATTGGAGAAAAATAGCCAACTTCCTATTTTCCCCAGTCCCTGCTCAGTAAAAGAAATTCTCACTCGTTAAAAGGAACATATACCTGCATGCAAACAAGTTTGGAGTCACCTCGAACTCTAACACTAGTAAAACCTTTTCCGAGTGCATATTTCAACCCAAGTATAAAGCCACGATATTCAGCAAAGTTATTGGTGGCAATGCCTAAGCCTTCACGCAGCCTACAAATCTTAACATGTGAAAAATGTCAAACTTATATGTCACGACCAGAGCAAAAGAGACATACAACCTCTCAAAGGAGCAATTTACTTACCAAGTTTCCATCATCAGATCGTAGTATAGCTCCTGCCCCTGCTTGACCAGGATTTCCTTTTGAAGCACCATCAAACTCGATGGTGCAAGATCGCTGTGAACGACATATAGATAGCTGTGTAAGCACAGAAATTTTCATTTATTCTTTCAGACATTCCCATATTAGATATTGTTAAGATTCATCTTTCACCATGGACTGAGTGACATTTTAGGGAGTTAGCAAACTTTTACTTTGGAACTAATCAAAGAAGAAAGTGCTATATTATGAATCGCAACCATAAGCCACTCACACAAACTGATTGATTCTGGTCAACTCTATACGGGTCTAACTTGAAATGCTTTGTTAACGCATCATTTACGGTCAAGACAGGTCCAACAGCCTCCTGCAAATTGAGTGAAGACAAACCACAGTGTTTAGTTAAATTCTGAATTTCCAATCAAATTGACCATATAAATGACTGGACACAGTAATAATCTTACTTACCCCATATTCTGACCACATAGGTTCTTGTGGCCTCTTCTTTGTCATAGGTTCGCTCGATGTTTCACCTCTAGAAGTAGAAGGCTGTAGAATGAAGAATTAAATCTTAGTAAATTTCTCATTTGTCTTCAATTATTGGTATATGCCTTTTAACTAGTCAGCAAAATAAAAGACAATGATGGAAATCAAGAAGATTAAGTTTCCATTCACAACTTATTTATTTGCCCACAAGATTTTATACCAGCATTGAGTCTGTTGCATTTACTATCTATGACTTAAAGAGGGTATTTCGCTAAAGCTTATTTCAATAATTAATATATTCTATTTTTATATTCACACTATAGACAAACACACTCTTAAATGAACCCCACTTTAGTATACTTCCAAACGGAAAGAATCTTATAACTATCATTTCAGAGAGCGTAAATGACAAAGTAAATTTCATATTTAGCATCACTGCAGGGCAAAAGTCTGTATATAAGATCAAGAAAAGGAAAATAATAACTGTTCGTACAAGTTTCGGCAGACAAGAAAGAGCAATATTACCAATGATATAAGAGTGCCAAAAAGTTCTTCAGTAAGATCAGAAGCTCTAATGGAGTAAACAGCATTCTTAAGCCCACAAGACATGAGATGCTTCTCAGTGTCCTTGGGCATGTTATAACCTTTGTATGCACTGACAGGAGGATCACATATCTGCTAGGAAATAAAGAAACCAAGCAAGTTATTTGAATAATGCACAGCAATATCAATTATAACAACAGCTAACACCCAGGGATTACGCACAGAGAGCTAACTTATATCTGGGAATGGGCATTTTATTTTTACATTCTTCATCTTTCATATACACTCCATGCACCTAATCATATAGAATTTGTTTTCCTTAGCTTTATCATTTTACCCGCTTTTCTTAGTTGTAAATTCAGTTTGTTGGCTTGCACTTTTTCTCTTAACAAGTTTGTCCAGATAATGGAGATCTTCAGTTTTCTAACAGACCAACAGCAACTATATCTGCTGGTCCGGAATTTAAAGCCTTCCATGGGGATCTTGATCTTTCATTGGACACATTTCGTTTTCATTTTCAAATAATCCAGTCAAAATTATCAGAAATAAGTTTTGTGAAGAACATTTGAAAAAAACATGTATTCCAGATTAGTGTTTTCATTAACGAAAAAAAAAATTGGTTTATTAGTTTCAACCAAATCATAATCATGGAAACAATAGTTTAGGCTTGAAATTAAATTTGAGAAATATAGTTTCAACCGTGGAAGAAGAAACTGTAGTTTTCTGGATGATATATTCAAACAAACCACATATGTTAGGTAATAGAAGAAACATGGTTTCACAAGATGAAACCATATATGATGAATCTACAATCAAGTGGGGATAATTAGCACCAAACAGTTAACAGAAATTGCATGAAGTTTATGAATCACCGCCAGAAATATAGTCAAATAGAAAAAGAACACACAGAAATTTAAATCGAAGTCCAGAGAACTTGTGATTACCGAGGTTCCAACTTGAGCTTGACAATCACTTAAGCTTTTGTAAACTCCGACTAGATCACCCTTGCGAACAACAAAAAAGGCTTCCTTATCGTCCTTCATTAGTGGTATAGACTTGAATTTCTCCTTACAGGAACCGACTTTTTTTATGAATAGCTCTGAAACTGAAGCCTTGTCAACAATAACTCAAACTTCACTGTCCTAGCACTAGAATGCAGGAAGCTTGCACCCCATGAAGGAAAAAGATTTTTGCAAGACGGGGGCTTGTGGTAGTGAAAAGCCTAGTTCCTCATAGTATTGATGAACCACATGCACGAAACAAACCCATAATTCCAGTTTATCTCCCTACAGTTATTCGGATTTGCTGGAATCAAAATTTTCCTTTCCTCGTCAAGTAATCCACAGAAAAAAGAGGCAGGATTCTGCATAAGATACATGCCATATGTCAGATGTCTCAAATCCACCAAGAAGAAAAACACATTTGAGTAAATTTAGGCCCAAAAGTTGGGTCTTTCGACCTAATTAGCCCCTTTCTATACGTTCAAACCACAAAGTCCCCGACCTTCATATATTATAGAATAAAACCATTTTTGTTTGAGAAGCTACACAACATTTCTATCTCTGCTGTATCAGTTTAAGAAATAAAAAACATAGAGAAAGCAAAAGGGAGCATAAACGGCTCTTTCAGAGCTAACAACTTTCAGATAGAGATGAATTTACATTTCAGTTTCCATATCTCCTAATCCAAGAATCAAGCTTCCGCAACTTCAAAACAAAATCGAAGCTTCTCATCAACCAACACACACAAATACAAAAAACACTATGCTTCCGGCAAAACCCAGAAACAAAATTATCAGCAAAACCCAGAAATAAAGTAGCACAATCAACAGAAAATATGTATCATATTTATTAGCACAGAGAAAGCCATGGAATCATGGGTACGCCAATGATCGATCAATTGTACTAAAAATAGGACATCAACTATAGTGAATGATACCATACTGGGAGAACAAATGCAGCGAAATCCAGCAAAATCGCGAAACCCTTACTGTAACAAGCAGTTTGCTAGCATGAGAGGGGAAAGGGTAGAGGGTAGTGGTAGGGTATGAGTAGGGTAGGGGTTAGGTGGGGGTGGGGGGGAATGTTGTACGGAGGGATTGGAGTGGGGGGTGGGCGTTGCTAGCAGAGTTTGTGGAAGGAGGTGAGATTATAGAGTGGGTGGGGTGTGGGGCTGGGGATGGGGTGGGGTGGGAGTGGGTAGGAGTTGGGTTTTAGGTGTGATTTTAATGAAACCAATTGAAAAAGTTGTTTTGTTTTTTCGAGCTCTGTCTCCGGCCCTCTTCATGCTGTGCTACTGTTTTATTCTCTTAAACTTCCATTTTCATTATTTTCTTGTTAGTATTTATATCAGTATCTCCGGATTAAGTAATAATTCCGCAGGATCGCTTTTCATTTTCCTTTCGCAAGGCTATAATTAAATTTACCGAGATTAAAATATGTATATGTATAAAATTGCGAGTAATTTCTAATTTTAGCACGATTACTGGAAGGGGATAGTCTCTTCCTCACGTAGAAACTCGAAATATCTCAAATTTTATGCGAAAACAAATATCAGAAGAGAAAATCATTAGACAACATATCTTTCACCGAACGCTCACCGTGTCTGTGTCACTATTATGTATTATGATTCATATAAATTTCTTCCTCACTTATTTTTTAAGTGTCTCATTAATATTCTTATCTTGTTTTTTATTAAGTGTCTGATGGGATATGGTAGGGGTGATTTGGTGTTTGTTCAAAACCGAACCGAACCCGAAAACCGAAAAATCGAATTTTTAAAAACCCAAACCGAACCGAACCAATTATCAGATAAAACCGAATCAAACCGAACCAAATATTCGGTTTGGTTCGGTTTAACCAATTAAAATTAAAATTAATATAAATATTATAATATATATATATAATATAATATATAAATATAATTATATATATATAAATATATATAATATTAACCAATTTAAATATTAATAATATAAATAACACATACATATATATAATATATATATAAAAATAAAAAATATAATAATAATTAATTGGGCGGTTCGGTTTAAAACCGAATTTTTTAACAAACCGAACCGAACCGAATTAATTTCGGTTTTGAAAATTTGAAACCGAATCGAACCGATTATCGTTTAAAACCGAACCAAACCGCCCATTTCGGTTCGGTCCGGTTCGGTTTTCGGTCCGGTTCGGTTTTTGCTCACCTCAGATATGGCCCAACCGATCAAAGCCACTAATGTGCCCAAACGAGTGGGCCTAATGTTGGTAGCGGCCCACGCGATTGAGCCCAAGCGAGCCCTAATCGCCCCAAAACCCCAGCCCCGGAACTAAAGTCGACGCCACCTCCACGTGGCACACGGAAGGCGGCGCGTCCCCGCCCGCCAATGGAGGATACGCCCGAAAGAGCACCGCCGATGAAGGATACGCCAGGAAGAGCCCCGACCAATGGAGGCACGCCGATAAGAGTCACGACCAATGGAGAGGTTGAGCACGCCCGACTTCAGTGCTCGGGTTGTATAAATAGAAGGAAAATTACAATAGAAGGGTTGACAACTTATCGAATACTAAGAGCTTGAATCACACTCATCGTACTCAAATTATAGTGAAAGTATTGAGGAAACACTCATCCGTGGACGTAGATCTCATTAACGATCGAACCACGTAAAAGCCTCGGTGTTCTTTATTGCTTTACATAAATCTCGCACACTCACGTAACTAGATTTATCATTGGCGCCGTCGTGGGAACATCTCGAACAAGAAAGCTTCGCTTCCTCTACAACTTAATGGCAAGAACACGACAACCGCCGTCCACGCCGGGTAACAACTGTCTTGAGGATGACCAGTGGTCACCGTCATGGGAAGGAGATCGCAGACGCCATTTAGCGCCACACTCGAGGGCAACATGGAAAACGTCTCCATACACCTCGTGACCGCCTCCCTAACGTAGGGAAGATGCGACCTCAACGAGGACGAACAAACAATTCATTCGTCCCACGAGGTCCTCGGCCGAGCCGTGGCCGAGTTCCTCAACGCCAACCTCGGTCAATTCCAAAGCTTCTCAACCAGAGGACAAAAGGCGGGCCCCTGCGGCCCCGAATCAATACCACGGCCGCTCGAGGTCGCTCCTCCGAATACCGGCCACCTCGGCGTGATAGCCGAGAACGTGCATCACACCCCGACGTGCGGAGCCCTCACCGCGGCCGAGCCGCCCCCATTCGCGGAGCTGCCACCGCGGACGAGCCGCCACCACCGCCGCCTCGCCATTCATGCGGCCGCCTCCATCTCGTCATGCCTACCGAGAGCCGAGCAAACAGTGAGGAGAAAGGCGGTCGAACTCCCCGGAGGACGATAAGCGCGCCACCGATCCCCCACCCTCCAGAAAGAGATGGCAACGATCTCCCGGTTCGGCCAGTGCAGGAGAATCATCTCCCTTTCTCCGGAGAAATTCTAGACAGTCCACCTTGCGTGATACGGCACCCAATATTGCCGCCACGATGGCCTAAGAGACCCTCCGACTTCCTTTTCGCCTACACTACCAACATGGCGATCAAGGAATGGAAGATTTTCACATGTGCAAAATCTTCCCGAGGTGCCGATCTCCAACGCACGACGCCGGTTCACCTCGCCCGCGATAACAAGATACACCGCCTGTGACCTCATGGATCGCTTCAAATGGCGCTTCTATCGAAGATGCCACCCCGCCAGCCTTCATCCGACTGCTCACAATCCGCCAAGGCGGACGAGACGATGTCGAACTTAGCTCGAGGTTCATCAAAGAGTCGCTCAAAATCGACGACAAGAACGATCTCTACATCATTAACGCGTTTAAAAACGGATCCGACCCGACGCACGAACAAAGAAATCACCGTGGAGAAACCAAAGACGGCGAGTAAGCTTTGGAACTGGTGGACAACTTCGTCGAGAGGCGAGTCGGATCGGAAGAAGAGGAAATCGGGACGGCGTAAGTCCGAAGAAAAAGCGGATGACCAAGTCGAGGCGCCGATCGCGTCGCTTCTCGACAGGATTAAGAGAGGCCCATCGAGTCCGTGCTCGGACCGTGGCCCAACCTCGCGGCGAGCGCCTCGCTCCAAATCAAGGGCGAAATATTCGAGTTCCACCGAGCTCTTCCGAAGCCCTCCTATGAAAGGAGGATCCAAGAAGAGGTCCACAGAGGAGTATTGTGACTATCACCGCGGTATGGTCATGATACCGAGGATTGCAGGAACTGGGCTCGCAGATCGACGAGCTCGCCAAAGGTGGAGCCCTCAAAAGTACATCGGCCGAGTGGGCCGGAAAGCGAGCGGGGAAGAATAACGGCAACAACCGTGGACCGACCTTGACGACGACCCGACCGAAGACGACGAGGACGAAGGTCCCAATGTTATGGAGCAGGTCAGGTTATAACCGGACTACCCATCGGGCGACGAGGTCGTCGTTAAAGAACGGCTCGAGGCCGCCACCGAGGAGCCAAAGAACAAGCGACTCGGACGGTGAGGACATAGTGTTCTCGAAGGAGGACCCGTACCCAAAATCATGCCGCACAGGACGCCATCACCATACAGCCGTGGTGGGCAATAAGAACGTCCATCGGTCTATGTCGACATCGGGGCCTCCGTCAGCATCATCTTCCGGAGCTGCCTGGACAAACTCGAGGTCGGAGGTATTCAGGTACTTCCCGCCGTCCCAATTACGGAGCTTCACCCAGGAGGCGGTCCAACCCGAGGGCGTCATTACCCTTCCTGCTACTGTGGACGGCTCCCGTGTCGGTCACCAAGGCCATCAAATTTTTCCTGGTCCAGGCCCCCTCTCCGTACAACATCATCCTGGGGAGATTGGTATACGCCACCAGGCCGTCTGCTCGGTTTACCACCTCACCGTCAAGATTCCCACCCCTGGGAGTGCTCAAGATCCGTAGGCGACCAAACGGCAGCAAAAGAATGCCTACGAGTCTCAACCCAAGATGCGGCCTCGCCTCAGGCATAGCAATTACAGAACCCTCGGAGGCCGACGCCCGGACGACTGACCGGAGCGCCCGACTATGCGACGACGATCCTCAAGGTCATCCGTGTCGGCACCTGGGCCCAACCGACATCCGGCGCGGTCATACAACTTCGAGGGAATACAGGGGCGTGTTTGCGTGGTCCCGCCGATATGACCGAGTGTCGCCCGAGCTCATAACTCATCGCCTCAACATTGACCCGGCTACCAAGCCAGTCCGGCAGAAGAAAAGAATATTCACGGCAGAACGCAGCCAGGTCATAAGGGACGAGGTGACTCAACTTCTGAAGGCCAAGATCTTGTTCGAGGTCAAATACCCGACCTAGATGGCTAATCCAGTCGTGGTCCGAAAGCCAGGGGGAGGGTGACGCATGTGCGTCGATTACACCGACCTCAACAAGCACTGCCTAAAAGATTGCTACCCCCTCCCCGACATTGACATGAAGGTGGAGGCATTGGTGTGCCACGAGATGTTCAACTTCCTAGATCTATACAAAGGATACCACCAAATCGATGAGCCGGAGGACGCCCTAAGACCGCGTTCATCATCGACTTGGCGTCGTTTGCAGACGAAAGATGCCTTTCGGCTCAAGAACGCCGGCTACTGCCGGAGGATGGTGGATGCAACATTCAAAGACCACATCGGGAGATCGTCGAGGTCTACGCCGACGACATCGTAGTCAAAGTCGAAAACGGAGAGCTGCGCCGATGACCTCAGACTATCCTCCAACTCTCGTGTCGGCCAACCTCAAGCTCAACCCCGTAAATGTACATTTATGGTGAAGACCGCAAGTTCACGGGATCTGGGTTTCAAGAGGGCTCAAGGCCAATCCCACCAAGGTGAAGCGGTGCTCGACATGCAGTGCAGGACCATCCGTGAGATCCACAAACTCACGGGTGCCTAGCCGCCTCGAGATTCCTATCTCGAGCAGCCGAGAAGTAGCTTCCATTCTTTAAGATCCTAAGGAGAGCTCGGACTTCGCTGGCGGAAGAACACTGTGTCGCCTTGGCACACCGAAGGATTACCTCACCGACTTGCCAACCATGTCCGCCCAAGCAAGATGAACTCCTCCCTATATTTGGCCGCCGGACGAGGCCATCAAGGGATTGGTGCGAGATGAGGAGGACGACAACTCCACATCTACTTTATTAGCCGAGCTCTCGGGACCGAGAGACGAGGGACACCACCTCAAAAGGTAGCATCGGCTTGGTGAACGCCAAGCGACGCCCGACCCTACTGGGCTCATTCGTCTGTATTAACCGACCTACCTTTGAGACAAGTCTTGTCCAAGGCGAGTCATCCGGACGCACAGCAGTGGGCATTGAGCTCGGCGAGCACGACATCTCGCACTCCCTGACCGCCATAAAGGCAGCTCACCGACTTCCGGTGGAAGCCAAATTCACCGAGGTCGGCTCTGCAGCCGAGGTCGCCCCAACACCCGCCCCCACAGCGGAGGACTCCGTCCCTGCACCGCCCGATAACTGTTGGCAGATGTACGTGGACGGAGCTTCATGCAAAACGGCAATGAGCGAGCATTCTCCTCCTCGGCCCGGACAATCAAGTGACCTCGCCTCCGGTTTACCTTCCCACCACCAACAACGAGGTAGAGTATGGTTACCGATCTCGGGACTCCGCACCGCAAAGGCCGAGTGGACAATGTCCAAATCTTGGGATTCCTGTGTCGTGGTAAACCGTGTCCGGGCGAATCGAGGCCAAGGAGGACCGAATGAGGCAAGACTCGAGAAAGCGAAGAGATGCTGACCTCATTCAGGTACTCCAGTATTCATCGGATCCCACGGGGCGAAAACAGCCGAGCTGACGTTCTCAGCAAGTTAGCTGCGTCATCAACAAGTCCACCAGTGGAGGAGGTTCATTCCAGAAGCATAGCGGAGTCTCACATCGGCATCATCACCGAGATGGAGCCGAACTGGATGTCTCCCATAAAGGCCTACCTGGAAGATGGCGCACTACCTCAAGATCGGCTCGAGCAAAAAGATGATGGCGAAATCCTGTAGTACCTCACGTACGGCGCGCGCTTCACCGAAGTCCTACCTTCAACCCTCCCGAGGTGCCTCGGCCTAAGAGGCCTACTACGTGCTCAATGAGATCCACGAGGTCTTGTGGAAGCCACATCGGTCGCGAGCTCTCTCAAAGAAGACGCGAGGTCGGGATATTACCGCCCACCCTTGTTCAAGATTCGCCGAGCTCGTCAAAAGTGTCCGGCGCGCCCACCCACGGTCAAAAGCTACCCCAAACCGATCTAAGCGTACCGCAGCCCGTGGCCTTTCATGCGGTGGGGATCGACATCATTGGTCCGCTCGACCGAGCACCGATCGACTTCGATACTTAGTCGTAGCCATAGACTACTTCACAAAATGGGTCGAGGTCGAGCCACTTTCGAGCCTCACAAGGAGGATTCGACCTTCGTGTGGAAGAATATAGTCCGCCGCTCGACATACCGCACATTCGGTCTCGACAACGGCACCTAATTCGTCGACAAAATTTCAGGAGTGGTGCGAAGAGCTCCGGATCGATCAACGCTCACCTCGGTCGCACACCCGCAAGCGAATGGTCGACCGAGGTGACGAACCGCACGATCGCATAAGGATTGAAGAAAATGCTGCACCGAGCTAAGGGTGATTGGGTTGAAAATCTCTCAAGTCCTCCGGTCCCACAGACAACACCTCGGACCGCATGCGGAGAAACCCCTTTCGGGCCCGGTTCACGGTACCGAGGCCATATACCGGCCGAGATCGCTGCCAAGCCCTCGCGCTTCTCCACTTCGACCACAACAATAACGAGGAAGACCTGCGTGCAACCTCGACGCCTCGAGGAGAAGCATGAGCTCGCCTTCATAAACGGGCCAAGCACAGGGCCAGTCGCACGATGCACTACAACAAAAGGGTCGAGCCTCCAAGACTCCAAGTAGGCGACTCGTCCTCTGAAATAATGAAGCCATAGAGCCGAGCGTCTTAACAAGTCGGATCCGACATGGGAAGGCCCATACCGCGTTCACGAGGACCTCGCAGAAGGGCTTACAAGATGGCTCACCTATCCGGTGCACTTATCCCTAACCCAGCACATCACTCATTTAAGGAGGTACTTTACATAGCTTCGATTTAAGATCGGTATCATGTTAGTCCCTTCATTGTTTTGCCAAAGTACGATGTTGATTGCATATTCAATAAAACATCTGCTTTTCTAATGAATATTTCACTGCCTCATACATATGTGAACATCTGTTCGATATACCACATTTAAACCTTCATGAGGGACGCCTACGAAGATGAAAATCCCACTAAGTAGGTACGACATCGCACTACTCATTAATTTGAACGCTCACATGCAAAGCATACAGATTACCCATTAAGTTGGGCGATCATATGCATGCGACATCCGACCGATCTCGCCAACTTATACCCTTTATTTGGGAAGATATGCACTCCGGTATAAAGTCTAAATTCATTAACGACTACAAACCGAGTTCCAAGCCATATACAAGTCAACCCAAGCTTCCGAGCTTGTTTATACCCCTTTATTTGGGAAAATATACATACAGATACAGATAAATACATTTACGACCAAAACGAAGTCCTAAGCTATGTTTGTACCTCTCAGGGGGAAAATATACACTTCGAAACGAGTCTAAATACATTTATATCTACATACAAAGTCTTACGCTATACACAACCTCATTCGGGCTTTCGGGCTCCGCCTCGCCGGGACTCACTGAAGTCGCACCACCGCACAAAGTCTCCAGCCGACGGTGTATGCCCGAACGAACTCGGTGCCTTCAACCCGGTCGATAAGGCCGAATCACCACGGCTACTCCCAAGCTCGATGCGGGCTCTGGGTAGCCCTGACCGGTTACGACTCGGTCACCTTCACCCACCTGGGACACTGAGCGCGCAGCGCCAACACGGGCGCCTGGAATGGGATACACCCGAGGTCACACCGCCCCGACCGGACACCGGGCGGAGTATGACCTCGCCCACCGCCGCTTCTTGCCGACTGAGTTCTCGGTCGCCCGCCTCTCGAGGATCGCCTCGAATGATCCGCCTCACCGACCCATCAAGCTGAGCACTTCGCATGATCGGGCGTAGCCGCCTCCTCCGCGGGTTCTTCTATGATCGGACCGGTGGAGCCCGTTGGCCTCGCCGCGGGGCGGGCATGCGCTGCTTACTGGACGATCTCATACATCTCCATGTACTTCACGATGGAGTTGACACGCCAACTTCTGCTTGTTGGCCCTCCTCATCCTCAAAGACCATACCCTCTCGCCAAGAAGCTCAACTCGGTCGCCGACTTGGATATGGTAGTTCCACCACTCGGTGGATTGCCTTCTCAGACTCGCATGCTCCTCCGACACCCGAGCTAGCCTCTCCGCACGCCGAGTCGCCTCACATTGTATCAAGCGCCTCGATAGCGTCGGCAGATAAGTCCGCCCCGGACTTCATCCCGTGCGATCCTCAACTTTAGAGCCTCGTTCTCACCAAGAGGCAGCCACTTCTCGATCACCTCGTGCAACCTCTTCTTCGTCGGCGGACGGCGACATCCATGGTGACTAAAACTTGGGTCACCGGCACCGGCTCCTCCGTAAAAGCACCTCTTCGTCGCTTCTCACGGGCGCCTCGGACCTCTTTTAACTTGGTCAACAATTCATGATCGAGTCCAAGGCATTCGGTGTGAGTAATCAGAATAAACAAGACAACACACATTTCAAAATGTTGCGTTGATTACTCAAAAGTGGGAAATTATTACAAGGACCTGTGGTCCCATCGACCCGGCGGTTCAAACTATTACATCAGTCCACCGACCTCGAACTATCACGGACTCGCCGACCTCCTCGATGCTCCTACGGTTGGCCCTCCAACCGGGAGCTCCAACACCGTCTCTCGCCCACCTCCTCCTCGCCCGCCCGCACTCGGCAGGAGCTCCAAGCTCGGGATCTTCATCCTCCAGACCGGGCGACGACCTCACCGTCGTGAGGTCGGCTGGGCGCCAGAGCCTCCAAGACCGGAAGGAGCCAACCCCGAGATCACCCGGCGTAAGCCTTGTTCAGCCTCTGAGGTCGACCTCGGTCCACCCATGCTCGACCTTATCAGTCGTCGCATGGCGACCGCCACTTCCTGGTGATCGACACCACCCGGCTCAAAGACGGCGGCAAGATCGGCAATAAAGGCCGAGAAGCTCTCCGACTCGATGAGCCCATTGCAAGGCCCTCGACAGGGTCCACAGTCGGCCACCCTAGCACCCTCTCATCCGCGAGCTCCTTCTTCGCCCGCCAACTCCCCGAACCTCTTGACCTCCCCGGCGGCCTCCGGTGCCCAAGCCCTCTCTTCGGCGGCCTCAAGAGACCCTCCGGCCTCAGCGGCCTTGCGGTCTCGGCTGTCTTCGCAGGCCACGGCGATCTCAAGATCCGCCCACGCCAGAGAAGCTCCCGCCCAGCGCCTCATCCGGCCGAGCTCTCGGCCGACCAGCCCGGACGACGACTGCGCCTCCCCAACAACACGCTGCAGGCCCCCATCACCGAGCTCCCACCCTAAAAAGAGCAAGACAAGTTAATACAGATCGCAGAGTACAAATCTAAATGTGGAAGAACTTTTGTACCTCGGGAGAGGGCGCGGCCAAGCTTGAGGCGGTACCCGTGACTCAAGGCGGCCCCGGGCCGAGACTCCGATGTCGGGTCGACCTCACCGAGGCCCACTCATCATTAGCCCATATTGTCGACCTTCTTCGGACCTTGGTAGGTCCAAATTTCCGCTTCATCTTCTTCTTCGCAGCTCGCGCTCGGCGATCGTGAGCCGCCTCTTGCCCCATCGGCTTGACGCATTACGGAAGAAAGTCGTATTAGCACAAAAAATCGGACGATAAGGACTAAGAAGATGGGATGCCTCACCCGTCTGCACTCGATCCCGACGCTCCGACCAGTAAATACTCACCGGCCTTCAGTCGTTCTCGTGTAACTTATGGATAAAATCTCACCAGCGCTGCTCAAGACATCCTCCATATGGCCCAAGGGCTTGATTTTGGTCCGCCATGCATCGATGCCCCACTCATACCTCGGTTGCCCTCACCGCAGAAGAAATACCTATTCGCGATGGGACACTTTGGAGGGGCTGCACCTTAAATTTCAGTAGGGAGACAGATAGTACACTTTCTATGGTCTCGACACTAAAAAGCGCAGATCAAGACCTCGAATGAGAACTCCTCGGCAATGTCATAGCAAGAGAGCCCTAGCCCCACCAACCGACCTAATGGAATTGAGGTCAATTGACAAATGGGGATCTGGAAATACTCTTGAAGCTAAGATAAATGGGGCGGAGGATACCCAAGAGGCTAAGACCCGCCTCAAACTATCTACATACACGATAATAAACCCTCCGAGGGCCATCGCCTATCATCCGGCTCCCAGCACCACCACGCCTCCTCCGGATCCGGTATTCTTTACGACTTCAAAAGTTCCTCCAAAGTCGAGCCCGACCTCGCCACGCCCACCCTCATCCATCCCATACCGAGGATATCGGTGAACCCTAGAACTCGGTCCCATGGACTTACCCAGCCATTATAGCACATATAGTCTTTTCGTCGAACCGGCGGCGTAACCCGAGGCAAAATAGAACTTTCAGAGCGAGAAGACGGAGAAGATGAAGAAAACATACTTACTTTTCACGCAGTATATGGCTCCTTCAATGAGATCAGATCAAGTCGGAAAATTTCTCGAATTTTATCTCTCAAACAAGCGTCGAAGGGAAAGTGAGCAGTTGCCTCGTTTGGGCCTATTTATAGGACAAAGGCGCCTAAAACCGCCGTTTCAACTTCGACACGCACTACCCGTGATTGGATGTGGAGTCCACACGCACACGGTTCGAGTGCCCAACTACCGCTTTGGCGCGTATGACGACGCTAGCGTAAGATAGACCGCCGATCGACCTAGCAATCATCATACGGACCCCGTCCTCCAGATGGCGGCGCCTCGTGTCGCACTCGGCCACCCCAAAGAACAAGGGAATCCAGATCGCACCTCGGCGTCCCTCAGCGGGCCGCCGCCACGGAACGTCTCCATCCGGATCGAACTCGGCGAACCGGCCCCAGATTCGGTGCGCCCGGCGCACCTCGACATCCCTAGAAGGCGATCTCGGGTCGGACATCGGCGCTCACCACGAGCAATACCACTCCAGATCGGACCTCGGCGTAACCCACGCAGAGGTCGATATCGAGTCGGACTTTGACTTCCTTCTAGTAGCACGCCTTTTCCAAGCGACGCACAACGCACCACCCAACCCGCCGGCACCGGATCGCCAAATAAACCCTCACAAAAAAGACAACACCTTCAACAAACTCACCGGTAGAGCACTTTCCGCTCGGCGGCTTTCTTCACTCCACCTCGGCATCACCGTCCCCGACTATTCGTGGCTATGATGGGATATGGCCCAACCGATCGTGCCCAAACGAGATGGGCCTAACGTTGATAGCGGGCCCACGCGGTTGAGCCCAAGGCGAGCCCTAATCAGCCCCCAAAACCCTAGCCCCCAGAACCAAAGTCAGACGCCACCCTCCACGTGGCACACGGAAGGCGAAGCGTCCCTGCCCCGGCCAATGGAGGATACGCCAGGGGAAGAGCACCGCCATGGAGGATACGCGGAAGAGCCCGTCGAAGGAGGGCACGCCGGAGGAAGAGTCACGACCAATGGAGAGGTTGAGCACGCCGGTTGCGGGCTCGTGGTTGTATAAATAGAAGGAAAATTGACAATAGAAGGGTTGGCAACTTATCGAATACTAAGAGCTTGTAACTACACTCACCGTACTCAAATTATAGTGAAAGTATTGAGGAAACACTCCTCCGTGGACGTAGATCTCATTAACGATCGAACCACGTAAAAGCCTTGGTGTTCTTTATTGCTTTACATAAATCTCGCGCACTCACGTAACTAGATTTATCAGTGTCATATTTTATAAATTGAAAGTAAAATTATGATATATTTCATATTTATTTTTAATTAATACTCTTGAAATTTGATATTTAATAAGATTACAAAGCTAAAAAATTATTTTCTATGTACATGTAATTTTGATGATAGAGGACACTTAGAAAAAAACAGACACAGACAGAATATTAAATAAGGGTGAGTCTTCAATTATTATATTCGATTTTGGTCTTGAAAGATATATTAAAGATATATTGGAATCATCCGTACCGAAAGTTTTGAAATTTTATCATAAATGAAATCTTGAATAACGTACTCCCACCGTCCTAATAGTATTGGCTCAAAATTTTTGAACACATAGATTAAGAATGATTATGTTTTATGAGTAAAATAATATGATTCATGAAATTTGAGATACTATTATGTGTAAAAATAATTTCTTTTTAGAATGAGCCAACAATAATATGATGAGCCTTCCAAAAAAGTGCCAATATTTTTGAAACGGAGAAAGTATTATAGAATCGGGAAACGGAGCATAACAACTCAATCACATCATTCTATTGGTGTTGATGTTGGAAATCCGTGTATATATATATATATATATATATATATATATATATATATATATATATATGGTCAAGTTTCCGAAACTACTTTGACCAAGATTTTGAGTGACGTGACGTTTAATTTTGTGAAATTAAACGGCATAGGATCGATCTACTTTTCGAGTAGATGATCGTGGTGTATTCACATTTTCAAATCCAATTTCCGATGAGTGAGAAATAATGGATCAAAGTTGGTCACTTAAACATGGAGTTATGTGATTAAGGGGATAAGCATGGATTAATTAATCTTTATCCCACATTGATTAATGTACCTTCATTAATTGTCTATATAAGTGGTTCATTGAACACTTAGTATAATTATGCACAAGTGATGGGTCGGAATGCCCACGCCGCCGCCGCCGCCCCGCCCGCCCGCTCGCTCCGTGGTCCGTGGATCGTGGATCTTGCAATTAGTATTTGGGCCTGTTCGTGGGCTTGCTTTGTGGGCTGGTTCCGTGGCCCATTGCCCTATATTTGGATCAATGTTTGATCGAGCCCAAAGATGGAGTTGGTCCGGGCCCAACTCGTGTAGCCCAATCCGTTGGGCTCGCTTTGTGCGATGGAGTTGGTCCGGGCTCAACTCGTAAGCCCAATCCGTTGGGCTGCGCTGCACTTGAAGAGAAGTCCGGATCGTCCAATGAACACGACGCACGCGTTGTCCGTATTCGTCGAATCGCTTGTAACGCTCGACATGATGGCTCTGCGGAAAGCGTGGGCACGTTGTCTCCGTAAATCGCCATGACATAACCCGTAACACCCGACATCAATGCGGTGTTGACTCAAAGATGCTTCCCACGAGGGACGACGCCTATAAATAGGGCGTGTCTCCCAAAGATAAGCCACCCATCGCACATCTCAGATTTCAAAGCACTCCTGCATACATATTTTGTGTCCAAGCTCGCCTCGCCTCCATCCAGTTCACGGAGCTCGTTGGTCTCGCGGTCGCCACCTACGAGACGCTGCCGTTTCATCTTTGGGGACGATACGCCAGAACCGAGAGCACTATCGGAGCGTATCTCGTCTTGCGAAAAGAGGCCTCCTCGACTCGGCATCTGTTTACGGTTTTTCCAATTTTTATTGTATTTACGTCTGTTTCAAATTCATTGTTAGTTTTGATCTCCTACCTTTCTGTTTCGAGTTGTAATACGCCCGACAAGTTTTGAACTATTCGTACACATTTTCCAACAGTTGAGTTCGGACATATTTGTATCTTTGATTGAGAATGAATTATATTGTTACTTTTGAAAATAGTAAATTACACTCTGTCACCCGAACTTTCAAAACGAGCATAAAAAACGATCCAAGCTTGAAGCTTTAAAGCATACCAAAAAGAAAAACTTCGACTCCGACCTTTCTAGAAATTGCAAATATAGCACGACAAAAGATAGGTGTATGACAGAATATCTTCGTCCTAGATGGTATTTATACAAATTTCAGTACATGCCATGGAATACAAAATGACATCATCAATACATGTACAGTACATCAATGCGAGTGGTAGCGTTCAAATAGAAAATGGAATAGCAGACTAATGCTCAACCATGTGTCCATCTATCTAAGCTGAAAATCTACTAAGCAATGAAGAAACAACATCAAATGAATTTAATCGGTTACAGATTTTTCGACAGAAACCTAAGACAGAAGGAACTTACCATTTCCGAACGAGGTGAAAGAGAAAAAATCTCCCACATTCTTGAAACACAAAATAATTATTCTTCAAGGCCACCCGTTATCTACTCTGTTCCTTTACAGTCGAAGCAGCAGCTGCTCCGTATTTCAAAACACACCCGAGAGCACCGCCTGCTCCCTAATTTTCAACCTGCACAACAAAGAAATAGCTCTTAAGGAAAGACAAACTTCAGCTACTCTCAAATTTCTGTATAGTAACAGTGATTACTTCTTTGCAGATCCCGGTATGTCTAGTGTTGGAACATTGGCTTTCACTTGTCTTGATGCCACCTTTTTCGGATGCTTCTTTTCTTTCCTTGTCTGCTTAGAAGAAGAGGTGTCAATTGCAGACACTTTTCCTTCTCCCGGCTCATCAGCTAAATCAGAGTAGGAGGTAGATGAGGTGCCGTTGCTCTCACCATCATCTTCTTCCCATTGTCCGGATACATCATGCTGCCTCTCATCTGCATCATCAAGTTCACTAGCTACACTCTCTTCCGATGAATACAGCAGCGAACCATCAGTCTCTTCATCGGAGTTCTGTTGAGAAGGACCATTGCTCCCATCGACTGACTGATCAAATTCAGGCTTTGGCAGCTTCATTTTCACCATTTCACATTTTATCCGCTTTTCAACCTTGCCAAAGGGTATACTTTTACCTGTGAATTTCTGCATAAACCTACCAAGACACAACAAGTTCAGCGCAACTTTAGCAAACTGAATATTTTCGACTATAATGAAAAACTGTAATTACAGTAAGTCTGCAGATATACCTATATGCCTCATCCTCATTCTTGAAGTCGATGAAAGCAACTCCCTTGCAAACTGGATCCCTTGTTTTTTCATTTCCAGAAACTACTGGGACTATATTTACTATTCCGGGAACTCCTTTAAATGCTAGTCGTAAATCCTTATGAATGTTCTTCTTCTTTGGAAGATTCACCAAACGCACTCGAAATCCATCAGGGATAGGTTGAGGGACTGCACAAATCCAGCACGTTTTGTTATTCTAAAACAAAATGCCATGTATCCTTAAACGCGAGTATGCAGGCAGAGAAGATAAGCTATATGCTGTTACAGCATAATCTAATTCTAACATGTAGTAAAGACGTACATAAATAAGTTCTCAAACAAATAGTTGAAGGGTTTCCTTGACCTCCAAACCAGAACCCTATCTTCTTGTTTTCTCCATCGATATTTGGCATTAGGAAAGGTATGTTTTCAAAATTCTAGGTTCATCTCTCTATTCAGTTTCTTAGGCTTAGTTTGACATTCCCCCAAAAACGAACCTCCACTAATAGATATGGCTCTTATTGGTAAGCGGGTGACAAGGTGCCTAGCTGCACCAGGCCTTGAGTTGAGGATAAACCTGTAAACCACCTAAGGGGCCTTAAACCCAGCTTGGTGGTTCCTGCCCAAGATTAGGGGATTCCATGCCACTCCCTATAAGGGCAAGTTGGGAGGAGGGTAGAGGCCTCGACTTGCAGGCGGGGTATACATCCCTAGGGGGCAACTAGAGCTTTAGACATAACAAGCAAGCTTCCTTGGCTGCCCAATGGGATTGGAAGATGGTCTGTGTTGATCAGGCAATTCGATGCCCATTAGTACAGAGCCCTATCAGGTGGTGGAAATAAACAGATGCAAGTCGTGCAACTCTACTAGGAGGTTCAACAAACACATGGGATAAATAGAACAGGACAAAGCATCCTAACTTGGTTTTAGTCATATTGATCACACATGCTAAGCGAGTCAAGTAACCCGACCAGCATAAGAAGTGAGGCAGGCACAATGGCTATTTTGACAAAATTAACTGAAACTTAGAATGTGTATAACGGTGAAAGAAATTGAATAATGAATTTCAAGAATGTCACACGGCCCCCCAAATCACCTAGAAACAAAACCACTGGACAAGACACTCACACAAAGTGATTTCCTCGAACAACATTCTAAAACAGATACACTGCATGAAGTGCCTCACTCAACAGTTCTCATACAATACAAGTTTTGAGCTGCTCAAATTGGTTCTTGCAAAAGCAAGACACGAGCAAGCATACAAGTATTCTACAAAAGCACTATCTTAGAGAACTCTACAACGCAATTTCGATACAAAGTATAGCTTTCAAACTTCTCTCATGCTAATCACGAAAGCCAACACCTTTTCCACCCCTACCACCTTCATAAACCTAGTTACAAGCTCTCAAAACTAGTCTGCAAATCAAACTTCACACTTTCATGTATCACTCACACAACCAATGTCAATACATCAAGAAACCGAACATTTCAAAAATCAAACTGAAATCCCAATAACAACCCCGAAAAAAATTGCCAACCTTTCTCTTTCTTGGGACTCGGTTTCACTGGATTTTCCTTGAGCTTTTTCACGTTTGCAAGCTGGGCTATCCTGCTCTGCTATTTCTTCCATCAACTTATCCTCAATCGAAGTA
This sequence comes from Salvia rosmarinus, assembly GCA_036937905.1. Classification (NCBI taxonomy): domain Eukaryota; kingdom Viridiplantae; phylum Streptophyta; class Magnoliopsida; order Lamiales; family Lamiaceae; genus Salvia; species Salvia rosmarinus. The sequence continues at coordinate 52,430,965 of CM072823.1, read as the reverse complement.
TCATACACTTTGCCTTCACCGAACCCAAGCGGCCTCCTCTCCAGCCACTTCTCCATATCCCTCAAAGGAATAACAACATCATCCTCGTCGAAGTCGCCGCCGCCATCGCCGTCTTCAATTTCACTAAAATCTACGAACTCGACATCAACATCTTCGTCCTCAAATTCGTCAGGACCGTCCGTTTCTTTCACGCTAAAGCCGCCCTTTTTCTTGGTTTTCAAGGCGTTGCAGCACAGCCCACTTCGCGTTTTTACTAGAACAGCTTCAAAACTGAGGCGGGCCGAATACGGGAAGTGGGATTTGGGAGGAAATTGTAGATAGTTTGTAATGGGAATATGGATAACAGCATTGCACTGTAACTGCGTCGGAAGTTTTCCGAGATTCAGCATTTCGTTCAAGCGATTCTCTGATTAATGATTACACGACACAGTCTTGAATCTTGATGATGATTTTCTTAACTGGTTTTGATACTTGAAAGTTTTAAAAGATTGCATTTTAGATAAGGAGAGTTGGAAAGAGCAAGTTTTGCAGTGTTCTTCACTTTAATTTTCTAGAATTACCAACTATGCGCTTGGTCGTTTGGATGCGCTGACACAGATAGTAAAAGATGAATGGGCCGTGGCCTGAGCCCAATGAAAAGGGTCAATGCAGGTGCAGCCCATGTAAAATTAATTCGTTAATTAATTGAGCCCATGTTATATTCTGACTTCAATATAGCCCTCTCTCTCAAATTTGATGACCCAACTGTTAATAAAACAACGTTAAAAATATTTCATCCGTCCCATCCAATATGACATATATTTCGTTTCAGATTGTATCATTCAAGTTGGATTGTTTCTCTTTTAAGAAATAATTATATCTTTAAAAAGAGTAGATTCTACTTATTTTTTATCACTTTAACCACTTTATGTCATTCTTTTAAATAATTGTATCGAAAATAAATAAATTATTTTAGGTGAGACGGATGGAGTATTTTTTATTGAGCTTCTCTTCAAAAAAAAATCATATATCTTTTAGTGGGCTTAGAGTGCTCTCTCCAAATAAGTGACTAACAATACAACAGACGTTAGTTCATTGAAAGCGTTGTGTTTTTATTAGTGAAATTTACTTCCATGTTATAAATTATGGAATTTAATTTGAATTATGAACGTAATAGAATGTATGTGTTTCCATTGGGTTAGATACTTTACAAATACGGTAATAATATTAAAATGCAAACATGGCTTTTAGTCATAAAATGAGAATTTGATTGTATTATAAGATAAGAATGTTATAGAGTTCTAGGCGGCCCATGCAATAATTACTCCAAACAACATTTCACGCTGTTAATTTTCTCTTAATTAGATTTGACAAGTTTGGTCGGAAAGTATTATTTCGACTACATGTACAATTGGTTTGAATGAGTCTGAGAAAGCCTAACTAGCTCTAATCAATTTAATTTTTTTAAAACAGGTCGTTTTCTACAGTTGCATAAAAAAAATTGTATCTACCATGACCATCACTGTTCATATCTGATATGCGAGTTTATGACCATCTACACACAATATAAGAAAATACAAAGTAAATAAATAAATGAATAAATAACACATATATCCATACAAAATTATTGACGTGGATGAGCTTAGGGTTTGATGATTGGGTAGGTTGTATATATAATCCTGCCAAATAATTGACACTTTGCAAAGAAAAAGTTGGGAGCTAAGACAACGTTGTGCCGAATTACAAAGATTGGAAACACCACTAATATTTTGTGACGCTGTCACTTTATTTGGTCGTTAGCCTAATAGTCCATCACATTTTGTTCTAATCTTACCCTTTTCTTGGTCAAACAACCTCATTAAAAATGGATCTCTTATATTCTCTTCCAGAAAAAGACATCATTTTGAGCTTCTGTTGAAAAGTTCTGTATTGTCTATTTTCCCTTGGAAAAGTATAGATTCAGGCAATTTTATTAAAAATCAAATAATTAAAATACTAATTGAGAGTCAAATGACAATTCAGTGGTATCATGTTGTCTCAGTTTTTTCAATGTTTTATATATATAGCCAGCCACCGATGAATAATACAGAGATTATGCAACTAATTAAAACAAATGAATTTAGTTTGGACTTTAGTATTAGTCATCAGGATGAAAGAGACAGAGATGCATGCATTAAGTATGAATCAGAGATTGACTAAAGTGTCACATCTGTAATAAAGTTTTATACAGCTGTGGAAATTAAAATGGAACTTACATCTGTAATAAAGTTTTATCTTTAATACTTCCTCCGTCCCGCTTAAAATGTCTCATTTCTTTTGGAAATAGGTATTTAGAATAAAAGTATAAAGTAGTTAAAGTGTTAAAAAGTGGATATGATCCACACTTTTTGAAGAGATAATTATTTCCTAAAATAGAATGAGACATTTGTAATGGGACAATCAAAAAAAAAAAGTGGGACACTTTAAATAGGACAGAGAGGGTACTATTTATAATTCAGTTTCATTCAAATAATATTCAATAAGTGGATACATATTGGTCCATGTAAAAGGTGGATATATATAACTCTCTACATCCATGTACCAAAACCCGAACCCTAATTATTTTATTAACTATTTAATGTAATAAATTAATTAATAAATTTTAAATAAGTTAATAAATTTTTAGTTGATATTAATAATTTTTTGTTAAAATTAATAAACCAAAATTCAAAATTAGTAAATTATAATTAGATTTAATAAATCCTAATTATAGACTTATAGTTAATAAACTATAATATAAATTAATAAATTTTAATTTTGCATTAATAAAACCTAATTTAATTTATTAAATTTATTTTAGAATCAATAAATCCTAATTGTGAATCAATAAATTTTAATTTTAAATTAATAATTTTAATTAAAAATAATAAATTTGAAATATAAATTAATAAAACCCAATTATCCTATATCATAATTAATATATAATTACCTTCATTAATAAAAATGAGCGCACAGTGAGACTGAGCCCAACCAAGTTTTTGTCAAATTCAAAAGTGGCTTTTGATTGCCAAAATAGATTGTAGCCTACAATCTACCTTGAGTTTCAATTTAAATGTGGAAATAATTTAAACTAACCCCTACAATTTAGGATGTTGAATTGATTACTAATACTCCTATTCAGAAGAATAAATATAATTTTTAGTAATAACTTTTATATAAACACGGCTGTTACTCAACCACAAATTTGTAGTGTGGTATTATTATTCACTCATATAATGTTGAGAGATCGCTATTGGATTTCATTTTGTTTATGATTAGAAATCGTCCGATATCTTGCATCTATACGACCCAAGCAAAGCCCTCAAGGGGAAAAAATGACAAACTAGTACTCTCTTTTACCAAGAATGGAAAATTAATATTGGAAATGCACAAGGCACACAATAATAGTGACCATTAAGATTTTGTCAAGCTGCAATAATGCAATGTTGAAAAATAGAAAAGAAGAGTTACAATTATCAAACAATGTAAGAAGTGATGAAAATGATACTTCCACTTTGCACTATATATATATAATAAAATGGCATGCCAAGAAATAGTAGTAAATATAGATATATAATGTCACAAAACATAGAATTATGGAGGTGTGTAGGAGGCCAAGAAAAGAAGTAGTAAATTTGGGGAAGCATATGCATATCCCACATCCAGCACAACCCCATATCTCTTCCTCAGGATATGGGGCACTATGCTTTATTCACGGGATGTTGACTACATCTCATTTTTCATTATTGCCTTAAATTAATGCCATTTTGAACCACTATATTTCTATCTTTTTTTTCTTTTCATGACTTGAGAATATTTGTTCGTAAATCACTGCACTGCTATAGATTTTTTAATCCAAACACTACTACAGCAAGATGTAAATCCAGCCATTTTATAGAACACGTTAAATGAACATATGTTTCATTTTTAAAGAAGATGTCAAGCACAATGTGTAATGTGTGTATATATGTATAGCTAGTTTTAAACTTTGATTAGCTTTATTGTATGGATATGGAAGTTGAAGAATCATAGATATTGATGGGCAATTAATTGAAGTGACAGACAATGTGGTAGTAGGTTAGCAACAGTTGAAAATGCCATGAGTATTAATTCAATTAGGCAGACGAATAAATGTTTGTTGTCCCTACATTTTGGGCCGCTTTTCTCCCATATTAGCTTTTCTTGATTCATTTCTTTAGGAAATTTAATTAGGAAAGGAAAAAATGGGTTTTTTTAAAAAAATGATAAAAAAATAAAAATAAATTGCAACTCTCAGTGAGGTGTGCCATAGGAGAACTCAATTTATGTGAACTTAAAGGATATAAATGGCTGGAGAGTGGATATATGTTGAGTGAACTTTTATCACGAACACACCAAATCTAATTATAACTTCTTAAAATAGAGACTATTTTTGCCCTTTTCCACGGGAAATTGATCAAATATGTGATCATGATGTAAAGGCATAAAAGATCCACAAATCATAATCGGTGTTTTTTATATCTTTTCTTTTTATGAAATAATCATGAGAAACTCGTCGTCGTTACCTACGATATGTAAACTCTACGTTTCTGTATAATAACATGCAAATCACACAAGAAATAAACCACACTTGAAAAATCAAACTTGACATACTCAAATTTATAGGGACGTTAATGGGATTCGAACTTGTTAGCTTCTGACAATAATAACCTACTAGAAGTGGTCTTAAATCATGTCAAAAAAACTAAAAGACATTGTGTAAATAGCGATTTCGATTGGTTGTTGAATTATTCAAAACTAATTCAATTAATAATTTGAATATTTGGAATCTAAATTGTATCTCAATCCGCATATATACATAGGGGTGTCTAAACGGTTTTCGGTTTTCGGTTAAAACCGGAACCGAACCGAAACCGACAAATTCGGTTAACCGAAAACCGACAAATTTGGTTATCGGTTCGGTTTCGGTTCCAGAGTTGAAAAAAAATTCGGTTATTGGTTAACCGATAACCGAACGGTTCGGAACCGAAAAACCGAAAAACCGTTTTTTATTTTTAATTATTATTTTAATTATTAATTAATTAATTAAAAATTATAAAAATCAATTTTTAATTATTACTTTATCAATTATTGTTAAATATTTTATCTATTTTTAATAAGTTTCAGTTTTTAATTATTATTTTATTTATTTTAATTATTATTTTATTTGTTTTTATTATTATTTTATTTGTTTTTATTATTAATTAATTTTAATTCGGTTTTTCGGTTAACCGAAAACCGAACCGCCGGAACCGATCGGTTTTCGGTTAACCGAAAATTTAAAAGCAGTTCGGTTTGGTTCTCTTTTCGGAGAAATTCGGTTCGGTTAACCGAAACCGAACCGTTAGACACCCCTATATATACACGAGATTTACTAATTCAATAATTGGAAGCGTGGCTTTACGATAATCTAAATTAAAATCCCTCCCTAAATCAAATTTACATAAATATGAAATAATAATAAGTACATTATAAAAGATAAAGCCAGAAGGCAACAAAAATAGAGAGATATTCAAGTAAGAGCTATTTTTAACACGAGAACTAAAAATCATGAAAATTCGTTATGTACAAAATAAATTCGTTATGAAAATTAGGTAGTTGTGTTGGTTACACAGAAATGGGATAGTGATTACTGCGTTCATTCTCAACCCTATGGTTGGTTAGATTTTTACATTAGGAATAACTATTTCCGAATGAATGCTTCTTCTCATGTACATGAGATTAGTTATTCCTTTACTCGTCATGGTATTAGTTATTCCCATGAACATGAGATTAGCCAAATTTATTTATTTTTTCTAACAAAAGTATTCTTATTTATTTTTTATCTTATAAAATAAATAATAATAATAATAATAATAATAATAATAATAATAATAATATTAAATTAGTAGTATTTATAATAATCAATAAATAGTATTGCTATTAATAAATAATTATAATATAATAATAGTGATAACATAATAAGTAATAACTAATACAATAAATAGTTATATTAAGATAATATTATTATTATTATTATTATTATTAATTAATAATTATTATTATAACAACAACAAGAACAACAAGAAGAAGAAGAAGAAGAAGAAGAACAACAACAACAACAATAATAATAATAATAATAATAATAATAATAATAATAACAACAACAACAATAATAATAATAATAATAATATCAATAATAATAACAACAATTATTATTATTATTATTAATATTAATATTTTATTATTATTATTTTATTATTACAGTAATAATAATATAAACTATAAAAATAATAGTTATATTTTATTTCATTCATATTTATTCATTCCTTATACATGTTAGCCATAAGAATCATATTTCATTCAATTCCTATCATCATTCCATTACAAAGTTTATTCCATTCATAACTAATTTCATTTATACGTATCAGTCATCACCTTAATGCATTCGTCGGAAAAGTTACTAAATCCAAAATTTATAATTTTCAGCCAGGTTTCGAATCTCATTAGGGACGAAAAATCATCTTTTGGATTCAGTAATTTTCTCATCGGATTCATTAATTTTCACAACGAATTCATCATTTTTTTTATTATCAAGTTATCACCATAAAAAATGTTTTCCCCTTAAGTGTCCCATATATATATAAGCTGTGGATGAAAATATTAGCGTGTTCACCTAATGATGTTGCAGGTCACTCAAGCTATGAGCATAGCTTGAGTTCATTTTCCCATATTTCATGTTTATTTTTCATTTTATAATAATGTACATGACAATCTAGAGGTGGGTACACTTGCGTCCTCGTTCATAAATAAGTGATAGTTACCATCAAATTATATTATTTAAATGTTGTATGTGTTTCGGCTAAAATTATAATGTATTACAGTTAAATTTGAAATTGAAAATTTGAAAATTATGAAATTCATATTTACTGATTTACAATCAATAGATACCCCGGACACATAAACCAAAAGTGAATTAATGCTCTAATAATGTAATAAAATCTTACAGAAAAAAAACCTCTAATAAAAATAAAATAAATATAAGACGGTACAAAATTATTTGTAGAATAGAAGAATCCTCGAGAATTCAACACACGTAATACATCCGGCCTTGCTAATTGCTTCTACTCCCACAATTGGAATCAAACAAGGAAATTCTTGCATGGATAAGTAACGAATTTTACCCTTTATAATTAAATCCAATTAATCTTTATTTCAATACCAAATTAAACCCATCATATCTCATCTCCTCCATGGCTCCGCAACCAAACAACGACAGTGAGAATTCGAAGCAAAAAAATTCGATCAAGAGCTGAGAGAAAATATCTCCGCCCTAACCCGCCGCCTCGGCAAATATGAGAGTTGGAGCTCCCACAATCTAGACCTCGACGACGAGGAAGAAGAAGAAGTAAGCATCGTCACCTTGGCCGGACGCCACCTCGGAGCCTCCATGCGCGGCGTCATGGACTACAAGGCCCCGCCGGAGCTCCGCCGCCTCCTACGCCGTCAACAGCAACTTCCAAGACATCAACAACTCCGTCATGCTCGGCGGCAGTTTCGAGACCAATGATCCCGGCGTTCATGGGAATATCCCCGACTGCGTCGACCAAAACGACGTCGTGGGCAGGAATGATAGAAGGGCAGGAGAGGGACCCACCATCGTGTCAAACGCTCCGACAATGTTAGCGGCACTGATAGTCATACAAAATGAGATGACCATGTTGTTGATAACGTACCACGGTGGATAAGGGAACGGTTTTAGGATTTGACTGTTCTATTTTTTTTTGTGAATAATACCATTTAGAATATTGATAATTATTAATATAAATAAAATAAAATAAATTATTATGAAAGTTGATGCATCGTTGGAAAATTACGAATCCAAAATTCAACATTTTCACCTAGTTCGAATCCCATTGGAGACAAAAATTCTATTTTCTTTGGATTTTTTTGGATTCAGTAACTTTCCCGACGATTCATCAACTTCTACAGCGAATTCATCACCTTTTGATTTTCATATTGTCACGATAAAAATGGTTCTCACGTTAACTCTCTCCTATATAGTTAGTTAGTTAGTTAGTTAGGTTCAAATAAGAATCATTTTTAACGTGAGAATTAAAACCATAATTTTTTTGCTATGAACAAAATGAATTCGTTATGAAAATTGATGCATCTGCTGAGAAAGTTACTGAATTAGAAATTCGAATACCATAAGGGACGAATTTTTTTTATTTTTTGGATTCAGTAACTTTCATGACAGATTCATCAATTTTTGTAAAGATTATCAAGATTCAATCTCAATGATTTGTATTGCGATAATGATAAACAAGACAAGATTTTACGTGGTTCGATCAAGAATTATCTACATCCACAGATGAGGAGCTGTTTCACTATATGAACAAGAAAGAGTTTATAGATACAAGCTTCACAAGCTAACAACACAAGGAAAGATGCACAACTCTCAAGCCCTTTTACAATGACTATAACTGCTCTATCTCTCTTACCTCTTCTCTGCAGTTTTTCTATCAAGAATTGTACACTTCTAAGAACTCTCTCTGCTGCGTAAGAATTAACCAATGAAGATATATCTATCTACCCTTTTATACAACTGAAAACAAAAAAGAAAAATATCCTAACTTTTCCCATGCATTAACCGTTGATCAGTTAGTTAGTTGCAACTGATCTAACTAACAGATATAGCCATGCAAAATGACTTTCAGTCTTCTTGGGTTTTCACGCACAAGAGAAACTCTTCCAAGTAAATGTTTATATGCAGGCACACATATAACAATTCTCCACCTTGACTGCAAAGAAACTACAAGCACCTCACCTTTCTTCAACTTATCATATTAATCAGAAAAATATGTATTCTTCTTCACAGAGCACAACCCAACTAATTTGCAGAAGTATTCAAATTTGTTCGTAGGTAGAGATTTTGTCAACATATCACCGCATTGTCTTGATTGGAACTTTGACTACCTTCACGCATCCTTTCTCCACAATATCTCTAACAAAATGTAACCTCACATTAATATGTTTACTTTTTCGTGAAACACTTGATGTTTTACCAAGTGTATAAGACTTTGACTATCACATAAAATTGTGATGATCATGTATAATGTTCAACTCTTATAGCATTCCTCGAGCCAAACGCCTTCTTTAACGACCTCCATAATGTACCATATATTCTGACTCAGTCGTAGAAAGAGCCACAACAGACTGCAACATAGATTTCCACTTCACAGCTGACCCGAACAAGTTAAATACATATCCCGATTGAGACTTTCTTGAGTCTATGTTTCCAGCATAATTTGCATCCACGAATCCTAGAAGTTTATCTCTTACTTCTCCTTCTTTATGCTGAAACATAATTCCAATATCATTTGTGGACTTAAGATACCTTAGAATCCCTTTCAAAACCTCCCAATGAAGCTTTCCTGGATTAGACATATATCTACTAGTTACACTAATTGCATGAGCCAAATCTGGCCTTGTACAGATCATGGAATACATGATGCTTCCTACCACATTTGCATATGGGATTTTACTCATCTCCACTTGTTCTTTGTTAGTTGATGGACTCTGATCTCAGTTAACCAAACATGTTGTGCTAAAGGTACTTTAACTCCTTTAGCCTCATTCATGTTAAACTTTCTGAGAAGCTTCTTGATGTAATCAATTTGTACCAAAAATAGCTTACCTTCTTCTCTTTTTCTGTAGATATCCATGCCAAGAATTCTTCTTGCTTCACCAAGATCCTTCATATCAAACTCCTTACTCAATACAGTTTTAACTTTATCAACCTCAGTTTTAGATTTGCTTGCCACAAGCATATCATCAACATACAACAATAGGTAAACCAATGTTGAATCTTCAGTTAGTTTCAAATATACACATCTATCATGTAATGACCTCTTGAAACCAATGTTAAGCATAAACTCATCAAACCTCTTGTTCCATTGCCTTGGACTTTGTTTTAATCCATATAAAGATTTACGGAGCGCATGCACACGAGATTCCTTACCAACAACCTCAAAACCTTCTGGTTGAATCATATAGATATCCTCCTCCAGTTCTCCATTCAAGAATGTTGTTTTAACATCCAATTGATGCAATTCGAGATCCCATTGAGCTGTTATAGCAAGCAGAATGTTGATAGAGCAGTGTTTGACTACATGAGAGAATATCTCTTTGAAATCTATACCCTCTTTTTGAGTAAATCCTCTAGCTACAAGTCTAGCTTTGTATCTAATCACCTCATGACCTCCTATAACCTCCAGCTTCTTCTTGTAGAAGCACTTACAGCTTACACACTTTTGTGTTTTGGGTTTAGGAACCGCCTCGTGTTTTATTTTTAAGAAGAGAATCCATTTCTTCCTTCATAGCTTTAATCCATAACTGACTTTCTGCATAGTTAACATCTTCTTGGTAAGTCCTTGGTTCTTGACAACTGATTTTCTCTGCTATGTGTAGAGCATATGAAACACTATCAGCATGACCATATCGATTTGGTGCTTTTATAGATCTTCTTATTCTGTCTCTAGCTAACTGATATTCAGATAACTCATTGTCTGAAGTTGAGACATCAGTGGTATCTTCAGGTTTTACTTCAGTATCAAATCCAACTTTATCCTTTTCTTGTCTCTTTTCTGGATCAGAAAATTCTACCTCAAAGTCAGTGTTCTTCATTGCATCAGGAATTTTAAGATATGACATTACCTCTTCCTTGAACACAGCATCCTTTAAATGATCGTATGTTTTTGGAAGACCATTTAGTAACAAAATAGCTTTATCTTCATCCTCAAGACTGACCTCAATGTCTTCGAGGTCATCAACTGCCTTGTTAAACTCATCCAGTTGATCAAGAATGCATTTATCTTCAGTGATTCTGTAGGCATAAGATCTCTGCTTCATATATAGTCTATTAGCCAATGACTTTGTCATATATAGATGCTCTAATTTCTTCCATACAGCTGTCTCTTCTTTTGCAACCTCTCTTAAAACTTTATCACCAAGACATAGAATAATGGTGCTATGGGCTTTTTGCATTACCTCTCGGTATTTCTCTTTATCTTCTTCTATTTTTAGTGATTTGCTGTTGTCGAGAGCATCTGCAGGTCCTTGTTACACAAGGATTGCCTTCATCTTCAGCCTCCATAGCGCGAAATCATTCTTGCCTATTAAAATTTTCTGATTCGAATTTTGCCATAGCCATTGATCTTGACACCAACCTTTTTCTTTTGGATTCTTGTCAATTTTCAAAATAGATCCAACGAGGTAGCCAACAGATCTCCTCTTGTGCGGTTCCCACAGATGACGCCACTTGTAAAGATTATCAAGATTCAATATCAATGATTTGTATTGCGATAATGATAAACAAGACGATATTTTACGTGGTTCGGTCAAGAATGATCTACATCCACGGATGAGGAGCTGTTTCACTATATGAACAAGAAAGAGTTTACAGATACAATCTTCACAAGCTAACAACACAAGGAAAGATGCACAGCTCTCAAGCCCTTTAACAATGACTATAACTGCTCTATCTCTCTTCCCTCTTCTCTGTAGTTTTTCTATCAAGAATTGTACACTTCTAAGAAATCTCTCTACTGCGTAAGAATTAACCAATGAAGATATATCTATCTACCCTTTTATACAGCTGAAAACAAAAAAGAAAAATATCCTAACTTTTCCCATGCATTAACCGTTGATCAGTTGGTTAGTTGCAACTGATCTAACTAACAGATATAGTCATGCAGAAATGACTTTCAGTCTTCTTGGGTTTTCACGCACAAGAGAGAAGCTCTTCCAAGTAAATGTTTATATGCATGCACACATATAACAATTTTCACTGTAAATTCATCATTTTTTTATTCTCGTGTTCTTATGATAAAAATGGTTGTCACATAACTCTCCCCTATATATAACAATCCCCTATATAGTGTTATATATATATATATATATTGGACGAACTTTATGGCTATCCGGATTCAATTATTTATTGTCTGAAAATAACAACGATGGGTTATTTGTGGTCATCTCAATTTCCATGCTGTGATTGTCGGATTCCATGTGATATCGAGACCTGTTTACACCAAAAAGATTCTTTGTTGGAATCTCTTACAATGAATAACTTTGAAAATAACGATTCATTAATGTATAGCCACATCATTGCAGACGTTGAATTTTATTTCAGGAGACTGTTTGATGTAAGGTTTTACTATAATATATCCAAATATTATTGTTTACGGTTTGAATTATTTCTGAAAGTTGGTTATTTATTAATCGTTGTTTTGAGAAATCTTTCACTTTAATTTGAACAGCTGTATGCTAATTAAAGATTTTTTATAAATAACTAAAAAAATGAAATTATACTGAAAAAAAAATTAAAATTAAATAAATTCGAATGCCGGAATATCATAGCGTTTTATATGTGTGTGTGTAATATCTGCAATAGACATGGCTATTTATCCCAACTGATTGCCACTTAAAAATATCAATATCAAAATCAAATCATCGTAAACTGTATCTTACTGGATCGGGCCTCGTTGGGTTAGAGGCTTCTGTAAAAACCTTTATTAAATATGTAAGGGTACGAAAACATAATTTAGCAAACATTATATTGAATAAAATACATACAAATGTGGTTATTATTGGAGTATGGAATTTGAATGGGCTTAGGGTTAAGGTTAAGTTATTATCTATTTAATAGCCGATTATCAATGTAATTTGTATCCGAAACATATATTGAAATCTATGGCTTATCATCGCCTTCATACGTAGTGGCAAGACAAACTGGGTAAACAATTCTTGTGTTCTTTATTTTTCTGTCCTGATTATGGTGTGTGTTTTTCGTAACATTTATTTACATTTTGAAACCACTATCAATGTTCCACAAGTTTGTTAAAAGTGAAAACACTTACAAAAATTACAATTTTAATCACCACCTAGTTTCTAGTGAGATGAGATATTGTCCATATTTTTATATTTTTTTGTTAATTAATACATAATTAAAGAATGCATCATGATGGAATCGAACTTGAAATCTTTGATCTCAGGTATTAATCACTCTACCATTGGACCAACATATGTACACGAGATATTGTCCATATTACTAAGTGCGTGGCTCACTTATGTAAACAATTTGTCGATTGTGATTAGCCTAAACATGTCATCTATTACATGGAAACTTATGATCAAGCTTCGCCACAAACTTCTGAAGCCCGCTACCTTTTTTGCAAAATTTGTGACTGCTGTATGAATCTAGAATTCTGATTTAGGATGCAATATTGCCATTTTATATGTATATACACAAATATAAACATAAACGTGGACATTGCATCCGATATGTATTTAAGAGAATATATGCCCTGTCTCATAACTCAAAAGGCCTTTATTAATTATTATCCACTCTACTAAATAATCATTGATTCGATTCTTGTAAATATCTCAATAATTTTGTCTACTCCATTTTCTAGTAGGCCAAGTATTTATTTTATTTTCCTTTCTTTTGAGGGTCATGAATATAATCATCATCATAATCAATTGGTTGAATATTGATAGGTTAAATAAACGACTTAAAAGGATGAGTATCCAATATATGTAATAAATATATAAGTGTGTACCATTTCCAATAACCCAAAACGTATATAGGCAGTTAATTACTCAAAATAGCATGTGGTCGTAAATTTCAATTGGGACAAGGCACATCGAGAGAAACAATGGAAAAAAATAAAAGGTTAAATCTTACCTCAACCCCATCTATACTATAAGTTAATATGAATCAATTAGTATACATAATACAAATACCACTGTTTTGAATACCAATCAACAATTACAATAATAGATTTAGTTTTTCTTTTTCCTTTTTCCACCTCTCCTCAGATATTTCAACTTCTCATTTTCGATTATGAAAAAAATAGGTATTACATAACAAGAATTTGATTTCGTTCCTATTATCCTTTCTCGAAAAGATGTATTATTCACATTATCAAAAGTAAAAGATTTCTTCGTTTTGATAGTTATTTACTTAATCGGTGGACAGGAACATACTCTGACTCTAGGTCGAAATCATGGGGAGTACTTCTTAAGAATTTCTAATAACTTATAACCCCAATTCGAATTATTTTTCTATAACAAAATATCCTATTGGATAATTTTCAGTTTGAGTTAAGAAATATTTAAAATTTTCTGTTACTTTTTCGGAATCTATTCTTCCTTCTTTATTCTCAGAAGGACCTTTCGGGTTTAGATTGAGAGATTCTGATTTCTCAATCTACCACTTCTTAATAAATATTACTCCATCCGTCCACTAAATTCGTGCATTTAATTCCATTTTGGTCCGTCTACAAAAATATTCATTTTCCTTTTTTGGAAACATCAACTTTACATTTTTATCCTAAACATATCTACTTATTTACAAAAAACCCACTATGACCCACCTTTTTACACTCAACATCCATTAATATATTCATTTATTATCCTCATGACATACTTTTTTATACTCACTTACTTTAATTCATTACAATTTATTAAAACTCGTGCCACCAAAATCAATGAACGATTTTGGTGAACGGAGGAAGTACTTTTTATTATCAACTAATTACGAAGAATACATTACTAAATAAGAAATTTCATTATATTATAGCACAAAATAAGAATGTAACAGAATATAAAAACTTGGCATATAGCAACTTTACAAAACCAGATCACAAACTTCATAGATTACTAGATTAGTAGTTCGTGAAGAAAAAAAAGGGAAAAAAGAAGAAGAAACTGAAAACAGAGGAGGGAAAATAAATTTAAAGGAAATAAACTAAAACGATGGAAATCATATCGACAAAAAATTAAATAAAAATATTGGCCATTTCTATCTATCTATATATCCGACGCAAACAGGAGAGACTCTAAACCCAAACACACAACAAAACCCGCAGTTTCTACCCTAACACAAACCTTCCGCCGCCGACATTTTCCGGCTTAAATTCCGATGAATATCCGGCAATAATCGAAGCCAAAATTTTCCAGCTAGAATGATCAGAAGAGATTAACGGCCGATCATCGGTGGTCGCATTCGCCATGTCGCTATCGTGCTCCGACTGCTTCTCCGACCTTCTCTGCGGCGAGGACTCCAATATCATATTCGCCACCGGCGTAGATGACTTGCAGGAATATTCATCGGACATCGAGTCCCGCCCACCGGACTTCGAGGAATCCATCGCCGGACTTTTAGAAGACGAGAGAGATCTCGCCGGAATCAATTCACCTCTCTCACATCAATCGATCGATGCTTCTACAAGGGCGGAATCCGTTGCATGGATTCTCAAGGTATATTCCTAATTCCAGACTCCGTTTCATTGGTCTTCACTATCATGCGCAGGTGGCGAACCGTGGCTTGATCAGCCGCACAAATTAGGATGGAGTTTCTAGAATACGCTGGTGGCGCACAGTATTGCCAATAGTTCTGTATTGAAAGTGTCCTAATAGTTCTGCATTAAGGATACTGGCGGCGCAGTTTAGCTGGTAGTGGTCAGATGAGGTAGAATCCACCAGCGGGTGGGGGAAAGTCGGCGGAGTATTCGAGAACGCGATGAAACAGTGGCTAGCGGCGCACTTTAATTAGTGTTCCCGGCGTATTTTATGGTGAGTTGACTTGAGAGTTTTTTGCTTTGCTGCAGGTACAACGGTATTACGGTTTCCAGCCATTAACGGCGTATCTCTCCGTCAACTATTTCGATCGTTTTCTTTACTCCCATCATCTGCCGGTAAGACCCCGTCACCGTCAAATACACTACTTTTCTTGTTCCAAATCACCCTTCACTAATCTCAAATTTCACATCCATTCAGTAATTAGTATCAATAGATAATATTGGCTTTTTTTCTTCATCTAAAACAATAAAAACTGACGTTTAATATGAATTTGACAATGACATGTAAATAGAGAATCCTTTACTTAATATAAAATTCAGCTTGGGTATAGTTAAAAAATAATAAATAAACTCCATGACTTTGATGTAAAATTTATGAATACAGGTTATATTGGTAATGTAACAAGATATTATAAAGTACAACTATACATCACTTATGTCTTTTTGGTTAAATCTATGTATATTCTTGTATATATAAATATCATTCTTTGTCCCACCACTCACTGTCCACTAATTAAATTAATATTATACCAATTTGGTGTTTATGGAGAAAGATTGTCACACGTATGGACTATACTGTTACAAATTAAAGGGTGCTTTCATTACTCACAATTAGTTCCGCCTACTCCCTAATTAAACACCAATAGATAGCATCAATTAATTATATATAAACTACCAATAAGTACTGTTGATGGGGCGCCCTTTTCCTAATACATTATTATTTGATGGCTTTGATGAGATTATGCAGTGTGTGAATGATGACTCAATATTAAGCATGCTTGTTAATCATAATAAATAAGCAAAATTATCTTCTCTATAATTTAATAAGGATTGGTCCATTTGTCCCCTGGTGGTTTATAACAACCTAGGAACTAATGCATTGTATTGGGCACCGTTTTTTTAAATGTATTAGTTTTTGCGAATCACACCTAGTCTTTTTTTTTTCTTGGTTTATTTTGCATGCTAGTGAATATTCCTTTGAATAATTGCAGAAAATGAACGGGTGGCCGATGCAACTGTTGTCTGTTGCATGTTTGTCATTAGCTGCTAAGATGGAGGAACCTCTTGTTCCTTCGCTTCTGGATCTTCAGGTAATTATTTTTATTAATATGATAATAATAATAATAATAATAATAATAATAATAATAATAATAATAATAATAATAATAAATGTCGTTTTTCTAACAAATTGGGTTGCTTACAATTAAAATTCTTCATTTTAAGGTTGAAAGTGCAAAATTCATTTTTGAACCAAAAAATATTCAAAGAATGGAGCTTCTCGTGCTAAGAGTCTTGGACTGGAGACTTCGATCAATTTCTCCATTTTGTTACTTAAGCCTTTTTGCGGACAAAATTGACCCGACTGCGACATATACCGGCTTCCTTGCATCAAGGGCAAAAGAAATCATTCTCTCAACAATGCTAGGTATTGTATAATCAAAATCTTCTGCATTAACTATATATGTGATTTTGACTTTTATACACATATTAATTAACTAATTGATGATATATATATAGGTGTATGATGTATGCATGCATGTGCATGCGTGGTGCACATATGTACATAAATGTGTGGCTTACATCAATTATTTTTAAGTACCCAAAAAAAGAAAGCAAGAAAACTTAAATCTCGATTTAATGAAATAGTTGAATTGTTCCATTAAACAGAGGCGAGCTTCCCTGAGTATCGGCCATCATGCATTGCTGCCGCAGCCATGCTTTGCGCAGCAAACGATCCACCGAAATTCTCTTCGATCAGCGCTCAACATGCGGAATCATGGAGTGATGGACTCGACAAAGTAGGAAAAAATTGATCGTATTTACTTATTTTCCAAGGGATAAAAAAAACTGAAAAACTCTTTTGGCAGGAAAGCATCACGAGGTGCCACCAATTGATTCAAAAAATGGCGGGAAAGAAGCAACCAAAGGTGCTGCCGCAGCTGCGGGTGATGACTCGGACCAATATGTCGTCGTCTAGTGACACGTCGTCATCAGCCTCGTCGTCCACCTCACCGTATAAAAGGAGGAGATTGAATAACAAGGGCGTGGATGGGTGAAGACAAGAGTAGCTCTGATTAAGAAAAACAAGGGGGAAACGACTAAAATAATAATAATGGTGGTCCAAGGTTTGTCTAGAATTGAATCCTCAGTTATTTTTATTTCCTGGGAGGGAATGAGATATGTAGATAATGAAGCAGTAGGTATAATGTATGTATGTATGCATTGTGACCACCCATTTCTTTACTGGGAATTGCTAATATCTCGCAGATTCCCAAGAGAAGGGGGTGTGGTACATAGTAATATTTTGTGTGAGAGAGAGTGAAAAATAATTTAGTTGGTAGTGGGGGAGGATGGACTGTGGAAAGAGATGTGAATTCTATTAAAAGGGTTGCATCGAGTATTCAATGAAGGGGATGTGGGTTTGGTGGGACCCAGAATCTCAAGAGATGGAGAAAATAATATCAATCAACGCTGCTGCAAAGAGGAGAGAGAGGCAGAAAACAAGACCACCAAAATGAGGTTCATGGCTCTGTTCTTCATTTTTTTTCCGGTTTTTTGAGTGATGCTAAACACACACGTTTGGTGTGTTGTACGCATGTGCATGTGTGCTTTTTTGGCGGGAATTCTCCCTTTTCCTTATTTTTCTTTCTTTTTCGTCCTAATTGGACTGAATTTTTCTGGGGTGTAGATCGCACATGCGTCTGATGGATGTACGTACGTGCGCTGAATTCTTTTTTTTTTTCCTTTCTTTCCATGTACGATGGAGAGGTAAAGTCTCTTTATGTGGCCAATAAGGAGGTGGCCTACCGTACAGAGGTCTTTGGGGCCTTTTTTTTCGCTCTTGATTGTGTTGTATTTGGACGCAATAATAATGAAAAAGCAAAACATCATTTGTATTTTTGTAGTAAGTCACCCTAACCCCACCCGACCGACCTCAACCCATTTATCGGGTGTCTGTGCGATTGCATGTGACTGATCAATGAAGATTTTGTAGGCTTGCCATTTGGTTTATGAGTGAGTATGAATGAATCAGTGGATGTGATTGTAGATGAAGGGACTGAGCCTCGGTCCCTCCTCTGCAATAAAAGACTCATTCAATCAATGAAACCCCCCTTTCTCGTGACGTTGCCTCTTTAAATCGAATCCCGACGAGACGAATATATTATTAAAAAATAAAACCATATCATGCTCTTTTATTTTTAATTTGTAAGAAGTTCGTATCGCTACAGTACCATGTTTTAATAATTGTTTAGGAAGTGGAGATAATTTAAATACAGGGCAAGGAAAGGAAGTTGTCCCAATCCCCCATATACCCGACATACAATTTGTCGATTTTAGTTTGTATTAAAAAAGGAACATGGCTCGTGGTCATCTAAATGTGGTCTGTAAAAGGTAATATGGGATATTGATCGATAAGATGGTACGAAATTACTTAAGTACCAAAAAATTGGGGGAGTCCTCTATCAATCATGCTTTGTGTTTATATATCCAATCCAACAGCTGGTGTGGGTGGTGGTCCACTTTGCATATATAATATAAGCAGTCTGTTACAAGTTTTGTCAGCTATAGACTTGAGATTACCTCATTAGACTGGCATCTAATTTAATATATATAAATGAACTGAGAAGAAAGAAAACACTGGCCTATGGATATTGGTGAGGCCCTAGCTAAAACTAGGGTCATCATATTACGTTGAAAAAACTGTTATATATTTAATTTTGATTAAATGATTACCATGATTGATTTCCAGTAACTAGAATTCAGTCTGTCTAATTAATCTTGATTAAATGAATGATGATTTTTATGTTGATTAATACATCTTTATTAAAATGTATCCATTTATGAAAATCGACGAGATTGGTTCCTAATTTCTATAGGATAAAAAGTTTTTATTTGATTCACTCTAGTGTGTCTATATATATGGTGTATAACTTTTGTATTATTGTTCTATATATGTATTACATGCTTTTTTATTACTCCTTCCATCCCTAATATTTATTCTTAAGAATCTTTGACATAACTTTTAATAAAAATTGTGGGATGTATCGTGAATGTAGAAGGGATCTCACATGAGTGTAGTTTTAATTTAATTAGTGGTGAGTCATGAATGGTAAAATATACAAATAAATAATATTGTTTAGAATAATAAGTAAGGATGGTGGATCGTAGACCATGAGTGGTAAAAATGTATAAATAAATGGTGTTGTGAGGATAATAAGTATGGAATTTCCATGGGATAGTATCCATAAATGTCATATGAACAAATATTGGAGATGCACCGAAAAGAAAAGCAGAAACAAATATTGACGACGGATGAAGTATTATTTATATGTGTATTTCATATTGTTCTCGATTAGGAACGAAAAGTGCGGGATCATGGGACCATGATTTCAGATAAAACTCCGGATATTTGGGTAATCGGCATTGATATGGAATAGGCCATTTGAAATTGCACAAAAACTTTAGGCAAGGTCCTTTTACCAATTTGAATCTAACCATATATGTGGAGTCTGGAGTGGCTCCCATAATCAATAATATAGTAAAAACCTAGCTAATTATTTAAAACGATGGATCACGAAAGAAGTAGCTATCTTCTTTTCAATTATTTGTGGTACGTGGCAAATGCGAATTAGATGGAGATCAATTTTTAGGCTAAGACGTCAAGATTTAGACTATTTGAGCAATATATATTGAACTTTAGTGTTTTCCCTCTGCAAAAGGTTACATAGCTTATTGCGCGGGTTTGTTAGGCAATTAACAACCAATTACCATAATCAATTATGCAATATAGCAGCCAGGCCACCAGACGACTAACTACATCAAACAAAAATTAAATGTGATGAAAGAAAATTAGTGAAAAGAGATACTCCCTCTTTCCCATTTAAAATGTTTCACTTTCCTTTTTGAGTTGTCTCATTACAAATGTCTCATTCCATTTTAGGAAATAATTATCCCTTCAAAAAATGTGGACCCTACCTAATTTTCAACACTTTAACTACTTTATACTTTTTTCTTAAATACCGTGTTCAAAGAAACGGTATAATTTAGATAATATATAAGACACAAGTGGTAATATCAGTAGCAGCTTTAACTTTCTTCCATATTCTTGACATTAGTTGAAGAGACTGCAATGGCAAAATCGACATTTTGTCAACGAATTGATTTTTTTCTTTTTCATGTCACATACATATATTACAATTTCTCGTTTTTTTTATACATTCGAATTTGCAGTAATATATTCAATGGTTTTTGCCAATATAAATTAGGAATTAAATTTAGCGACGTGTTATGATGTGATCAATAGGTAATTTGCCCAACGAGGAATGGACGTACATAATATTAATTGATCCTTTTGGTGTTGCTAATTCTATCCACAACAGTCATAAAAGTTAATTATACGCAATACATGTGTGTGTAAATTATAATAAAGAAAAGTTAAACATAAGCGTCAAAAAATAAATAATATTGGCAGCTTGGAAACTTTTGTTAGGATGTGCATGGGGTCGTGATTGTGAATGATGTAATGTAATGGTCATAAAATGTAAAACAAGGTAATATATAATTATATTGAATATTCTGTTTCAATACATAGATTTCCACTACGATGCCCCCTTTATTTAGTGACAATACTGTAAAAGCTTGATCAGTTGCATGTTCCACGTTCCCACAATTCTATCACGATACTTATACTAAAATGATTATTTTTCTTTTTCTTTTATAATTACTTACCCTTCAATAGATATCAATGAATCAATCATATAGCTTATGGCTAGCTAAAATATTGACTCTAGATTTTGCAAAATCTAGATCTTGACGAAACTTATAGCTTATATTCATGATATTGCCTACACTACATTCTTTTTTTTTTTCGATTCAATACAGAAATTTAAAAGTCACGTCATTATGGATTCGAACCCGAGACCTTTGGCTTCGGGCATTAACCACTCTACCACTAGGCCAACACACACACACCTACCCTACATTCTATGTTTGAACAGTGGAACCAAGTATATACATAAGATATATGAGTGTGATCTATAAAGAGAATCCTAAGTGGTCTTTCTCGTAAAAGCCATAAAAACTTTTCTCTCTCCCCATGAATTGCACGTATATATTGGCGGGGTATAGGAGAGCGTTCTTCAGTCACTTTCTCCTACTCCTTTTACGTGAAATAGATAAAATAAATTCAATTAAACTAAATTTTCAAACTTTTTTAGGCGTATGTGTGACAATTGACAAAGATAAAAGAGGACCTAAAAATTCAGCTTTTTGAAAAAAATATTTTATTTTTTGTGCAAGACTGGTACGTGCCTCTCGTGGGGCGCTTGTATTGGACCTTTGAAATGAAGTTTATTTCAAAAGTTGGAATCATTCTCACAATTTCTCTTATTTTTCTCAGATACAGCTGAGATTTTATGCTGAATGCTAGACAGCATCACTTGCATTTCTAATGGTCCCCATTTCGAATTCATTTTTATTTTGAGGAAAATAAAAAATATAATCGAAACAAAAATACCCCTTTCTTGGAATATCAAATGTGTAACATATCATGATATCGCACTAAATATTAGTATTTGTGTATTATTATTCTGTTTTTCCAGAGAACATTCTGTATATGAATTTTGTTATAATATTTCGTTATCATAGTATCTGAAGCAATCATATATATGTAGATGATGTAGATGTAATAAAAACATGATGTGCATGATTACTTATCGACTGCTCTAGGTATAATGATTTTGCTGTAGAAATTTATGAAACATCATTATTCAGCTACTAAAGTTCATACGCTATTTCATCGATTTCTTTTTTCATCTTTAGTCCTATGAAATTTTGTGAAAAAATCTTGATTACCCATCTCATCATAAATTCAACTCTCATATCATACTTTGTCTAAAGGGTGTGTAGATCTTGAGACAAATGATGATTA
This sequence comes from Salvia rosmarinus, assembly GCA_036937905.1. Taxonomy (NCBI): domain Eukaryota; kingdom Viridiplantae; phylum Streptophyta; class Magnoliopsida; order Lamiales; family Lamiaceae; genus Salvia; species Salvia rosmarinus. The sequence continues at coordinate 52,408,393 of CM072823.1, read as the reverse complement.
TATATAATTTTTTGCTTTAACTAATGCATTAAAATAATTTAAAAAAATGGCATTTTCATCAAGATTTTTAAGAAAAAGCAAAGATCACAAGTGAAACATTGCAAGCGATGTACGTTTGAACCTGATAGGTTTGTTAAGAAATGTGTTTTAATTCTCTCTCTCTCTCTAAAAGGGACAGAAAAATTGGCTTTGGATCCCAATTGGAAAGCCACAAAAAGAGCTGAAAAAAATAAAGAGAGTGGAACAAGAATAGAAGCGGTAGAGCCAGAGGTAGTATATATGTATTAATGGAGAGGAGCGTCTGAGAAATGTGATAGTGGCCTCCAATTCATAAAGAGTGGAGACAAAAGAGTCATCTCTATAATCATCAATATAAACTCCATATTTTTTTTTAATCATTAATCTTTTTTTTTTCCTGTCTTAATCGCAAAAAGCAAATAGGAACCACCGCCCTGCTTATTTATAGCTCAACATTGGCATTTTCTGGGATTTATTATGATATTTGTGTATTTAATTGACAAAAGTGGCTTCATAGTTTAAAATCAAATGGTTTCAAATATAAACTATATGTAGCTTTCTTTTCCCTTTCCTTTTGGTCCCAATCCAGTGCATAAGGGATGAAAGTGAATATAAAGATTGTGTTTAGCCGAAAGCTTGGTAAATTTTAACACATTTATCAATTAATAAAATTTTGGTTTATCAATAGAGGGCAAAAGGAAAGGGGGAGAAAGGAGAAGCAAAGAACACATTGAGAGAATGTCAAGATTTGACGAAGTTGATTTTACTTTATTTTTATGTGAATGATTGATTTTTTTTCTTTTTGGCTTAATTCTTCGTTGCCCTATGATTTAATTAGATGGTGGTAAATTTCCTATTTGAAATCAATTAATAGCTTATCTAGATTCAATAGTCTATGGATTTTATTTTAGTGTAAATATCTATAGACGTATACAACGATAGATCTATGTAGGGTGGAGCCCAATGTAAGCCCCTAACTTTTTCTCATATTCATATTATATTAAACCTAATTCAAAATTAATCAAGTATAGAATAATTAAATAATTAAAATAAAGTTATTGTTTGTTGAATTGCTTTATCTTAGTATAGCTTTAGATCTATAATTTTTTCCAAATCATTCAATAGTATGATATGTGCAAACTTGTGATAAAATTTTATCCTAAAAATTTCACTGACCATCGTCTTATTAGAGTATGAATTTAGACATTATATATATGATTTTATAGTGATGCAAGAGTTTCAAGTTTGTATATTTGTTGAGTTGAGTCTACTAATATAATTTTGGCGTTGCTTGTTCCTATTGTTATATTTGAACAAGCACTTTTTGTAATGAAACATGTAAATACTACACTTTGTAGGGGATGATTTTATATATTTAATTTAAGATTAGCTAGTGCTTTATTTTGAGAGAGATTAATGACACAGTTATTAATAAATTTTATATATAGAGATCTCGCATGAACAACTTATGTGAACAACAAAATATTTTGCTATTTATAAAATTTAAAGCACCGAAGTGTTTAATTTTCAGTTGACCCCATTATAAAACTATGAATTCTGAAAGTATATATAATATCAAATAAAAAGTAAAAGGGAATGAAACAGAATATAAGATATTCGAAAAGTGCAAGACAACTTTGCAGCTGTTTCTACAATGAGCAAAAATGCATGTGTTTGAACCCCATCAAACGCCTCTATGGGTTTGAATCTGTCATACTTGATTTTCTAAGTATGGTTTATATGCTCATGTATTTTTGCGGGTTATCAGATAGGAATATGAGGTTTATCCAAGACGCACTGTAAGTAGCGATCATAGCTTCCCCATGATACCAAAAATAAAAATAAAATGCATGCGTTTATGCCGTTATATATAGGTATACACAATCTTTTTTATAATGCATAATTATATAATTAAGTTTATTTATAATTTTAAATAATATACATTGATTAATCCTAATTTATTTATTTATTTCTTTTATTTTTAGATCCTTTTATATTTTTCGGCAGGAAAATTTGGGTCCATTTGTTAATCTTATTTTTCCCTAATATAATTACATAGAAATTATTAAATATTAGCCTCAGCGCCTGTTACACGTTTTGTTTTTTGGTGAATATGCAATGCACTAATTTCTTGATTTAGAAACAGATTTACCTCGTTTCCAGTCAATTCTGCACTTTACTGCATGTTTTAGGAATAAGGGCCACGTAAGATCGTTTAACAACTTTTGATTAGTTTTTTATGTCGTGTTTATTAGTTTCACGCGGATTCTTTTGGCACGTTTTCAATAATAATGTTAATGGAAAGTTGGAAACAAATACTAAGGGGGTGTTTGGCTAACCTTATTTTAAAGAGCTTATAATCTCCAAGAGCTTATGAGAGATAAAGTCTCAAGTGCTTATAAGTTGTTAAAGTATTTAGATAATTGATCTTATAAGCTAGAGAAATAATCGTGAGTTAGAGAGAGAAAATCGTAGTTAGAGAGATAAAATTGATGAGAGATGAAGTTGATAGTGTATGTAGGAAATAACGAACTATAATAATGTTATTTTAGTAAATTCATGATTGTTTATAAGTTTATGGAAAAATAAGTTAGAGTTAACCAATTTATTTTAGGGAGCTTATGTTCGTTGGAGCTTATTTTCACAAACTTATAAACCTGCTTAAGAAATTTTATTTTGTCAAACACTTTCAGAATGTTTTATGTTCGCTTTAAAGGGCTTATGTTTAGCCAAACACCCTCTAAGTTCCAACTCCTGAATTTATGTTCTACAAATCTCTCTTTTTATTATTTGTCGCTAAACCCAATATTAATTTATGCCATCAAGTCCTATGCTAGAGAAGCTTTTCAACAAAACTGAAATATACAATTTTTTTTTTTCAAATGTAATCTTATAAACATACCGTACTTCGGAGTAAAAAAATTGCATTCGTAAAATAATTTGGAATTGAAAGTGTTTTCGTTGAGGAAATCTCTTTCTAGATAGAATTCAAAAGTAGTTTTCTTTTTCTTTTCTTTTAGTCTTGGATGCGCGACAATCAAATAAAATAATGAAATAAGTTATAATAAAGAAACAGAAAACACGTTAGAAGAATCTAAATATACATGACTCGAAATGAACCTCATTCGTTTCAAAAATGAAACTTTGCTATGTATAGGAGATTACATATTGCTGGCAATACAGATATACATTTAATTGTTTCATTGTTTGAGATTCAGACATATATTTCATTGAGCTTTGTTAGAAACATATATCAAGAAGGAGAACTCTAGTCTCTAGTGGCCTTATTTGATTATTCTACTTTGTCCTATTAACTCTACATAAATATATGGTTTGGATTTTGTATGAAATAGGGGCTAAATTTTTCAGGTGCTCGAATTCTAAAATATTGAGGCTTTGGATAATAATCAAATATTCAAATGATATACCTTTTATTTGAATTAAGATCTTTTTATCTAAATAGGAGACTATTGTATAAAAACGATTGGGATGTGAATATAATTTCCCCTTTCGGGGAGGAAATAAAATAGGAGCCAGATACTCACGGACCAGCCCAATTTTGTGTACTTCAACAGATGATTAAAATCAACCAACAAATTTCACTTATTTGTTAATACTTCTAAATTTTTGAGAAACCAAGCCCAATACCGTCGCTATATGCTCAAACTTGGGCTTCAGGTCCAATTTCCATTCTCCTTTATCCTGAATATTAACATAGGATAAACATTAGTTTATATAACAATGTTTTGGACGTTTTAACAAAAGGACACTGGTCTCCCGTAAGCCGTGCATAGGAGTTTTTGTCTGAACAAAAATATTCTGGTCTTTGGATATTCATATTTTAGAACCCAATTCGAGAGCTGAAGGGAAGTATCCCAACTTGAATTTTATGGTTATGGATCCTACGTGGATAATAACATGATGGATATAAGAAATTATAAAACTTAATGACACAACCATATTACTACAATGCCCTTTTCTGTCAAATAATTTTAAAAAATAATAAAACTTAAGGTTACCTCCAATGACAAAAAATTTCAACTTTTTGGGGTTAAAAAAAGTTGGAATCCAACTTTTATGCTATCGAAGAAACTTGATCAAAGTTTTGGAAACAAGAAATCAACTTTTCACAAAGAAGTTGACTTCTTCTTTTTTCCTTATTTTTAATTATTTTTGTCTTTATATGTATATTTTTCTTTGTTTATATATACATAGATATAATTATTCTATATTATAGTGGGACCTATATAAAATATATTTTTATAGGTATATGATTGGAGAAAAAGATAGAAGGAAGTTGGTAGGTTTTAAAAGGTAATGTGACAAAAAAAATTGGGATTTATAGATATATGGTTGGAATCTTCCTAAGAGAGATAATTGAAACGGATCAATAGGGACATTTTAGTAATATTAATAAAAATGAGAAGGTGTTTTACATAAATTAAAATTTTAGATTTCAACCCTTTTTTAAATCTTTCTATTAAATGAATTAGTTCTTTTATGTTTCAAATAATTATATTAAATTAATAATGTACATAGTTATACATGTATATATATATAGATTATGTTCAAATAAAAACCTTATTTAAAATGTGAATGTAAGAATCATTTTCAGTCATTAGATCACGAAGATCTACGATGATGCATCACTTTGTTGGATGAGTACGTTGTGCACTACCCGGGTTCGAATCCCATGAGGATAAAAAATTCAAATATTTTTGTTTAGTGCAATAATTTTCATGGGGAATGCATTGCATGTTCTCACATTTGTATGATATCAAATGTTTTTATAATAACTCATCCATAATATATATATATATATATATATATATATATTTTAAAACGTGTTAGGGGCATAAAGGTCAATATAAAGATTCGTTTAGTACAATAATTTTCATGGGGATTGCATTGCATCTTCTCACATTTGTATGATAACAAAGGTTTTTATAATAATCCATCATTATATATATATATATATATATATATATATATATATATATATATATATATTATTTGTCTCTTAATTCAAGTGTTGTTGTCATTTCTTGAATTACGAGACAATAAGTTTGGTTGAGAAGTTTGTCTGCGTTGAATTACGAGACAATAAGTTTGGTTGCCTTACCTTTGGGTTTAAATTGGCTTAGATTCTACTGTGATGATCGCACAAAGGCGGATCCTCTTTCTTTAGTTTTCTTGCAGATGAAAGAGGTGGAAAAGACGTCATCTTTCATCCATTCTTCTATTATAATTTGGCATGTCATGTACACATTTTTTTCTATTATAATTTGACATGTCATGTGCAACTTTATTTTAATTAATTATTTTAATACTATCACTTGAAAATAAAGTATTAAAGTATCAATTTTTTCGTCTTTCTCATTCCACATTTTTCTGGAGAAAGGTATTAAGGTAAGGCCTTCTTTTTTTAATGACTTTTTTCTAATAAAAGCTGGCCAATTTCGTTCGGTTTTATTTATTTATTTTCCTGGGTTTTAGCCATTAATGTGCGAATTTTCATGTTGTTGTCACGACATTGAAAATCATGAGTTTTGGGGGCTGGCAGATAAGGTACTAATCATTGATGAGTAAGCATTTAATAAATCCTTGACTCCTTATAATTCTGCTCTTCCGTTGACTGATTCTTGAATTTATTTTAGACTGTTGGGATGTTCAAGAATTCTCCCAACAGTTATGGTTGTGCATCGATCGTACCGATCGACTGAAGTTTTCAGATTGCCCGGAAATCGAATAAAAAATCGATCGGTTTCAACCGAATCGAAAATCCGACATATTGTATATTTTATATATATTTATTTATTTCAAATAAACGTTTTTATCCTAATGTCAAAATAAAAGCATAGAAAAAGAATTATAATATCACAAGTAACCAATAAAAACATCACAAATACTTAATCAACACCCAACATATTGATATCCAATCACAAATAAAAAGAAATATTAAATTAAATTAATTTAATAAGTATACATATATATATATATATATACGTATAGAATGGTTTTGTTTGGTTCGATTATCGATCGAACCTAAAACTAAAAACCGACAAACGAACAAAAACCGATTTTTGTAAAACAAAAAAATCGGATCGATAACCAATAACCTTAAGAATCGAGCAGACCTAATTCATGCACAACCCTACCCAAGAAGAACAAGCTAGTGCCTAGTGGTTGGAGAAGACAAATTTCCAAGTTTACAACCCTAGTCTTCGGCTTCCAAATGTTGGGTGTTAAAATGTAAATATTCAAAGATTTGAGACATAAAATGACATTTATACTTTAATGATGGGATATGGCCCAACCGACTGGGCCCACTAACAGCTTCAAACGAGCCGGGCCTAACGTTGATAGAGCCCACGCGGTCGAGCCCACGACGACTTAATCATCGCCCAAAACCCTACCCCTGTGACCGCCTCCCCGCCGATAGAGGATGCCCGTAACCAGGTCGCGCGCCACCTCCACGCGGCGCGCGAAGGCGAAAGGTCCCGCTCCGCCAATGGAAGGCATGCCGGAGGAAGAGTCACACCACGACCAATGGAGAGGTCGGGCGCCCTTTCTGATGGCGATTCGGAGTCAGATAAATAGAAGGAAAAGCGATGTTAGAAGGGTTAGCAATTTATCAATACAAAGTCAGAATCAATACTCTACTGCAAAAGCGCTAGTAAAAGTATTGAGGAATCATTCTCCGTGGACGAGATCTCGTTAACGATCGAACCACGTAAAAGCCCAGGTGTTCTTTATTGCTTTATATAAATCTCGACACTCACATAGCTAGATTCATCATCGGCGCCGTCGTAAGCCTCGAACAAGAAAGCTTCGCTTCTCTACAACTAAATGGCAAGAACATGCACAACCGCCGCCCACGCGGCAACAACCGGCCGAGGACGACCGGTGGTCACCGTCATGGAAGGAGATCGCGGACGCCACGGCGCCCACACTCACGAGGGCAACATGGAAAATGTTCTCATACACCTCGTGACCGCCTCCCAACTTAGTAAGATGTCGACCTCAACGAGGACGAGCAAACAACTCATTCGTCCCACGAGGTCCTCGGCCGAGCCGTGAGCGAGTTCCTCCACGCCAATCTCGCCAATTCCAAAGCTTCCTCAACCAGAGGACCAGCGAGCGGGCCCTCGAGGCCCCCTGATCAACACCACGGCCGCCGGCCGCCCCCATCCGGAATAGCTGATCCCACCGGCGTGATAGCCGAGAACGCCAGATCGCGCCTCGACGCTGGAGCCGCCGCCGCGCCGAGCCGCCGACTCATTCGCCGAGCCGCCACCGCGGGCGAGCCGCCATCATCGCGCCCTCGCCGTTCGGAGCCGATCTCCACCTCGCCATGCCGACCGAGAGCGGAGCAAAACAGAGGAAGAAAGGCGAGTCGAACTCCCCTGGAGGGACGATAGGCGCCGCCATCGATCCTCACCCTCCGTAAAGAGATGGCAACGATCTCCCGGTTCGACTGCACGGAGAATCATCTCCCTTTCTCCGTGGAGATTCTAGACACGCCCGCCCCAGCCGATACGGGCACCCAATATAGCGGCTCACGATGGCCCTGAGACCCTCCGACTTTCTTTTCGCCACACCACCAACACGGCGATCAAGGAATGGAAGATTTTCACATGTGCAAAATCTTCCCGAGAGGCGTTGGTCTCCAACGCACGGCGTTGGTTCACCTCGCCCGCCGTAACAAAGATACACCGCCTGTGACCTCATGGATCGCTTCAAATGGCGCTCTATCGAAGATGCCGCCCAGCCCCTTCCTCCGACTGCTCACAATCCGCTATATGGACGAGACGATGTCAAACTTCGCCTCGAGGTTCATCAAAGAGTCGCTCAAAATCGACGACAAAGAACGACCTCTACATCATCAACGCTGTTCAAAATGGGATCCGACCCTGGCTGAACAAAGAAATCACCAGGAGAAACCAAAGACGGCGAGTAAGCTTTGAACCTCGTGGACAACTTCGTCAAGGGAGCACGAGTCGACGGAAGAAGCGGAAACTGGGACGAGCGGTCCGAGAGAAAAAGCCGGGATGACCGGAGTCGAGGCGCCGATCGCAGGAGGCGCCGGCGTAATCAAGAGGGCCACTGAGTCTAGTTCGACCTCGCCCAACCTCGGCGGCAGGCGCCCCTACTCAAATCAAGGCGGAAATATTCGAGCTCCACGAGCTCTTCCCAAACCCGCCCTATGAAAGGGGATCCAAGAAGAGGTCCACGACAGTATTGTGACTATCACCAAGGGTATGGTCACGATACCGAGGATTGCGTAAACCGGCTCACAGATCGACGAGCTCGTTAAAGGAGGGCCTCAAGAAATACCTCTGACGAGCCGGTCCAAGAACGAAAGCGCAGGCTTGAACGGAGGTGGCAACAACCGCGGCCGACCCCAGGGCGACCCAACTCGAAGACGACGGGACGAAGGTCCCAACGCTATGGAGCAGTGTCTATGTTGTTACGGACTACCCCGGGACGACGAGGTCGCCCTCAAGAACGACGCCGGAGGCCGGCCCCTCAAGAGCCAAGAACAAGCGACTCGGATGGTGAGAACATAACGTTGTCCAGGAGACCCGTGCTCAAGATCATGCCGCACTCAGACGCCATCACGATACAGCTGCGGTGGGCAACAAAAACGCCCACCGGGTCTATATCGACATCGAGCCTCCGTCAAGATCATCTTCCGTAGCTGCCCGACAAGCTTGAGGTCGGAGGCATTCAGTACTCCCGCGCCTCCCGCCACGGAGCTTCACTCAAGAGGCCCAGCCGAGGGGTCATTACCTTCCGGTCCACGGTAGGCGTGCTCCTGTGTCGGTCACCGGGCCATCCGATTCTTCCCGGTCCGAGCTCCCTCCGCACAACATCATCCTCGAGAGATTGGTCAGACGCCACCAAGGCCGTCTGTTCGGTCTACCACCACCGTCAAGATTCCCATCCCGCGGGAGTGCTCAAGATCCGTGAGACCAAACGGCAAAGAAAAGAATGCCTACGACTCTCAACCCAAGATGCGGCCTCGCCTGCATAGCAATTACCGATCCTGAGACCGACACCCCGGACGACCTGACCGGGGCTCCAACTATACGACGACGATCCTTCAAGGTCATCCAGTCGGCACCCACGGCCCAATGGACGTCCGCAAGACGTCATACGACTTCGAGAGAATATAGGGACGTGTTTGCTTGGTCCCCGCCGATATGACCGAGTGTCACCCGAGCTCATAACTCACCGCCTCAACATCGACCCGCTACCAAGCCGGTCCGGTAAGAAAAGGATATTCGCGGTGAGCGCAGCCAGTCATAAGGGACGAGGTGACGCAACTTCAAGGCCAAGATCTTGTTCGAGGTCAAATACCCGACCGGATGGCTAATCCACCGTGGTCCGAAGCCCGGCGGAGGCGGCGCATGCGTCGATTATACCGACTCAACAAGCACCGCCTAAAGATTGCTACCCTCCCCGATATCGACAAGAAGGTGGAGGCATTGGTGGGCCACGAGATGTTCACTTCGGATCTATATGCGGGTACCACCAAATCTCGATGAGCCCGGAGGACGCACTCAAAGACCGCGCTCATCACCGACTTGGCGTCTTTGCGTCGGAAGATGCCGCCCGGCCTCAAAAAGCGCCGGCTACTTACCGTATAATGGTGGATGCAACATTCAAAGACCACATCGGGAGATCGTCGAGGTCTCGCCGACGACATAGTAATCAAAAGTCGAAACGGAGAGGCTGCCGACGACCCCAAGACCATCCTCCAACTCCTCGGTCGGCCAACCTCAAACTCAACCCCCAGAAAATGTACATTTATGGTGAAGACCGGCAAGTTCTTGGGATGCTGGGTTTCTCAGGAGGGCCTGAAGGCCAATCCCACCAAGGTGAAGGCAGTGCTCGACATGCAGGTGCCAAGGACCATCCGTGAGATCCACAAACTCACCGGGTGCCTAGCCGCCCTCAGCAGATTTCTGTCTCGAGCCGCCGAGAAACAGCTCCCATTCTTCAAGATCCCGAGGAGAGCTCCGACTTCGCCGGCGGGAAGAACACCAGCCGCATTCGCGAATCAAGGAGTACTTGCCGACCACCGACCCCTCGTCCGCCCCAAAGCAAGGTGAATCTCTCCCTATATTGGCCGCCTCGGACGAGGCCCTCAGCTGTAATCGGTACGAGATGAGGTGGAACGACAACTCCCATCTATTTTATCACCGAGCTCTCAAAGGACCGAGACAAGGCATCTCTACCGAAAAGTAGCTCGCCCCGTGAACGCCAAGCGACGCCCGACCCTACTTCCAAGCTCACTCCGTCCTGTGCTAATCGACTTACCTTGAGACAAGTCTTGTTGAAACCCGAGTCGTCCGGACGATAGCTAAGTGGGCCCTGAGCTCGGCGAGCACGACATTTCAGACTCACCCGCACCGCCATAAAGGGCAAGCTCGCCGACTTCCCGGTTGAGGCCACCACCGAGGTAGGCTCTCGCCAACAAGAACTCCGCCTCCGCCCCCACGGCGGAGCAAGCCGTCCTAACACCACCAGATGGTTGGCCGCGACGACGTGGACGAGCATCGCAAGACAGGCAGCAGGCGGGCATCCTCCTCGCCCGTATAAGCAAGAAATCACCCACGCACCGGCCACCTTCCCGACCACCAACAACGAGGTGGAGTATGAGGCCCTAATCTCCTGACTCACCGCTATGAATCGAGGTGGATGAGATCCAAATCTTCTACGATTCCTGTGTCGTCGCGAACTGTGTGTTAGCAAATACGAGGCCAAGGAGGACCGAATGAAACAATACCGAGAAGCGCAAGGAGATGTTGACCTCGCTCAGTACTTCAAAGATCCACCAATCCCGAGGGAAAAATGAGCCGACGTCTCGAAGCTAGCTGCGTCGTCAACAAGTCCACCAAGGAGAGATTCATTCCGTACATAGCGGAGTCCCACGTCGGCATCATCACCGAGATAGAGCCGAATCGATGTCTCCAAGGCCTACCCGAACACGGCAAGACTACCTTCGATCGGCTCGAAGCCAAAAGATGATGGCAAAATCCCAAGATCTCATGCACGGGCGCCTCACCGAAGTCTTACCTTCAACCCTCCCGAGATGCCTCAGGCGGAAGAAGTTTACCACGTGCTCAACGAATTCACCGGTGGTCTCGGAAGCCACATCGGGTCGCGAGCACTTTCAAAGAAAACGCCGAGGTCGGATATTACCGCCCACCGCGTCAAGATTCGCCGAGCTCGTCAAGAAGTGCCCAGTGCCGATTCACTCCGCCAAAAAGTCGCCTCGATCGATTTGAGCACCGCTGCAGTCCGCGGCCTTTCATGCGGTGTGATTGACATCGCCGGCTGCTCGACCGAGCACCGTGTCAACTTCGATATTTAGTCGTGGCCATAGACTACTTCACAAATGGGTCGGCCGAGCCACTTTCGAGCCTCACGAGCGTAAGGATTCGCACCTTGTGTGGAAAATATAGTCCGCCGCTCGCATACCGCACATCCCGGTCTCGACAACGGCACCCAATTCGTCGACAAAACTTCAAGGAGTGCGCGAAGAGCTTCAAATCGATCAACGCTTCACCTCGGTCGCACACCCGCAGTCGAATGGTCGACCGAGGCGACGAACCGCACGATCGCATAAGGATTGAAGAAGAGGCCGGATCGAGCTAAAGGCGATCGGGCTGAAAATCTCCTCAAGTCCTCGGTCCTACAGACCACACCTCGGACGGCGCAGACGGGAGACCCTTTAGCCCGGTCTCACGGTACCGAGGCCGCCATACTGGCCGAGATCGGCGCAAGCCCCCTCGCACTTCCACTTCGACCAGCCGAACGAGGAAGACTGCGGGCCAACCTCGACGCCTCGAGGAGAAGCAGAGCTCGCTTCATAAACGGCAAAGTACAAGGCCCGTGTCGCACGGCACCACAACAACGGTCAAAGCCTCCGCGCCCATGTGGGCGACCTGCCCCTAAGAAATAATGAAGCCAGAGAGCCGAGCGCCTTAACAAGTCGGATCCGACATGGAAGGCCCGCATCTGCTTCACGAGGACCTCTGCAAAGGGCTTACAAGTCGGCTCACTTCGTCCGCACTCGTCTCCTAACTGGGCACATTATGCATTTAAGAAGGTATTTTACATAGCTTCGATTTAAAGTCGCATCATGTTAGTTCCTTAATTGTTTAGCCAAGGTACGATGTTGATTACATGTTCAATAAAACACTGCTTTTATAATGAATATTTCACTTCGCCTCATACATATGTGAACATCCGTTTGATACACCACATTTAAACCTTCACAGGGACGCCTACGAAGATGAAAATCCCACCAAGTAGGGTAAGCGTATGATTACCCATTAAGTTGACGCCTACACGAAGCGCATGATTACCCATTAAGTTGGACGCCTACACGCAAAGCATACAGATTACCCATTAAGTTGGACGCCTACATGCAAGTGACATTCGCACCGATCTCGCCATCTCATACCCCTTTATTTGGGAAGATATGCACTCCCAGACAAAGTCTAAATGCATTAACGACTACAAACAAAGTACCGTGCCATATACAAGACAACCCAAGCCTGTGAGCTCGTTTATACCCCTTTATTTGGGAAAATACACACCTCAGATACAAAGATAAATACATTTACGACCAAAACGAAGTCCTAAGCTATGTTTGTACCTCTCAAGGGGAAAATATACACTTCAAACGAGTCTAAATACATTTATATCTACATACAAGGTCCTATACTATACACGACCTCATTCGGCTCCCGGCCCGCTTGCAGTGTCTTGTCAAGCTGCACCAATTCTCTACAAAATCTCCAGCCGACGGTGTATGCCTCGAACGAACTCGTGCCTTCGACCCACCGATAAGGCCGGAATCACCACGGCTCGCTCCCGGCGCCGGGCGGGCTCTGAGGCAGCCTCGAACAGAAGAAGCGACCCTGGGTCATCTTCACCCGCTCCTGGGACACTTCGAAGTGGCAAAGGCGCCAGTACGGGCATTCCGGGGAGAGGGGACGCACCCGAGGTCACACCCCGACCCCCCGACTGCACACCGAGCCGGGTGTACGACCTCGGCCCCGACCCGAAGCTCTCCCCTGCCGACCTGAGGCCCTCGGTCGCCGTCCGCCCCGAGGATCGCTCGGATGATCCGCCCCCTGCCGGACCCATCAACCTCAGCACTTCGGCATGATCGGAGTAGCCTCCTCCTCGCGGGTTCTTCTATGTTCGGGTCTTTAGAGCCCATTGCTCCATCGCCGCCTCGTCGGGGCATGCGACGCCGGACGATATCATACATCTCCATCAACTTCACCACGGAGTTCACGCAGCTTTGAACTTCTTCTCATTGGGCCCTCCTCATCCTCAAAGACCATGCCCTCCGCCAGACAAGCTCGGACTCGGTCGTCGGCCGGATATGGTAGTCCCACCACTCGGCGGACTACCCTCTCGACTCTCGATGCTCCTCCGACAACCGAGCGAGCCTCTCCAGCCAACTCAACCTGTTCGCTCGACCGCATTAAACGCCTTGATAGCGTCGGCAGATATGTCCGCCTCGACTCTATCCCGTGCGATCCTCGACTTCAGACCTCGCTCTCACGAGGCGGCCACCTCCGATCAGCCTCGGTCAACTTCTTCTTCGCCGGAAGAAGACGCCGAGCTCGATCCATAACGGCCAAAACTGGGTCAGCCTCGGCGACCTACTCCTCCAAAATTGCACCTCCTCGTCCTTCTCGGCGGGCACCCTGGACCCTTTCACTGGGCCAAAGAATTCATGGTCGAGTCCCAAGTATCGAGATGCGAATGCTATAAATAAAAAGACAACACAAGTCTCGTAGGTGATAAACCTTTTTTATCATACGGAAGAATTTGTTACAAGGGCTCGTGGTCCTATCGACCCGGCGGTTCACTATTACAACAGCCCACTAACCTCGGCCTCTCTCCGAACTCGCCTCCTCTCCTCCTCCCCGCTCCTCCGGCCGCCTCCTTCCAAGGATCGCTGGTCGACTGAGCCGCCGAACTCCTCCTCCTCCTCCTCCTCCTCCTCACCGGCCCGACTCGCCAAGCTCCTGGCTCGTGATCTTCATCCACCTTGATTGGAAACGGCCTCGTGAGCCGTGAGGCGACGAAGAGAGGCTAAAGCCTCCACCACGGGAAGGCGGCTCTGCAAAGACCCGCATACCGCAGTTCACCGCCTTCCGATCAATCTCACCACCCATACCGCCTTGTCAAAATCGCATTGTGGCCGCCAACCCTCCAGTGGGTAGATATCACCGCGCCTCATCACGGCGGCGGTCGAGATAAAGGCGGAGAATGACTCGACTGATAAGTTTGTCGGCGAAGGCCTTCAAGATGGGTCCTCGCCCGCCAAAGAAAGCACTTGTCCGATCAGCCGCCTCTTCTCCGCCTCGGCCACCTCCTCCCGAGCGCACTCCACCTCCGCGGGCCTCCCGCACAAGACGGCCCTTCTCCCTCGTGGCGGCCAAGCACCGCCTCAGCAACCTCCACCTCCTTCCTCGCACCAACCAACAGACTCACTGCTGCCGCCTTTCTCCACCTCCTCGTCGGATGCAACAACATCGCCATGCGGCGCATCTCGCCGCGATCAAGGCAGTCCCGCAAATCAAACGGTTAATAAAAAAAAAAAACAACAACATGACTAAGCAAGAGCGGAAGATCGCTGAGATCGGTACCTCACAGCATCATGGGCACGAACCTCGACCAAGGCCCGAGCTCGAGATCGGTGCGGACCCTTCAGCAGATCGCCGAGGTGTTCCACCACCACGGGCTGCGGGGTGGGCCCACCACCGCCTCTTTTTAGGCTCGCCGTCCACCGTGCGAGGACGGGACGAGGCTTACCGCTGACCTCCTTTGTGTGCTTAAGCTTCACCGCAATACGTAAGAAAATCGCGTGAGTCAAAGAAAGGTCGAACCTATAAGAATGAGAAGAGGTGCCTCACCCACTCGGACCCTGCCCCGAGCTCGCGACTGCACACTCACCCGGCATCATTAGGCCGCCCTCGGTGAATTCTAGAGAAACTTCACCGAGCGTGTTGAGCTGATCCTCTACCCACCGAGGGCTTAAGTTTTATATCCGCCACTTTACCCATCCCCAACCGTAGATCGGATGCCCATCGCCCTCAAAAGAAAAACTTCTTTTGCCACCGACACTTTCGAGGTCGACTCACCCTAAACGTCTGCGAGGCGAAGATAGTATGACCTTTTTGAGTACTGATGCTAAAAATCGCATCAAGAGCTCAAAGGAGAACTCCTCGACTATATTATAGCAAGTTAACCCCATCTCAACCACCGACCTAATGGAGTTTGGGTGAATTGGCGACGGGATTCGAAATACTCCTGAGGCTCAAAAGACGGGGCTATGAACCCAAGACCGCCCTCGCGCGCCTATGTACATAGTTATGAAACCTCCGAGGGCTAATGCTCTATCGATGGTCATGAACACACCACCAAAGGCCGGCGGAATGTGACATTCCTTCCTATTTTTATCACATCGTCAAGATTACAGACGATCCGACGCCCTCACCTTAACCCCATCCCACGCAGATGATATTGTTGGGACCCTAGCACCAATCATCCTAAACCTACCCGATAAGGTATAGCAGAATAATCCCTAACCTCGATTTCACTATCGTGGGGACGAGCCAGTTCGAACCGAAACTCCAGCGGAGATGATCACGCGTATCGAAACAGAGGAAGACATACTTACTTTTTTACTCGAGCCGAATTCGTAAGATGATCGAAAGCTTCTCCAAATCGGAAATTCTCTCCGAGTATAGAGGAGATGAACAGTTTTTAGTGAAGGGAATGAATCAGCTTCCACCTCATGCATTTAAAGCACAAATCGGCCGAAGCTTTCCACGTGCCGACACGCGATTGGAAGTGAGTACACGCGCACGCAGCTCGAGTGCACAACTACACTGGCGTATGACGACGCCCGGATAAGATGGACCGCCACCGACCTAGCAATCATCATACGGACCCGGCATCCTCCAGATGGTGCGCCGATCGCACCCGCCATTCCCACAAATACCGTGGAAATCGGTGTCGGACCGGCGTCGCATCATCGGGCCGCCGCCTTTACTGAAAGCCTACATCCAGATCGGACCAGATAACCAAGTCACAGATTCGGTGCGGCGGGGCACACCACGAAATCCCGAAAAGACGGTCTCTAAGGCCTGACACCGGCACCACCACGTGAGTAATGCCACTCTGCATCGCGCTCTCGGCATAACCAACGCAGAGGCTGCGTTATCCGTGTCGGACTTGACTTCCTTCGTGCCACATCTTTCCAAGCGACGGACAATAAACAACCCAACCTCGGATCGGCACCGTAAGACCCTCACATCAAACAAACAACTTCGACCAAGCCACACCTCACCTCGGGTCATGTCTTCACTCCACCCGGACTCGCCGTGCCTCGGCTATTCGTGGGCTATGATGGGATATGGCCCAACCGACCGGCCCACTAACAGCCCAAACGAGTGGGCCTAACGTTGGTAGCAAGCCCACGCGGTCGAGCCCACGACGACTTAATCATCGCCCAAAACCCAGCCCCTGTGACCGCTTCCTCGCCAATAGAGGATGCCCTGTAACCAGGTCGCGCCCACCTCCACGTGGCGCGCAGAAGGCGAAAGGTCCCGGCTCCGCCAATGGAAGGCATGCGGAGGAAGAGTCACACCACGACCAATGGAGAGGTCGGGCGCCCTGATGGCGTATCTCGAGTCGTATAAATAGAAGGAAACGATGTTAGAAGGGTTAGCAATTTATCAATACAGGCCAGAACCAATACTCTGTACGAAAAGCGCTAGTAAAAGTATTGAGGAATCATTCCTCCGTGGACGTAGATCTCGTTAACGATCGAACCACGTAAAAGCGCTGGTGTTTTTATTCTTTATATAAATCTCGCACACTCACATACTAGATTCATCATTTAACATATAACATATTTGTATATGCTATAAAACATGTATTAAAAGCAAAAAAAGTTAGAAAAGGTGTAGCATGATATATCTAGATCACATGGAGCCTAGCTAGATAACCTCACCTTCTCCTAGCTAGGTTTTGGTAACATATGCAAACACAAGATCTCTGCTTCTTGTTACAACAAAATTGCCCCTTCACTTGTTCAACACAACTTACTTTTTAACTACTCAATCTCCTTTGTACATATCTCAATAACCTAAAGCTGCTCTATGAGAATATCTGTTCACTACAAGCAAGACCAATTTGTCCTAAACTTCTAGATATTTCTTTTTCTTTTCTTTTTAATTACATGACAAAAGAAACTTGTTTTTGTGGTTGAGGAGTTACGTATGTGTTTGTCTAATATATATTCTACATATAACAAAGTGTATTCTATAATTCGGTATGAGGGTGGGTGAATGATGTCAAATAGCTTTTGATTAATTCATCCTTCGTCATAAATTCAAAATGGGAGATGTAAACATGATTGGTTATTTATTATATTCTACCACTTCAAAGAAAAATACCCGTAACAATGCTTGCGCTTGGAATTTAGAATAGAAGATGTAACACCGGTGCCGTCTAAATTAAATAGTTTTGTTCAGAACTCCAAATTAGTCGAGAAAAACGAGTAGAAGTAGAAGAAGTAAGGAAGCACCTCTGAGAGAGAGAGAGAGAGAGAGAGAGAGAGAGAGAGATTGTAAATTTGTAATTGATTGCTAATTATAAAAATGAGTGGCTGTATTGGAATTCCACTAGCTATGGTGAAGAAGGTAGTCAGTAATTTGCTAGTCTAATCTAGTAGGTATACAAAATTAACAACTAATCTTAATTATTGCTCAACCCAGAAAATTAGATTTTTTAATATTCATCAGCTTGCAGCCTCAGATATGCTCTGTAAAGACGGCCGCCACGATTTCGGCCGTCCTCCTCCGCCTATGTTGGGCCGCTGGCGCTGTGTCGCACCCTGAAGATTGGAAAACTAAACCATCAATTCATGCAGTTTTAATGAAGAGAAATTTATCAAATCAATGGGTTAAGACTAATTATTACCTCATCGTTGTTCTCCGACGCAGGCTGTCCGGCCTCGGACTCGGAACTGGTCTGCACATGGCCTGATTCCCTCTTCATCTTTGCATGTTTCTTTGCTCTCAGCACTTTCATCACCTCTGCCAAAATAAAAAGGAAATTCATTAAGCATTAAGCACAAAAACAAAAAAAAAAAAAGTTGAGAATTAGGAATTAATTAAGAGAGACCTTGAGTGGTGACAAGGCGATAGGCCTGACCGAGAAGCAGCTTGTCGGTGGGGCGGAGAAGCTTGACGCGCACAGTGGTATTGTCTCCGGCGGCGGCGGCGGGCGTGAGAGGAATTATGAGAGAAACGTAGTGGCCGGGGTTTGTTTTCATGATGTCGTTAGCGGTGAGGGGCCAATACATCCTCTCCAGCTTCCCGCATGGATGCTGTATCACTAGTACTGCGGCATCCACGCCCTGACAATTCCCCATATCTCTTTCTCTCTAATGGAAATGCTTGTGACGGAGAAGAAAATGAGTACCCACCACCATGCACCCCCAATCCATATTCTCCTCTACTTTAACTACCTACAATTATTATATATACTGACCTCTGTAAATTTATATATACCTAAACCGAGTTTCTATCTTTCTCTTTTTGCATTTAGAAATATATAGTTGTCTTGTGTGTATTACTTTATTTAATGAAATAATATACAGTGCGATATTTAACATGTGAGGTTGCCGGCAGTGATAATGGTGAATTTGCCATGTGGAGAGCCGTCAAAGGTGTTGTTCATTTTGGAGAGCCCTTGTCGACACGGTCAACATTTTTATCTACGTCACCTCCTAATCATGCCCTTCTCTCTCACACACACTCACATTCAGGTATATCTGCAGATAGGTACGAAAAATAATACTCCCTCCGCCATGGTTCGTTTATTTTCAGGATGCCTATTTAACAGAAATGTATAAAATAATAAAATAGAGAGGAAAAAAGTTTAAAATAGTTAAAATAATAAAAATGAGTAGGATCCATATTTTTTGAAAAGTTAATTATTTCTTAAAAATAAAATGAGCTAAATTCGATGGAACAATCAGAAAATGAATACATGTCAAGTTCAGTGGGACAGATGGAGTATTTTCCGGTCCCTACAATTTATTACTGATTTTCTTTTTTGATACATTCCCTAAATTTGTTCATTTTTCAATTATGGAAATTACCTTGTAAAATATTTTCGTACTTATTATTATCAACAATATCTTTTATTTATATATTTTACCACTCATGACTCATCATTTTTCCTACTTATTACTCTCAACAACACCACTTGTTTACTCATTTTATCACATATAATTCATCACTAATTAATTTAACATTATACTAATATGAGACTGTTATTTCACTTACAAAACACTTAATACTTTTATTAAAAATTGCACCAAAGATTCCCAAATATGTTTACAAAAATATATGATCATGATTGGTTATTATGGAAAATAATATTTTTATGGAGTGTTTCCTTTTCTTATAAAAATGAAAGTCCTGGAATAAAAGAAAAGAAACATAGTGTTGAATTTTTAAATAGATCCATATTTTACCCAAGCATGAATGCAGACAGACAGTTTCAATTTGCTAACGACCGGCCAAGCTTAGTCTGTCTATATACATCTATTATTTATTAGGAAATTGCTCTGTTTTGAATGAGTTCCCAAAAAACAATTGCCCTGATTAATATAGGCATATGCCTTGATTAATAAAAAGAATAAAATAAAATCAGTCAACTGTTTAGGTGTAACAATCGCTTCGCCTTTTCTTTAAATTTATATTTAAATCTTCATAATCTCAAACCTTGATGACCTAGTCTCATAATTAGAATAAAATTTAGTCCTATTTCCTTATCCAATTAACCGTGTAGATATATATATATATATTAATTATTATTAAGTTTTTGTCCTGATACGATGTGTCTAATAGATGACGGTCGGAGAGGAAAAGAAATGATGTAAACTTTTAACCTATAAAACAGTTTCTGAGAGTGAGAATGAGCATTAATGAGAATATTAAGGTAAGAGCATATTATGGATAACGAATCAGCTTCACTATGGAATAAAATCTTTACATTAAGTTAGAGTTTATGCATACGAATATATTTTGAAACGAAATCTTTTATAAATTTGACAGACATTTTTCAGTGAATCTTCTATTTGAAACGAGAGAACTCTATGATTTAACAATCATTACCCCTCAACTCGAAAAATAAGTTATTCCAAAAATACGATTTAATGAATATAAAACTTTGTTCTTACAATAAAAAAACGTCGTAGCAAAACATCAACATCTTGTATCCCCTTATTGAGTTTTAAAATTTTAAAATCTTCAGACATGATAATATAATAAATGTTCATCCAAGTCCCACATCTTTTTCTTTTTGTTGTGATTGATTAATCTTACATATGCGATGAAGATGCTTAAAGAAAATTCGTCATGAAGCATAGTTCATAAGTTTCTCGAATTAACACTTCTCTCTATGGCCGACGATGACGTGTAAATATTTTATTTGAAAAACTAATATCAATTAAGTAATTTAATTTAATAAGCTGAATAATACTCTCTAAGATAATGTTTATCAACAATCATCCAACCGCTCAACTATCCAAGATTTTAAATATTTAATTAGTTTCTCTTTCTTCCACGTCATCACTATTCCATTAAATCCAACTGTATCATTTCTTTATGATTTATCAATGACCATCAAACTATCAAATTTTTAAATCTAACTATAATTAATTATAATAAAAATAAATTTGGATTATAGCAAAATACACAAAAACTCAAAAATCACAAATTAATAGAAATAGAATATAAAAAAGTATTGAATATTATCTTACTATTTAATTAAAATTTGAAAAAGAAATCATTTTATCACAAATGTCATAAAAAGAATAGATGAATATAAATTATACCACAATTGGGTTCGGTCTCCTATTGACCATGGGCGGTTGCATGAAAAATTGAAAATGAGAAAACATTTTTTTTAAATTCTTATTTACGTGTGGCGGCCGACCTTTTGTGCCAAAGGTTGCTGCTATTTGTAGTCTAAAGGTGGCTGGCGGTGCCCTTTCCGTTCATACCCCGTTTATACTCTTCTTCCTTTTCGTTATGTTTCTGGATTAGTCGCTAATTAATATACTTACTTCTACCAATTTGTTTAATTTTGATATTGTATTTGAAATGTTCCAATAATATCATTACCTTTTAATTTACTATAAATTTAAACTTTTGAGTTTTTCGGTCACTAAAATATTGACATATTGAAATATTGACATATTAACTGTAATATTAACCAAAAAAAAAGTATTGAGATTGTATAACTTTATTTTTTCGAAAATGAAGTTTGACACATCAACTCTCCCATGACTAGAAAATTCTAAAGGTATTTAACCCTATGTTTTTTCGACAACTAGTCAAATTTGACTAGTTTTCTTTCTTGGGCAAAGCCATAATTTTTTTTTAATTCTTGTGTATTGTGAAAGATTCCCATTCCCAAGATTTATTAATGCAGAAAATTCCCTAAATCTTGTCGAAGATCTTTGACTTTTGTAAATCTGATTCACATTAAAATAAATTAGAAACCCTAGGTTCGAAAATTTGTTCATATCAATTTCAAACATTTCTGACTAATTGCCAGTTTGTGTAAGCCATGTGAGGTGTTGGGGATATAGTTCATACACATTAAATGATGAAATGGACTATTTCATGTTCAAATATGACCTAACTAGGGGACTATCATATACCACTTCATTATAATAAACGATAAAATAATAATTATAATTTGAACCTCATATGATGGACCGCAAAATTAATTTAGTGTATATATATATATATATATATATATATATATATATATATATATATATATATATTGGTATCATGAACTCAGAACCGCTACTCTACAAGCACCGAAGAAACCCCACGCTTCTATACAATAATCAGAAACCATACATGACAAGTAAACTACAATTGAAAAATCAGGTGTGACAGACTCAAACCCATATATATATATATTTATATATAAGCTAGGTAGTGTATATACTAATTAATTAAGCAATATGAGAGGCTCACTTTTGTAGAATGTGGGAACAACAATTTGATTAATTCCTTTGTTGTTTGTAGCCTAACAAATGGAGGTTGATGGAAGAAATTCTGATTTAGTAGGCTATACTTGTGGGAAGGGTTTATCCAAGTACCTTTTTTTTTGAGTTGATATGATCAATAATAGACATCGTTATGAGCGTTAGCTAGTACAGTGTATCTCAAAGAATGTCCAAATTAATGGGCATAGGATTATATTAAATTCATGCATTTATGATCAAGTTCGTAGATATATCTGAATCATGTGTACTATATTCATGTAGCGAGTTTCTAAGTTATATATTTGTGAATGTGAGGGAGAAAATTAGCTTAGTTGAAATCTATGACAATATACTACATAATTTACAAATTTAACTAATGCCTTCTTGTTGTTTCATCTTATTATTGGGTGCTAATTATGTTTAACACATAGCTAAATTTAAAAGGAGATAACCCACTGTTTAATTAATCCATGTTTTAAGTATGACGCCATTTTCTCTCTTTTAAATGAAAAGGACTTCAAGAACACATTAGAGAAATTCTTAGCTATCTAAAGGAACCCTACAAACATAGAGAATAACTCTTAATTACAAGATAATGCAGCATATATTCTTGTTAGGAAAAAGAAATCAATATTTAAACTAACCTGAAACGAATCTGCATGCAATGCAACAATTAATGTGAAGGACAAAGACTAAGGAGGAACTTGTATTATTTTGACCCCTTATCCCCTTTTAAATTTGTTTGTTTGCCTGCTGACAAAACATGAAATTGGCACCACATTTAGATTATATTTTACACTCATTTAACAATGATTTTGTTTCTGTATAATGTTTGTATAGATGTGAAAGAAAAAACTAATTTTATTCAACTGGACTTTGGTCAAACACATGTGGACGTCACGAGCTCGGTTTTGGATTCGATCTTCTTTGCAACGCAAAATAATTTATTTATTTTGAAATTGGGATGTTTCAACTATTTTTAGGCCATAGGGATTAGGGAGACACAATTAAGCAGATAAACCTTGTGTATATAGATATAGCACTTACATTTGTTACTTTATGGATTTCCAGAAACTGTCGCAATAATAATTGAGGAAAACCACGACATAAGTATTACATAATTACAAGTTTATTGCTTGGTGGGGAACCTTCGATTCAGGCTGAAAGAATTTCGGATTACTTAATTTAGTGCTCCATTTCCAATCGAGTCTAACAGGGAACAAACCATCTTAATGATATCCATGGAGTGCAAGTTCCCTAAGAAGATTCTCATTTTTACTAGAACAAACAGATTTCATACAAGCACCCAAAATTTTGACGCAACACTATAAAATCATCTTGAAAGAAAACAGAAACAGTTGATGGTGTGATGGTTTCCAAAGATTACAGTGATGGGAAGAACTTGTTGAGATTGAGAGGCAGAGAGTAGAACTCCTTACTTCTCGTATCGGTCTTGTAAGACCGGAACTTGTCCCACCAATGCATGCCTCTATCCTTCCTCGTCGCATTGTCCTTGGGGGGGAGAGTCAGGTCCAGAACCAGACCCAACAGTCCAGCCACGAATGGCTCAGACGAGAAGGGCACGTTGATCATGTCGTTGAACTGCACAAACATTCATGTCTAGGGCTCAAATGCAGGAAACCAATCAATATTAGTGAAGCTTTGAATGGAATGAATATGGCTTCTTACCCATCTTGCATTGGTGTGAACCGGTCCATAACCTTTCACGGATTCGTACTCGTTGAAGTAGTGTGGCACGGACAGCCCCATGAACACCGAGAATGCAAGAATGAATTTTGTCCTAAAACTGTTGAGATTGCAGAACTGCAGGAAACCAAGCCCACCAGCACCTGCTCATTTGTTCATGTATAAATTGGACTAATGAGTAACGAATCCTGCATATGGTTTTGACTTAATGAGATCAAGATACAAATTTACAGTATATAATACATACCAACATAGGCAAACAGAAGGCAATATAGAGCAGCAACAATGGGAGCAGGGATTGAGGCAAACACAGCTCCAAATTTTGCTGAGGTGCAATAAGGGAAAAGCGATCAGAAAAATAAAAAGAGTCATATGCCTGCAGAAAAGTAATCTTGACTACTTGCCTAGTATGGAGAAGAAGAGCATGAAACCAGCAGATATTTGTATCACTCTACGGCTGCCAACGCGTGTCAGCCCTAGCAAGCCGGCATTTTCCCTATAACAAGAGTGTGTGTGAGTATCCAGCAGTAAACAAGTTGGTATTTGTTAGGGATACAAGCAAGGAGCCCTAACTCTCCCCAAAACCATGGTTATAGGAAACGATTGACACTCACTTATATACCACTCCACACTCAGATACAGAATACGCGATATCCCACATCATAACAATACCTTCCCTTCGAAACCAGACGTCCACGGACGGCCAACTCCGCAGTCCTCCCACCCACGGCTGGGTCCGCGGTGGGGCCCACCCAGGTTGCTGGCCCACCCACGACTCCATTCGCTGTGATACCAGTCCTGGGCCCACCCGAAACTATTCCTCGGCCCACCCGGTTTCCCGCCAATCAACGGTCGCCTTCCCGCAGACGCACGATCCGGCAGGTCGGACCATTGTTAGGATACAAGCAGCGAGCTCTAACTCTCCCCAAAACCATGGTTATAGGGAAAGGATTGACACTCACTTATATACCACTCCACACTCAGATACAGAATCGATGTGGATATCCCACATCATAACAGTATTTGTGTTGTGTTTAAGAAGAGGCACTTACACAGACACCGATGATCCAGTTCCCGTTCCAAAAATTCCAGAGAACAATATGCCCAGACCCTACAATAAATTAGGGTGAATAATTGGGTAAAGAGAAAACAAGCAAGAGGCAATTAGGGTGGATTTAGATGAATATATACCTGCCAGCCAATGCCGCGGCTGAGAACAGAATGTGGGACAGGAGTTGCACTGGCATACCTTGACACAGCAATGAAACCACCAGTTGACTGCAGCTCACAGATTGAGATGATCAATGTCAAAAACATTCAAATGTTCAAGAAAATTTTAGTATTGATCAAGAAATATGAGATACCTCAACAAGGGCCACAAATGAAGATGCCATCATGGCAAATGATTCTCCAGCATTGAAGCTCGGAGCTCCCCATTGAAACGGATACGGAACTCTGATCCTGCAATGAGCTTCACATTCAGATTATGCTAATCAATTTCTCTCATTCGATTTTGGATGATTCTACTCACCAAGGAGCAGCGCCTATGATCCCAGCGCGGTCAGTTCTGCAGCTTAGCTGAGTTGTGACTGGCACGTTCTTGTATGCTCCGCCCACGACAAAAAAAATGTTCAGAACTCTCCTTCTTGAATTATTTGGACATGATAAATTAAAAATTCTCTTGGGTTAAGAAACTAAGTTATCCTGGGGAATTTTCACAGCGCCAATTTAAATTGACAAAAACTATTCAAAACCCTCCCTTTTCTTTATCCCGACAAACCTTAACGATCATCTCTTCTTCTTCACGAGTTCCCAACATTACGGTAAATTCATTTCTAAGTTTCCACAAGACTAATTACTAAGGTGATAACTTAGTAAAGAATACTCTGAAGCAACCAAACTAAAGCAGGGGTCTCAAATATATTCCAAAGTCGTATTCCATCCTATTCAATAGTATGATTTTTTCATCATGTGTATATAATTTTTTCCTTAAATGTTGTTAATATGGAGGTAATGTTGCTAAAAAAAATTTAGTGGGACAAATTTTGAATTTTTTAAATATAAGTAGAAGTAATCAAATAGTAAAGAATATTATTTTAGAATAAAGATCTCGTTTCGCACGACTACAGACAAAACCGATATGAATTCATCACATCACATATATGTTGCATTCATTTTCAAATTGAGGGTTAGAATTTAGAAGCGTAATAAAATTTTCTCACCCATTCTTTGAGGTGGGCTTGAAGTAGGAGGGGGATGGGGTAGGCTTCATTTACAATTGGGCTCGAGTTGGGCCTCTTCTTTTCTTTAAACTTGTTTAAACAGGTCATGCCTCACAATTACAAACATAGCTTGATTTATAATCTATCTAAAGAACTCGTTTGGTAGATATGTTTAGATAGATAAGAATATGATGTGTATTGTAGATAATGTTAGATTGATATCGTATCTTATTGTTTGGTAGATAAGATATAAAAATATAGATAGCAAACTTGTTTGTTTGGTACATTAGTTAAAAATATAGATTAAGAATGAAATGACAAATGTAACCTTATGAAAAATAAAAAATGACAATTCTACCCTAAACTATATTTCCCCAAAAACTACTCTTCTGTACACCCCACCGCCCCGCCCCCACCGCACTTCTCATCACCACCATCACCTCCTTCCCCTCCCACCTCTCCCTCCCGCCGTCGCCAACTGCTACCATAATATTTATTAATGTTTGTGATAGGATACTACCAACTAATAGCCCAAGCATCGCGCCTCAATACAAGTAACCTCGACATCAAGCTCGGCCCGACAAGTTCGCCCAAGAAGACTTCCATCAACCAATGGAACGCAGAAGGCTCGGCCATATCTAAAAGAGTCCTAATAGAGAAGACTTGAACCCTAATAGGAAAAGACTTCGACTAGAGTCAAACTCTTTATGGTTGTGTATAAATAGAGGCTAGATTAGACGAAATAGATTGATTCACACTTTTGTAATCGCCTACACCTTCAATACACAAATACTCTCTCCGCCCGTGGACGAGATCTAATTCAAAGATCGAACCACGTAAATCTCTTGGTTCTTCTCGCATTTATTTCCTAACGAAATTAAGATCGATCATCGGGCCTGCCTGGGAAACGAAATTTTGTGTTTTCGATCAACCACCGCTTACGTGAAATAATCACGACCAGTACACCGTAGCCATGCATCCAGACCGTCACGCAAACAACAACGCCGACGGCGAAGGGAACGCCGAGCTCAAATTTCGGAAAGAGCCCAATCGCAGAAGAAACCCGAAGGACATATCCAAAGTCTCGACGAGCACGGACACCCCGCCGCAGGAGGCAAAGTTACCATAGCGGGCGAAATCGCAGAATAATCCGTGGGAACATCCGGCTCATAAGTAAACCTCGACGACGCCGCCTGCGGATTTCTCGAGAAAATAAGGAGAGCTTTCTCCAAGACCTCAATACATGTGGTCGGCCACGCCCGAAGAACGGAACGCGAGCCTCATCTAGATACGAGGCATCACAACGGAGGTCGGGGCCCAAACCGACCGCAAGCGAACGAGCAACGCGGGAGAGGATGTCGTGATCGCCGCCGGCCTCGATCGCTGTAATGAATCCATCCAGCCGAACTCCGCCCGATCTCCGCGGACGAGCAGCAGCAGAAAAGGCATCGTGGCCGCCGTGAAGTCGGTCCGAGTCACCTAACGAGTTCGATCATCGAACTCCGTCCCAATCACCGAGGACGGCTTCGATGGATACGGAAGATAGTCACCCGTTCTCAAATAGGATACTCAACACTTCTCCCGATAAATACCGGTACCAAGCATCGCCCCTATGATGGGTCGAGGGATCCATGTAACTTCCTCTCGCAGCTCCAATACAACATGATCAACCAACGCCTCACCAGTTCATATGTAAACTCTTCCCGAGTTACTCGTCGACAACGCCCGCAGTGGTTCGACGCCTACCTACGGAAGCATCGGCCCTATCGCGACCTCATGGCGCCTTCCATCAAGGTTCTTCCAAAAGCGGAGTCAAAACATCGCCGACACCTCCTCACCATAAGGCAAAGCCGTAACGAGCCCATCAGTGACTTCACGACGAGGTTTAACAAGGAGTGTTTGAAGGTCAAGACGTGAATGACTGTTAGTCATCTCGCCTTCCAAAACGGCATCTTTCCGGCCTTATACCGAGAGATCGCTGGCACGAACCCCGCACCACGACAGAGTCATGGCGATAGCCAACCGGTTCGCCAAAGCGGACGAGGCCGACAAGAGAAAGCGCAAGGCGTATGCCAGACCCTAAAAGGAAGAAGAGGCGAAGGAAGGAAGATCGAACCAAGGCCGCGAAGCGCCTGAAAGATTACATCGCCTGATAAGGTCCAGCTCGGTCGCGTGGCGCCGGAGCGACCTCAATACACCCCGTTGACAAAGCCGAGGGCGTAAATCTACGCGACTCCATATGAACCTGCTCGAGAAGCCTCGACCGATGACGGAGGGGAGAGGTGCCGACCTATGGATAACACGCTCATTCCATGAGGATTACGCACGACATCGAAGAGTGCAAAGAGCTCATGGGTGAAATAGAGATGCTAGTTCGGACGGATCCTCAAGAAATACCGAGATGTAGTCGCCAAGCCGACTGAGAGCGAAAAGAAGAAAAAGCAGAGGAAGAGGGAAAATTGCGCCTACAATAAAACGACGCCAAACACCGATTTAAGGGGCGAGACGATTTAACCCCAATATGACGGGTGATCTCCACTATTAAGGGCTCCCAGGTGAGTCACGAGTCCTCCTCGGGCCGATGCTCAAGTCCTAAAACCGCGAACCTACCAACAAGAGGTTCGAGAAGGACGGGCGATCACCTTCTCCGAGGACGACCCGCACTGATGACAAGACCCCACCAGATGCGCGGTGATCCGTAGTAGTCACAAATAAGTTGGTAAACGCTTACATCGACAATGGCGTCGGTGAGCATCCTTTTCAAGGAATGCTTTGACAAGCTAGAGTAGAAGAAGCACACCTCGCACAGCACACCGCCACCCAAGCTTCGTCCGTGAAGAGACACGCCGGAGGGAATAATCGAGCTACCCGTCACGGTGGGAAAGCACCAACGACCTCGACCAAGGTGGTGCGGTTCAGTAGTGAAGGCCCACTCGCCGTATAACATCATACTAGGGCGAGATTGGCTGAACGTGTAAGGGCGGTATGCTCAACGTACCACCCGACGATAAAGATACCCACCACGAGGAACAAATTGTGATCCGAGGTGATCGTGCAAGCCAAAGAATGTATGCAAGTTGCCTTACGAGGTGCCGGACCTCGGTCCAGACCCATAGCATAGCAATTAAGGAAACCCGAGGAGTTTGAGTCGAAGTACATCGTCACCCCCGACGGTCGGTGGAAGAGGTCGATTGCACAAAGACGAGCCATTGAAGGTCATCCGTGTTGGTTTCACCACAAAGACCAAGTGAGGATCGATCATCCAACTCCTAAGGAATTCGGACGTGTTTGCTTGGTCTCCTCGACATGACCGAGTCTCGCCGAGTATCATCACTCACCGCTCAACATCGACCCGAACATAAAGCCGCTCGATGAAGCAAAGAATCTTCGCAATTTAACGGAACCAAGTCATTCATGACGAGGTGAACCAACTATTAAAAGCCCGCATACTCGTTCGAGGTCAAATATCCGACCGGATAGCCAACCCGGTGATGGTGAAGAAAGGAGGAGGGATGGCGAATGTGTATCGACTACACCGACCTCAACAAGCATCGCCCAAAGGATTGCTATCCCTTCCCAACATCGACAAGAAGGTCGACGCTACCGGTCGGATACTTAAGTCTTCATTTCTTGGACTTATACAAAGGTATCACCAAGTCCCGATGGATGATGAAGACGCTGCCAAGACAAACTTTCATTACCGACTTGAGTCTTTACAGATAAAAATGCCATTCGCCTTAAAATGCGGGGCTACCTATCAAAGGATGGTGGATAAAATATTTCAACCCTACATAGGTCGAATGTGGAGGTATCGTAGACGACATCGTCGTCAAAAGCAAGGAAGAAGCGCATGTGTTTCCGACCTCGGATCGCCCTCGGCCTTCTTCGGAAAATCAACCTAAACCGAATCCCGTGTGCACGTTTGCGCCCCAGTGTCTCGAAAGTTCTTGGGTGTTGGGTTTCACAAGAAGGGCTAAAAGCAAACCCGCCCAAGGTCCAAACCATTTTGGAAATGAAGATGCCAAGACCATCCATGACGTACACAAGTCGACAGTGCATAGCCAAGACTAAGCCTTTCTTTCAAAAGCGCGGATAAGCGGCTACCCTTCTTCAAGATACTCAAAAGGCCCCAAATTCTCATGGGACGAGGTACAGGTCCGCCTTTGAAGACCTCAAGAGCTACTCGCCAAGCTCCCCACTCTATCCGTCCCGAAGAGGAGAGGTCCTTTCCTCTACCTCGCCGCCTGACGAATCCATAAGTGCGATCTGCACGAGGAGAAAGGCGTCGGCTCCGTGTATTTCATCACCGAGCACTAAAGGCCTTAAACGAGGTATCGCCCTTGGAGAAGCTTGCCTTAGCATTAATAAACGCCATGAGGAGACTACGTCCATACTTCCATGCACATCCCATACAAGTCCTCACCGACTACCCACTTCGCAAGTATTGACGAAGCCAAGCATCGTGAGAATCGCGAAATGGGCAATCGAACCGGGCGAGCACGATATATCTTCGCCCGCCAGCCATCAAAGGTCAAGCCTAGCGGATTTCCTTGCGAGGCTAACTTCGCCGAAAACCGAAGCCCACCGAGTCCGTGACGACGACGATGCCGCCCGAACCCATGGTTGAAACACCGAGGGAAAGGCCGGCAACTCTACGTTGACGGGCTTCGGAAAAAGGTAGCGGAGCGGTATCTTACTCCTACGCCGGACGACCAAGAGATCGCCTACTCACTTTGGGTTCACATTCAAAATACGAACAACGAAGTGGAGTACGAGGCACCGATCGCAGGACTTCTCCTCGCCAAAGTCTCCAGACACGAGCCGTGCAAGTTCACGGCGACTCTCAAGTCGTCGTAAGCCAAATGTTGGGAAAATACGAGGCAAAAGCGATGTAATGAAGAAGTATCTTGAAAAGCGAAAAGCACGCAGAACGGACTTTCTCACACTTCCAGATAGTTCGCATCCCAAGGGAGCAAAATAGCCAAGTCGACATCTTAAGTAAATCGCCTCGCCATCAACGAGCCCGCCAGTAGAGGAAGTCCAAAGCAGAAGCATAGACGATGCCGAAGACGGAGCCGAGGTCAACGTAGTCTCGGATGAAGAACCCAATTGGATGACTCCCATTCGAGAGTACCTGGAGAAGGGCGAACTGCCCCATGACAAGCTGGAAGCTAGGAGGATCCTGAACAAATCTCTGCGATATACAATTGAGCAGGGGGTCCTATACAGAAAGTCATATCTCCAACCTCTCTTAAGGTGCTTGGGTCCGAACCGAGCTAATTACGTTCTACGAGAAATACACGAAGGATCGTGCGGAAGTCACATCGGACCCCGAGCCTTGTCAAAGAAAGTCATGCGATGGGGATACTATTGGCCAACAATGTTCCAAGACTCAATGGACCTCGTAAAAAGTGTCCGGAGTGTCAAATCCATGGGAACGTACCAAGGCTACCGCAGACCGACCTCACCTCCATACAGAGCCCTTGGCCGTTTATGCAATGGGGGATCGACATTGTGGGCCCCTTTTGTAAAGCACCAGGACAGCTCCAATTCTTAATTGTTGCGATCGACTACTTCACGAAGTGGGTGGGCGGAGCCCTCGCGAAAATCAAAAGCAAGAACGCCTCAACTTCGTGCTCGAAGAACATAGTGTGTCGCCGGCATCCCCATATCCTCCTTTCTGGATAACGGAACACAATTCACGGGTAAGACATTCAAAGATTGGTGTCAAGAGCTTGGATCCAACAAAGTTCACCTCGGTGGCCCATCCTCAAGCAAATGGTCGACCGGTTACCAACAGGACCATCGTAAAGGTCTAAAACTCGCCTCGACCGAGCTAAGGGCCTCTGGGTGGAAAATTTACCACAGTCTTATGGTCGCATCAACAACACCCTGACCTCGAATCGGAGAAACACCCTACAGTTTGGTGTATGGAACCAAGCGATGATCCCCGCAGATCGGAGTATCGAGTCCCGTACCATCGACTTCTCTCGTGAAGCAAATGGGGAAAATCTACGAGCCGATCTAGACCTACTCGAAGAAAGAGAGACCTCGCCAACATCGAGGAAGCTCGGTACAAGCAACAAGTAGCTCGGTATTACAACCAGCGTGTTAAAACCCGACAATTCAAGTGGGCGACCTCGTACTCGAAATAATGAAGTCAAGCCGCGCAGCTTCGGCAAGCGGAAGCCACATGGGAAGGACCTTCAAGGGCCGATTTAAGTCCTCGGCAAAGGGGCCTATAAGCTCGCTCAATTGTCCGGTGAGCAATTACCCAACGCATGGCACATCATTCATCCAAGAGATATTATGCATAAGTGTCAAGGGTCGGGTCTTGTTCGGTCGTGTCTTTAAAGTCCTGTTTAGAGTCCGAGTCTTATTTGGTGGTCGCGTATCTTTTATCAATAAAATATTATTTTTGCAAGTTCTACTCATCACTAATGCATAATTAATCTTCACATTATTATTAACCCTCTACGAGGACAAATTCCCTCGACGAGGTCGATTACATTTGTTTCATACGAATGTAATTTAAACGCGCATGCCTACATACGAGATCGATTACCTTCGTTTATTTCGGCGCCTTCTATGTAGATGAAGGGACCACCCTCCCGACGACCTCGGCAAAAAGAGAACCATTCCTACATACGAGATCGACACCTTCGTTTATTTCAAGCAGCCTCTCTATGTAGATGAAGGGACCACCTCCCGACGACCTCGGCAAAGCGAGAACCATTCCTACATACGAGATCGATTACCTTCGCCTATTTCAAGCCGTCTCTCTATGTAGATGAAGGGGACCACCCTCCCGATAACCTCGGCAAAAACAGAACCATTCCTACATACGAGATCAGATTACCTTCGTCTATTTGAGCCGTTCTCTATGTAGATGAAGGGACCACCCTCCCGACGACCTCGGCAAAAACAGAACCCTACCTTCAGACGAGAACGATTTCCTTCGCCTATTTCGAGCGGAATTCTCACGAGGACGAACTACCTTCGCATATTACTCTTGTTCAATACAAAGTCAATAAGAAATCATTCTTATTAAATAAAGATGTCAGTTACATTTTACGAGGACGGAGCGGATCGGGAAAAGTCGAGCCAATCCCTAGAAAATCGGGATTCAAAGCACTCATCTATACTAATCCTACCTCTACCTCGTCCCCGGTCTACATTACGGGCCCGGCCAACATGACCTCGGTCACTTGAAGATGCCGCTCTGCGAACTCGACCTCGGACACTCGAGGACGCCCGATTCGACTCCTTGAGGATCCACGTCGTTCAAGGCAATAGCACGCCTCTTGAGCGCGCCACTCCGGATCGTCATAATTCGGTTCATTTATTCTAGGCGAGAAGCTCCGCAGAAGAAAAGGCCTCTGCATCCCGTCAAACATTTCGTGAGCTGTGGTTGTCGGCGATGGCAGCTTTGTATATGCTCCCGAGCCTTTTAATTCAGCAGATCGCCCGTGAATGCGTGAGGTCCGACCATATCTGGCCCGTTACTCCTGACAACGGCGGCCTCGACAACCTCGCTTCAACTTCCGGGATCGTCATCCCACCATTTCGGTGGATGACCTCCTCGTCTCGGCATGCTCCTCGCCTATAACCTCGCCTTCTCCTTGGCGACCTCGAACGCCTCCTCCAATTCAAAAGGCGAGCCTCGAGCTCGTCACAGCTCTCCCGAGCGGCTTTATGCTGACATCGACTCACCGTACGCGACCAAGCTGTCCTTTATATGGAGGAGTTCGATCTCTTTCAACTCAAGAGCCCGCGATAGGTCTTCGATTCGGTTCAACCAAGGAGAAGCATCAAGCATTTCAGGAGACAACTGAATAAAAAGATAAGTTTCTTAACATAAACTTGTGATTTTATTAACATGCCCTTAGGCAAAAATCAATATACATTTACTTTCAAAAAAAAGAAAAAAAGGAGTGAAAAAGATGGGGGGATCAACTGACCCCTCCAGAAGCTTCGGCCATGTCCACATCCGCCGCCTCAAAGCTCGGATAGCCTCACCTCTTCCGCCTATTTTCACCCGTTCACTTCGGCCTCTTGGAACCACCGAGTCTCGACGCTTCAAGCATCACCGCCTCCCGATCCCTTTGCATGATCGACACAAAAGTGTCGGTCAGGGGATCCCGATCCACGGACAAAGCGAACAGACTCCGCGGACAAAAGAACCGAGGAGGAGGCAAGGTTCTGCAGCACGGGAAGCTCCTTCAGGCCGCGGACAAGCACATCAAAATAGGCTCGTCTCGGGACATCATCCCGCCTCCTCGTACCCATACTGGCTTTGTCCAGTGCAGGTAGTCCTCGGCGACCTCTTGATTGCATCCGAGACGGCGCGCTTGTTAAGCACCTCACCGTCCGAAACCATCCGGAGAAGCTCGCCGACATGAACAGCCCTCCGCAAAGGCACGGCGCTTTCCTGCGAGCTCGCCATGTCCGCCTCCCGACGGCGAACTGTTCCACCTCGGCCTTCATCAAGGAAACCTCGGCCTCGCCGCCTTGCCCTGCCGCCTCCTCCACCACGGCCTCCGCCGACTGCCCTTGCCGCCTCAATGGCCGCCGCATCCACCGCTTCATTTGACGAGGTCCGGATCTTAGCCCGGCCTCGAAAATTTCTTGAACGAGGAGGTATTCTCCTCCACCTCCCGAGCATACCGGCCACCCGTCAAGCTGCGAACGGGCGCCTTCAAGTAATCCGATATAAGATCGGATACTTTAGACACCTCACCGCCACGTCCTCGACCCTATACAATATATACATCAGTCGGAAGAACACAATTTTATACTACTACACAAAGTATAAGGACAAGTACAAAACCTCGGGAAAGAGACGAGGCGCTGACTTGGAACCAATGATCTCGCACTCAGCCTCGGCAGCAACCGAGGACTCAGGGATTACATGCTTCCGCCTCTTCAAGCGCTTGAGTGGCTGCGGTGAAGGGATCTCGGCTCCACACTCATTTCGGCATGTCCTCGACATCCTTCAGTCGAGACGGCGGCTCGTCACAGAGATCGGCTCGGCCGCAGAGATCGGCTCCTTCCTTTTCTTCTTTTCTCTTAGAAGGTTCACTACCAGGAAATACATAGGTCAGCATCAACACGTATAATCATGGAATAAAGAGAAAAGAGAAGAAGGGGCCTCACCCTTCACCGACTCCACCCTGGAGGCAGGATCATAAGGCTAAGCCCGCCGCAAGCTCGGCCTCGGAAGACCTCGTCAACAAGGTCAATTTTGTCCAGCCTCCTCCAGTCACGAAGCCCTTGTCGACAATAACATCGGCGATCTTATCGATCGCCATGGAAACTCCAATGTCCTCGAAACCGATGAAGAAGAACTTCTTCGCGGTTGGAGATCTTCGATTTAATCTTTGCTTTGAATTTCCTACGGGTGATAGATAATACCACCCGAGCCGCCTTCGAGCTTGCAAAACCGAAGACAAGCCCCAAGGTCAACGCAAAATTATGCTATAGCATGACACCTAGAGCGGTCATATGCCGGAATGAGTTCGGCGAGAGTTGAGCAAGAGGTATGCCAAACATCTCTTGGAACTCGACGTATACATAAGGTAAGGAAGGCGAAGACCGCCTTGAGGCGTCCCTCGTACACAAGCCCTATCCTCCTGGACGGGCAACGAACTCAATATCGAAGGAATACTATATTGAAAGCAGATATCCCTAATATCGAAATGCTTAAGATTGAAGAAAAGAAGACACTTACCGCAATCCCCACCGGGGAATCGCAGACTACACTCGAAAGAGGCATATGAATACGGGTAAAACAGTGAGACACTAACGAATCGAGACGGAGGAACGGACACAATTTGTGACCGCCGACGACTCACCGGGAGAAGAGGAAGCCATAACTTCTGTTGTTTATTAGTGAAGATGGCAAGAACTTCAAATCGTCAATGGCGAAAAATAACCGCTTTTCGCGAGCGCAATGAGATTTGAAATTCTAGAAATGTGGAAAAGCAAAAGTGATATGAGATATGGCGTGTCGGGAAGGTATACCCCATTATCGCTTTATCGGGAATCCAACCGCCACATTAAATGCGTATCTCGTGTCTTCGTGCTCGACAACGGCAAAAATCGCGTGTTCGCCTCGACTAACCGACGGTGAAGCCGTCGAAGACCTCGGCTGAACGCCTCGTCGGTGAAGCGGTCGAAGACCTCGACCCAACGCCCGCCGGTTAAGCCGTAAGAAGACCTCGGCCTAACGCCCGTCGGGTGAAACCATAACGCCGGCTGTGAAGCCCGTCGAAGACCTGGTGAACGCCTCCTTAGCGAAGCCGGCCGAAGACCTCGGTGAACGCCTCGACAGTGAAGCGGTGAAGACATCGCCTAACACCTTGTCAGGTGAAGCCATAACACCTCGGCAAGAGACACACTAAACACACGTGTCTTCGGCGGACGCCTCTGCCAACACAGCATTTGATATACGACATCAGAGGAATTGACACACACCAAGTCAGGCCTAGAGAAGCATGTCCACATATCGTTTGAACCCCGCTACGTCATAAACAACCCCCAAATCAGCACGACCTCGCTTCTGCGTCTTTTGGGGGGTTGTGATAGGATACGGCCCAACTACCAGGCCCAAGCATCAGGCCCAATACAAGTAACCCTGACATCAAGCTCGGCCTGGACAAGTTCGGCCCAAGAAGACTTCCATCAACCAGTGGGAGCGAAGGCTCGGCCATATCTAAAAGAGTCCTAATAGAGAGACTTGAACCCTAATAGGAAAAGACTTGACTAGGAGTCAAACTCTTTTATGGTTGTGTATAAATAGAGGCTAGATTAGACGAAATAGATTGATTCACACTCTTTGTAATCGCTTCTTACACCTTCAATACACAAATACTCTCTCCTGCTCCGTGGACGTAGATCTAATTCAAAGATTGAACCACGTAAATCTCTTGTGTTCTTCTCGCATTTATTTATCGATCAGTTTGTTTTCCAATTTTTTCACTCATAAAAGGGCAAAAACTTGTTCGCATCTGCTCACAGCAGGTCCATTGCCATCAAGTTAGGAAGACTAAAATTATTCAATTTAAATAAAGAATGAAATTATGTTCCTTTCTCGAAACAAAACCAACTCTCAACATTTCCAAAAAACAAACCTTCACACTATTTATCCAATTAGGAAAATAATCACCACTATTAAATCAAACTCATATGTTGAGCGGGCGAATCACACAAATCATGATCCAAGAGGCAATTTTCCATCTTAAAAAAGATTCAAAAGCATCGATCCAAGAGTCCGCTTCGCGTCGATTTTATTATCAAAAGTATTTGCTATCTTCTTTATGGCCACATGCTCACTGCTCTCCGAATTCACGGTAAGGCGCCCAAGAAACAAAAATATAAGAAAAAAATAAAAAATCAAAGCGACTACTAAACAAGAGAGCGGAATCGAGAATTTTCGGTTACAGACGATGCCGTATCGCCTTTCCGATTGGCATGATTGGGGTTTGTATCTAGAGGTGACCTCGAACACGTTGTCTTGGATGAAACGCCCGCCGTGGGCTGAGTCGCAGGTATTTGATCTGTCGGTGCGCGCCGTCGGTGGCTTCTTCTTCTTGACTCGCCTTCGACATCTCGTCGTCGGCGGTGATCCCGTCCACCATTTCGAGTGTATTGTCACCACGAAAAAAAAATGCTTGTTCAAAAGGGTAAAAAGAAACGGCGGAAACCGAGCCTGTGAAGGAGGATAAGCGGCAAGAAAGGGAGGCATAGGCAGTGATATTGCGAAAGAGGAGAAGGAGAAGGAGGGTAGGGCAGTAAAATAACCCCTAATCTGCTTGCTACTGTGCGGATTGGATTATGTATCTGCCAGAGAATGAGAGATGTGTCTTCTGAAGAACAACAGTAAATTAAAACGAGCCAACAATTAAAATGGGTTCCCAAGATAGTAATATAGTGTACCAAACACATAGATTATGTCAGATATGTCCTCTATCTTGGGTTTATCTTGGCTAACAAACGGGCCCAAAGTCTATTAATCTTATCTTGACAAAAAGGAACATTTAAATTAGTTTCCTATAATGTCTGAATTTTGACAGAGAAGTGACAAGCACAAATTCTTTTACCTTTTATATATCTGCATTTAATGTTAATTAACAAAGAAATTCATGTTTTAAACAAGCTTGCACCTAGGGCTATTATATGAACCAAACTACTCATAAACTATTCGGAGTTCGGTTCGAAAAACTCGTTTGAGTTTATTTAGTGAAGTTCGTTAGTTAAAAAAATCAAGTTTGAGCATGGTAGTATTCGACTCGTTAGTTCATGAATAAGTTCGTTAAGTGATTTAACTTGAAAATATAAAATTATTAACTAGATACAATTATTATTATTTTATAATTAGTAATAATTGTGTTCAAGGTCAAACTACTTTTATTTGTTGTAAGAAGCAAATGAATATGTGTTATTGTGGATATTTTAAAAAAATAAAATAAAATAGAATATATATCTAAATTTAGAAAGTTTGTTTAGGCTCAATTAAGTTTGAATAAGCTCATGAGCTTGAAGTATTCATAAATAAAGCTAGAAGTTAGGTTTGAAACTAAACAAACCAAGTTTGAGCACAACAGTATTCGGATCTGTTCGGATAGAATCTCTTGAAATATTATGCTTGAAAGGTTGTTTTGATGAACTTTTAGATAAATCAAATCAAAATTGGAGGGAAAGAATACAATGACGTCAAAGTTTGGCTAGATACGAACCTGTAACAAAAAAGTGGAATGAAAATTGGAGTTGAAACTTAGAGAACAAATAAAAACAGTGAAACCACACAGGCCATAGGAGGTGGTTGAGACAACGGGCCACTTGAAGGAATCATTAAAGGCATTCGTGGATGCCCCTACGACCTTGCCGCTAGTGGGGGTGTTCACATGTGCGGCTGGATTTCACAGTCAACCCCCGCGAGCCCGCAGATCCGCAGGCCAATGCCTGGCCCAAGAGACGCGCCCGAGGTCCACAGCTCTTGACTGCAAGCGCCATTTTTCTTTCGGATTTTGATGTTTAGGTCTTTTACTCTTCATTATTGACTCATAACTTCCAATTTTTTTAAGCCCAAAGCCCACCAAAATTATAAATACATTTCAAATGTTTCAATTCTAAAGAGACCTTTAAACTTAGCCTCCACAGCTAGTGGTGTTCACGGGTCGGGCCGGTTTCGGTTCGGAACCGCCGGTTCGGCTGTTCGGAAATCCGAAATCGGAACCGGCCCGTGAAGGGGTTTAAATGGTTACGGTTCGAAACCGTGAACCGCCTTTTTTATTCTTCGATTTTTTGTATTCTTTAATTATATTTGTATATATATACATAGAGATGACGAAAAAAATAATATTGGGACACAATAATTAGTAAATGAAATATGAAATATTGAGAGAGCAAGAGAGTAACAATAATTCGCAAGAATGAGAGCAAGAATTGAGAGAGTAAGAGAGTAAGAGAATAGAAATTGGTGTGTTGAAATGGTAGGATTGAGGGGGTATTTATAGATGAAATGATAGGATTGAGGGGATTTTTGAAATTTGAAATTTGAAATTTTGGGGGGGAGAGGCACCGAAAACCGGCAGTTCACACGGTTCGACCGGAACCGTGTGAACCACCGGTTCCAATTTTTTTTTGTTTTTTTATGTTTTAGATGTTATTTCATGTGTTTTATGTAATAATAATTGTATTTTGATGATATTAAATATATTACATTACAAAAAAATCGGAAAAAAAATTAAAAAAAATTCAACGGTTCGCGATTTACGGACCCAGAACCGTAATCGTGTAGGAGGTGGGCCGGTTCGAAACCGGAACCGTTGACCCGATTCCGGTTCTGACCCGCCGGTTCCGGGTCGGATGAACACCTCCATCCACAGCTCACCATCCATCTTTCTCTTTCCCATTCATTTTCTCTCAAGAACAACACCTCAACTGGGAGAAGAAATGGAAGATTTGGAAATGAGCTCATCAAGATTATATGATTTGTCTTTCGATCTCTATTTTCTTGCATCTTTGATTATGTTTTATGATTTGAGATATGTTTTGGTGATAAATATGATTGGCTAAAATCCCTTCTTAGGGATTAGATTATGTGAATTTCTGAAGGATTAATTTTTTAACCTTTGCTTGTTGGATTTTGCTATTTCTTCGTGTTAATTTTGTGTGTTTGAACATTGATCACTATTTGAGCATGTTATTGAGAGGAGATTAGAAAGAGGAGGTTCGATACTAGAATAGCAACATGTGACGCATAACTTCAATAAACCAAGAGGCTGAGGAGGTGTTTGAGGGTTTTTAGACCCTTGGTTCTTTTGGAAGTTATAGGTTAGCAATCAATTGAATACGGTAGTTCTAAGACTTATAGTTTGTAATCCATTGATATAGTACATCCTAGAGGGACTATGATGATGTTTGAAGAGAACATAAAACAAAGCAATTTATAAACTATTTTTAATCTTAAAAGCAGTTTATAAGTTGTTTTGTTTTATGTTCTCACCCTAACACCTCTATATATAATCTTGAGATAGCCTTAGGCAATTGGAATCATAACATGCAATTGGTTGAGATTGAAGTCTAGTCCTTAAAATAACTTTCATTCTAATTATCTTCCCCACCTCATTCACTTATTTTAGTTATTTGTTATTATAATTATATGCTTTAGTTTAATATTAGAGAATCAACAACTCTTGGTTTTCAGTAGTCTAAATAGATTTAGAACAACTAATTATTAGTACTTAGAAGTTAAAATTCATCAATCTTTATAGAAATAATCATGTTTCCTTTAATTGCAACTACATTATGCAATTAAAAAATTAAAGCGAACAAGAAGATGATGACAACGAATACAAGAGCATAGTATATACTCCATGTTACTTAATTATGAAAATATTTTGTTATATACATGAGTAGTCTTAAATCAGTAGTTTTTTTAAACTAGGAGGAAAATCCGAAGTCTTTATCTCCAGTATTAGCTTTTGGCAAAATTAGCAAGAGTATAGGCGATAATATTTGCCCACCTATACATATACTTTATTTTCTAGATAAAACAATCGGATGGAAGTTGGACGATCTCTTGAAGATCATCGTTAAGCACACTTATTTTCAAGCATATTTATTTTCAGTTGTTTGTCCGAAAGTGCCCTTACCATTAAGTCTGTCTCGACAGGTGCAATCTTTATTATCTCCTGAAGCAGACTGCTTATGATTGTTGATGGAATTTGAGCTTATGATTAATTGTAGTCTACTTCCAAGAAGCAGACTGCTTGGATGAATCAAGCATCAACATCTATCCATTCCATTCACTAAATCACCAAATCCAAACAATTTGCTCTTTGTGTTATTTCCTTCAGCTCTATGGCAACAGAAGCTTTCCTCTCAATCTCCCTACACTTGCAGCCGCATCACTACTTCCGCCGCCTCTCCGCCGCAACCCACCGACACCCATTTCTCCAATTCTCCAAATACAAGCAACACAATCTCCCCCTCTCTCTCTCAGCCTCCCACGCCCCCTCTCCCTCTTCATCTTCCCCGCCATTGCAGAACCCACTTCAAACCGGGCGATTTCTGACCAACGACGAGCTCGAGAAGCTCGAGCTTCTCGGAAACTACAGCTACCACCAAGAATTGGAATCCGGGTTTCTCTGGGTTCGCACGATGAGGGAGTAGGAGATGGACCTGACCGTGACTCTGCTGTCCGAATCCTTCGCGGAATCGATGATGATGGCGGGTGGTTATGTGAAATTGCTGGAGTTCTTGGTGAAGAATTACCTCATTGAGAGGAGAGAGATGATGCGTCACCATGCTACGCTTCTTGGAGTGTATAGGGAGAATGGACCTGATGATTTTGAGCTGGCAGGAACTGTGGAATTGACATTTGATGGAAAGGGGGCGAATGCCAATCCTCCCACGCCCACACCGCCCAAGAACTCGCCTTACATTTGTAATATGGCTGTGAGGAAGCCACTTAGGAGGTATCTTCTTTTCATTTTGATGTTTATTATTTGTTGCTTTTTTCATATAATCGGTTGCTT
This sequence comes from Salvia rosmarinus, assembly GCA_036937905.1. Lineage (NCBI taxonomy): Eukaryota > Viridiplantae > Streptophyta > Magnoliopsida > Lamiales > Lamiaceae > Salvia > Salvia rosmarinus. The sequence continues at coordinate 52,366,274 of CM072823.1, read as the reverse complement.
TTGTTTCTTGATCTTGTTCGCTACATTCTTGATATGTATCTTAGCTATAGCAAGATGTATTTTGAGGTTGTTTTTACTTGTACAAGAATTATAAGCTAGGTATATAATTAGTAATGATTTTAAGCTCAAACTATGGCAATCATAAGTCAAAAGCCAGGGTCTGGCAATAGATTAAGTTTATCACTTAATGATAAATTCAGACAGCATATGTATGTAAAAATATATTTGGATTTTTGAAAGGGATGGGTGATTTTCTGAGTAATAATCATGTAGACTAAAAACTCTGCCGTCACTCGAGATATTTGATTCATTTCTGGCTTAATCCATCCTAATAGTTTCGTAAATCGAGCACCTAAATTGAGTGTGGAAGCAATCTTTACAGATGGAATACGATCTTGCACATATATGTATGTTGAATATCATGCCCTCCGTGGATTTCCTTAATTTGAGAAACTTGTTGATTATCAAAGCTTTATTCGAGTCTTCATAAAATGCATTGCAGGAGAGGCGTTGGCTGGCACCTACTGAGAGCAGGCGAAGATCTTATTACAAAAATGAGTCCCTCTAGGGAGGTCTATCTGCACTGCAGAATTATCGATGAAGGTCCATTCAACATGTATACAAAAGCAGGTTATAGCATTGTTCAGACAGACAGCATCTTGACCTTGTTAACATTACAGAGACGGAGGCGCTTGATGCGCAAAGAACTCCTCGCCTCTGAGGATACTTATGTCGTAGATACTCCTCCTGATGACGGCTTACTTGATCCACAATTGTGAAAATGACTTTTTGAGGTAAGATTCAAGGGGAGAATGTTGAAAATTTTCCACTAAAGCTTCTTTATGTATTTGCTTCAATTTTTGTTTTTTTCACCTGCTGAGAATGTTGTTGTACACTATACATGACCAAGGAAATAGATTATACACTCTATCAGTTCTGCACTCGACATAGTTCTCTATCAGAGGTGTCTGAAGACGGCAGATTAATAAGCAACATAAGTTGCACTTTGTTGTACCAAGTTCAGTGCTGCCATTGTATAATAAACAATTGTATCATCTAATCTAACTTCTCTGAGATGTTATGTCCCAGAACATGGCCCTGAAGCTCTCAATAGTAGGCCAATGTAGCTTCAATATTCGCTGTTATACTCATCTTATGAATGTCATCGTATCCGTTGATCATTGTTGTTACACTGATGGTGCTCTTACTTTGGCTATTTATCTCATTTTTCATTTTGCTTGGGTTAATAAATTTTCTTCTTTTTTTACTTTTTTTCTATACTATGATCTCGTTACTAATTTAATTGTATTTCACTGTATCCAACGCCTACATCAATCGAGGGGAAATAAATATTTGAAAAAGAACTCTTGAAAGCATGAGAAAACGAGAGAACTCCACCTTCTATCAGCAGTCAGCACTTCTCTCATCTAATATTAACTCAAAAAGTCAAAATTGTATCGACTATGCCCAACCATTTTCTGTACTGTGATCACTGAAGTAGCAGATACATACATGTGCTGATCCAATAGTAAGCATTTAGATTTACATTTCCTCAATTATTTCTGATATATTTTTCCATGTAGGTTGCTTAACACTTGACTAAGAGGGTGTTTGGCTGAGCTTATAAGCTCTTTAAAACAGTTTATAAGCTGTTTAGGAGCTTATAAGCTGTTGCAAAGTGTTTGGCAAAATAAGCTCCTAAACAGCTTATAAGCTGTGAAAATAAGCTCCAACAGCTTATAAGCTCCCCTAAAAATAAGTTGGTCAACCCTAACTTATTTTTTCATAAACTTATAAGCAACCATGAATTTACCAAAATAACCTTATTATAGTTCGTTATTTCCTACATATACACTATCAACTTCAAATCTTATCAATTTTATCTCTAACTATGATTTTATCTCTCTAACTCACGATTCTTTCTCTAGCTTATAAGATCAATTATCCAAACACTTTAACAACTTATAAGCACTTGAGACATTACCTCTTATAAGCTCTTGAAACATCTTATAAGCTCTTGGAGCTTATAAGCTCTCTAAAATAAGCTTAGCCAAACACCCCTAAGTCATTGAGCTAATCTCAATTTTGTCAGCTTCGGATAATATACTGAAATTTCAAAAGCTTCAGATAATCTAGTATCAGAAAATGAAGAAGAAGAAGAAGAAGAAGAAGAAGAAGAAGAAGAAGAAGAAGAAGAAGAAGAAAAAGGTTTTGTACTTTCCCCTCAAAAATATTGAGGTTTATTGCATCAGACCGAAAGTCTTCAGAATCAAGTAATGCATTAAGATTTCCATGTCTTTATTACATTCTTATAATTATTGTGTTATATGGGTGTGGAATTCCTAATATTGATAGTTACTCTAGCTTGCAGTGTTGTATTTTGACAGAACTGTCGTAAAAACCCATATGGCATTATCAATTTTCAAATAAGCTTAATAGCCAGAAACATCTATGTCAAAACATAACAGAGTAAATTTCTTAAGAGTACAACAGGTACATGTCATAATGACATGAATGCTCTGTTTAGCTGAAATTTATGATTGTATTGTTGAGTACTATTGGATTACTCACAAAAACTGTGCCATCTCTGGAACCTTTTTGTGATTGTTGAGTATACATCTTTGATGTGTTTGATTTGCAGCTCTTTTGCATCTGAAAGTCCCGTCGTTGGAAAACCTTGCGGTTGACCATCCGCCTAATTATGTTATGAACAGAACCACTCACAGTGGTTTTCACAACATTCTAAGTGCATGCATCGTCCTCCCTAATCCCTTAGAATTGGTGAGCTTGTAATGTTGTCTTTTGATAGAACTGTCGTAAAAACCCATATGGCATTATCAATTCTCCGATAAGTTTAATAGCCAGAAACATCTATATCAAACAATAACAGAGTAAATTTCTTAAGAGTACAACAGGCACATGTCATAATGACATGAATGCTCTGTTTAGCTGAAATTTATGATTGTGTTCTTGAGTACTATTGGATTACTCAGAAAAACTGTGCCATCTCTGGTACCTTTTTGTGATTGTTGAGTACTACATCTTTGATGTGTTTGATTTGCAGCTCTTTGGCATCTGAAAGTTCTGTCATTGGAAAACCTTGCGGTTGACCATCTGCCTAATTATGTTATGAACAGAACCACTCACAGTGGTTTCACAACATTCTAAGTGCATGCATCGTCATCCCTAATCCCTTAGAATTGGTGTAGAGGATCAGTTGGAGTTCTTTCACACATTCTGTCATCGAGGGCCTCTCATGACTGTCCACTCGGATGCAGCGTGACGCAAGGTTTGCAAACATGGTTATTGACTCCATTGTGTATGAGTTCCGTTCCATTTCTGGATCAATCACCCTTTTCAGTTTCTTCTTCTTATTTAATATATGCCTACCCTGTGGAATTTAATATACATTAGATCATATTGGTACAGGTTTCGGATGTTCAAGGATAGCATATGTATTGTTTCCGGTACCTGGAGCACTAAGTTTTGATCGCTTGGTCCTTGGTTCAGATCTACTGCTCTTCGTCCAGTCAAAAGCTCGAGTAGCACGACTCCAAATGCATAGACATCACTTTGTAGAGTGACTTTCCCTGTCTGTTGCAAGGTAGACATATCCATTGCTCAATCCCTCTTGCCATTCCATAAATTTAATGTTAGAAATGGTTCGCCCATTGTTGGTTTGAAAGTCCTATCTCGAGAAATGAATGGGAAAGAAAACTAGATATTCTCTTTTAGTCCTTTATATAAGCTCTCACTTAGGCAATGATCTCCAAGATTTATAAGACATGCAAACGACTAATTTTATAGATATCCATATTAACTGCTACATATTTGAGTATTAAGCTAAGTAAGTAGGATTCCTCAAGTGAGGAAATGTTAATTGGAGTCTTAGCTTTATTAAAAGATCAAAGCAAGACAACAAATAATAGTTTATGATTGTAAATAGTAAAAACCATAGGAAATATCTATACAATCAACAACAATCTTTATATTAAATTTATCTTCTGCCTATTTCTGTTTCCAATATAATCTAAAATGCATTCCACCTAAGAAGGCAGGAAATATCTATACAATCAACAACAATCTTTATATTAAATTTATCTTCTGCCTGTTTCTGTTTCCAATATAATCTAAAATGCATTCCACCTAAGAAGGCATGCAACATTTCGAAACCCCATAATTTGTTTGAGCATTGTCACTACTTAGTGAAGTACCACTCCCTTGTGATGTGGTCTAGTTAAGGTCCAATTATTAATTTCATTTGTCAGAAGGATAAGTTGACATGGATTGAAATTAAACGACTGAAAGGCTTTATTATGTGCTCTCTAATTGTGTCGATTTAACACTAACTTCAGTTCAAGACCTTGTTAATCTGTAACTTAAAGTGAAACCACAGGTGTGTAAGGGCTTAATTGTCCAATTTGAGAACTGATATCTCTTAAATGAAGGAAGTAATTTCGTTGATTGTACTCAACTAATAAACTTTCACCTCATTTTCTCGATGAAGGAAATAAATGGTTATTTGTTTCATGTTGGTTGGAATCCGGAGAAGGGATATGACAATGTATTGAAATGATAAAGTCTCTCTGTGTTGATATTTTGGAGGTCCGAAAGTGCAATTTACCACTTATAAGATGCAGTTGACATTGATTTTGATATGAATATTCGTGTATTTAAACTTGGCATTTGCTTGTAAGTTTAAATTATATTATTTTGCACTCATTGTGCAACAGATTTAGCTTGTAGTAAGATGGCTATTGGTGGATTTATTGATTCGTCTCCCAGGTTTCTGGTTCGAAACTTCAATTTTCAGTTGCAGACTTGGAGAATTTAGTTAAAACAGTCAAGAAATCAAATCATACGTACTTTAAGACTAAAATTACAGAAAGAAGTTTGTAGTCATACGGTCATACCAAGGTATACTCGGGGTCAAAATAGCCAAAAGTGCCAAGCACTGTTGCTGTCGTGATTTCTGGCATCAACTTTGCTAGCCCAAAGTCTGATATCTGCTTACAGAGCTTTTGATGATAAGTCTTGATATGCATATAATAACAGCTGTAATATGCTAAAGCGTCTGGTAAAAATATGTCACCTTCGCTTCCAAATTAGCATCAAGAAGAATATTAGTGGATTTGAAGTCTCTGTGGACAATAGGAATCCCGACATCAGAACCTGAATGTAGGTACGCAAGCCCTCTTGCTGCTCCGAGAGCCACTTCGAGCCTTGAGGGCCAATCAGTCTTTACTTGTTCCATTCCTATAAGATGATTTGCCTTTTAACCCCAACTAGGTAAATGAAAAACGTAATAAGAAAACCTCTTTTGTTAGTCTTAACTAACCCACCATTTAAATGATCTTGCAGATTCCCTTTGTGCAGATACTCGTACACCAGAAACCTCTGCTTCCCATCTGCACAGTACCCTATCAAGTTGACGAGATTGGGATGGTCGAGTCTGCTCAAGATATTGACCTCTACACGGAACTCCCTCTCTCCTTCTGCTTCTTTGAATGGCGGTAGCTCCATTTTCTTGATCGCCACAACCTGTCAATTCAGATATAGCTGATTGTTATGGCTTCTTGTTTCAGGTATTTTGTTTGATTGAAGAAACGTGCGAATCCAACATACCTGCCCCGACCTTAGAGTGCCTTTATATACTCGGCCAAAGCCTCCTTTCCCGAGGAGGTTTTCATCGCTGAAGGAACACGTCGCCTCCTTCATCTCCTTCACCGTGTACACTGCCGATGCATTTCTACTCTTTGGTGGTGGCCCTTTACACTTGATCTGCCACTGCTCAACAGGTTTGTAAACCCCTAAACCAACCACTAACATCTAAGAACTGAAACATACATACCATCATCATCATTATAGGAAGTAGGAGAAATAGAAAAATTACAAGGCGAAGTAGGAGAAATAGAAAAATTACAAGGATTAATCTGATCCTCGGACTTGCTTCTCCTGCGTTTGTTCCACGCAGAAACTAATCCAAACGGCATCTTTTGTTTGCTTTGCCTTAGACAGAACTGATTCTAACACAACACAGGATTTCAGTTTTCCTTAAACTAGAAGCCTGTGTGAGAATAAGGCCTAATTAGACGGGGTTATATTGTTTGGCAGTACGAATCCGTATATGAGTACATATAAAGCAAGTGAGGTAAGTTAGCTTTGAGCATACCTCCAACAACCATGATTTCTCACTTGGAAGTTAAAGAAAAAGGTAGAGAAAGAGATATCAAAGGATGGTATAATTTGCTTAGGTTTGTAGGTACTTGTGTTGTTGCCTGCTTATGTGTGAAAGGAAAGACCATCTGCAAAATCTTTTTGCATAATTTCTTCGAATATTTGTGTGATTGTGAAACAATGTGGTTGAGGGATGGCTTTCATTGCTGCTCTAAATCAATCTTCTGTTCAACTTCTCATTTGATCGCACGTCGTTGTTCTTCAAAGGAACTGTTTGTTTGTTGCAAGTTTGGAGTAGGTTTTTAGATCCATAGTTTTTTTTAAGGGTAAATATTAGTTTATGTTCTAACGTTTTTGCAATTTTTCACTTAATGTCTCAACGTAAAAATATTGGTTCCTAACGTTTCAGAAAATTTCTATTAATGTCCTACATATCGATTTTCGATGTACAAACACTTATGTGGCTCCCGGAATTTCATATTGGACTCGACGTCAATATAAAACTTAAATAAAAACATGAAAAAATTCATCCAAAACAATGTATTTCATTTCTTTTCCATGTCAATGTAAGGGAAGAATTTGAATGATGTTGTTTTGGATGAGTTTTTAGGTTTTATTTTATTTTATTTTTATATTGATTTGGAGTTCAACACGAAATTATGACAGCCACGTAAGTGTTTGGATACCAAAAAATTTGATCGACAAGACATTAAAAGGAAACATTAGGGACCAAAATAACAATATCCTTACCAACATTAAGTAAAAATCGCAAAACATTAGGACATAAACTAATATTTACCCTTTTTTAATTCATTTGATTTATTGGAATCACGCTTATTAATATAAGTGATTTTATTAATGAGTTGATTTTACTAGTGTCGTTTTTTTGTGCGCATTAGATAAACTTTACGTTTCTGTGCAATATTCTACAAACCATCCAGGACGGATAAACCACACTTTGAAAACTATGTGTGAATAGACTCATACTTATAGAAGCTAATGAGGTTCAAATCTGTAATTTTCTAGTAACATGAACCCATTTACTATTAGATCATCCGGAATAAATTTAATTTTCTTTTATTGTTTGATATAATGTAGGCAGTAGTAATTAAAGAAAAGGAAAAGATTTTGATACTGTTTTTATAAGCACACGTAATTAGAGGGCCTCAAATGACTAATTGGCTTTCTGTAGGGCCTTAATTGATATCAACAACACATACACAAGACCAAATTTGATTGAATTTTTTCATACATGTTTTAAAAAATTGAAAAATTCTATACGAAATATTTGATCCCTAAATTGATCAATGGTGTTACGTAAAAGTAAAACAGAACATAACGTTTGTTGCCGATGATGCCCATTTATCTTTGGTAAAATACATTAAAATACGCCCGAAGCAAATATCTCCTTGCTAGTAGTTGTAAAAACTCATATATATTTTTATTTTTCTACAATTTTCCCTAAATCTTATTATTCATATTAAGTATGTAAAAAAAAAAAAACGAATCCCCTCCCTTTGCTCCATATCTTTGAACGAGTGCCGAGTGTAAATGACCCAACCAATTGAACAGTTAGCACATACATAAGATAATACATTATTTTGGGTTTCGTAATATTGGATCACAGCTTATTAGCTATAGATCTTCCCAATATACACAACAAGTCCAAACAATCTAGCTTTGCCCAAAATATAAAATATAAACTCGAGCTACTCAAAAAACGCACAAAGAGCACGAGCTTCGTTAAGTCGTAGGGCGGCTAATTTGCAAAATTCAAGCTAGTTGTGAGCTATTTAGACGGTTCTGTTCCTGCAGCAGAGGCGTTGTCTTCCCGTTTGATCCGTCGCCCCGGCTTCGATCATCTTGGCTTCTTTAGCTTTTCCCCACAACACGGCGTAGAAGCCCACTATCACCACCACCGCTCCTACCAAACTGCAACCCAATTTCAGCTATAATAATCAACCAACACTTTCTCTATATTTCTATATCTATATATATAATAAAATATCGACCTTCCAAGATAAAAGGTCTCTCCCAAGACGAAAACGCCAGCCGCCATGGAAATGATGACTCCCAATGGATGGAAAATGGATGCAAACAGAGGACCCTTTCTCCTTACACACCACATTATGATACTTACTTGGAATACATTCCCAAATAGCCCCTGCAGCATCAAATTTCATCATGCATCTACCTCCTTCAAACATATACATAGGTTAAAATAAAAATATCTTATTATGAGATATGTGAAAACATTAAACTGAACATATAAAATAAATGCACTGCGATAATATGATACGTTCAATACATTATTGTAGTACAATTCAATGTAAGTGTTCTCACAGTTCTCATGATTAGATGTTTTTATTTGAACTCTTCCCGTGTATGTGCTGGTGCTTACCGATAATATAATAGGAATGAGCCTAGCCGTAGAGTTGAGGCTCCAAGCGCTAAGGTCTATATCGATGATGAAAGACACCGCAGCTGATACAATGGCGATGAAGCAGCTGTAAAACAGCATCAGAATGAGCACAGCAGGGCATTTTCTGATCACCAACGCCTGCGCGATGATAAACAGTGCGGCGGCGAGGCTATCTAAGGTGAGAAGCAGGGCCCCAACAAGCCAAGCAGAAGAGGCTGCTGTGAGGAGATGGGTGGAGTTTCCCAAAAGGGAAGGCCCCTTGTAGAGAGTCGCCACGATGGCTCCGGCTATTGAGACGACGGTGCCGATGGATTTAGTCAACGTAGTGGAGCTTCTGCAGTTGAACTTCTCCATCCTGTTATTATATTAATCATGTCGTTAAGTATGCAATTATTTACTTGGGGCCAGAGCACACTTGAAACACCAAGAAAATTATTTGAACTTGTCCATCCTTCTCTGACCTGAGAATGACGGCGAAGGCGAAGGTGAAGCCTGGGATGAGGTTGAGTATTGTAGTAGAGAGTGTTGCAGAGCTGAATATTAGTCCATAAAGTCCTAACATCTGCACCATGAATCTATATATATACACCATTTAGTAACACTGATTCTTATCTAAACAGAAGTGAATAATAATGCTACTACGTTTGTCATACCCTATGAATCCGAGCAACAAAAAGCCGCACAAGAAAGCGGGGAGAAGTGGAGGATGAGCGGATCTACATGTAAAACAAAAATTAGGCAAAAAGAAGAAATTCTGCAGCTATGTAGGATTTGTATATTGATTACCTGTAAATGGAGAAACAAACTGGAAGTAGAATAAGTGCAGCGAAGATATTAGAGTAGGAGATGAATGAGAAAGTAGTCATCCCGTTGGCTATGGCAGATTCCGCTGCTAACATCAACACCACCTGTGCAAAATGCACCACCACCATTCCTACGTATGGAAGCGCCTCCACCATACCCATCTCTCTCAAAAGACACACACTCACACAGCAATGAAGTTCACAAAAGCAAGACTGAATAAGAAATTATATACACATCCATTGACCGAGGCAATTCACATGCTTTGGTTTCGTCAAAACCAAGAATTTTGCTTGTGGCTTCATCATCATAGTACAGTGAGAGTAATTAATTAAATTTTAACGACCAATTTATATAATGTTGAAGTCCATTTTTTTTCATTAGTCGTAATCGGAAGCACGTAGAGCATCCAATTTTTTAAAGCATTACTTATATTATCTAATTGCAAGGTTCACATTAAAATGTGGACGTAAATATTATTTTAATGTTACGTAATTGCTATCATATTATTAGTTGAGAATTCCATCCAATAAGATTTTCACCTTTAGAATCTGACAAATCTCGATTCAGAATGGGAGAAATTCTGAAATTGTCTTATTCAAACTAGAACAAATCAAGAACAGATTGATAGCACAAGCCACAATCATACCACTTTTGCATTATACAAAGAAGAAATGTATTCCAAGAATTTTGATTCATTGATAATTAGGGATGATAGTGGATCCTGGATCCGACTTAGATTTGCAGATCCAAATCAATTTTTTAATATCCGAGTCTAAAAAATAGAACCTGATGGATCTGGATCGAATTTGGACCATTCACTTAAAATCCGAATATAGATCTGAATTCTTATGTTTGAGATCCATAACCAACCCTCGGATCCATATAATATTATATATATATATATATATATATATATATATATATATATATATATATATATATAGTTTTGTTTTTATTGTAAATGTAATATACATAATTTTTCTTTCTAATCGAGTTTGATAAATTATATTATAAAAGATTAAATAAATATTTACTTTTTATGATTGATAAGATACATATTAAATACTTTTGTTTTAATTACTAAAATTTCTAATATTCTATTTTTTAATGGAATACCAATCAAGTAAAATTAACTAAAATGAGAGATAGTCAACACCCTATAAGAGGTTACTACAACCCTCTTTTTATTAGATCGAGATGTAAATACCATCAACCCTTTAAATTTTATTGATGCGCAGTCCTTTAAAATATTTTTTCAACCACAAAAAATAGTTATTCTTTGATTGATCTATTATCACGTATAGTGAAGGAGTCAGAAAAAAATGTTAGAGAATTTAATTAATAATGTTAAAAGACATTAAGAGGAATTTTAAAATAAGTTAATTGTTAATAATACTTTTAATGTAGTTATAAATTTTTTATGAAATAGAAGTAAAAAAGATCAACAGATGAAGTTAAAACCTCCATAGCATAAGACTTGTTATTATAAAAGCGAACAATGAATCAAGATTAAATAATGAAAATATACATATAACTTAAACTAGAAAAATTATGTTAAAAGATATATAGAATTAATTATCAGTATGACAATTAATTAATTATTCATAGTACAATTAATATACCTCAATAACCTTTTATAAGTTACCAATTAATAAAAGATTATGATTTGTTAGATCAAATCATTAAATTCATAATGAATTCTAAATATAAATTCCAAAGAAGAAAGAAATACATAAACTAAAAAAATAACAAAAAAATATTTGGAATTTAAAATTTCCAAATTCCAACAATATGATAAAAAGAATAAGAAAAATAAAAAAACGACTACTTCAAATTGAGAATATCTATCAGAGCTCATTGTTTTGTTATGTGATCCACACTCTCTCTCAATATAATAATAAGTATTTCCTCAGTCCACCAAAAACGTGCATCGTTTTGGTGGCAGATTTTAAATAAAATGAGTGTAAAGTAAAGTGTATAAAAGGTGTGTCGTTGGGATAATAAATGAATATATTAATGGAATGAAGGGTTGTTTTTGTAAATAAGTGGATAAGTTGAGGTAAAATGTAAAATTGGTGTTTCGGAAAGTGCACATTTTTGGTGGACGGACGAAAAGAATTAAATGACGTTTTGGTGGACGGAGGAGTATTTATTTTTCAAAAAAATAATATATATATATATATATATATATATATATATATATATATATATATATATATATATATATAGAAGGGTTAACGTAAAAATTATTTTTATCGTGAGAACATGAAAATCGAAAACTGATGAATTCGTTGTGAAAGTTGATAAATCCATTAAGGAAGTTACTGAATCCAAAAAATAGAATTTTCACTCCTCATGTGATTTGAACCCGAGTGATTTTTTTTTTGAATTTTTGGATTCATTAATTTTTCAACGGATTCATCAACTTTCATAATGAATTCATTTGGTTCCTAATTTTTAGGATAAAAATGGTTTTAATTTGAATTTAACTCTATCTATATATCTATATATATAGAAAGAGTGATTATCATGTGGACACTTCTTATAGTTTAAACATGAGGACAAATATCAACTCTTGATAAATATGGACGCTTCAGATTCAATGCACAAATTAGACGTAAATGCACAAATACACAATTATGTATGTAAATATGCATATATCTAATTTAGATGCACACTTAAAAATAACCATTATATTTTCAATTCTATATAGGGGTTGGATCCAATGAGAACTCATCTTTTTTGAGAACTTGAGAACCATGCATAAGACGTTGAAGATGATGCACAAAACAGTATAAAGTTGTGCATAACGAAAACTTTCTAAAATTGTTGCACAACAAAATAATTTTAGAAAGTTTTAGTTATGCACAACTTTATACGCCTCTGCATCATCTTCAACGCCTTATGCATGGTTCGCAGAGTTCAAAAAGATGTGTTCTCATTGATCCATCCTATATATATATATATATATATATATATCATATATAGTCATATATATTTTAGGAACTAAGAATTCATCCTCACCTTTGATTTGATGTGATCTTTTGGTGTACAATACATATCTAGCTATACTAATATTAATTATCGATTTTTTGCTTAAGGTTAATTTAGTAATATTTTGATATTGGTTAACGTATTGGCTCTTAAATCATGGGATTTCATATCCCTTAATTATGGTATTTATGATATGTTACTTTCATATTGCTCATTACCGATGTTCATCTTATTTTTTCACACTTAACATATTAACAATGGAATCTATAGGTACGCATATATCTTTTATAGTTTTGTTTTGATTTTCATGCCAACAATTTTTATTATTCAAGGATGTTTTCAGATTTCGAGCTTTTAGAAACATGTTTATTGTTTAACGGATTTGAAATTTAACGTGCATAAAACATTAATATATTATGCATAATGCTATTATGCATAACATGCTAACTGTTTCACGTTTTTGAAATTTAATATGCATAATACAATATATAATATGCATAATACTATTATGTAACACAATTATCAACATAATATTATTGTGTTATGCATATGATATTGTTGTGATATGCATACGGCATCATTCAAATTGGCAAATCATAATTCATACACAATACGACCAACTTATTATTTATTTGTATTATAGTTCATATTCAGTTGCTTAACTAGTAATAACTTGATCCCCGATCCCTACCTCCCCCGTCACAGATTACTTAAATTATTTCAATGTTTGCTATTTGTTTTTAACTAATGGTCTTCCATATTTTTGTCGCATCGGTAATGATTTTGATTTTCACGGCAATTTGCTGCGCCTAGTCTTATAAATAGGCGCAAAAGAGGCAACTCGCTCACTTTCTTCTTCGACGCTAAAAATCCCGAGAGAGAATTTCGAGTTGATTTTCCGAGTTGACCCCGATTTTTCAAGTAGCCGATAGCCGTGACTCGAAAAGTAAGTATGCTTTCCTCATCTTCTTCTCGCCCGAAAGTTCCCTTCCGCCGGGTTCGGGCGTGAGTTGCCTGCGCAGAGACTATATGTGCTACAACGGTTTGGGTAGGTCTGTAGGTTAAGTTCTAGTGTTCCACCGGTATCCTCCGTATGGGATGGTCCAGGTGGGCTCGGCGAGGTCGGATTTAACCTGGAGGAGCTGAGGTTGTGAGGAAGGTTGATTCCGTGTGGTGGTGTCCGCCGCATGAGGGAGATAGGCGATGGCCCTCCGGAGGGTTTGTTATCGCCTATGTAGTACGCTGAGGCGTGTCTTAGGTACCCTTTGTCCTCCATCTATCTTAGCCTTCAAGAGTACTTCCAGATCCCCATTTGTCAATTGACCCCGAATCTGCTAGGTCATTGGGGGCGGGGTTTTGTTACGGCATTGTCGAGGAGTTGACCTTCGAGGTCTTGATGCGCTTTTTTAGCGTGAAGACCATAGGAGGGGTGTACTATCTGTCACCCCGGCTCAAATTTAAGGTAGCCGTCCCCTCCAAGGTGTCTCATCGCGTAATGTATTTCTTTCTCATGGGCCGAGGTGAAATGAGGTATGAGCGGGTATCGACACTGGTGGACCCGAAAATCAAGCCCCGGGCCGATGGAGGATTTGTTGAGCACTTGGTGAGATCTTGTCCATAAGTTATACCGAGGACGATCCGGCAGCCGGCCGAGTGTTTTGCCCGTGTTGCCGGACCGGTCCTGACGGGCATGAGGCATCCCTTTTCTTAATCCTTATTCGCTTTATTTTGCCGGTGCTAATATGTCTTTTCTTCCGACGCATGAAGTCGAGAGGCGAGATGGCTCACCATCTCCCAAGTGAGCCCGCGAAGAAAAGCAGAGAGCTGGCTGGGCCTAGTGGCCCGCAGGTGACAACAGGCCACCGATGAGGGCTCGAGCCGGTCCACCGGCCGGAGTCGCGGCCTCGTGGCCACCAGTACGGGTACCGCTCAAGCTCGGCCGCATCCCTCCCCGGGTACGTAGCTTCTTCGTGTTTAGCTTGTTTGCATTTCGCGATCGGTTATCGACTTGTGCATCTCCTTGCAGTGGTGGGAGCCCGATGATGGGCCCCTGCAGCTACGGTGGAGCTACAGTCGCCGCCAGTTTGTCACCGAGAGCTCAAACGCAAGAGGCGCTGAACGTGAGCTTATACCGCGGGCGAGCAAGGCTGGCCCGCGGGCGAGGCCGGCTGAGGCCGGAGGGTCAGCCGGCCGCCAAGAAGAGGCACTGGCTCGAGGCCGCCCGGGGAGGAGGAGGAGCTGAAGGAGGAGTCGGTCGGGCGAAACGCGACCAACTTATTATTTATTTGTATTATAGTTCATATTCACCTCCCCGTCACAGTTGAATGATTTTGATTTTCTTAGGTTTGATTTAGCTAATTTATTAATTGCAAAGTGTTTGAGTAACTAGGCCGACCGGCTATTAAATTACTAGGATTTGTCTGTTTACCTTTCAAAAATATGTAAAGTTTAACTTTTTTACTCGTAAAACAGTAGTCTCCTTTCAATATTAAACTAGAAGTGACCGGTGCTCGGCCGAACGGCCAACAATGTCGATCCCCACCGCATGAAAGGCCACGGACTCGCAGTCGCCAAACCGCCCCGAGGCACTGACCGGAGCGGATCCGCATTGGGCACTTCTCGACGAGCTATCTCGCACGAGGGTGGCCAAGAGTTCCCGACCTCGCCGCTTCTTTGAAAGTGCTCACGACCGATGTGGCCCACAAGACCGTGTATTGAGCACATAGTCGGCTTCTTCCGCCCGATCTCGAGGGTCAAGTAATAACTTGATCCCCGATCCCTACCTCCCCGTCACAGTTACTTAAATTATTTCAATGTTTGCTATTTGTTTTTTAACTAATGGTCTTCCATATTTTTGTCGCATCGGTAATGATTTTGATTTTCTTAGGTTTGATTTAGCTAATTTATTAATTGCAAAGTGTTTGAGTAGAGGTGTTGAGATTAGGTAACTGATCAATTCCTTTTTATAGTCATTCCAAATAGGACAAAAAATTATGTTAATAATTTATAAGTCAATAAAAAAGAACACTGAAGCATATTTACTTTTCAACTTTATATTAAACTAAATTCTTAACTTTTAGGAAAAGCTAGCACGATAATACTTCATACTTGGTAAAAAAAAAAATTGATTCTTTCAGGTATTAAATTACTAGGATTTGTCTGTTTACCTTTCAAAAATATGTAAAGTTTAACTTTTTTTTTACTCGTAAAACAGTAGTCTCCTTTCAATATTAAACTAGGTCATTAAAACCTTTTTTTATGTATATCAAATTGGTAGAATGTAGCTCAGGAAATAGCTTTTCAACATCTTATTCGCCATAATTTTCCTTTTTTTCGTTTCTCTAATATATGAGTGTTCCCATATCCCAGCTTAATTGTAAGTATAATCCAAGAAAATTCGGGCCGAAATGAAATCCACAGTTGCATGGGCTGAATCTTCAATGGGCCCAGGTCCAACTCTGATAATCCCTACTGCAAATTAATTAATCACTATGGTAATTAATATGTGACGCTGCTTAAGCCATAAAAGTTAGTGGGGAACGGCAATTCTAAAATGGAATTATATTTTTTTGACCTATCCACTTACGCCTCTTTTTATTTTATTTTTTATTTATATAAATTGAGTTCATGTACTTATTTGATTAAAGTTAGTTTCATGCATAGAATAATTTGATTTTAACCAAACAGTATAGCGTCCAAATTCAAATATATAGATATATGTACATGATTCTAAAATTGTGTTATTCCTTCTAAATTTCTATTGCAACCTAATGCTAGTTGATTCGGTTCCATCTTTTTTTTTTCAGGAAAAAAGTGTTCCAATTTAATGAGAATAAACCAATTTGGCAGGTGTTCAGTAATTTAACTATTTTAATTATTTAGAAGACGCATATTCCATCCAATCTTCGTAAGTGTATGGTTGAGATTTTAAGAAATTAGAGTTCTAAAATGGGGAAATTTATTTTGGAAAATCGTGAAATAATGAAATAGTGTTTGTTTGTACAATAAAGAAAGTGATCTTTGAATGAGAGTGTGAGATCGTAAATGCATAAGGAGATGTAAAATCGAGAGAATATTTTTTCTATACATTTTCAAAAGACTCGAATATAAACCTTTATTTTTGTTAATTTTAATTTTTTAGAAAATATTTATTCTTATTAATTTAATCATATAACTGCATCTTTCTCTCTATCTCTCGAATTTGTAAAATCACTAATATAAAATATAAAATACAAAAAAAATTGTGAGAAATGAGATGGATCATGATCTGAACTCAAACCCATTTTCAATAATATATTGTAATCATGTTTGTGGCATATTTTTATTTATCCATCCACTAAAAGTTTGTTACTTGGTGAACTACACGTGTTTTAATAAATTTTAAATATATTTTTTGAGTGGATAAAAGGTTCCACCATAGATTCTTTTTTAGTGAAGAAATGATGATTTTTTTGGTAAATAATAAATGATTGTGGGGTTGAATAATAAAAATTGATTGTTAAATAGTGTGGATCGTTGGGTAGTGTAGTTTTTTGGTAAATAATAAATGGTAGTGAAGTTGAACAATAAGAGTTGAATGTGAGGTAGTGTACAAAAAGAAAAATAATATTTTTTGTGGACACCGAATAAAACAATTATAACATACTTTTGGAGGATGAATGAGGTATTATATTAGTATCCAATTACCGTGAAACGATTTCACGTAAAAATATGTGATTATTGATTTATAACAGATATAATTTGCTTTGAGGTTAGGCCTACCTACTGAATAGCTCCGACCCACTAAAGCCGCAAATACTATGGGCCCCAATTGTAGGCCCAATAGGGCCCATCACTTAAAGCTCTGAGCGGCCTAACCATTATAAGCACAAACTCATAAATTATACCATGTAATAATCATGTTACTCCACCAACCAATTTAATCACCATTGAGCGTAATGGGCCGTCCAAATCAAGAATTTTGTGATTAGAGTTATTTCATTTTTAGGGTTACCTAATTGGCATCCAATTAAGTACTAAGAGAGTGTTTACTTTTCATGATTAACATTTTGAAGGATTGACTATTTGATGGATTAAATGTGTGATAAGATAATTTTCATTTATCAATCCTTTGTTTACTACAAAGGATTAATGAAGGATTAAAATTATGATAAGTAATTCTCCCTTTATTTTGATGATTATTTCAATCCTACCTATATTGGTTGGATTAAAATTAATGAAGAATAATTCAAAGGATTAAAATAATCCCGAGCTTTGGGATATCCTCAAATATTAATCCTTAAAAGTAAACACTTGATTATGCTGGATTAATTTTATCTATCCAACCTAATCATGCAAAGTAAACACCACCTAACAGTATTAATATAGTAATATTCCAACTCATCAATATCATAATAAATGTTGGCGCGTCGACTCTGATAGCAGGATATGCCTTATAAATTGAGAAGAGACCATCGTACTTCAGAATAGATCAGATGAATTTCGAACAGTTGGAAGTAGGGACTTTAAAAGGAAAAGGGGGAGAACAAAGAGCATCTAAGGATAGAGGAAACCATTCCTCCATGTGCAATCTCTTCTGTAAAGATATACTCAAAAACAACTAAATTACAGATTGCCATTGAGATGATGTTTTGAGAGTGTGCAAAATATGACATTTTTATGGAGTTGGTAAACACAACCTCCCCTTTTGAGTCTTTCAATAAAAGAGTCACATCCTCTCCATTTCATGTCACCGGAAAAATGAATAAATATACATATATAGTTGAAAAGTATATATTATTCGAGTTGCTAAAATATGTCTATTTTTTGATTCTTTATATATATAATGTCAGAAATGTTAAATTTTAAGCATGACCTCTCTCTCTCTCTCTCTCTCTCTCTCTCTGCTTATGATGAAAAGGAGAGGGGCACTTTTGTGGGAGAGTGATCCAATGTCTCTAGAATTCAAACCCCACATATCTCAGTCAAGCCCTCAATCACAAAGCTTTAGATAGATGCTGATTCCATCCCTATATCATAGTGCGTCATTTTCAATGCATCCGTTGCCTAAAGATGCTAGCATCATCCATAGACGCACTCCAGTATTCCAAATTATTGCTAGAATATTATAACAAAGTATACGTGTTTACGTAAAATTTCAAACTCAAAAGGAGCGTATACTAAGGATCAGTCTAGATTAATAAGAAAATAGTATAGACTAAGATATTGTTTATTAAGATAGATTGGAGTTCTGAGATATTTCAAGACTTTGATAATTTCCACAATTTGATGTAACTAGCTTGTTTGATTCATATCTCATTGAAATAGTTAGGATTAGAGAAATTCTAATAATAAAAATAAAATACTCAAATCATATATATAATCAATTATGAAAAGTAAACTCTCCAAAAAAGAATGAACTAAGTAAACAACGGATTTTAGGATGGTTTCTCCCTTTTTATGCTTCTGCGATCACATGACTAATTGGTGTATTAAGATTTAATCATTTAACTAATATAAAGTTTAGTACGTATACAAGTTTTGAATGGGTAATATTTTTTCTATTATATTAATATGTTTACATGTATGAGAGAATTGGTCATATCGATGTTTTAATAATAAATGTAAAATTTTAGGGAAGAACTGGAACTTTTTAAAAATGATAATCTAATCAAGAATATCTACTAAAATAGGTGATTTTGAAGTTCATTTTAAGGTAACAAGGAGGCAACCACGAAAATTAAGGTATGTTTGTGTAATTGTGTGCTAAAAGTACAACATCGAAAAGGGCTTTGCTTTCTTCCATACCCTATTCAGCCCTACTCAATTATGACTTTCATTATTAAACTTATTTCTTCTTACTATTATAAGCGACGAACAAGAAGAAACAATATTATATATTTTTTAAAACAGCCAAATTCACTTGGACTAACAACCCAATTAGCTAATTTAGATTCTTCTAATCATATTAATATTATATGATATAAAAAAAGTCATATTAATATTATTGGGTTGACATATATAGACTTTTTCTAAAGGTTTTATGGATATTCTTCTTCATAGGTTTCTTAATTAATAATATTATCTAACTTTTCTCTCATATTTTAAATGTGATTAACTGATTATCTAAATAATTAAGAGAAATGGGAACGATAATGGCCTCATGCCTCATGGGCACAAATGTAGCACGCAACAGCATTAAGTTTTATGTTTTAGTCAATAATTTACAAGCAACAATTAATGCTTTTATTATTTACTTCTTCTTTAGCTCGCTCAACGCTATGAGAGTGACCAATCACTACGATTAATTTCTAGATCCTAAAATTTGTTTGATTTCTAAGGCACCACCGACAAATGAAAATCCGTATATAAGACCCTTCCAATAATTGCAAAAGGATGGTACAGACATTACCCAGAAAAAAAATAATCTAAAATGGTGTTTTAGATGCTATTCCCAGAAAAATTAATACTCCATCCGTCCGTTAATATTGATTCATTACTTTTGACACGTGAATTAAGAAGAATTGTGTTTTATGTATAAAGTAGTATGTGATACAAAATTCGAGGCACTAATTAGTCATAAATATTAGCATTTTGACCACCTTAAACAGGGAAGACGTGCGTGGCATCCAGCTCTTTCACCACTGGCTTTGAAATTTTCCCATTGCTTCTTTGACAAATATACAGCCGTGCTTTCATCAAGTCTTCCACTATAACCCCAGCTATTTAATTTTAGTGCGATATGATCAACTCTATTCCACATCCTGTCCTACAATAAATAATTTTTTGGTTGTTAAACATGTTGGTGTGCTCAAATCGGCCCTTTAGAGAAAATATGGAGATGGAATTTATTTAGATTTTGACTAATAGATTACGGATTCCCGAATTTGGGACGAAAGCTAACATGAGGCACAGTGCAACATGTCCCTCGATCTTAGATAGTGCGTTACAACTTTCACCACAATGATAGCACTAATAATAAGTTGAGTTTGATATTTGACAAATATAACTAGCTATGATTAGGGCATTTAAATATTTTACATAATAATTAAAAATATGTATTATAATCAGTACTAATAGACATGTTCGATGAATCTAGATTGCGCGAGAGAAGGGAATTGTTCGCCAGATATGCAGTGGCGGAGCCAGGAAAATTTAACTGAGGGGCCCAATTATTTATAATTTTATAAGATAATAAAATAATAATAATTTAAATAAAATAATATTATTTGAATAGAGATAATTGTTTATATTAAATTTCTTTTTCAGTATGTTCTAATATCTTCCAAAAATAAAATAATAAGATTAACTTATAAATAACTAAACAACCAATGAATAATATCTACAAAAATTAAAATAATTTGAAAATTATAAATATTAATATTGCAAATTGTATTATCTTACAAAACTCAAATCTTGATTTTCTTGTATCCATTACAAATATATAATGAAATAGAGAATTAACTCACATATATAACTTATTAAAATAATTTAAACAAATATTACCTATAACTATTATAATAAATTCATCATAATATTTTTAGAAATTGAATTGATTTTATTAATTTATATATAAAATTTTATTATTTGCATATATATTTTATTTTATCAACATAAAACAAATTATAGAAAAAAGAAAAGAAAGTAAATAAAGTGGAAAAAAAGAAAAGAAAACAAAGTAGGAAAAGGAGAGGAGAAAAATAATGAAAAGCTATGTACTAGTAGGGATTCGAACCCTAAGCAAACTGATTGAGAAACAATGCCTAACCAACTGCGCTACTATGGAGTCTTGAATTTTACATGGGTATATAATACTAATTATTTCGCAAAATGTTGGGGGGCCCAAGGACCCCCCAGGCCCCAACGTGGCTCCGCCACTGCAGATATGTGAATAATGCCAAAAAGTAATTAAATAATAATCATATTCTTTTAAATAAAAAAGAACCACCATCAAGAATATTTCTCAATTCTATAAAATAGCTTACTTGGTAAGGTGACGAAATAGTAACAAAGAAAAGAGAGATATGTCTGAATTCCTGATACAATCACCTTACAAGTCGGAATAGCATCCAAATTTTTCTTTGGGGGCATGTCATATTTCCAAAATAGTTCAAGAGTATTTTGATAATTAGACAATTGGTAATATATTTTTCAAATTTACAACTAGCAAGCAACCGGATAACAACGTGCTGCAATGTAAGCACAAACCCACAACAACAAAAAACATAGTATTAATGATGAAATTTTTGTCATTATATATACTGATTTTGTATCCATCGTTAATTTAACGACAGATTAATGACGGAACATTTGTTCTTAAACAACGGCAACGATATAAACGGTTGATATTGACAACGTTTTAACGGCGAACTTTCCGTCGTTAATCAACGACAAATTAAATTCCATTGTTATTTTCTTTTATTACGGGTTGTGGATAACGATGACATTTCTTCGTTAATCCATCGTTAAATTAAATAAAAGTATAAATAATGCGTTTTATATTTTGGGCTATATACATATTTTTCAAAAATAAACTGTAATTATATATACAATTATGCTTATATATACTAATATTTTTTTTCAATGATAATGTTATTTTATATATACAATAATGAATTTTTTATAATAATACTATCTATTACAATAGTAATATTTTTCATGACAAATTTTAAATTATACATAAATTATTTTTTCAAATTGATACCTAAATAAAATTTGTTAATATGACCCACACACACACACACACACACACACACATATATATATATATATATATATATATATATATCCTAGAATAATATATACTCTTTCTGTCCCAAGTATATAGATTTGTTTTTCTTTTTTAGATGTCCTAAATATATAGGCTTGTTTTCATAAATGATAATATTTTTTAACTCATTTACTAATATACCCCTATTTAATTCTCTTTTTTTTGGTCAATTTATGCAGAAATTTTAAAGGCTGCGTCACGGTGGACTCGAACCCGAGACCTTTGGCCTCGGGCATTAACCACTCTACCACTAGGCCAACACACACACACCCTATTTAATTCTTTGATGTACTCATACGTTAATTAATCAAAGAATAAAAATGGACATATTAAAAAGTTACTTGTGCTAATCAAAGGCCGAGATTCATTCTTATTTCTAAAATTATCCATTCCTACGAACCATTTTCTATATATATATATATATATATATATATATATATATATAGGAGATGGATCGGTAGAATAGATAATTGGTGAGGAAATAGAATAATCTGAGCCTTTGATTTGCTATATCAATGGTTGAGATTTAATTTTCGTGTGTGCTACGGTTTTGTGTTTTGTGTGCTACACGGATTATTGTGCAACACTATAACTCTTCTTGTGCTACTGCGAATGAAAGATGTGCTAAACTAATATATTTAGATATGTGCTACGAATGGATGAAATATGTGCTAAACTTTCATGTGCAATACATTAATTACGATTGTCTACACAATATGAAAGATATGTTCTTATTCGTCTTTCGTGCATTAAGGAGTTTTCACCATAACCAACCCCTATATATATATATATATATGCATTAATGGCCGCCGGAAGGATTGAATGCTAAACGCCGATTTCTGAATTTAGAATGTTAAAAAAGTTAAGAGACGTATGGGGAATTGTAGAAATTTATCCAATAACTGCATATAGTTAAGATTCGGGGAGATTCTAAATTCATTACTCCAAGTAAAAACACTGAATTTTATAGCACCCGACATCTATTATTTCTGCACTCTTTCCACCTATTGTTGAGTCCAAGATTTAGCCCCAAAAAATACCCTCATTTCTTTTTCTCCCGGACAATATTTAAGAGCGTATATATATATTTGGTAAAAGATATCTTTTATTCACATTCTTATTTATACATTATAAAGTATGTAATTGCACTCTTTTTGCTCGTTTTTTAGTTATCTATTCATCTTATTTATTTCACACTAAAATTTTGTTCATACTATATATAATGGGTTATGAGAATGATCTCTAATATAGAAACTAAGAATCAATTTGATATAGATATTGACTAACTTGATATTGTTAGGGTTTGAAATTGTGTATAATATCCCAATGTTTTTCTAAGGTCTCAAAAATATCCCAAGGTTTAAAAGATTGTATTTTTGTATCTAACGTTTACCTAAAGTCTCAAAAATGTCCTCAAATTTTAGGAAGTGTATTTTTGTTCACAACGTTTAACTAAAGTGTCAAATATCTCCTAGATCTGATTGTTCGGGATCGGAAAATCAACATGGTAAGTCGGAACTTGACATAATGATTTTTTTTATATAGATTTCGATTGCACGAAATACCGAAAATCCTCTTCTTTGATCCGCGGCTATATATATATCGGCCAAGATAAAAATGAAATAAAGAAAAGGAAAGACGCATATTTAATTATAAACATAATTACTTACTATTTCAGAAGGGTACGCTTTCACAAAATGCTTATTTAATAAACATAATTTGTTCTACTGCACGAGTGTACTATCTTATTAGAAAGACGAAAAACAAATTACTACAGAACATTCTAAAACCAAATGTTAAACTTGTGATGAAAAGAAGTATCCAAGATGTCAGATCTTAATCATTAATTAATTTTAGATGGAATTCTACCGGGAATCAAGGAGAAGAGCAATATTTGTCTCCTATATTCTAGGCCATGAGATTTTTCACGACATCCTTTTTTTCGAATTTCCTGATCAATTTCCTTTTGCCATGGGAATCATCCATTTCATTAATGTTAATTATAAGCAAAATGTATTGTGTACATGATATATTTATTTGAGTAGCAAAAATTAATTTATAGACTGGAATTAATGCATATGCCCATATGAATTTGTCCACTATGTAATAGACATCGAGACCCATTCTTGAAAATTTAGGTACATTTGAATTGTTAATAATGTTCACCAGATATTTGTAGGCGATAGCTAGCTATACATCAAAACTATTGGATATTTGGGAATATTTAAATAAAATAATGTGAGACAAGTAACATTGAAAAGGATGGGAAGGGCAGAGATTCCACTTCCTTAATGGAGGAAAGGGATGGGGCATTCCCACACTTTGTTATCTTCACCCAACTCTCTCTCTCATCATCTTTCATGACATCTTCTATTGTATTGTTTTTCAAACAAAATCCACAGCTAATCTGGGAAATTTTAAATATATGTAGCTAAAATTTATGAAAAATAACAAAATCCAATGTCACTACAACCATCACTATCCCAAGGCAGAAACAATTAATGTGAAAAAAAAAAACTTGCGAGTTATTATTTCCAACTCCAAACTCATTCATCTGCTTACGTCACTTCCTCAGATTTTGTCCCAATTTTCCTCTGCTTGTGCAGTCGTACATACACGCACTCAACCATATTGTGTCAATGTACAACGCAATGCTTCATTTCAAGATTCTAATAAGAAACCCTACTCTCTCTCTCTCTCTCTCTCTTGTGTTTTTGTGTGGAAAAAGGGGTTGGCTTAGAAGAAGCCAAAGGGGGGGAAATAATTGAAATAAAAGAAGTGAAACTAAAATTGTGATGTTGTTTTCTTGTTTCTATTTTTAATAAATCATGAAGCTGTTTGCATCAATTTTCACTACTGCATAAATATACAGTACATTTTCTTGTTGATGAATGGTCAAAAAGACTTTCTTAATGTTCTGTCAGACTGGTAGATATGAAAGCACTCACACCATATATATATATTAACTTTCTTTAGTAACAGTGTCACACACACACACACAAATACTCTGATATTTACCAAGCTAAAGAAAAAGCAGTTTTTTTATTTGAAATAAATATTATGGAATCACGTTCTGCAAAAATAGTTTTGCACACTCGTTATCACATTCTAATTGGTGGCACACACATATATTT
This sequence comes from Salvia rosmarinus, assembly GCA_036937905.1. Taxonomy (NCBI): domain Eukaryota; kingdom Viridiplantae; phylum Streptophyta; class Magnoliopsida; order Lamiales; family Lamiaceae; genus Salvia; species Salvia rosmarinus. Next base: position 52,340,995 of record CM072823.1, on the reverse strand, counting down.
AAGCTGTGTATATGCATGTATTTATATATCTCAGCTGTTGTAATCATGCAGCAGTAAGTAAGGAAAAAAACAGTACAAGTTAGCAAAGACTCAGAAAGAAAGAAAAAAAGTACAGTGAGGAATTCGACCACTCTTTATTCAAACTGTGATATGTTTTGTACACGATGAGTCAGAGGTTGAGAGTGACGTATACACTGTTAAAGTAGTACTCACAACCATCTAGTCACTTCCATCTTATAAACAAAACAAAAACAAAAATTAAAATGGGGTTTTTCTTAATTTAATTTTTCATGCTTTTCTTATGGTTTATAACGAAAAATGTTTTCATCAGGAGTTAGGTGGCAAGAGATTTGAATTGGTCAAAGGAAAATATATTTTTAATGAGAAAAGTGGCATGATCGCGTGAAATTTTTTCATGCTTGCTTAATTAATTTCCCTATATACACATTTAATTGACATTAGTAACTAGAATATAAATATAATGCATATAGATATGTGCCTGTGCATACACACGGTGAGTTTGTTTTGTTTTGGCAAAATGTGTAGGTTTTGGCTTAGGCTGCCGAAACTGTATTTCTGACAGTAAATTGGCTCAATTGATGTTTGGTTTTTAATTACAAGTATGTCTTGATTATGATATAATAAAATTAAAAACACTTAATTGTCCTAAATTGAGAAAATAATTCCTCTATTATCTTTGTAAATGAAAAATTGAGGTGTATTTAATATCAAATAAATGTGTAGGATCCTAATTAAACTCCCTAAAACAGCTTGATCCAGTAATCATAACGTTTTCTATATACATTTCAACTCACTTCTCCGTTTTCTATGAGTATCATCCTTTTACTTTTTTCTTGTTTTAAAATAAGTGTTCTAGTTTGCAATTGTGACATTCTTTATATTATATACACTACAAAAACGCGACAATGACGGATTAGAGACAGTAAAATTTGGGTGAATGTCTGACGGATTAGCGGGAACTCAAGCGAAATAAAATAACGACGGATTTGCGGCGTATTTAACGACGAAAATTATACAACGTCGTAAAATACGTCGTTGATCCGTCGTTGAATTTAACGACGAATTTTTCCGTCGTTATATTAACGATTTTTATTTATTTTATTGTAGACTTTAAATAACCGTCGATCCGTCGTAAATTAACGGATTTTATTTATTTATTTTTTAATTATAGTTACGACGGATTTATTAAAATCGTTAATATTATTTTTAGTTTTATTTATTCTAAATAAATTTTACGACGGAATATTGAGTCGTTATTCCGTCGGTAAGTATTAAGACAGACGAATCCGTCGTTATATTAACGGATTTACCATTTTAATTTTTCACATATTCTAACGACGGTTAATGTCCGTCGTTAACATTATTCCGTCGTTAGTGCGCTAAAGTGTTTTAATTATAGCGACGTAAATTATCCGTCGCTAATCCGACGCTAAAACTAATATTACGATAACGTTCTTCCCCATTTCATTCATCTGCTTCAAACCCTAAATCCCACCGCCCATCGCCCCCATCCCCATCCCGCCCTATTGCCAGCTTTACGCTGTCCGCATCAAGTCCTTGTCATTCATCCCGCCTCGTATATTCCCATTAATGCCCACTCCCCGCCCGCCCGCCTGACCAAATTTCCGCCCGTAAATATTACCACCATCGCTCATGTATACCGCCTTCATCCGTGTAGTATATATATATATATATATTTTATATATATGTATTTGTTGATTTATATATTGGTATATATGTATGTATTTATGTATGTATTTGTATAACATTTGGTATATATGTATGTATTTATGTATGTATTTGTATATATGGAATTATGAGTATATATGTATGTATTTGTATATATTGGTATATTGGTATATTGGATGTATAATTAAATGATTTGATGCAAATGGATGTTCATATTGGTATGTATTGGTATGTATTGGTATATTGGATGCAAATGGATGTATTGGTATATGTATTGGTATGTATTGGTATGTATTGGATGCAAATGGATGTATTGGTATGTATTGGTATATGTATTGGTATGTATTGGATGCAAATGGATGTATTGGTATGTATTGGTATATGTATTGGTATGTATTGGATGCAAATGGATGTATTGGTATGTATTGGTATATGTATTGGTATGTATTGGTATGTATGGGTACATAGCTAGTTTTCAAATCCTTCTGAATACTAACTGCATTGTACAAAAAGGATTAAAGAAAGATTTTTCAAGTGTTGTTTGAATGAAAAAAAAAGGTCCCACCATATATTAGATTGTGAGTGATAGCATAATTCATTTTTTTGACATTTTTTCCTAAAGTCTAATATTATCGTGGGTGACATGGACTTATCTTTGCACTCAAATTTAGAGGATCGATAAAGACATTAGCGAGCTGAAAAACAAAATTATTAGACTGATAAACCATTGTAAGTAGACTTAGTTTTCAACAAGCACGTTATATCGAGTATACTTAAATTTTAAAAGGATAGACTTATAACGAACAATACACATTCCTAGCATATAAACTTGAGCAGTAGATCTAATTCATAACAAATAGACCTAATGGATAAACAAAAATGTCGAGAAGATAGAGATAGGTTTATTATAAAAAAAATCCTTGCAAAAAATGAGATTTTTCAGAGTCAAATCTCATTTCTCTCCCTCTCTCAACTCAAAGAAGAAAAATAAAGAAATTCCCAACATTTAACCAAAGCATTGTGTTTTTATGTTGGTGAGCATTTTGATATTTTTTAAATTCAAATTAATTAACCACTAATTATATACTCCTTCATATTTTACATAAATAACTATAGTCGTTAAATTACATATACCAAGAAAATAAAAAGAATTACCTTCATAATCTTATTAATCACCATTATAAATGCATTCATACTTAATTATCAAATTCAAATATTTTAAATATGAAAAATAAAAAGGATATCAAAATATTCGATTGAGTTAAGGTTTACATAGTGCATGATCCGAGTGTGTCGTTTCGCCGAGAATCACAAAAATATGATAAGGACTCTGCCCAAATAGTCAAATTGAGCTCGGCCCACCAATATGCAAAATCGGCCATAATCTAGGGTGTAGTCTCGCTAGTTAATATGTTGTGAGTGAACCACGTAATTTACATTGTCAAATTTAATCAATATTTCTTGCATATACATCGTAACAATAACAGTACTTTTCTTCATCCATATTCGTAAAATTCAAAATCTGGACAACATGGCATATTTCAAAATGAAAAAGTTCACATGATTAGTCTTATTTCTCTTTGATAAAGAGTAGCAATCAAAAATTCTCTCCTAACCACTTTCACATGTGATGTAAGTGGTCACACCATTAATATTTATATGTATTGCTATATATATTAATGTTGTGATCATTTACATCACATGTCCCACACGAAGGGTTGGGAGGCGAATTTTTGATTGCTACTATCAAAGAGAAATAAGACTAATCATGTGAACTTTTTCTATTTGGTGATTTATATTTATGCATCGATTTTATACCTCTACAAATTAGTTTCATGTTGACATGCATCCGTGTTACTTTTTATATAGTATATGTCTCGTGCATTTCTATTTCTATAACGTGAGAACCTTTTGTTATGAAACGTAGAAATAGACTTGGATCTGAATATGAGTATATTGTCTTTTGCATCTAAATATTATCCTAACATAACCAAACATTAGAAAATTATGCAGTATACCTCTATTTACCAATAAATAGAGTTATGCGGTATCTCTCTTCACCTAAATTATCTCCCTCTTACAAATGTACTTCCAAATCATTAACCAAATGTACTTCCAAATCATTAACCAAATTAAAGTCGGGCTTAGTAGTTGGTACTCGAATATTTGCCTCTCACTTCATCTCCCAACATTTGCGAACATTCATCTCCCAAGATTTGCTTCTCACTTCCGTAATCCCATTTCCCATGACAGAACATTTGCCTCTCACTTCCTCGAATCTCATTTCCACTTCCTCGTGATGAGTCGAATCGTGAATGGATGTATAAGCGTCGCGATACTGTGGTGGATTAAATCATGATTTTCTTCATGACTTGAAAACTTCATTGAGTTTGCTAGTAATCAACTATCATTCATGGATGGGGAAAGATCAAGTGTCCTTGTAAGAAGTGCAATAATATACCTTATCAAGTACAAGATACCGTGCGATATCACGTTTCAAAATTTGGATTTGTTCCAAATTATAACACTTGGATCTTTCAAGGGGAGACAAATGTGAGTATAGATCCGACAATGCAGTATCACCCCGAACCTCAATCAAGTACGTATCAGACGATGGTAATGGATGCTGCTGGTCCTCAGTTTAACTTTGCCGAGCCTGAAGAGGAACCAAATGCTGAGGCACGAAAATTTTACGACATGTTGGACGCTGTCGATAAACCGTTGTGGCCAGGTTGCTCAAACCATTCACAATTGTCTGTTGTGGCTCGACTTCTGAGTTGGAAAGCTGAGAATAATATATCTGAGAAAGGTTTTGATCAAATAACAGAACTCATGAAAGAGACAAATCCAGATGGTAATCTTGTACCTGATGACTTCTACAGCACGAAGAAATTGTTGCGTGGCATGGGATTGCCTGTGCACAAGATAGATTGTTGTCCACATAATTGCATGATTTACTGGCGACAAGATTCGGAATTGACGAGATGTAAAGTTTGTGAGCATCCACGTTTCAAGAGCAATAATCGAGCATCTGAAACTCGAAAGAAATCACAAATTCCATGTAAGAAGATGTATTATTTTCCTCTTACTCCTCATTCTGAGGTTGTATGCATCCGAGGCTACAATGAGAATATGCGTTGGCATGCATCGTCGACTGATGATGGGGTCATGCGCCATCCGGCAGACACACCTGCATGGAAGCATTTGAACATGAAGTTTCCTTTGTTTGAATCTGAGATTCGTAATGTTAGATTGGGTCTTTCGATGATGGTTTTCAACCTTTTGGTCAATCAGACAACAATATTCTTCATGGCTGTTATAGTTACTCCTTATAATCTTCCTCCATGGATGTGTATGAAGGAACAATATATGTTTCTCACAATTCTAGTGCGAGGCCACGTAATCCAAAAGAAAAGATTGATGTGTTCTTGCAACCATTAATTTCGAGTTAGTAGATTTGTGGGAAGCGGTGTCCTTACCTATGATGTCTCATTGAAACAAAATTTTCGGATCGTCTTTGCATTGCTTTGGACAATTAGTGACTTTCCTGCGTACTCTATGTTGTCCGGATGGAGTACACCGGAAGGTTAGCTTGTCCACATTGCATGGAGGATCTTGGCGTTTACTTTACCAAAAGTGGTAAACAATCATGGTTTGATAATCATCGAAAGTTTTAAATCCCGATCACCAATTCGGAAGGGATAGAAGAGGATTCAAAAGAATACGGTGATTACTAGTAGTCCACTGAGCGCTATCGGAGAAGAACTATTATTTAGGATTGAAGGAATGGGACTAGTGAAGGTGGTGAAATGGGTAGTGATGCAATAAATAGTAGTGTTTCCAAATATTTTGGTAGTGGTTGGAGGCGGAGTATATTCAGGATTTACCGTCTCGGAGTTCTCTTTGATTCGACATAATTTGGATGTCATGCACATAGAGAAGAATGTATTTGATAATGTGTTCAACAACGTGATGAATATTCCGGTAAGACGAAGATACGAGCAAATCAAGAGAAGAACTTAATTTGTCTCGCAATAGACCGAGTTGAAGATGAATGAGTCGACAGCAAGTATCCAAAAGCTTCTTACACACTTGACAAACATGAAAAAAAGTCTTGTCGAATGGGTGAAAGGTCATAGATTTCAGACGGGTATGTTTCAAATATGGGCGATGTGTAGACATGACCAAATTGAAGATGTTTGGGATGAAGAGTCACGATCGCCATATTTTTATGCAACAGATACTCCCGATCGCATTTGAGAACTTCTCCCACCTAATGTTTGGAAAGCGATAGCGAATTAAGTTTATTTTTCAAAGATTTGACCTCTCGAAACATCAAACTTGAGGACATGTGCAAACTTGAAAAATATTCCGGTCATTTTATGCAAGCTCGAGTATATTCCTCCTAGTTTCTTGATTCAATGGAACATCTACCATCCATCTAGCGGATGAAGCTCGTATTGCGGACCTGCTCAATACCGATGGATGTATCCATTCGAAGGTAAAACGTTCACTTTAACAATTGTTGTCCATATGTATAAATATACACATATAACTATTAATCTTTTATATACATTGATAGATACTTACGTAAGTTGAAAACAACGTGAGAAATAAAGCTCGAGTGGAGGTTCTATTTGCAATGCGTGCTTAGTGAAGAAGCATCAACATTCTGTTCTTATTATTTTGAGGGTCACGTAAGAACGAAACATAAGAATGTGCCTCGCAATTATAATGTTGGGAGATATTAGGCATGAAGACTTCCGGATATGCTTTCAATATTCAAGCAAGGTGGGCGCCTTTTGGAAAAATGTCGAAGAGATATCTAGATTCGAGTGAGTATGATCTTGCTCGATTATATGTGCTATTGAATTGCGTTGAAGTTTCGGGAACTATTTAAAGTAAGTATTTATAATTTCACGTTGTATAACTTTCAATTAGTATAACTATTTAAATACTAATTGTAACTATTTGTTTTGAAGTTTGTTTATCGATTTCTTGAAAAGATTACATCCACGCATCTCCTCCTCCGAGATTCAAAAGGAAATCGTGAAACTTCTCACATTGGTTTGATACATATGTGAGTATATAATCTCATTAACCGAACCTCCTTTTGTAATATTTAATCGATCATTGATAGATGTTAATTGATTTGTTGGATTTAGGTCAAAGACCATACCAACAATGTCGTCAATCCATTCATATTGGATTTAGCAAAGGGCCTTCTCCGTGATTAAGACGTATCCGGTACTACATAAATGGGTATAAATTTCACACGTTAGAGCATGGGACACAAAGAGCCACCATGAGCGATTGGTGTGTGCATTAAAGGTGAAATTTATGGTGCGGAAAGAATGAACTCGATTTTTATGGGCGATTCTTGGAGGTTTGTGAGTTGGAATACCATGGGCTACCTATGAAGACCGTAACAATGTTTAGATGCGAGTGGTTTGATCCATCACGATTGGGGACATCGGTGCATCCCGAATACAAATTGGTTTACGTGAATTATAGGCGAAGGTATAATAAGTATGAACCGTTTGTCCTTGCCACACAAGCCGTTCAAGTATACTATTGTCCTTATCCGAGTTTAAAACAATCTACAAAGGATTGGTGGGATGTATGCAAAATTAAAGCGAGCTAATGTGGAAGTCTCGGATGAATCATCTAGTTTGATAGTATCTCCGCCATTTCAAGAAGATGAAATGCCTTTAATTACAAGTGTATTGGTTGATGATGACATGACACGAGTTCATCCCGACGGCACTTTGATGGACATAGAAGAAGCGGATGACGAATCGATCGAAGATGATGAATTGTCGGAATCAGATTCATATGAATTATCGGAATCAGAAAATGATAATACATTGAATGATGATGATTATGATGGAGATGAATAGGGTCAGAATTATGCTGCTGCAGGTAATTCGACATTACCGAACTTTCATCTTTTAAAAAAATAAACTCGATTAACATACACTTTTCTTCTTCTTATTTTGTGTATAAACATATTTAGAAATTCATTTAATTAATTAGTTAGATAAGCAATAGCTTCCTCCACATCACAACATAATCAGTTAATCTCTATATTTAAGTGTTTATTGTAAAGAAGCAAGTAGCATCAACGAACTAATTTGTAGCAAAACACATAAACAAGATATACGCCATAACCTCCAAAAGAAGGCCTCACACGATCACATGTCGGATGTGAAAATGCTGTTAAAACCTAAGTAAGTAAAATCTTTATATATACAACCACGTCGCATCAAACATCCAAACCCAATAACCAAACCGTGAAATCCAACTCGTCCACCAACCTCGCCGTCACCTCCGCCGCTTCCTAAGCCGCCCATCCACAAAACCCTAGCCACCGCGGCCAACCTCCTCCCAAGCGGGACGGTTTTAGACTCTTAATTAGCCTTTAAACCCTAGCACCTCATAAAAGACTTACCTAAATCCAAATGAAATTATATAAAAGCATTTACAAAGTCTACTAGAACATCAAAGATATATAGCTCGAGATAACCATCAGAATTAGTGTTAGTTATAAATAAATATTCTTGAAAGATATTGTAGATGTAACTTTTCCAATGACAATGTTTAAACAAATAGCTAACAGAAACCAAATTCAGCACAATTGATAACTTTTGAAGAATAAAAAATTATTAAAGTAACGTACCAAATCTATTTTCAGATGGCAAGTCGAGGACGAGGTAGAGGAGTCCAGTCTAGTGATCGTAGGAATATTTCTGCATCTACCTCCTCAGATGAAGGAGTTGGCGCCTCGGTAGGAGGACTTACTATCGGTGGAGGAGAGGGTCGGCGGTGGGTCCGCAGACGCAGCGATGGGAAGAAGACCTTGACTATTGTGAATGGGTACCTATAGTTAATTAGATTATTTTTAACTCAATTGTACTTATTTGAATATAATGTATATTATTTTAACTCAATTGTAGGATTTTATGTCCATCGCATGATGTTGCACATGTGATCACTGAGTCGTTCAAGAAGGTCATGAACCATCGAGGTTTCAGTTGGAAATTGGTCCCTGAGGATCAGAGGCGGGTGTATTTTCAAGACTTTCAGGTATTATTGATTTACATTCAAGTATATTGGTTTATTTCGGACTAAGTGATAGTTAATTTGATAATATTTATATCCTTTTGTTGAAAATGATGTTTAAGGTTCAAATAATATTTATCAAATGTGATCCCTAAGGAAACAATTGTGACACAACACTATATAAGATATATGGATATGTATTTTACCTTTAGAGGACTTGTAAAATTGAAAAGCTTTTAACATGGAGGTAAAGAGGATCTTGGGGTTTAGCCATGAGTGAGGTGCTTTCTAAGTCAAGTTCATTAAATGAAATTTTTAGTGCAACTTGTCTTTCATGTATTGGTTATCGTATATATGTGATGTTTTGTAATTCAAAATATATATGAATGTGCATTTCAAATGTATCATTTTCAAATTTATGCTTTAATTATTTCTATTTGGGATGCGGCGCTTTGTCTCTCAAGTAGTCTACCGTGCATGGTGCCAAAAGGCGGCGTGAGATATAAGGATCTTATTCATAAGATCGAGAGGCCAGAGTGACGACGCCGCCACCTCAATTCATTCCCGGATCGGATTGGCTGCGTGGCGAGATTATTGGAATCGACTTGAGGTGCGGACTAAAGCGAGAAAAGCTAGGAGGAGTAGGATGACGAGCCGGATGGTGAGGGGCGGGGATCGTTAAGCACGGGGTGGCTCCAGGATGTGCTTTAGATTATGCTACCAGCATTGTAAGTATTTAGTTTTGAATTCAATTTAGGTTTTAATGTTGTTACGCTTTCCGCCTCACATATATCATAATCATTAATTGCTAAGTTATTAGGCATACAAACTAATTGGATTAAAACATCATTAATGAAGCTTGTTTAATTTTCTTATTTTTAAGTAGCAATCATTACCTCTATTATATGCACACAAATACTTATTATCATTTACCTCGTGTGCATTAATAATGTTTGAATGAATGAATAGGCGAGAACGTGGAGTCCATATTTCGAGGTCCGATGGGATGTTTTTCGAAATATCATGTCGCTCCGATGGAAGTTATCTGATGGGAAGGCTCGTAGCATCGCGTTAAGTAGATTAAATATTAAATATGGTAATGATGTAAAATAACTTCTATTTGGAAAGTTAAACGATTTTACCGCAAATACAGGGAGGCGGTGGAGGACCAAGTTGATTTTGACTCGAGCCGTATGAGATGAGAGCCAGTAGATAGGACTCGGATCCTCAAGGGTATCCTCGAGGCGCGCATCAAGAAAAGAGATTGTTTGGTCTGGTTCTCTCACGTACATTCATGGAGAGCGACTCTAGTTCCGGCTCTGCAGCGACTTCTCGTATGGAGTCTCCCGGATATCGAGGCGATTGGCGGAGATGGAGGAGCGAGATGAAGTTAGAGAGAGCGGATGGTCGAGCAAGCTGCGGTTGGAGAAGGAGAGGCGTGAGCAGACTGAGGCGAGGATTCAAGCACAACAGAGTGAGCATGCACAGATGCTTCAACGTCTTCAAGCTCAGATGGAAGCTCAGCAGGAGGCATTCCAATGATTCTATCGGGCTCGAGTAGCAGATCGGACCTCGACCACCCCTCCACCATATTGATTCCTATCTATCGTTTTTACTTCATTTATGGATATTTTGAATTGTTGTTGTTGGATTTGAATTGTTGAATTGGATTTAGATTTGGATTTATAACTCCGTATCGAATAGTTGTTGTGAATTATCGATTGTGGATGTATTGAATAATTGTGGATGGATTGTGGATTTGTGATTTGGATTGTGGATTTGTGATGATTTGGATTGTGGATTTGTGATGATTTGGATTGTGATTTGGATGGATTGTGGATGGATTTGTGATGATTGTGGATGTTGTTGGATTTGTGATGATTGTGGATGAATTTGTGATGATTGTGGATGTATTGAGCGGGTAAAAACACGGGTAAAACATAATCTGAAACCGTGTTGAAATATTTTAAGGATAGCGGCGGAATAGAGGCGGAATTAAGTCGGAGCTGCGGCGGTTCCGAGGCGAACAGAATCTAATTTGTCGTGGTGTACAATGACGGATCTACGACGGACTCTATTAGCGACGGAAAAAATCCGTCGCAGATTACAACAGTTCTGACGGAATAGCGAACAGATGTTGCGGCGGATCGAGACTCAATTACGACGGAATTATATAGCGGCGTAAAAGTCCGTCGTTATTTGCGACGGATCTACGACGGAATTACCCAAATAATTTAGCGATGTCATGTAGTAACCGAAAAATCTTTAGTATTAATTAGAGGTTAATTAAGCGTAATGAGAGGCTTAAAAATGCTATTAATTTCATAAGAATGAATAAAGAGGTATAAAGGGGTTATTAATCGATAGAAATTCGATTATTGCTTAATTGAAGGATATGAGATTAGAAAATGTAGAGATTATTTAGAAATGAGTTTTATTATGATAAAATGTGAATTATGTGATTATTAATGTGTGTTTGAATGAAAAATGCTATTAAATAGAAATTGTGCTATAAAATGCATTAATTATTTTGCATATTAATTTTCTTATAAAATGAGATGAATTATTATTCAAGTTATTAATTTGCTTGAATAAATTATTTTATTATTATTATTTAGTGATAAAGGGATTATTTGTTATAAATTTCAAATTTAAGGAAATTAAGTGTTTCTATTTGAATATTTATACATGAAAGAATTTAATTTATGGTTATAGAATTTAATTTCAATCATGTTATAATTTGTTTTGTAATCTAATATTTGTTAGAAATATAGACATATATATTAAAGGATATTGAGGAGTAACATTAGTAATATTAGAGGTTTAATTATAAATTTTGGAAATTAGTGTCAAACTTTAATGAAATGAATATAAAATGTACATGAAATGTAAATTAACATTCTAAATTTATGAACAACATAATATATCATCTTCAACCTTATTTTTTCCCAAAGTTTCGCCAACACACACTAGCACACACAAAACTTTTATTTTCAATTTAAATTCATATTTAAGTGGGAAATTAGTGGAATTTCACTCCAAGCAAGGTAATTACTTGATTTAACCTAAGTTTTATGATTTAAATTGATATATATGATGTTCTATAATCTATAATTTTGAAAATTATGAAGAGTAGATTATGGTTGATTTGTTTAATTTTATTATGTTTATTGATTTAATTGTGATTATGAAGTATAAATAACATGTTCTATGGATTTAATTCTTTCATTTACAAAAGTTGATGAATTAAAGTTTTGAATGTAAACCCTAAATTTTGTATGTGAAGCATATGTTATGATTTAATTGAATTGAGCTTGGATATATGTTTAGAAATAGAAATAAACAACTTATGATTAAAGAAATAGAAATTAAAACATGTGTATTAAAATACTAAAATTTTAGAAAACTAAGGGTGATAGGAACTTAAGGATTTTGATTTTATTTGATCAAATTGACATGATATTTGAGCTTTAGGATATATGTAATGCATGATATGAATTTATAAAATTTAATTCATGCATATGAATAAAGTTGAAATTTTAGAAAATGAAGGGATGTTTTGAACTATGATTTCTTGATTTTATTTGATGTATTTGATATGATTTTTGAGATCTAGGATAAAAATAATGCTTAAGTTGAATTTATGAGAATTTTGAACATATGTATTAAAAGTTGAAAAATTAAAGTTTAGTGCAAAGTTATGATTTTATGTGATAAACTTGATCAAGATTTGAATGGATCATGGATTAATGATAATTGATACTAAATGAGTATAATTATGAGATATTTGATATTAAATGTATTTTAGATGGTAAAACTGTTGAAATTTTCTATATATGTAGTTGAAGGGCATTAGGCGATCAAAGTGTAAATGAATGAATTTAATCTTGTTTTAAGTTCCTAAATGCATATTTAAGTATATGGTGATGATATTGGGGAGCTTGGGATGAAATTGGATGAGTTTGGATTAATTGGGCTATTCATATTATAAGCGTTACTCTGTAGAAATTTCGGTGAGATTGTTTATTAATAAGGCGTTGAAATTCTAATTGGTAAACTATTGATAAGTAGTTAAATGAATAAGGAAGGTTACTAAATTCAATAATAATTTTATGTTACAAGGATCAAGTGGGGCGAAAGGGCGTGAAGGAAGAAATGTTAGAAAAAGTTGAATAAAGGGTAACAACTATCCGGTGGGCATTTCTTAACTATCTTTTAATGGCTCAATAATTGTTTATTTCTCAAAATGAAAGTGCATGTTTTATAAATGAGTTGACTTGCCTATTTTAGCATATGCATTATGCTATCTACGAGATCATAGGCGACGTCGGGCTTGTCTTGGATGAGCTCGATGCAGTCGTGTGTACCAAGAGTGATCGGGGAGCCTTGGGACCGATCACGGTATTGAAGGAGGCCTACCTCTTGATACCTAGAAAGAAGCGTAGATATGGTATCCGTGAGCGGGGAGCCTACGGGACCGACACGGAAAGATTGCCGGCATAGCATGAGATAGAATGATAAGAAGCATGCATCATGAAATGTTTTATATGTGAAAAGCTAGCACAGTTATTTTACTAAAACCCACGTGTTAGAAAAATAAGTGTGAAGTCGATTATGCTTTATGGCGATGCCAGTGAGTACTTTTCGATGCTCATACCTGCATATGTTTTCCTATATCACGAGGTTAAGCGAGGAGATGGCGAGAAAGGACAGCTAGGATTTTGATCTTGTATATATATTTTGTCATGCAGAAATTTTGTCTCCATACATAATTCTCGGCCACTATCTCATGTGCATACTACGAATTGTTAATGTTGATCTTGACATGATACTATCAAACTTGAATGTCTTTGAATCGGTATATTTTGATATGTATAAATATGTTGATTGTTGATGATGTCCTTGTTGGAGGTGGGGAATTGATCTTTTGATTATTGATGTTCGTTGGTATTTTGGGCTATCCTATTTCCAAGCGAAACTACGACGAAAATTTTATAAAACCTTGCAACCTTAACATTTGAGTTATCCTATTGAAATCATGATTCAAATAGTCCCATAGTCATAGCTTGTCTATTTAATTGGCTAATTAATTAGGTAATTAATGATAATTACTTGATTAATTAGTTAATTAAGTAGGCGGTCGTGACAGACAGTGGTATCGAGCGGTGTTTGGCTCTGTGCTGTTGGTTTATTTAGCCCGACCTCTATTTGAAAAGCCTTGAGTCTTAAAGTTGAAGTATATAGTAATGCTCGATGATCCAGTCCGCCTCTCGACAGCGGGTATGAAAATTTTGAGATTTTGAAAGATGGAATGAAAGTGATAAAAGAAATGTTAAGATGGAATATCACGGGAATGGCTAAGTGTATATATTTATACACTCTTTTACGAGTTATACATTTATAAGAGGATGGGAGAACTTGAATAACTCGAAAGAAGTCCATACGCTAAACCTTTAAGAATGAGAAAAATGAGCGAAGTTATAAACTCGAGATAGGGCTTGTCGGGATCTAGACCCGTGTTAAATGTGTTTCATGGGAAAAGGAAGGCAGTTAGAAGGTATGGTGTAGTAGATTTAGATGGAGTGTTCCGGTCGGTGCGGGCACTTGCCTCTCGGATGGTGTGGATGGGCCTCGGAGGTTGCTTAGATTTTGTTTGTCGGTTTGGAAGATTTCATAAGCTGTCTGAGAGCGACTTCCATATATTCAATATTCCTCACATCGGTTAATTTATTCTTTCAACTCGGTTTGTGTTGACATTCATCATAAATTAATTGATATTACATTTTCTGAGATCCCTAAATGAACACGAAAGTGTTGAGCTGAGTTGAAAATGCATTCTGAGATCCAGTTGTTGGTCCTAATTACTTTCGAGATTATTTGTTGATTGAATAGAATCTTGATTGACTTCTTTGGATATGGATCTGTATGATCATTCTTTGTATAAGAACCCCTTCCATTTGAAATTTCTTTTTTCTACTTCAGAAATGGTAATAACTTTCCTACCTGTTCCCGATACTTCAGAAATAGAAAATTTGTACTCAATGGGCACCTCTACCTTTCAGCCTTTATCCACCCGGGAATTGACTTTGTCAGGGAGGGCAGGCAACACTTCTGGAGAGTTAGCACACCCCATCTTAGGTATTCCAGTAGTTTCAGAAGAGTTAATAGAAATATTAGATGTATGATATCAAAGTGGTGTGTAGGTATTAAAGCAGGAAGGTCGGCCCTAGATATTCCTTAAAAATAATTTTGTTTTGCCTTGTATCCTTTAGAAGGGGTGTGAATTTTAATGAACTGTTATCCATTCTTGCTTTAATTACTTTTATGCTTAACCATTTGATTGTAACCCTAATTGTGATGATGTTGTTCCCTCTTGTATTGCTATCCTACTAAACATTGTGAAAATTTCCTATTTTATTTAAATTATAGAATGCCTCCAAGAAGAAGAATTGAATCAATTTCAATGGAAGCTCAACAAAGTGCTACAACCCATCAATTGAACATGCCCTTCACTCCTGGACACGCAAGAAAAGTTTACGAATTATTCCTCAAGCAGAATCCACCAACTTTCCTTTGGGTGGCGATCCTGCTGAAGCGAAAGAGTGGGTCGAATCTGTAGAAAAGATTTTGATTTTTAGAATGTTCGGATCAAGAGTGTCTTACGTGTAGGATTTCTTCTCGAGGGACCAGGTGATTATTGGTGGGAATCTCGCGAAAAACATTCTTGCAGCCAGTTAGAAAGCTTAACATGGGAAAGATTTAAAGAAGAGTTGTATGTGAAGTTTATTCCTCATGACTACGGAGCGAAGGAGATCAATTTATGAATTTGAGCGGGGTTCTAAGGCGGTAGCGAGAATATGACGAAATTTTGTGCCTTAGCACGGTATGCACCGTACAAAGTGGAGTCGGATGAGAAAATGGCGAGTGTTTCGTTCGGGACTCGACAAGAAATTAGGGTCGTGTTAGCTGCACAACCTTCCTTGCGTATCTTTGGCTTCGTCGGCGTTGGATATGGAAATGGGCTGCAAGTGAAAAGTCTGAGCCACTGTCTCAACTCGGACTCAACTTTCCTCAAATCTGGACCAGAGAGCGATTCAAAGGAAAAGAAGGTGGGAAGATAAGAGTTTTGCGATAAAGAAACCTTTCGGAGGCACAGTCGATCGTCGAAAGGGTCATTTCGACCACCATCCCAAGTTTCCTCAACCTCCTCGCGACCAACTTAGAGTGCCGATATGTTCCCGATGTGGAAAAGCTCATTCGGGGATGCATGGTTTGGGAAGCAATACTTGTTACACTTGCGGACAATTCGGCCACTACTCTTTAATTGTCCAATCGTGCCAAAATGCCGGAAATAGTGGACGAAAACTTCTTCCAAACCCACCCAACCTCACGAAAGCAATTCTTGGATATTCTTCTCAACCTCGATCTCGATTACTGCAATCTTGGTACCATTGGTTAAGGATAACACCCCAAGTCGATTCAACCTCAATCCTTTCAAGTCTGACTCCTGAGCTTATGCTATCCATCGAAGCAACACAAGAGAACTCGAAAATTTGGCGGTATGGGACGTCGAATGGCGTACCTATTCTTATTCTTTTCGATCTTGGAGCCTCGCGTTCATTTATTTCATCTGCATGTGTAATTGCTTTTGAGCTTCCCATAAAGCAAGTGAATCGAATTTTAATGTGTCTACCCTTTAGGCGGGTCGACTTTAGTTAATCAGTATGTCTAACTTAGAATTTGAGTTAGGATCCTAAAACTAAAAATTT
This sequence comes from Salvia rosmarinus, assembly GCA_036937905.1. NCBI lineage: Eukaryota > Viridiplantae > Streptophyta > Magnoliopsida > Lamiales > Lamiaceae > Salvia > Salvia rosmarinus. The sequence goes on along the minus strand of CM072823.1, from coordinate 52,324,454 downwards.
GAATCGTTGCGTTTATTGCCGATGAGGGATGTAGACTTGATCTGAGGATGGATTGGTTGACTAAAAATTTTGCTAAAATTCATTGTGAAAAGGGAGATAGCCTTTCAACCACGGAAAAGAATCCACTTGTTTCTATGGGATAGATGAAAAGAAGAGATGGATTCCCATAGTATACTTTGCGAGATGGAGAAGATGATAAGATCTTGAAGAAAATCGGGTTTATCTAGTATACACGAATGAAAAGGATAAAATGGAAAAGAAAATAGAAGAGGTACATGTGGTAAGAGAATATTTAGATGTTTTAGGAGAAATTGTCGAGCTTACTGCTTGAATAGGCGATTAGATTTTGCGATAGATCTTGAACTGGATCGGCACACGTGTCAAAGCTCCTATCGAATGGCACCAAAGGAACTTCAAGAGTTGAAAGTTCGATTACAAGAACTTTTAGACATGGGTTTTATTCGACCCGAGTGCATCGCCATAGAGCACCGGTCCTTTGTTAAGAAGAAAGATGGTACCTTAAGGATGTGCATTGATTATAGGGAGTTGAATAAATTGACATTAAAGAATAAGTATCCTCTCCCTCGAATAGATGACTTGTTCGATCAACTTAGAAGCTCGTGTGTTCTCAAAGATCGACACGAGATCGGATATCATCGGTTGAAGGTTAAATCGGAAGATATACCTAAGACGACTTTTCGGACGAGATATGGTCACTACAATTTGTGGTAATGCCATTCGGGTTGACAAATGCTCCAGCTATATTCATGGACTTGATGAATCGGTATTCCATGAATACCTTGATAAGTTCGTTTAGTATTTATTGATGATATTCTAATCTATTCAAAAGCGGTGGAACATGAAATGCATTTAAGAATGGTGCTAGAAAAGTTGAGGCGGAAAAGTTATCATGAGTTCGATAAATGTGAATTACGGCTCCAAGAAGTGAATTTTCTTGGCCACATCGTTTCGTCGGAAGGAATTAAAGTTGATCCAGCCAAAGTGCAAGCGGTGCTAGAATGGAAGACTCCATCGACCCAGAACGAGATTCGCAGTTTCTTAGGTCTAGCAGGATATTACAGAAGATTCATTGAAGGATTTTCGAAAATTGCTAGACCTATGACCCAACTGTTGCGGAAGGGAGTGAAGTTTCAGTGGACTCAAGAATGTGAAAATAGCTTCCAGGAACTCAAGGACAAGTGACACGCACGGTATTGATAATACGGATCGATAAAGTACACTCTTTATCGGATCGTCGAAGAAAGGAATCGGAGGTGTCTTAATGCAAAATGGAAAAGTGATCGCGTACGTCTCACGCCAGTTAAGACCTCATGAGCTTAATTATCCTACGCATGACTTGGAGTTAGCCGCCGTCGTGCGCATTAAAGATTTGGAGACATTATCGTATGGATCAAAATGTGAGATCTATCTGGATCACAAAAGTCAAAGTATTTCTTGAACAAAAGGATCTGAATATCGACAACGAAGATGGCTAGAATTGGTTAAAGATTATGATTGCGAAATTAAGTACCATCCGGAAAAAGCAAATGTTGTCGCCGATCGTTAAGCGAAAAAGTCGGGAAAGATTAGGACATCTCTAACGAAAATGATGAATTGATTCGTGATTTCGAAAAGATGAGGTTGGAGATAATATTACCTCCACGGACTATTCGAGTATCATCATAGCGTTAGTTGTTGTACGGACTTGAGGGCTCGAATAGTTGAGCGCGGCGATGTGATGATCAACTCGAAGTTACGAATGAAAATCCGAGCAGGAGAACTATCGAGACTCTGAGAGAAGTCTGAAGATAATGCGATTATGTTAGGAAATCGTATTCGTGCCCAATGATATGAAGCTAAAGATGAGATTATGGCGAAGCTCATAATGCTCGATATTCTGCTCGCCACAGGAACACCAAGATGTCTGAGAGATCTGAGCGACATTTAAATGCGGGCGAGAATGAAAAGAAATAACATCTTTGTCGAGCGATGTTTGGCATGCCAACAAGTCAAAGCACTCCATCGAGACCACATGGAAAGTTGCATCCTCCGAAATTCCAGTGGAAATGGGATCATGTAGATGGACTTTGTGACGGATTGCCCAAGTCAGCGTGGAAACACATCGATTTGGGTAATAGTTGATCGATTAACGAAGAGTGCTCACTTTATCCCGATCCACATTACTTATGGAGCGGATAAATTGGCACAAATATATATCGAGAAATAGTGCGATTGCATGGAGTGCGATTTCGATTACTTGGATCGCGACACCAAGTTCACCTCACGGTTTTGGGTGAGTTTTCAAAAAAATTAGGTACTAAATTGAACTTTAGTACAACATTCCACCCACAAACTGATGGTCAAACAGAAAGAACTATCCGACGCTAGAAGATATGCTTAGAACGGTGGTGTTAGATAGAGGTGATCAATGGGAACAAGCACTTGCCGTTGGTTGAATTCGCATATAACAACGATTATCGAACTCGATTGAAATGGCGCCATCTGAGCTTTATACGGCAAAAGTGCAGATCACCCTCTATTGGGATGAAGTCGGAGAAAGAAAAGTTCTAGGCAGGAGGCGATAGAAGAAATGATTGATTGTGAAGCAAATCGGGAAAAGGATGCAAGAAGCTCAAGATGAGCAAATCTTATGCGAGATAACCGTCGATCTGAATTGAAATTTGATCTTTGGAGATAAAGTTTTCCTAAAAGTCTACTTGACCAAAGGAGTTCACCGCTTGAATTAAAGGAAAACTTAAGCGAAGATTTATTGGTCCTTATGAAATTATAGAAAAAGTGGGACCAATTGCTTACCGACTAGCTCTACCGCCAGGTTTGGTAATATTCATGACGTATTCCATGTGTCGGCTCGGAAATATATCTATGATCTAAGCATATAATACATCAAGAGGAGATTATTCTTGAGCGAACTTGAGCTATGAAGAAAGACGAGAATGCATTTTAGGCGAAAAGAGCGAAAGCTAAGGAATAAGTCCATTCCTTAGTAAAGTCGATGGAGTCGCCATGGTCTAGAAGAAGCAACACGAGAATTAGAAGATCGGATGAAAGAAAATATCCGAATTATTTTCTAAGGTGCGAAATTTAGGGGACGAAATTATTTTAAGGGAGGAATGTAGTAACCCGAAAAATCTTTAGTATTAATTAGAGGTTAATTAAACGTAATGAGAGGCTTAAAAGCTATTAATTTCATAAGAATGAATAAAGAGGTATAAAAGGGGTTATTAATCGATAGAAATTCGATTATTGCTTAATTGAAGGATATGAGATTAGAAAATGTAGAGATTATTTAGAAATGAGTTTTATTATGATAAAATGTGAATTATGTGATTATTAATGTGTGTTTGAATGAAAAATGCTATTAAATAGAAATTGTGCTATAAAATGCATTAATTATTTTTGCATGTTAATTTTCTTATAAAATGAGATGAATTATTATTCAAGTTATTAATTTGCTTGAATAAATTATTTTATTATTATTATTTAGTGATAAAGGGATTATTTGTTATAAATTTCAAAATTTAAGGAAATTAAGTGTTTCTATTTGAATATTTATACATGAAAGAATTTAATTTATGGTTATAGGAATTTAATTTCAATCATGTTATAATTTGTTTTGTAATCTAATATTTGTTAGAAATATAGACATATATATTAAAGGATATTGAGGAGTAACATTAGTAATATTAGAGGTTTAATTATAAATTTTGGAAATTAGTGTCAAACTTTAATGAAATGAATATAAAATGTACATGAAATGTAAATTAACATTCTAGAATTTATGAACAACATAATATATCATCTTCAACCTTATTTTTTTTCCCAAAGTTTCGGCCAACACACACTAGCACACACAAAACTTTTATTTTCAATTTAAATTCATATTTAAGTGGGAAATTAGTGGAATTTCACTCCAAGCAAGGTAATTACTTGATTTAACCTAAGTTTTTATGATTTAAATTGATATATATGATGTTCTATAATCCTATAATTTTCGAAAATTATGAAGAGTAGATTATGGTTGATTTGTTTAATTTTTATTATGTTTATTGATTTAATTGTGATTATGAAGTATAAATAACATGTTCTATGGATTTAATTCTTTCATTTACAAAAGTTGATGAATTAAAGTTTTGAATGTAAACCCTAAATTTTGTATGTGAAGCATATGTTATGATTTAATTGAATTGAGCTTGGATATATGTTTAGAAATAGAAATAAACAACTTATGATTAAAGAAATAGAAATTAAAACATGTGTATTAAAATACTAAAATTTTAGAAAACTAAGGGTGATAGGAACTTAAGGATTTTGATTTTATTTGATCAAATTGACATGATATTTGAGCTTTAGGATATATGTAATGCATGATATGAATTTATAAAATTTAATTCATGCATATGAATAAAGTTGAAATTTTCGAAAATGAAGGGATGTTTTGAACTATGATTTCTTGATTTTATTTGATGTATTTGATATGATTTTTGAGATCTAGGATAAAAATAATGCTTAAGTTGAATTTATGAGAATTTTGAACATATGTATTAAAAGTTGAAAAATTAAAGTTTAGTGCAAAGTTATGATTTTATGTGATAAACTTGATCAAGATTTGAATGGATCATGGATTAATGATAATTGATACTAAATGAGTATAATTATGAGATATTTGATATTAAATGTATTTTAGATGGTAAAACTGTTGAAATTTTCTATATATGTAGTTGAAGGGCATTAGGCGATCAAAGTGTAAATGAATGAATTTAATCTTGTTTTAAGTTCCTAAATGCATATTTAAGTATATGGTGATGATATTGGGGAGCTTGGGATGAAATTGGATGAGTTTGGATTAATTGGGCTATTCATATTATAAGCGTTACTCTGTAGAAATTTGGTGAGATTGTTTATTAATAAGGCGTTTGAAATTCTAATTGGTAAACTATTGATAAGTAGTTAAATGAATAAGGAAGGTTACTAAATTCAATAATAATTTTATGTTACAAGGATCAAGTGGGGCGAGAAAGGGCGTGAAGGAAGAAAGCGTTAGAAAAAGTTGAATAAAGGGTAACAACTATCCGGTGGGCATTTCTTAACTATCTTTTAATGGCTCAATAATTGTTTATTTCTCAAAATGAAAGTGCATGTTTTATAAATGAGTTGACTTGCCTATTTTAGCATATGCATTATGCTATCTACGAGATCATAGGCGACGTCGGGCTTGTCTTGGATGAGCTCCCGATGCAGTCGTGTGTACCTGAGTGATCGGGGAGCCTTGGGACCGATCACGGTATTGAAGGGCCTACCTCTTGATACCTAGAAAGAAGCGTGAATATGGTATCCGTGAGCGGGAGCTACGGACCGACACGGAAAGATTGCCGGCATAGCATGAGATAGAATGATAAAAGCATGCATCATGAAATGTTTTATATGTGAAAAGCTAGCAGGTTATTTTACTAAAACCCATGTGTTAGAAAAATAAGTGGCAAGTCGATTATGCTTTATGGCGATGCCAGCGAGTACTTTTCGATTACTCATACCACATATGTTTTCCTATATGCGAGTTAAGCGAGGAGATGGCGGCGAGAAAGGACACCGAGCTAGGATTTTGATCTTGTATATATATTTTGTCATGCAGAAATTTTGTCTCCATACATAATTCTCGACCCTATCTGTTGTGCATACTCTGAATTGTTAATGTTGATACTGACATGATACTATCAAACTTGAATGTCTTTGAATCTGGTATATTTTGATATGTATAAATATGTTGATTGTTGATGATGTCCTTGTTGGAGGCTGGGGAATTGATTCTGTTGATTATTGATGTTCGTTGGTATTTTGGGCTATCCTATTTCCAAACGAAACTCTGACGAAATTTTTATAAAACCTTGGCAACCTTAACATTTGAGTTATCCCTATTGAGAAATCATGATTCAAATAGTCCCATAGTCATAGCTTGTCTATTTAATTGGCTAATTAATTAGGTAATTAATGATAATTACTTGATTAATTAGTTAATTAAGTAGGCGGGTCGTGACATTATTTCTTTTGTAATGTAATTTGACAGACATTCATAAAAAAGGAAAGGAGTAATATCTATAGGGAATTAAATATAACACATGACACATTCTATTCAGTTATGTTTGTTATTTGCCACTCTCTCAATCTCGGAATTAATCTTATGGGATGTTTGGTGGATTATTATAATTAGAAAGGGAATGAGTTTCATTCATAAAATGTGGGAAAAGGAAAATCACTATTGGCAAGTCAAATTCCATATAATCAAGACCGACTGCCTTAAAATAAATAAATAATTCTCATTCTCGTTCTCCCCTTCCCAAAACCAACCTAGCCACCAACTACTCATTTAGTTGAAGGTATTTAATTTGATGCCCCATGGACATAGCTCAGTTGGTTAAGAGCTAGCAGATTTGGAACAAGGACCAAGTATCAAATCCTAGCAGCTGCAGCGTGGAGTTTCACCTTCTTTAGGGTGGCTCCTTGTGGGTACTAGGTAAAAGTTCTTATAGCTTCTTAATCGCTGAGTAACCGTGATTTACCCTTTCACATTTTCATGGAGCTGGGGTGTGGGGCTCCTGGGGGAGAGCTTCCCCTTTTGGAATAAGGTATTTAGTTTGATTTACTTAAAAGTGGAAATAATTGAGATGGAGAAGTACTTGTGAAGTAATCAATATGGGCGAAAGAGATTAGGCAGAAGTGTGTAATAATTATAATAAATTGATAATGAGTGGTAATGTGTCAGAAGAAAAAAGCATATGGGGCTTAGAAATAAATGGATGTAGTGATTTTGGATGATAAGGTTTTTGGTGAGGACGAGAAAAGCATATATACAACTATAGAGGCCTAGTTTTGAATGGAGGTTTGAAAAACTCGACACCAAAAAGCGTGGGCCATCTCAAATCATTTTGGTAAAATTCAAAGCACAAAATTCCCATTAAATGTGTGTGTGTGTGAGAGAGAGGCGTTGGTGGTGGCCTTAGCCTTATATAAAGGGAGTAAAGAGATGTTGGGGTTTTACTTGTTTTGCAAATTGGTTCAACAAACATAGAGAATAAAAAAGAGTAAGAGCCACTCTAATTCTCTCATCATCATCAACTATACTCCCCACCAAAAAGAAAAAGAGACAGACAGAGAGGAAAGTTGGAATGGAAGAACAACTCAACTCTCTAGCTGTAACTCATCTTCTCCAACACACTCTGAGGAGTCTCTGCATACATGAGAATTCCCAATGGGTTTATGCTGTTTTCTGGAGGATTCTCCCAAGAAATTATCCACCTCCTAAGTTAGTATACTCTCAACAAATTTATCCAAAAATTTAACCTAGCTAGGCGTATATGTGTATATATTATATACATATATATTTGATAGTATATTTTTTGATGATAGGTGGGATGGGCAAGGAGGGGGGTATGACAGGTCAAGAGCGGTGAGGAGAAACTGGTAAGCTTTTAGGTTACCTCTCACACACACACACACACAGGTGTATAAAGTTACGTATGATTTATCATGTGAATTGATAATATTGATGGATTTTGTTCAGGATATTGGTTTGGGAAGATGGGTTTTGTAATTTTGCAGCGTCTGCAGCTGAGGTGAACGGCGGCGGTGGCGGCGAATGTCCGAGCTCGTCGGCATACGGGAACTGCGAGTATCAGCAATATCAAGGGCTGCAGCCTGAACTCTTCTTCAAAATGTCACATGAAATCTACAATTATGGTGAAGGGTATGTAAGAGATTAAATCAACTTCATTACTTCATATACCTTAATTTTTTCATTAATATATCTGTTGCATTAATTAATGTTCAGTTTGATTGGGAAAGTGGCGGCTGACCACAGCCACAAATGGATCCACAAAGAAGCAAATGATCAAGAAATCAACTTCCTATCTGCATGGCATAACTCAGCTGATTCTGTAAGTAGTTAGTTAAAATAATACAGTAATAATGACCTAAATCTCATTTCATTTTGTTTTTAACATTATCATGTGAAACAGCACCCCAGGACTTGGGAAGCTCAATTCCAGTCCGGTATTAAGGTAGAATGCACCTCAATCATTCAATTTTAATTTATTATACATACATATATAAAGGATTAATTGAAGTCCATTATTGCAGACTATCGCTTTGATTGCTGTTAGAGAAGGTGTCATTCAATTAGGAGCCGTCCACAAGGTTCTCTCTCTCTCCCTCTCTCTGAGATATATATACATATATAAGTAGCCCTGCCTGCTGATTATATATATTGGAAATGGGTAGGTTGTTGAGGACCTGAGCTATGTAGTGCTGCTGAGAAAGAAGATGAGCTACATCGAGAGCATACCGGGAGTGCTGCTGCCGCATCCATCAGCCTATCCTTTGAAGATGGATGTGCCGCAAGAAGCGTGGCACCATTATCAAAACAATTTGATTAGTGTTAATCCCCTGCCAAATCATGACTACTACGATCATCATCACTTTGCTGATCATCAACCCATGAGAATTGCCCCATCCATGAGCAGCCTCGAAGCCCTCCTCTCCAAGCTGCCCTCCGTCGTGCCCTCGCAGCACCACTACTCTCCACCCACTAGGCCGATGGGGGCCAAGGAGGAGTATGACGGCGGAGAGAGCAGCATGGCGGAGGCGTATCACCAGCATTGTGGTTTTCCTCATCATGATTTGAATGTGAGTAGCAGCAGCATGGACAATTAATTAATAATGGGTGTTGATCGATGTATGTTTATGTTTGTCTATTAATTAATGTTGGTAGGATTAATTACTTGTTTGGTGGTGGGAATATGGTATTTGTACGTAGGCGGTCGAGTCTTGTTAGTTTGATATATGTTGAATTCTTGGTGGAGAATAAGCTGAGGGGCAAATTAACATATATATTCACTCGATATTTCATGCTGGTTCTGTTTGTTCTTCTTTATTTGTATCCACAAACTACTAAGTTGATATATATATACCATGAGCTATACTGTAATTTGGGTGCTCTCTCTCTCTCTCTCACACACACACACACAGGAGACAGGCGATTCTGTAAATAGTTGTTGCCTGTTTGGTTTCAATACTAGTTTGGCAAGTGTAATTACTGTATATAAAATGGTAAAATGTTGTTTGCATGTGTTGGCGTAGCGGGAGTGGTTAACATCCGAGGCAAAAGATCTCGGGTTCGAGTCCACCGTGACGCGGTCTTTAAATTTCTGTATTAAATTGATAAAAAAAATGGTAAAATGCAGATTTACCTCTAAGCTCATATTTTCTGGTAATTTTGACGTATATAGAGTTTCTTTTGCCATATATATACATAATTTTTTTGGTTAATTATTTGTTATTTCATTATTATTTTTGGCAATATACTCTCAAAATTAGTTATATCTTTCTTCCATATTACTATAAGAAAGTGTTAGTCATATACGCGCTTACATTTTTACAATGTATTCTACTCCAATTTTACAACGATTTTGTAAATGTAGTCTTGAAAATGTGCTGAATAACTTTCCAAAAAAAAAACTCATACTTTATCACTTTACTTTCTAGAATATTTGTTATTACTATTAACTTTTGTTGTTTCAAATTAAATAATTAGTTTCTATAACCATGGGCGAAGACAAGAAACGGGGACGCCTCTACGATCCAGGGCGGGGGTTCCACTGGACCGACTAACCGATACCGATTAACCGATTGGTATCGGTTACGGATATCTATTTTGGGTGATTTCGGTTTCGGTTAACCGAAATTTCGGTTTCGATTAACCAAACCGAACCGAATCTCACCCCTAGGTTACAAGGGCTGGTATTGGGCCCCATTGGATTTTTTTGAATAATTAGTGTATACTATGTAATAAAAATTAGTTTTAATTTCTACAATTATAATGTTTGATGTTATTTCATGTTGGTTTTTTTTTTTTTCAAATGGGTGAATTTGTGTTTAGAATTATCAGTAGTGAATTCAAAAAAAAACTAAATTTGAGTTTTAAATGTAAAATTCTTTCACAATCATACTTGCAATTTACTTTCTATGATGGATTTTTTTTTGTAAAAAATAGTAATTAATTTTTTGTTTAATTTCTTTCTAAGTAATATTTTTTAATTATAACGTGATTTTAATTATGTGATTACTAAGATATTATTGTTAATATTATATGATTAAATACTCCTAGTTCATATTAGTTGTTAGCTCAAATACATGCAAGTGGATTAGACTCATTTCTTTTTTATTAGATATGTATTAACTTATTAATGAGTATATATTATTTTTTTTGTTATGTGAAGAATATTAGTGTGTGTTAGGGAAATGAATCAAGTTCTCTTTCTTCAAATATATATATATATATATATATAGGGAGAGATCATATGAGAATATATATTTGTGTGAGAAATAAGAATGAATTTCAGCCTTTTAATTAATTAGATCTATGGTCTAGATTAAGCCATATAAATGCTGTAATTTTTCAAACTGTGTGCTATGATTTAATCTTTATTCGATTTTAGGTAATGATAATTTTGTAATATTAGGTGTTATTAAATATGGTAGTTCCTATATTTATGGGATTAGATATTTAATCCCTTTGATATGGTCAGTTTTTTAGTTATCGTTTTCTAGCTATATTCCTTTTTCGCACAAAATTGTAATACGCAAGAACAAATCATTACAAAGTATTAAATATAATATTAATATTTTACAATAATATTAATATTTTACAATAATTAGTTTAAAAACTCTGGAAGTTAAACAAAGTAAATATAAATGATAACAATATTAAATAATATGCAATACTGATAACTTATATGTGCAATAAATAATGATTAATGTGCAATACATATGTAATAAAAATCAACATTGATAACATATATGTGAAATAAATAGTGGTTATGCTATATATATTCAATATTTATTCATGTTATATGCAACATAATAGCATAATATGCAATAAAAAGGCATAACAATGAAACATCTTGTTTCTTTAATACAATTATTATATGCAACATATATATAATTATATGCTACATTTATATAAAGATATGCTACATAAATCTTATAAATGCAAATATACAAATTTGAGAGGTAAAGCCAAGTAGTTTTTATATATGTGTATTCATTTTGGAATAATATTTGATATTATGCCATATTTAATCGTTATATATGCAACATAATAGTATTATTGTGCAAAGAAAAAACATACTAATGAAACAACATATTTATACAAATTTATTTGAACAATTTCTTAAATGTTTTAATATTAGTATTATATGCTACATTTACACAATTATATGCTATTATTATATATAGATGTGATATAAAAGTTTGAGAAGTTGTATAGGACCAACATTGTGTGCTACAAATATAAAATAATATGCTAGGAATCACGTAATATATGATATAACATTTGGAAGGTTTTTTTGCTGCACGCGAATCAATTTTTTAGCATTAAATGAGTACAGTTTTTGTGTGCTGTTTATACATTAAAACCAACTCAATCTGCACGCGAATCAAATTTTTAGCATTAAATTAGTACAGTTTTTGTGTGCTGTTTATACATTAAAACCAATTCAATTTTTTTTCGGAAGATGGAAAGATATGAGCATATCTTGCAATAGATCGTGTAATCCAACATTTCACATTTTTACTCTTTTTCGTTTTTTACATTATGCCATTTTTCAGCAGTTTTTTTTTGGAATTTTAATAATGGACGAAATCTTGAACGTTGATTTTATTAAAATCAATGGTTGGGATTTATTCTCATTTCTTACACTTAATACCTTTGTCACCATAGCCTCCCCTATATATATATATATATATATATATATATATATATATATATATATATATAGGGGAGAGATCATATGAGAATAGATAATTGTGTGAGAAATAAGAATGAAATCCAGCCTTTTATTTAATGAAATCGACGTGCAAGATTAGATCACACGAATGATGCATTTTTTACATCGTGTGCAATGTTTTAAACTGAATTCGATTTTTAGGAGGGTAACTTTGTAATTAAAGATGATTTTAAAAAGGCAGTTGCTATAATTATGGGATTAGGTAGTTAATGAGTAGATTTTTTTTTTGTTAACTTTCGCAAGAAAAAAGATTACTGTTCGTCGTCCATTTTCTCGTTTGCAACTAATATCACAAATCAATTACGAAGATAATGGAGGGTTTAGGTATGAGATTGATGTTTTTGTTATTTTGTTAATGATTATCGCATGAACATCGGGCTTTATTACGTATCATATGTTACCAAGTTTGCTGCACATTCTATAATGTAGAGTTGCACACTATATTTGTGTTCATGGTATTTCTTATGAGATTAGGTAGTTAATGAGTAGATTTTTTTTTTTTTTACTTTCGCAAGAAAAAAGATTACTGTTAGTCGTCCATTTTATCGTTTGCAACTAATATCACAAATCAATTACGAAGATAATGGAGGGTTTAGGTATGAGATTGATGTTTTTTGTTATTTTGTTAATGATTTCATATGTGTACTAACAGAACAATAGATACAACAAAAACAATATATTATATAGATTTTCAAATATACACTTATATTAAACTAGAATGATACAAATATACTTGTATATGATATACATTAAACAAGATTGATACAAAATATTACAAATGTGTATCAAAACAATGTGCTACATTTGAATAACAGTATGCTATATTACCAACAATATATGATGAATAAGTTGTTATATTTGTAAAAACAGAACAACGTGTACAAGAGATGATACACCATTGTACACATAAATCATCAGATATGGTTAAGGCATATGAAAAAAGAATCCAAAAACAATGGGTACAAGAAATACAATACCAAAAACAACACAGATAAAATGTTAGTTATAAATTAAACATACGGCTACCATACCAACAATATTAAACTCAAGTTTGGAATGTGCATTAATTGCAAAAACTATATGACATATACAATGAATGATACATATATACAAAATGAATGACACATCATAAACAATATATGACATATACAATTGAACTATAAAGTAAAACAATACATGTGCTATATGTTTTTTACATCCCAGAACATAGGTTTTTAAGATATTCTGATACACCAAATTAAACATATATTCTGTTTTTAACAAGACATGATATGCACGAAAATGTTATATGCTAAAAATATACAAGATATGATACAAACATACACGAATATGTCATAAACCCAATCATATGTTAATGCAGACATATTAAACAAGATTTATACAAATATATTTGTATATGATACATATTAAACAAGATTGATAAAACATATTACATATGCCTATCAAAACAATGTGCTACATTTGAATAACAGTATGCTATAATACCATCAATATATGATATAGAATTTCTTATATGTGTAAAAACAGAACAATATGTACAAGAGATGATACACCATTGTTCACAGAAATCATCTGATATGGAAAAGGCTTATGAAAAAAGAATCCAAAAACAATGGGTACAAGAAATACAATACCAAAAACAACACAGTCAAAATGTTGGTTGTAAATTACACATACGGCTACCATACCAACAATATTGAAATCAAGTTTGAAATGTGCATTAATTCCAACACGTTTAATAATTATATATATATAACTATATGATACATATATATAAAATGAATGATGCAGCATAAACAATATATGACATATACAATTGAACTGTAAAGTAAAACAATATATGTGCTATATGTGTTTTACATCCCAGAACATAGGTTTTAAGATATTCTGATACACCAAATTAAAAATATATTCTGTTTTTAACAAGACATGATATACACAATAATGTTATATGCTAAAAAAAATACATGATATGATATAAATATACACGAATATGTCATAAACCCAATCATATATTTATGCAGACATATTAAACAAGATTGATACAAATATATTTGTAAATGATACATATTAAAAAAGATTCATACAACATATTACATATGCGTATCAAAATAATATGCTACATTTGAATTACAGTATGATATACTACCAACAATTTATGATATAGAATTTCTTAAATTTCTAAAAACGGAACATATATATACAAGAGTTGATACACCATTGTTCACAGAAATCAAATGTTCTGGTAAAAGCATATGACAAGAGAAGCCAACAAAAAAAACAATAAATCAACTAAGATGTTTTAACTCATTTGTGAAGGAATAAAACATTTGGGACCACCAACACAATACAAAAAACTGTATTCCATAAATGTTAAAAAAACAATAAAATAGCACATATATCAACATCAAACACATATTTCAGAATTTAACAACATCTATATCTACAAAAAATGCCGAACAAAACGAAGCAATAAAACTAACCGTCCCCTTGTTGAATTTCTTTACCCTTGAGTTGTTTTTTCCCTTTGTTAACCATGATGTCAGTTCCCCTATTTGTTCCGCGTGTTTATCTGCTTTGTTGAGAGTGTGATAGTTCAATTAGTTTAATTAGGGTTTAACAAAAATATATAATGTACCGCTTTGAAGAGAGGAGAAATGAGTTTGATTGCTACCAATTTACTTCAGCGTGATGTATTCCAGTTAGGCGTGCGCGAATGTGAAAGAACTCTTCAATGCTGTTCTTCAATGTGGGATAGGAAATCGGCGTTCAGAGGGAATGAAGAGATGCGAATTTTTTTTTGGGAATAAAATTTTGCAAGATCGAAAATTGCAGTGCATTAAATGATTTCAATGTGGGCATCGAATTTAGCTAAAATGAAAATTGCATTGTGGTTTGCAGATTTATCGCCAGAGATATGAGCATATCTTCTCAATAGATAGTGTACAACATATTTGCCAATTTTACCCTTTTTCGTGTATTGAGTGTTCAATTGTTATGTAATTTTTTTTTTAAAATTTGATTAATGTGCAAAATCAGAAGCGTTTATTTTGTTAAAATCAATGGTTGTGATTTATTCTCATTTCTTACACTTAATGCCTTTCTCACCATAACCATCCCTTATATATATATATATATTCTATCATATTTTTTATACAAAATATGATAGTTTGGGGTTTTAATAGATATTTTTGAAAGTTCAGGATATTTTTGATAAAACATGTATAGTTCAGGATTTAACTTGATATTTACCCATATATATATATATATACAAAGTTATTTTTTATTTTTCTAAGTTTTATCATGTAAGTTATTAGGAGATATTGATTGATTAACCTTAGTATCTCATGTTGAAAGATATCATATCTATTTGTAATTGTTACAAGTGAAATTTTTATTCAACAGTTTTAGGATAAGAAAAATATAAATAAATTATATTTTGAAATGTAATTTAACTTGTCCAAATTTGTTCCTTAATATAAAAATGTAATTTCGTCCTCCTATTTTCAAAATTCTAATTCTAGCCAAGTATAACTTTGAACATTAGAGGGTACAAATGGCCTAATGCATATAAAAAATAGGTTTTCACCTCTATAAATTAATTTTAACAAAAGCCAGCTCAGTCCTAAGCGGACGTTCATTGATAATATTATATTATAACGATGTACTGTTCTAATATATATATACACGAATTAAATAATAATCTTCTCGAGAAAAAAAAGAAAAATATAGGAAAATTTATGTTGGAATACTTACAGCCTCTTTCATGCGAGGGTATCGATTGCCCGACATTAAAATCAAGCAAATTAAAAAAGTTACTGAAAAATGATAAACATGATTTTATCGTACCATATTGCATATATACGTGATGGGTCCTACCATTCAGTTTTAGTGTTTGTATTAAAGTTTTGATGGCTCAAGAAGACTTGACGATATTATTGAGAAAATTGCTATTTCTTTTCATTAATAATTAGGTTTTAATTTCAGCAGCCGTACACGAACGTTTTGAAGGATTATGGGCTGGATTTGATCTAGATAGATAAAAATCGTATAAATCAATTTATTGTTTATTTAGATGAATTGAAATTATGTGATATCTCAAAGTCTTTGATAACTTCTATCAGTTGAGTTAAATTTGCTTGATTTATATTCTATTATAAAGGTGGGATTGGATAAAACCATAGCAAAAAAAAGATAAAAATATTGAATCACATATCTTATCAATCATGAAAAGTAATTATCAAGATCTTTAGATTTGTTTGACATTTCAAAACAACGATATCATACTTTTGCTTGTGGCCAATAAATTTAATTTAAATACACTTATAACTTATGCGTCTTAATTATTGTCTTAACCTTTTATGTTTTAAGTGAGAGAATTGCACACAAAGTTGGCCATGGTTTCGCTATGTGATGCGGGAGAGGGGTTTTGTGGCTGCTCGAGTTTTGAATCCCCGACTCTCGAGGATTAAAGATCTACGATTTATTCAAGTCGTGTTTCAAACTGCTGGCAAACCCGTTTTAATAATTGATTTCATGTCAAGCATGTTACTCGAGAAATTAATTACGTGGTGCATCATCTTGCTTAGGGACTTTCTAATCTCTCATGGGTGAGATTAGCCTCCAAATTTTGTGGTATGTCTTCATATTTATCCTTGTTCTTGCTATTAGTTATTAAATCTTTTAATTTATATTTTTAAAGTGAAATATAGTAGATTGTGATAATACTTACTAAAAAAATTAAAATACTCAGTCTATTTACATATTTAATGCTTTTGTAAGAGAAAAAAATACGAAATTTGATATGGAATAAATACCTACTGTGTCAACTCATCGAAAGGAATATATGTGGATTGACCACATGGACCATATTTGACGCAAGGATTCCAAGTCAATTAGGTAACTCAGAACTATGGGCCCATGAAGCTGGACCCAGGGGGCCAGAGCCACAGATCCAGGACCGTTGCTCTGGATAATGAAACAACATCGCATGTATCTGTAAACTACAACCATCAAGACTCTTGTCTCCAGATAGGAGTTGGCTCCTTATGCATAGATGTAGCGCAAGTAATATGGCGTAGGCCTATGGAGATCTGTACATATTTTACTTCGACGAGGATTGGGATCACCTTATCCAATATTATACTCACATCTATAAATACCCTCATTATGCAGGGGTCAAGTACGCAATATTAAACTACCAATAAGCCTTAAGCATAATGCATTACTGACTTGAGCGTCATAGTATTTACCTGAAGGCCTCCCTCCGACTCTTTTGTAGTTAGCCGGATTCTCATACATTAGGACGGTTTAAAAGAGACGTTCCGGCTACATGCTCATAACCATTGCTTGGTCATTATAACGAGGTACACCTATTTTATAATTATTTATTAGATTTAAAAGTTGAATCTATCAACTGGCGTCGTCTGTGGGAAACATCTCAAGCTAAGGCGTTAACGTTTCCCAAAATCACGAGAAACTCATATATGCGAACATATAAAAAACTCCCCAACTCTATAATCGATTGTTAATCTTAAATATGGTGCATGAACGATCTTCATGCTTAAATATATATTATAAGATCTGACAGAGATTTGTTGCTACGAGATATTTGGTACAGATACCCATACTACGAAAACAAGAATTTCGAACCTTGAATATAACTGGAGAGCAACCCAAGAACTCAGAGGAGGTGACCCTCACTCCCCAGAGAGGCCAAAACCACATAGTCAATCAAACGTCAGCTATAGGACAGGGATCCATCCCGTAACATTTGAAAGTTTAGTCGCTGCAGTGAAGATGCTCCTAAAAGAAGCCTTGAATGCTAGAGGATTGCCCCCCAGTCAACACAACTTCTCACCATGCCGACAAAAACACATGGGAAGATCCAAATGACGAAATGGTACTTAACCAGAATCCTATCAACCCGGATAGGAGATATAATCTGAACAGAACGGCCATGGTAAATACCTGCCGGTTGTCCTTCATAGAAGAAGACGAAGATAGTTGTGACGAAGAGTATGAGGCTAAGGTAAATCCCTATGAACTGCGGGGATCATATACCAAATCCCTCGGGCAAATAGAGGGTTCAGATCAAGGGAAGCCAAACGTTTTTCAAATTCAAGGGTCAATATTAAAAATATAATTGAAGAGTTAAGGCGAATATCGGGAAGAACGTGCGCATTTTTCAGAAAAGACTACGAAAAATACTTCACGCATTTAATGCGCGACGAGGATAAAAGACAGATGCAATGTCGGGTCTGGCCTTTCGGATCTGGCCATAAACATAATATACGCCGACAGACAACTCTCAATAAACAGATCTCTCGGAGTTGGGGGAAGCAGTGATATGGAATAAATACCATTTGTGCCAACTAATCGAAAAGAATATACATAGATTGACCACATATACCTAGAGGTGGCAAAGTAGCGGCTGGGCCGGGCAACCTCGTCGGGCTTTTAATTTTTCGGCCGGTCCAAATAAAAAAAAATATGAAGCCCAAACCAACCCCGGGCGGGCGGGCTTTTTTTAGATAATTTTTTAATTTTTTTTAATATATAAAATTAATATTTTAAATTAAAAAATAATTATTTAATTAAGATCTCATAACTCCTTAACTTAAATAAAGAATCAGTGATGAGAATATTTTGAGCTTACTTATTTATGATAATGCTTCTTGTATATCTTGACCTATTTATGTATTCATGCGATGATATTGTAATACAATATGATTTTAATTCTTTAATTTAAGGAGAAAAAATTAGTAATTACAAATAAAAGATAAATGATATTATTAAACGTCAATCCGACTTATACTCATAAAATAATAGAATAAAATAAATTAATTATATCAGATATATTTAAGATCAATGATTCAAAATAGATTTTACATACTATAAGATCATTAATCATCAATGTATATATTTTGGAGATCATTTCTCTTAGGAATTATTTTGAATGATTTATGAGGTTATTATTTTTCCAAAATTTATTTTCCGACCAAGATGTGAATTAATAAGAAAATTGTTACTAAAAAATAAATAATTATATAAAATATAATTAATATTATTAAAAATATAGATATGTATATTAAATAATATTATAAATATATATTTAATAAAAATCGGTGGGTTTTTAGCCCAAAACCCGAGTTTTTATTTAAAACCCAGTAGGTCTGGGTTTTTCTATGGCTTTCTAGGCCCGATTTTTTGTGCCTTTAATGTTGAAGCCCAAACCGGCCCAAACCCCGGGTACCCCGGGCGGGCTTTTCGGGCCGGGCTCATTTTGCCGGCTCTACATATACCACATTTGACGCAATGATTCCAAGTCAGCTAGGTAACTCAGAACTATGGGCCCATGAAGCTGGACCCAAGGGCCCAGTGACACAGATCCAAGACCGTTGTTCTGGATAATGAAACGTCGTATGTATCAGTAAACTACAACCATCAGGACTCATTTCTCCGGATATGAGCTGGCTCCTTATGGATAGATCTAGCGCAAGTAATATGGCACAAGTCTCTGGGGATCTGTACATATCCTACTCTGACGAGGATTCAGATCACCTCATCCAATGTCATACTCACACCTATAAATACTCTCATTATGTAGGGGTCATGTACACAATCTTAAGCTACCAATAAGACTTAAGCACAATACATTACTGACTTGAGCGCCAAAGTATTTACCCGAAGCCTTCCTCCAGCTCTGTTTTGCAGTTGGCCGGATTCTCATACAGTACGACAATTTAACAAGACATTCGACCACTTGCTTATAACCATTGCCCAATCACTATCACGAGATACGATTATTTTATAATTATTTATTAGATTTACAAATTGAATCTATCATAATCAGTAAACATAAATGACTTTTGGCATTGGGGCGTTGCTTTATTTTAATGTGCATCGAGTCCATCAAACGTACTAACATCATTTAGCATAGAAAATCTTGTTCAACGTGGCTAATCAACACTTCAAGTTTCACGGTTTTGCGCGAGAATATTGAATGACAAAAGTGGTAATCTGCATGCACATTTAAGTGGAGGTGATAAGGCGTAGCAACATAAATCCCATGGAATGTACTTTTAAATTCGTTAATTGTGTCCAAATAAATGGGACTGGAACTCAAAAAATGAAAAATACATTTGACGGAAATACATATGTAGAAGAATAATCTTCAAACTCGTGACCAGATATATGAATTTTTGATACAAGTGATATATTTCATGAAAATATTTTTCTGCGTGAATATCGAGGAAACCTACACATTTGTGGTTTTTCTGCAACAAACATTTTCAATTTCTCTTAAAATAACTATACAAAACCTTGATACATTCCATTCAAATATCTGTACTACAAATAAGCATTCCCAGACAAATATGGCTCCTGCATATGCACCCCCAAAGGGTAAAATTCGATCCAGCGATTGTCAAAATAAGAAACTCTTCCGGTAGTAATGTACATAAACTGCTTTTTTCAGGGAAGAAATCACAACCAAAGACAGGCCATTCGAATCATCATACTCCAATTGCCACGCAAGATCACAATAACAATATAGCCTAGAATGTTCACCTGAAACTGCAGCTGACAAGCTTCCCCATTACAGAAACATGAAAGTTCACACAATAATAATGGCCGAATCCGCTTTACAGACCACGGGGGAAATTGCTTATTTGACCATCCTCCAAAACATCTTTGCCGTTGGCCTTGTAGTTTATTCTTACTCTCATGACCAGAGATTTCTGAAAGTGAAAGCATACTTGTGCATAAGCATAAAATGCAGATAAGCGGGTAACTGACAACTAGGAATTTGAAAGTATTATTGCATCTTTCCATTTAATATCCCCAACTAAAAGAATATTTGTAATGCGGTTAGTTACAGGCACCCCATGATCCTATCGACTGCCATTGCAGTTATGATTCTAATTTAAGATAAAAGGGTGCTACAGCTCATGCAATATTTTTCTTGCACTCAATAAATAAAACTGAAGAATAAATATACATATATATTAGGTTATAGGCAAGAATATTTGTAATGCGTTTAGTTCAGGCACCCCACGATCCTATCGACTGCCATTGCAGTTATGATTCTAATTTAAGATAAAAGGGTGCTACAGCTCATGTAATAATCTTCTTGCACTCGATAAATAAAACTGAAGAATGAATATATATATATATTAGATTATAGGCAAGAAAACTGATATGCCGCATTAATTCAAAAAAATTGCAAGAGGTAAATAATGCAAGCAGATATGATTATCTTACCTTGCCATGCTGGCTGTTTGAAACTTTTAGCTTCTGCGTGATTGATCCATTACCACTTGCTGGAAGTGTATTACCACTAGCTGGTTCCAAGTGCAATTGAAGAAACTGTGCATTGGATCCACAAAATGATATGAGGTTAGAAGCAATAACCATAAATAAACAAAAAGGGAAAAATATAAAACATTAACTTTGTAGGCAGAGTGACAGCAAAAAGATAAGTCTGCCTTAAGGTAATTTCACTGTCCTTTCAGTTTAAACAGAAACTGCTGTAAATGTATGCCAGATGTGATAGTGAGCAGCGCCCTTGGAGAGTTTATACACGCGTGTGGTGGCTGATAATTAATTTATGGAGTCTTGGTTTATCTTTATTATTTGTAGGTTTTAATAGTGAGTCGAGCCAACGTGTGCATGGTCTTTAGAGATTAGTGTTTTATTATTATTTATAGCTTTGCAGTAGCTAGTTCTCGTGGTATTTTTTTAGTGTTTTATTATTATTGGAGTTTGGACGGAATTTTTCGTAGGCTACTGTTGGGAATTTCTATTCAGTTTCATATTGGTTTTCCGGTGTCAATCATCTTTACTCTGTCAAGATGCATATATCGATATTGGTTATCAAGTACTCTGTTAGCAATGACAGATATTACATGCTTAAAATACCTTTGGCACGGCAGCCTGGAATACGAAATTAGAGTAGATATCAGGAGACTTGTTCACAAATTGAGCCTCGATTATTGTGGTCTGAGTATTTCCAGGTTCCTTTGAAAAGTTGAAAGATATTTTTAGCGAGCTGCTCTCAAACGCAACAACTGATGGATAGGGTGGGCCACTTGTTTCTGCAACTGAAGCTAGGGCATCAAAGTACTAGAAATGAAGTAATAGGAGAAACAAGGTAACTTGATTAATAGAGAAGGATCATACCAGGAAGAGACGAGCTGGGTCCAAATCCATCCAACAAATCCATCATTGAAGAACTTGCAACAGCGGAAGAGGACCGTGCTGAAGATGTAGAAAGGGATGCAAAATTGTCTAGCAGACCCTCTGACCTTTTGTTATCTTGTTCAGATGACAGCATGTTGAGCATGGACGAACTACTTGGAGCTGTAGGAGCTCCAACAGACAAAAGGTCTAGCAAGACATCTGTTCCATTCTTTGGGGCCTGATTATTTGTTCCTGAAACTGAAGAGATGCAGATGTTAGTGACAGAGGAAAAAGAAACAAAAACTTATTTTAGAACAATTTTATTCTCTTCTTTGTAAGGGTAAAGAGCAAGGAGTAAAAGCATTATGCCATCTGAACTATGAGTGATTTTAAACTTTACCATCTTACCCCGATAACCATCCAATCCAAATTTTATTCACTTAGCCATTTATGACTTCATGACGATCAAATATTCAATCAAATTCATCTTCCTATGTTCGGATTTAGAAATATCAAATCTAAAATACAGATGATAAAGAAGAAGAGAAATACAAAAGAAGAAATGGAAAATTATGGAGGGCTTTTTAATGGTGCCACCACTATGTTTTGAGCTCGGTAGCTTTTTCATGGTTTTTGTACCTAATGGTCATAATAGACTAAAACTAGTAAGAACTCAATTGAAGAAAAATCGATAGTTTAGAAGGTAAAATATTATGATAAAAGTTGAGATGGAAAAGGACAAAGATGGGTATAGTTGGGATCATAAAATGTTTTCGCTCCGACAGGTAAACTTTATGCAATGAGACTGTCCAAAGAAAACATGACACTCAGTACTACAACTATGGTTCTCATAATTCCAAAACCCTTGCAAGTGCTCAAGAGAAAAAGAGATAGATCAATACCAGTGAATGTATTTCGAATAAGTCTTGGCATCAGATAAACTTCCATGACACTTGGATTGCCAAATATTCAAAAGCTAAAAAATTCAGCTATACAAATAAGAAAATCAACCTGGTGAAGCTGGAGACAGATCAACACCAAGAAGATCATGAAGAAAATCACCACCAGAAGAGCTTGGTGCTTGAACGTCATCAGAGTTAAGATCAAGTAAATCAACAAGAGGAGCTGAGCTGGGTTGAGCAACTCCATTTGACATTTTCGGCAGAGCTCCTAGTGAAGTTGAAACCGCAGCTGGTAGAGAACCAGCCCTCCTCCCAATATAAGTTGCCTCATCAAGCACCGGCATCCTTTCTACCAATGCAGATCTGGACCATACAGCATCATCTTAGAAGTTAAAGACATTGAATATAGAAGCAAAGAAAATAAATTATAAATTTTCTAATCAAGGTTGAAAGCCTGGAATATACCTAATTTTCCCATGCTTCTCTATAATAGAGTTAAATTCAATGGCTCTTTGTTGCAACTCAAGAACAAGGCTTCCCTTTTGGTGAAGGACCGTATCATTTATCCTCCTGCAAAGATTACAAAATGATCCTCATAGAATCTGGCAACCCATAAATATTATGCAGAGAAGCAATGCCAACATACTTTGCACATGAAGGATATCGACTTGATAACTTTAACAATGCAATCAAACACATAGCTTGAGTGGTGAGATCCGAAGAATGGCGCTTAATTGCAGTTTCTACAAGATTCACAGCATCAGCCTCACTTACCTGTTTCAAGCCCACATTGATAGAAAAGTCAAGGAATTTAAAAATGGCAATTTTAAGAAAATCCTAAGAAGCAAGAACTCACAGTTATTGGATCCTCTACATCAAGCATGCCAGCATTAATGACCAACATCTCGCCATATTCACCAATGCACCACACGGCAACTCGAACAAGAGTTTCCTGATGAAGAAATAGCAACACAGGCATAACTGGGCGCTCACAAGACAATTGAACGAAATTTCAGAAGGAATCTACACGTCTGCAGCATACCTGTTCACCTGTTTTTTGAACAGCCTTGTATAGAGCTCTAACTGTATAACCGTGTAGGTTAGGGGCATTAGTAATTACAACGACAAGTGCATGCCACACTTCATCCTTTACATTATTTCCAGCCTGAAACAGATATCACAAAAATCAGTTCTTTCTTCAATTAGTACTACGGATATTCCGCCACCAGAAAATGAGACAAAGGTATACCTCTGACAGAACCTTCACCATCTGGTCAATATACCACAACTTGTCAGGGGAAAACCTGGAGTAACATAAAGCAGAAAAATAAGGATATGAAAAACTGCAATAAACTGGAAAATATATCATGTTCCACGTTCAATCAAGTTATTTGTATTGCTAAACACAAATATCATTCATTTAATGAAGAGATAAAACAATGTTTCAACATGAAAAGTACATTCGACTAGATGTAAGAGTAGTTGCAGGAGTTCACTAGTAGGGAAAATGGAAATAAAGAACTTTTAAATGTCTTGTTGTTGAAGCTATTATCTCAGCACAAACCATGATCTGGTTCCTATACACGGTGATTATTCTCTTTAAGCAGTGAGTCAGAGTCAGCAGTAACTCCATTTGTTAAATTATGTTATGCTTCATGCTTGTTTTGTCAGAACTTTTAAAGCAGGGATTTTAGGCTTGTTCAACCGAGCAAGTACCAAACCTGCAGGCTATTATTAATGTCATACACGCATGCGGGCCAGCGAGGGAAGGATCGGAAATTACCATTGCCCTATGGTCTTCGTCTGGTGCACTTCAACGGATTACGGAAATCACGAATTATCAATCAAAATTTCTTAAAGCTCATAAGTGACTTAAAACTCATCTCCATTTCGAACAAAAACAATTTACAGCCTTTCAAATTTATGAGCTTCAAAAGAGACAAACACAGATATGATGCACAACAGGGATCATATTTATAAATTATTAGATAAAAATTGAAAACCTTACTTATCAACTTCAGAATAACAAACTTACTTCTCCACAATTGAGCATATTTTGGCTGTGAGATCTCCCTTGAATTCCGGTTCACTTATTTCAAGATAGTCCACAAGCTCCTTGGTCAGAGACTTCACATTGCTTTCATTAACCAGAAGATAAACAAGCTCCAAGGCCCTTTTACGGATTGAAGCATCTGGATCCTGAAATTGAGTTAGCTGCCGTTATTAACTATCCTACATGTTATCCTAGAACAATATGGTTTGAAGGTAGTTGAAGAAACAGTGTAAGAAACTGATAAATATATATTCATGGGGTTTTAATAGAAACCTTCTAAGCAAAAACTAGTGGGATTCCAGCAAAAATTTCATTGACATAACATGAATGTAAATTTGGATAGGGAATCTAGGAGAATATATCGTCAAAGTTATCATTTTAAAACAAGCACGTAAATAACACGGGATTGATCTGATTTACATGTCAAGTTTTGATGCACATCCAAGACACCATAAAATTTACCAAGAAAGAAAAAGGATCTAGAAGAACCAAGGTCAACATTTAGATAATAAGATGCATGATAAATTCTCGGAGATAAATAGTATCATGTCCGAAAAAGAAGAATCCGAATGGATATAGGAAACTTAAAAGGACAAACTATCAAGTTAAACAAACAAAATAACTTGTGGTCACGTCATACCTTTACACATTCTAAAATTGTTGCACGATGCCTCTGTACTGCTTGACTATCCAATGAAATAGCTTTCATCAACATGTTCAATGCTACGTATCTGGAAGAATGACAGTCAGTTAATCAGGCAGAAACAAGAACCACAAAAATGAGAGTAGCATCCAGGTATATTCAACTAAAATGAAATCCAAGAAACTCTAATTATACAGCAATGAATGCCACTGCCACCCAAAGATTCATTATTAAGAGTAGAAGATATATAATATAAGCCTCACAGAACAAGCCACCATTATCACTTTCCTCATGTATTCGATAATATAAATATGATGCAAGCACAACTCATAATCATTATTAGTTCACATGGCAAATTTAGGTATTAGATAGCACTTAAAAGGCACTTTTAGTAGAAAGTCACAGTATCACCATTCCTGCTAATTTTTTATTTAAAGATATCAGTCGCAGTGCCCATTACTGAGCATGCCAAGCGCTCCTTAAAACTGATGTTTAGCAACACGTGAGCTTCAGTGCATAATTCAGTATAAGTCAGCTGGAAAAAAAAATCTCGAGAAACATGATGGTTGTGTAAGAGCAAACTGTACAGATTTCTTGACCTTTTCGTGGCCCCATGACTTGTTCATAGGGTATTATAATTCCCTTTGAAGTATTTAGCCAGATAAAAATAATTCCACATGTAGAAGGCAAAGCACAATAGAGCTCTGAAATATCATCAGTTTAACCAGATAAAATTAAAATAGAAAGAGATGAGAAAAATCTTAGATTCAAATTTTCATTAGGGAACAATTTGACAATTCATAATATATTAATGCTTCAAAAGCCAACCTCAAAAAGCAATTACTATTTTTTACAAGCCACACAAGATGGTCAATCAAAATGAATAGAAATTACCTAATGTTGTTGTCACGGCTGGACAAAAACCTTCCCAGAATATTGACAGCAAGCACTCGTAATCCACCATTATCTTCAATACTCATGATTGTAGCAACACATTCATATAGGATAGCATTGCCTGCATTTTTATTTGACTCAGACTTGGTAGCCACCTAAAACATCATGGAAACAAAATAACAAACTCTCAGATATAGGATACAAGAATTTCCTTTGAAAGTGATTAAGATTGAAAATCAAGCATCAAACATCAATAATTAATGCCTTCATGGAGGAAAGTATGAAAGGTTAATCACAATCAATTATTGCTATTTTTAATTTAGAATAACGCAGCTAACTTGCCTGGGCAAGGACATCAGTCATAGCATCGCTAGAATCAGCATCTCCTTGGCCCAACACATGCAAAAGCTTGAGCAATCTAATTTGAAGTAAAGGATCTGTGACCCCAGAAATATCATACTCAGGAGCGTATGGACTGTTTGCAAGATCCCTTAGAAGTTTGACCACGCCATTGAGGCATTTCTACAACATGAAAGTAACAAAAAGAACATAAGAATCTTCTTAAGTTGGTCCAAATTCTTCATATTTTGGCTCCTTCTGCTTTTTCTCCAGGAAGCACACACAGCTGGCACAAAATATACCTTTTTAAAATGTTCATGAGCCTCTGTGCTGACTTTACACATATCTGTGCAAAGCTGGGCTCCAGTTATTAAAACTCCATGGTGTTTTTCTTTAAGTAAGGTAGCAGCAGCATTTATAAAATTCTCTGCGAGGTCTGGAACTTTCTTGATTATCCTTATTGTGCAAAGTGCTGCCTGCTTATCACACAAAAAATAAGGTTTATATAGGCAATTAAACATGTTGGACCTCCCATGTTCTGACAAAAATATTGAAAATAGCCAATAAGGAAGTATTCATCATGTTGGAAACTCCAAGGTAAGTATAAAAGTTTCAGTTTTCTGAAGAGTGGATTGCAAGGGAACATTATAGTACAATCATATTGACGCAGAGAAAATATTTCCACTTCAAACTACAAATGAACATCAGGTGGATGTCATATCAGAGAGATAGAAAAAGAAAAATATGACAAATAAAAATTTACTTGTGCTCCAGACCAATAATACTGACTCTTTTCTCCTACCATACCAATATATAGAGGTATTTTTTAACATTTTTGCATAGCAATTTACAATGTTACGTGACACCCATTTCATATGGCCTTCAAAACTTGCCACTCCATCAAGGAGTCCACCAAACTCAATTCTAAAGCTTCAGGCATGCTATTATTTGATTCCAGATCCAGGGTTAAATCAACTTAAATTAATTTATCATTATAGAGTCAGGCACAAGTTGGTGCCTAAATGAGTGGAGTTTTGGTTTTGTAAGATGCCAGAAGTAACAAAATTCAGGTATGGAGTGGTTCCATATCAGTCAATACTTGATCCATTACTGCAATGCTCACATAGATGTGTTAAAATATACAAAAAGCCTGCATTTTTTTGTTGTTCTTAGATGGTGTACCTGAGGCTTTACTAAGACAATATCACTAATTTTGCCAAGCAAAAAGAAATGAACCCATTCTAGACAATCAACAAGAAAAGCAAATTGAAGTTTCAATTTCTCTAACTGCAGTTTATGTTTGTTTCTTTGTGGTGGATGGTGGTGCATGGAGCAAGACAAGGAGTTTATCAAACTACCCACAAAGATAAATTAGTCTATTTTTTGAATTTGACCACCATTTTAGAAACATGATGTAGCAAGTAATTTGTGATAAGTTCATTCTAAACCATAGTATTATCACTACAATGCTTGATGTTTTACTGACAGCTGAAGACATCACCACAATGGTATAGCATAGTGATAGGCTCTAAAGGTAGATCTCTAATACTGTCTTTAAAAATAAAAAATAAATAAATAACGGTGCAATCTTAAAGGTAGATCTCTAATAACCTAATCAGCATTAAATACAAATCAGAATGCTTACTTTCTTCCTGATGTTAGGATCCCTGAATTGAAGCAATCTTTCGACTTCTGGTGCAAGATCACGAGCCATTTCTGCGGAGCAGATATTACCCAAGGCACAAAGAGCAAGTCCAACAATATATTGGTTTGTATGATTTAGATCTCTTTACATAAGTTAAGGCAAAATAAAGAACCGTGTGCCAAGCAAAGAGATGAACCATAAGGAGTGATTTCATTATCAGACAAAGCCACATGATTAGCAACTTTTGTCCTGTAATATTCATCTTCATTTACTTTCTGCAGATATGGTTGTGCATGTTGCTTGATCCTACATAGTATAGAAACAATTAAGTTTAAGAAGGATACTGTTTTATTGAATTCGTAACAAGCATCAAAACTTCTTGTCTTTCATCAAGGAGCAACATAAGTCCAAGATATCCTATTCTCTTTTCTGGGAATCCTGGAGATGCAATTAATTTCAGACATTCCATTTGACCAAAATGTGTTGGGTAACCAAGCATGTGGATGAACATGAGCTTCGCCAAATTGCGATGCATATAGTCTTGGTCATTTTCACTAATAGAAGCTCGAATTGAAGCACATTCTTTCCTAATAACAGCACGTTCCTCTGCAGCAGTTTTGCAAGCACGTATAGCCCGAATCATATCCCTAGCAGAAACAATATGTTTTAATTTAGTACAATCCGATCTCCATATTCATCACAATGAAACGCAAGTGTACACATAACTATTCTGACTCACAAAATGATGATTCAATTGTTCATTTGCACTTTCGCAATGTCTAGGTTCTATATAAATCCCATAACACGACTAGCTATACTTGAATTAGTTACACATCCTCCTTTACTTTATCAATCAATTCATAAATGAACCTCCCAACTTATCCTCTCAGACTTGTCCCCAAACAAAATAACCCACACGAAAGATGGAAAACCCACGTCCAAGAATTGAAACCAACATCAACCGCATTAAGTCCAACACAATGTTACAAACGAACCTATGCCTACGTCCCAACGAGACATTACCGAACACTCGGCAAAAAACGAGTCAAAACAAACAAAGATAAAGCAGACTCATCGCATTACGAAAATTTCCACACTTGATCCATTCACTGTCGAGTAAAAAATAAATACATTAAAAGTATGAACACAGATAAACTACGATTAACCTCAGGCGAGTGCCGGAGGAGAAGGGATTCATGATTGGGTCTGTTTTGAAGCTCCGAGAAAGCTCTACCAGATCCAGCTGGAATTTGTTGTCGAATTTCACACACTCTTAACGGCTCAACCGCCGCAGCAGAATTCCTACAAGCGTCCAATATCAGAAAGAAACAGATAGTTGATGCAGAGATCTGGAGAAGCTGGAATTCAAAATTTGAAGAAAGAATTATGTTAAATGGAGAAGGAAATTAGAGAATCGTTCTTTCCATTTTTTCCTTTTCTGTTGTTTTTTTTTTGGGGGGGGGTATGTTTTGGAGAGCATGGGGTCAATTTGTAGAAACTACAAAGATTTGGGGTCGTTTCGCAAATAAATACATGATGCTCCTCCGTCCATTAATAATGTCTCATTTTTTTACACGTAAATTAAAAAGAGTTATATTTTATATATAAAATAATAGATGACATAAAATTCGAGGTACTTTTTAGTGTAAAAAATATTTTCTTTTTTGGAAACGGATAAATATGCCAATAATAATGGGACGGATGGAGTATTAGATTAGATACAATGATATTTCTATTTTGTTGATCTGACTATTTTCTTTTTAAACCTGTATAATTTTGTGGATCGATATCGATATCTATGTAGATTAACATAAATTCGTGTGTTGATCTATTGATAGAGTGATTAATATTCGAATTCAAACATTTAAATTTTAATTTTTGTATTTAATTACTGAAAAAATAGTTTAAAAAAGGAAATAAAAAAAATGAGGTACTAGGGCAACACTGCCTTTTTTACTTCAGCACATATTCGCCGTCATCTCATTATCTCTCCTTGCAAATCGGCCATGGCGTCTTGCATATTTCCCTTCTATTTCGTCATTATCTTCCTGCAATTTTGTTTGATTCTAGTTCAAGGTAAAAGAAGCAAGGAAATAAACAAAATTGTCAGTAAAAAAATCAAGCTATTTGATTATTACGAAATTCGGAAATTATTTGTTCTGGTTTTTATATTTACAGTGGCAGGTGGAAATGGTGGGAAACTCATCTATGAAGACGGCTACACAGTCACCACAATAATCAATGGCGACAAGTCAAACATCAAAGTCAATCCTCAGTCCATCCTCCATCAATCCCCGCCGTCCGATCTCTTCATCATCCTCGACTCCGTCGCCAGCACTTTCTACACCACATTGCTGCCCACGACCTCCAACGGCATGTGCTTAAAAACTTCAATCTTTTTATTTTTTATATTATGATGAACTAGGGTTTGTACAGAGAAATGGAGGCCGACGAAAATGGGTAATGTGAGGCCATCTCCAAACCCACTCTAAAACGCTAAATTTTGTGTGATTTTTGCGCCATTTCTTCTCCATCCAAGCTTTTTTTTTTCCAGTGAACTTAGGGTTAAGGATTAGGAACAGTGCTGCATTAAATTTAGCGTAATGGATTGAGTCTCAAACTAACGAATCAAGACCCGTCTGACCAATTTCAAATGGTTGTTCCATGACGTGTTGATGTAATTAACTATTGAATCTAATTAAATTATTCTTTGTACTTCTTCAGCAAATTTAACATTAACATCAGTGCACCATTGATCATTTAGGGGCAGGACTTTCCTTTTTTAGCAAAATATCATTTTCGGACTTAATTTTGTGCCCCGAATTTAGTTATTTGATTCAAGATGGCCTAAATTTAGTTTCATGGGGATTCCCCAGTCAGTTAAATGCTATAAAGCAACCTTCTTGTTAAGTATCTTGTTTCAGTATCTAGCCAATGAATTGAATTACAATCTTCATGAAAGTGCTCTCTATGTTTTTGTGTGTGTTATAGGGAGTGGGGAAGTGGTGCCGTATTTGGTGGTTGTAAGTTAATACACGAAGTCCATGTTTCGGGTTTTTTTTTGTGTATCCTAATAATGGAAGGCTGAAGGGCATTTATGATTATATAATGAGCATTTCTTGGGATCTATGTTTTGTAGAGACTGTGATGAAGAAGTTGGCAGGAAATGAACAGTTTGGGTACGTGGATGGTGACTTGGCTTCAGCAAAGTTCTATAAGCCAAAGAGTTTTGCGGTTGATCTCAGTGGGAATATATATGTTGCTGACCATCGTAACCATGCCATTCGGAAGATCACCAAATCAGGTGGACATCATAAACATTTTCAGATACTACATTCTTTTGCCTGCTCAGAAACATATATCAGTGATTCGGTGTTAAGAAGACCAGGTGAAATCCTGAATCAGTTTAACTGCTTGAAGGAGGTCGCCATATGCTTTTTGAAGCATTTAGTGATGCATATTCACAACCTTTACTGATTTATGGGATATTAATACTTGATGCATTTATGTTTGTTATACTGCAACAGAAATATGTTTTGCTGATGTTCCTGCTGTTGCGGCTTATTCTCAAGCAACCACAAGAATCATTTGATTCTAAATAATCTAAACTTCATCTCTGCTGCAGAACAATAATTATGTTCCCTACAACATTTGTTTGACTACTTTTCTTATTTGTATATTGCAGGTGTGACCACAATCGCTGGAGGTTCTTCACAAAAGGCTGGCCATGCGGATGGACCTGCTCGTGATGCATCATTTTCTGATGATTTTGAATTGACTTTTATCTCTGAAATATGTGCTTTGCTGATATCTGACCACGGCAACAGATTAGTTCGTCAAATAAGTTTGAAAGGTGAAGATTGTAGCAGGCATTCTGGCTCTGGTAAGAACTGGGGGGTTGCGAGGGTCTTGTTGAGTTTCATAATTCTACTAAATTGTTAATAGGTATTTTTTAGCTTAGTAAGTTAGTATTTCCCTACTGCTAAACATATGAGGAGTTTAAGTGCTTTCGAGAGACCACTGCAAATATTACACTTCCTTATGTCTTTGTATGAAGGGTGTTGATCATCTTTTGCAGTTATGGGAACGACCTCCGCCTGGCTTCTGGGTTTGGGACTTTGCAGCTTAATCAGCCTTGCTGTCGGCCTTGTGATTCGCCCATATGTTATTCCATATGTAAGTCTGCCGCGTATAAAAGTGAGTTGCACAACACTATCAACCACCATTGTCTAACTAAACTTTGTAGACAGGAAGGCGTCAGACCTCGTCAGTCACCCTGGACATGGACACATTGCCGAATGAGTCTGGGGAGACAAGTAGTGATGCTCTGCTCAGACTTGAGAAGCGCAGTTGTTAAGTCCACAGTATATTCGCACTCTCGCCAGATCATTTTGCTCACAATCTCCCACTTATCCCTCATGTTTAGACGTACGCCACTAGAATCTCGTACTAGTTGTAGAAAAACAGTGTCTTTGTTGGACATGGATGAAGTCCGTAATACTAGTAACAGTAGTAGTCGTAGTAGTACAGCCATCTCACAACTGGTAGCAGATCAACTTAAAGATCTGCTCACTTTTGACGAAGGGCTTCTGATGGCACCCACGAATTCTGATGAAATGGTGGAGCGAGAAGAGGAGAGAGCGAGCATGTATGAGCTCAAAACAGTAGATGGTATGATAAAGGCAAATCTAGCTAATTTTGAAGGCAAAGCTCCTAGAGTCGATTCCTCTACATCGCCAGACTGCAGGTTGGGCATGATAAGGCGAAGATGAAATACATGTCGTCCACGCTGTGTCTCGAAGAGTCTTCGTCGTAGTAGTAAAAATATGTGAGTATGATATGACCATGTAATGCTTGTTTCCATTGCAACTGATGCTTCAAAATGTATTCTGGCAGCTCTTAGCTTGTCGTGGTATCCTCTCTTCTCTCATAACATTCCAATAATATGGAGAAAACTGAACAAATCCAAATTGTGATCTGGCTAGCTAACAGCTTCTAATAATTGGCCGTTACTTGGTCACGTGAGCATGTGCCTCGGATCCTCAAATTGGCGCAACAGTCCACTTATCTGAAATGAACTAAAGAAATGTCCAACATGAGATATAATGTCTTAAAGACATTCTTGCAAATAATTTTATTAAAATGGAATGTCTATATCTGCCTAGTTCAATGTAGCTCACCACTCATATTAAATTATAGCCGCATTGGATCTGCTGACAACCCTAACAACTAGACTAATAATACAGTTTTTAACTTAAACTGAGAAGTTTCCTGGGAGTGGTGGTGGCTGCTTAATTCAATAAATAAAGTAAAATTAGTTACTGAGAAGAAAATTTAATTAACTTCCACCCATTTTCACAGGACTTGTGAAGTTCTATTTTTTCAAAAGCTACAACAGAAATAGCAATCGTAAACTTTGCACTATCCTACTTGAATAAACAGATTCCACTCTCAAAAAAGATGCACTAATACTGTAATCTTGCATCTAGCTATACCCCAAATTCCTCAATTGAATCCCATAGGCAAGAAATCTTGATCAAATTAAAGAACAGTTGCTCTATATGCATAAGTGGATCAACGTCCATAATTGTAGCCGGTTCTAGACCGAATGTTTTGATGATCATAGAGAGGAACACCGTGGTCTAGGGGCTTGATCACCACGGTTTCTCTCCTTTTGTCTTGCTCTTGCACTGCTCCAAAAACTATCTCATTTGCTGTCTCAGAGCTCTGCTCATAGTAGGTCTGAGCCAGTGATGCACGATACTGATGGTGATGCTGCTGTTTCTTCGTTTGCTGCTGCTGCTGCTGCTGTTTCTGGAGATCGCCATCCCATCCAGAATAGAAGGCCCGGCTTTGCTTAAGCTGCTGCATTTTCTCAGAGTCTTTCGTCATGAAGGCATATGTCTTCTTTGGAGTCGGAGCTCTGGTTTCAATGGAGGGGGGCTCATCTTCATGGGGTATATCGTAGCTCTCCTGCATGGACCAAGCGTTTGAATACTTGAGGTGCTGCTGGTACGGGTGTTGGGTCTGATATTGAGGGTTCGGTTGTTTCTTCTTGAAGATGGGAAACAATCCTCCCAGAATCTCTGAAGCAGATTCCCCGGTTTGCGCCACCAGCCTCCCCAAAGATCCCAGAAAGCTTTCTTCTTGCTTTTCATGTTCATCCTCAGATGGAAGTAGTGGTGGCCTCACAGTCGACTTTAATGGCTTCTGATATTGACTTTGGGGAAAACTCTCATTCATGGCTTCCTGATCCTTCAAGAGCAAATAAGATGATGTGAAAATAAGATCATACTGTTATCAAATAAAGAACAGAAGCAGCATGTATAACACAACTGTTACACAAGCAATAAACCGATGCAAAACAAAGATTGATGATCATGTTTTTCTCATTAAGCCACCATGAACGGATATGAAGTGTAATGCAGAAAGTGGATGACGACTCACATTTTCAGAAGATACGATCAAACCAACCCTGCGTTGAAGCAAAGCCAGCATGTAACCGAAGAAGCCAGCTGCTACAAGCACAGCAATTCCTACAAAAATAAAAATATGAGTTTTAAGCTTGTGAAGTAATGTAACTAACATAAACATACTATTGCAGATTTTACCTAGAGGGAAGCCACTTCCATACTGATAAGCACAATCATCAAAATTGAGTTGAATCTCCCTAATTGCCATGTTTCCACGGTCGATAACAAGGAGGGAGCAGCTGCTTCCAAGATATACCACATCAAAATCATTCGAAAACTTTGCATCTTCACTTGGTCCATCCACATGTCCACCTCCACGAGCCCGTTTGCCCCCCGCAATTGTCGTGACCCCTAAGAAATATTGACCACAGCAAGATCGAGTATGTTCTATTAGAAAACTGATACAAGATGAGAATGTGATACAAGAAAACACGAAACGACTAAATAACACATCCAAACGCTTGTAGTTGATTTCACATATCCTCGCATCTCAAATCACCTGTATCACTGATCTTCCGGATCGCCATATTATCAGTGTCAGCAATGTAAATATTTCCTCTATCATCTACTGTGAGCCCCTTCGGATGATTCATTCTTGCTTCCCTCAGTTTCCCGTCCACATGTCCGTAGTATCCATCTCCCGAACCTGAAACCAGCCTCGGCCTGCTATCTGAGATTACCAAAATTACGGAAGTCAGTCCTTGCATCAACAAGGAAAACCAGATCCCAATAATCAAAACTGCTAACAGAGGAGCTCCAACGGCAATCAAGGGCACAGAGTTGTCTTTATGCTATTGAACAACCAAAAACCAAGAACACGCATTATTCTCAAAAATCGAAGTTGATTCATGAATCAAAATCATACACACAAAGTACAAAAGGACAAAATCAGAATCACAAGCATTCATCGCTGTAACAAGATAATTACAATCAACCAAATGCAGCTAAAAGTAATACATCATTAATGTAAAGGTTCAATCCACTTTCAGCATAAGCAGCTCAAACATCTCCTTCAATAATTCCAGTCAATTTTCAAAATTAGCACACAAAACGAAACTTACAAAACGATAACGATGAACCAATCTTGTAGAGATTACTATTAGCAGAATCCAAAATCAGAAGGTCGCCATCAGGCAAGACTTCGATGGCGTGGGGTTCAATCCCGAGCTTGCTGCCGTCAAACACCGTCTCCACATTATAGCCCTCCTCGAACTTCATCATTGGACGCCCCGAAATGGCTGCAACACAACGTCCATCGCCATCACACAACATCACCAGGAATAGCAACAAAAACATTAGATTTTTTCAAACACTGTTGGAGGGAAAAAGGAATCCAATCCTTACCAGTTTTAGTTGTGGCCTTGAGCGATAGAACCCATTTCATCAGCATCGAAAATGCGTTCGAGAAAACCCCATTAACGATTCCTGCACCAAAAACAGAAAAAGGGAAAGAAGTTTCAACACAGATCAAATGAGAGAAAAAATATAGAACTCACACACACACACACAGAATGCGTGTCGGTACGGACACTTACTGGCTGGTGAGGGAGGAGCAGAAACGCAACACACGCCGCCAAAGAGGAGAAACAGACTGAAAAGCAGCACAACCACATTTTTCCCCATTTTCAACGCCATTTTACCGAGATTTTTCCCAGGTGATGAAACCAGCTCAGAAACGGAGGGAGGAGCTCAGCATTGCCTAAAAATCAAAACCCTAGCAGGGAAAAGGGTGGGGAGTGAAAGGTTTCTTTGTGGGTTTTGAGATTCTTGGTGCAAAAAGAAGGAAAAGGGAAGGCGGAGGAAAAAGCGATGGATATTTTTAGGGGCGAGAGTGTGAGTGAGGTAGAGTGAGAGTGGAGAGGAGAGAGAAACGGGAAGGGATGAAAGAGACAAACGAGAGAAAGAAGGGAGAGACGATTGTTGGGGTGTGAGGGACTGAAATGGTGGAGAGCCACTGATGGTGATGCTGATGTCACAGATGGTGGTCGTCAAAAGAGTGCCAACACAAACACAGCCATATGCTGTTGCTTATTAATTTAAATTAATTATTTATAATAAATAAACAGAATCATATTCACTATTTTCTATCAAGTTTCAATGTTTGCTAATATTGGTGGCCATTTAAAGACTAATCTGATTCCTTATTTGCATTTGGATACGATAAAATACGGGATGTAATGAGAAAATGTAATAAGTAATTTTATTAAGGAAATACGTATGAAGGAAATAATATTTATATGTTGTGTTTGACTTTTGCCTTTTATATAAGGAAATAATATTTATATGTTGGTCGTGATTAACTCCATATTGTACTACGTGTATTTGTAAATTTGCCCTTTCGTATTTCTGCACTAGTTGATTTACTCGTTTGGTTAAATTTATTTTTTTTTGAGAGTTTATAAGTTTTAATAAATGTTTAAAAACTTATAATTATAATATTTTAAGAGTTTATAAATTGTTCAATTGTTTGGATAATTAAACTTATAAATTTTAGAAAAAATAGCGAGTTAGAGAGAAAAATTTACGATATGTGAAATCGTTTATAAGTTTATAAAAAAAAATTGAGATTGATGAACTTATTTTTAAAAAAACTCATAAACTATTAGAACTTATTTTTATAATTTATAAATATTTAAAAATTTACTTTATCAAACACTTTTCGAAATCTTTACCACCTATTTTATGTAAATTTATTATGAAGCTTAAGTCATTGTATTCTATTCGATATAACATTTACAAGTTTGAGCAATAAATCTATCTACACGTGAAATTTTTTATTTCAAATAAAATTATTATTATTATTGGTCAACCGAAATCAACTATTATTCGAGACGTGTTGTAGATAAAATGCCTTTCACACGGTTAGGTGGCTAGCATCACTTTGTAATTGTGTGTGATAGTTATGTCTCCTTTGCTGCACAAATGTAGTTTTGTTACCGGAATTTGATGTATTCTTTTTTTTTAAAATATTGTGGAAATATGTTGCTATTACATTTAATATTAGATATATTTTTATTTGTGTATAATAACATGTAAGTTAAATAGAAGACTTTTCTTTTTACTTATAATGATAGTTCGACTTACTAGTGAAAAAACAAAAGTTCTTGAATTTGTATCGCGTGTAAAATTTATAAAGTTTATTTTAAAATCTGATGGAACAAAAATGAAAATAAATAGAAGAAAAAAAAAGATTGCATTACATAAGGGTGGTATTAGTATATCAGTCGAACTAGATACACAGTATGTACAAATCTTTTATTAATACTTTTTTTTAATTTAACATAAATTCTTTTTCCCAATCATATTCGATTGGAACTGCTTTAAATATCAACTTTGCAAACCCTTCACTACAAGCAATAATGAAATAGGAGAATATGTGTGTGTGTGTGTGTTGGCCTAGTGGTAGAGTGGTTAATCTTGGCGCCAAGGTGCCCTGCTCGAGTCACCGCGACGCAAAATTTAAAATTTCTATATTAATTTACCAAAAAAAGGAAATAGGAGAATATATTTAATAGAGATTGCAGAAAACATCAACTGAGATTGGGTGTCACCCATAATTTTAATAGCAAGATTGTTGCCAATATAGATCCACATAGTTTGCATTTTTAAGTTTTGGAAATAAAAAATAAAATCTTAATTGTAATTGAAGAATCTAGACACGAGTGAGCAACTCATGTTTGTAAATTGTAATACATTGTCAAACTGCACTAATCAGTTTTAAGTAACAAATAATTATGTCGTGGAGACAAACTCCCACAATTTACCTTTAATCAATTATCATATCTTCAGATAATGATATTTAATCTTCACATTAATTGGTGGGATTGGACATAATTCAGGCCCCCAACAAAGCTTATCTAATGATGTTGACAATTTACTATTAAAGGCAAGTGGGCCTACAACTTGGCCCATTTAATTTACTCCTCTCTCTTTCTCATCAATATTGGGAGGCAAGTTACGTTGGCAGTTCGGCTGTGCAGTGTGCAGCAAGCTGAAAAGAACAACTTGAAAACTATGGCTTGCAAAATTTAATTTAATTTTTTGAGGGTAGGTTGAAACTATTTTAATAACATTTTGAGGGAAATGCTAATAACATTTACTAAAGAAAATCCTGCCATAATTATTTATGTGTGATTAGGTTTGTAAATGAATTAAATAATTTTATTCGACTCGGTATTTGTAATCAAAATTTGATATTCGTATTTGAAATTTTATGATTCGAAATCAAATCTAAATATTATTTTTATTCGATTAGTATTCAAGTATAAACACAAAACTATATTATTTGATTCGATATTCGTGAATATTTAATTGCGCACACACACACACACATATATATATATATATATATATATATATATATATATATATATATCAATTATGTATTCATATATATTAAATTGTATATTTTAAAAATCAAAAAGATAGTGAAAAATAAAATAAAGAAAAAGAAATATTGTTGACCGTTTATTAGGTAAAAGTATATTAAATATATTGATAGAGTTTTATATTATTTGGAATATTAATTTATAGATTTTCTCCATAAAATTTTGAATCAAATATTCGAATATTATTGTTTAGAATATACTAAAAAATTGAACCAAATATTCAAATATTTACGAATAATTCGATAATCATTTAGTATAAGAATACAAATCGACTTTAATATTTGAATAACAAACTAATACCAATTTGAATATTTAATAATTTTACATATACGAATTGAATATATTGATATTTGTTTCGATTTGTTTTTATAACTTTCTGTGTCACCCACAATTAAAAGTTAGCAGGATATTATTGGATGTCAATCTCAAAGATGATTATATGATCAAACAAAATGACATAATCTAGTAAACTTTTCAAATTTTAATGACCATAAAAAATTCATCCAATATCCATCAATAATTCAAAATAAATCAAAGCAATCAACATCAATCCATCAACAAACTATCATGCTCATGCAATGATAATTTGATACATTAGAGTAATTTGATACATTAGAGTACTAGGGTTTAACTTTGATTAATATTAGTAATTAGTTTTACAGTTTAAAAATTAATAAATAGAAAAGATTTTCGGTTTTCGGTTAATAAACATTCGGTTATCGGTTAACCAAAACCAAAAATTAAAATATTATATCATAAACCGAACCGTAAACCGAATATACGATATACGGTTAATCAAACTATAGCGTGGTTTGGTTCGGTTCGATAACCGATAACAAAACCGCTTCTCAAATTTCTATAATCTACTGCCGATTAGACGACATTATAGTGAAGTGTAAGTTTGGGCTTAGGATTTGAGAAGGATGTTTAATTAATGTGTCTTTTCTTTCTTATTTGATGCGTGTTAATGATATTGTGATGGAAAAAGAAAACTATTCATAATTGCTAGTGATTGTGATAATTATGTATATGCCTAGTATATATATGTATGTAATATTTTGTATATTTTGAAATGTGATTCATCAAAATCAGGAATAATATCCACTATAGTCTATATGCATACATGTATTCACATGCATACCTATATGGACGCCTGTCAATCTACATTAAATCTTATCATATACTCCCTCCGTCCCCCAATTTTCTTTCTAATTTTTTCTTTTGGACGTCCCCAAATTTCCTTCATATCTATTTATGGTAACTATCTTCATAACTTTACCCTCAATAATATTCTTTATTTACACTTTTTTATCACTTATGGCCTACCATTATTTCTTTTTTTTATTCTAACAACTTATTTATTTACATATTTTATCATCTATAGTCCATCACTAACTAATTTAATATTATCTTATTATGGGACCCTTACTCCAATTATAATAAACTCATTAACTTTTATTAAAATCGTGCCGAAAATTCATAGGACTATATTTGAGGGATGGAGGAGTACATCATAATAACTAATACGATAACATTATTGACCAAAAAATAAACTAATACGATAACATTTATAAAGTGTAACATCAAATATACTAGCTTTACTCTTATTCGTCAATTTTGATCAACACGATAACGATGTAGACAATTCATCACACTTTCCCAATTTCTTTTTACAGCTCTTAAAGCTAAAACATAAACAAAAGAGCAAGGACTATGATTCTTAAAAGGAATAAACTGCAAAATAAATCATCAATTATGTGATTCATTTTATAATTTCAACACTATTTTTAAAATTTGATAAATAATTTTATTATACAATTTTCCGTGAAATTCTCCCTTGTTACTCAACCAAAATTCACCAAGCATACATCAAAACATTCATTTTTTTAAAGAACATCAAAACCCATGAATCAGTTGCATGATTACATTCTATTTTGGCAAGACAAAGTTTGGAAACGCGGTTGTACGTCGAACTCAACTTATATGTAGAAAATAGTATTCATTAGTTGTTTTCAACCTTCAATTTGACCATCAAAATACTCCCAACTATAAGATCGATATTTCTCCTTAATGAATTAGCGAAAACGAGAAGTCAAATGATCGAAAAAACTACGTCCCCAGATGTCAAACTCAATGTTGAGTTCTAATTGCAAAAAGAATATATAAATAGCATATTTAATTGCAAACTTTTAAAAATGGTGTTTCAATTGTAAAATAGGTCATAATTTGTGATCTATTTGGTAGTTTTTCCTTTTTAAAAAACCCATATTCCTTCAATTTGG
This sequence comes from Salvia rosmarinus, assembly GCA_036937905.1. NCBI lineage: Eukaryota > Viridiplantae > Streptophyta > Magnoliopsida > Lamiales > Lamiaceae > Salvia > Salvia rosmarinus. The sequence goes on along the minus strand of CM072823.1, from coordinate 52,282,795 downwards.
TAAAACACCTAAATTACCAAAAGAAACTATGATTTTAAAGACGATAATCCTTCATTCGTAAAATTTATCAAAACTTAAAAACGTTAAATTAATGGCTAGTGATCTTGGATCACAAACTCATGCACTCCACTTGTCGTTTGGAACACACTCATCAACTCCTATCACACCTTACATAAATTAATACAATGTGGCTAGTGCTCTTCGATCGCAAACTCATCCACTCTATTCGACCTACCACTGTAATATAAAATAACACCTCCTTAATGCGATGAGATCACGTTAGATATATTTTCAGTCAGCAATCACCATTTCTGTATTGTTCTTTTCCAAATTACTCAATCAAAAGCCAATAGTTGGGAAATTGTATTCTTTGAGAAGTCATTGCAAGAAAATATCTCAAATCAGGATAGTCTGCTCACATGAGATCCGAAGTGTGGTCTCATTTTTTAATTGAGTATGATCCCCACGCTTCCTCACTTACGACGTCCTCACACAAGACCACCTCAAAAATCAGATATAAGGCCTCAAATCACGAGTGCATGCAGAAACAGATATAAGCTGAAATCGTGAATCAAATTAGGCTTACATTTGAAGGAGCGAATTCAACTATACAAAATAACGGTTGCATCACGCAATCAACAGCAACCATTATCAAATCTGTAGAACTACAACATGATCTCTACACTATTTTAAGTATTGCATATCCCACCCGCCAACACAAGAAAGATACCAACAATTGAAAACTCTACGTTTCCACAACCTATTCAAGTTAGAACCTTCGTCAATTTTCTTTTTCTCCTGGTCAGAAGCCCAAAAGCAAACATATACAAAACCTACCTTCCACTTTTGTCAGAAAACGCTATCGAATGCAACCTTGAATTGGGCACTATGCCGAGGCTTCGGGTTGGAAGCACTGGCAAGACCTCGAAGCATTCTCACGACATCTGCAGTATCATCAAGATAGTATTTAGCCTTGCTCGGCTTTTGCCCAACGGTGCAAGCGAATATCTCCAGAACTGCAGTGCCATATGAAGTAGAGATGGCGTTTGATATGCTCTCAAACATATCTTCATCCGATCTATCATCCCCAATACACATAACAAAATCTGGTGCCTCGCCATTAGTGGCCAACATCGAGAGCACCTTCTCAGCAACCAAACCTTTGGTCACTCCCTACAGATAAGAGATACATCACTGATAAACCAAATCCATGCATGAGAGAGATTGAGCGTTCAAGAAAGAGAGAGAGAGACATACTTGTGGCTTAACTTCGACTATATGCTGACCCCTTTGAACAACAGCTGGTTCATTTGCAAGAACAGTTTCCATATGATCTAGAAGTTCCTTGGCCTGGCAGGAACCGAAGTCAGGGTCAGCATCCCTGTGATGCCAGACCAATGCACTCTCTTTAACTTCCATAGAAGATCCATCAGTTGCTTCCATGTAATGTTTCATAATGGGTTCAACAATTTCTTTCCAATCAAGATCCGCAGCCAATGACTCCCACTCCGAGGTTTTGTTCCACCTGAAAACGAAGGAAATGATGATGTAGCGTTACATCAAGAAACACACTAACATTCGACAAAAGAGAAGTACAAAAACAACATAGTGTTTAATACCTTAGAAAATATCCATGTTCAGCAGCCAGTCCCAAATTTTCACATGGAGCGAGCCACTCACTTAGTGGATCCCTTCCTCTACCACTAACTATAAACACCGTGTTATTAGAATCATTGCACAAAGCATTGAGCATATCTACCACTTCAGGACTGGGTGATTTAACCATGCAGGATTGCGATACGACGGTGCCATCATAGTCCAGAAATATTGCCCTTCTGCGAGTCCTTTTATAGGACGAAACAATATAATCGACTGACAACTTCCTAAAACTTGGGGAAAGTGACACAACCCTGAAACCCAAGCCCAAGCCGATGCCCCAACAGCGCTTGTTGTAGTGATCCTTGCAAGCTCTCTCCAAGTCCTGCATGAAGCTGCGAGCCCAATAGGCTATATCGTGGGAACTAACATAACGATAGTGTTTCTCATGCCGCAGTTGCTTTTCTGCATCAGGCATGGTGATCGCCATGTTCATGGCCTCAGCAACAGCATCAATATCCCATGGATTAACCCTAATAGCTCCACTTAAAGATGGTGAGCAACCAATGAACTCCGACACGACAAGCGTGCCGGTCCTGGGAGATTCTGGTTTTGTACCTGTAACTTGATCCATAACAGAAGATCCCTGCCGGCAAACTACATATTTATACGGAACTAAGTTCATCCCATCCCTTACTGCATTAACAATGCAACATTCAGCGACAGCATAGTAGGCGGTCTTCTCATAGCGAGGAGCAGGACGATCAATCAAAATGACAGGTACATAGTCCGCACAACCATAAACCTCATTAATTCTTTTAGCGGCCAAGTATGTTTCCTTTTTTACTTCCTGAACATCCTTCCCAGAGCTCCTCGCAGGATTAACTATCTGAACCAACACTAATTTTCCTTGCAACTCCCTATGCTGTAACAAGAGCTGTTCAAAAGCTAGCAACTTCAGACTGATGCCTTTGAATATATCCATGTCATCGACTCCAAGAATCACTTTCTTGCCATTGAACTGTTCTTGTAATTCTTTCACTTTATTGCATGTAGAACGCAGATTCAACACAGATTCCAGTCTTCCCATGTGAATACCTACTGGGAGGATTTTAATAAAGACTGTTCGACCAAAATAATCCAGTCCAATGTGCCCCCTCTTGGATTCATAATCAAGGCCTAGCATTCTACCACAACAAGACAGGAAATGGCGAGCATAGTCAAATGTGTGGAAACCTATTAAATCAGCATTTAGTAGTCCTTTCAGAATTTCATCTCTAACAGGCAATGTTCTGTAAATCTCTGATGAAGGAAATGGGCTATGAAGAAAAAAGCCAAGCTTGACACGGTTATAGCGCTTCCTTAAAAAAGTAGGTAGCACCATGAGATGGTAATCATGAATGCAGATGAAATCATCCTCAGGATTGGCTATTTCCATGACCTTATCAGCAAAAATCTTATTTGCAGACACATAGGCCTGCCACAGTTGTCTGTCAAATCGATCTCCATGATCCGGGCACATAGGCAGCATGTAATGGAAAAGAGGCCAGAGCTGTTGCTTACAAAAGCCATAATAGAATTTTTTCTGGATATCAGAAGGAAGAAAAGTGGGTACACAATTGAATTCATCTAGAAGCTTTTGTGCAATTTCTTCCTGTTCATTGGCTTCTATTTCAACCTTTAGAGATCCCACATATATAACTTCAGTCTCAGGCAAAACCCATCCTTCATTTGTAAATATAGTGAATCTTCATCCCAACTAAATCTCAATTTACCAGTGCCATTATCCTTTTGAGCAATCAACGGCAACATGTTTGTCACAATGATTTTCCGCTCATGGGAAACAGATGATGTGCTATCTGAGTCCACATCACTGCTCCCATTACCATCAGATATAATTCCAGGAATAGTCATCACCCTTGGAAGGCTTCTAGGAGTTGGAGGAACATCCGGCAATTCTCCAGAAGCCAAGTCAAAGAAATTTCCACAAGACCTTGACGCCATGGTAAAAGAAGTTGTTCCAGATAGAGCCTCCAAGAAGCTTGTCCCTCAGAAAGTGCAATTCCAGAAGTCAATTAAAAGGCTGCCAGCACTAATGTATCCACAAGCCTATATCACAAAACAGAGCATTTCAGAAACTAAATGTAAGCAGTACCACTTCTGCACTCACTTGATAAGAGATAAGTTGCAAAATAAAAAATTAATGCGAATCAAAAAGAGAAAACTGAGATTGCAAGGAGCTACATTGAGCTCTCCACAGACTACAATGATACTCCAGTCTGCAAATGTCACAGCATTCCAGTTCATCTAACAATGCCAATCTAGCGTGAAAACTTGTGCATGATTCTGAGTGGCGCATAAAACCAAGAAAATTATTTGATCAACTAAGTCGAATTAGAAATACATCAGCAAAAAAGAAATATAAGATCTAAATTGTCTGTCAAGAATCATGGATCAGTCTACACAATAAAAACAGAAAACATGGGATTGCCTATTTCCCGTCTCCCTCCACTTATTTGAAAATTGCCGAAAACAGGAAATTTGGAAATTCAACGCCGATAAAGATTACCTCATTTGAACTTGAGACTAATGCATCTACTACAATAACAGGAAATTAGACAAACGACATGTTTTTCATTACTTCTGTAATTTTACATGCTTTGCGGTCAGTGAAATATATCCCAAAAGTAAGAAACAAATAAAGTGTCCTTCACTAGAATGTCTACAAAAATATATGATATCTGCACTCTTGAATGAGTACAAAACTATCACACTGCAGTTATTTTCCACAAGTACTAATGCTATCATTGCAAGCATCATCCATTCCAGGATATCATAATATTTCAATTGGAATGACAAGGACCACTTGAAACAATTGTAATATACTTGTAATGATAGATACTTGTTTAACAACTTAAATGTTCTAGCATACTAAGCATAGTATTAGTAGCTATATCTCATGAAATCAAACGGAATCAGATATCAATTGGCGTTGGTTTATTGCATGCACTTACAATCAATCTCGTTAGGTTAAAGATCCTTAAAAATAACCAAACTTGCTTGCTTAAATACAAACTATATCATAAACTATACAAATTTTTGTGGTATTTCAGCTTACAGCTGCAATCAATCATCTGAAATAATTACGATTGTGTCATTCTTTTCAAATTCACATATTAGTTTTGCTCAAAGATCATCACTGGACTAAATGATTCCTGAAAACAAAACAAAAACCCAAGAATAATATCCAGCAACTAGAACAATGCCATATCCACATCAGCCATGAAGCACAATCTCTACATCAGATCTTCTTAGAAGCAAAATTTAAGCGCACATATATGAATATTAGTTGCGGATGACTGAACAGCAGAAATCCAATAACAGCTGTAAAATGTGCCTGAGCCTTTTAGTTGCGGGTAAAATCTCAAAGCCGAACAGCAGTCAGAATGCAATCTCTTCATAAAAACGCAAGCAACAAATTGCTGTAGCCATCAATATGCAGCCATACCTTATAACACATGACTGGAGAAAAAGATTTATGCTTTTGAAACACTTATTCAAGGGATGTTGTGCGGCTGTATCCAACGAAGGTTCAAAGGATGACTGATAAATTCTTTGTTAATCAATAAAAACTTGATAAATGACTATCGTGCGATAAGATATGCTGGATTTATATGAGGTACTCAAACCATCGATTTGCTAAAAGTCGCTCACACTCACACCAACAAAAAAAAAAGATTTCTTCACCTTAATGTGAAACCAGTACGCTTCTTAGCCTAAAAAAAACAGATTACTTCACCACGAGGCGCGTTCCTCACGAAACTCAGAACCCAACTCTCATAGGCAGGAAAATAATATTAGAAACCACATGACAAAAAATAATATAAATTTTAGTTGAACGCTACAAGATTAAGAAACGCAAATCAAATAGCAAAAACTACACCAAACTCCAAATTTTCAAGCAGTAACTAAAAAATACGAAAAGCAGAAAACGTAAAAAAAATAAAAAAATCCCAACTGATTTCACAACGCAAATTAATTCGCAGCAATCCAAGAGTCAAAGAAGAAGAAAACAACGGAAAAATAGAAAAGAAAGAAGACGCGGAATCGCTCACGGTGAGATCGCAGTCAGCACCGATGCACAGTCACGAAATTGCTCCGCTGACAGTGTTTGGAGAGAGAGGAAGAGAGAATTGACAGAGAACCGAACAAAATAGATACAAAGAACAAATTGAGAAATGAGAATTTGGCCAGATGGATATAGTTTTCTAGAGAGAGAGATTATGTGAATTTAGAGATAGAAAGAGAAAGAGAACGAGCAAGATGGATAAATGTACAACTTTCAAATGTTAAAAAAAAAATTAAAAGAAAAATGTAAATGAGGTGGAAAATGTCGCAAGAAGAAGTAGATAGAGACGAGGAGACTCTACTATAGTCCGGTAGTTTGAACTAACCCTAGTATCCATCTCACTATTTTCGATTTTACTCATTTGAAAATTTTCATAATGCTGTTTACATTACTAATTCCATACCATTTTGCAATTCACTTTCTTTCCTTTATCCCTTTTCTTTTTCTTTTTTTTGTCAATTTAATATATAAATTTAAAGACTCGTCATGATGGACTCGAATTCGAGACTTTGATCTCGGGCATTAATCACTCTACCACTAGACCAACACACGCAATACTATCCACAACGGTAAAAAAGATGCAATGGTCGAAAGTTGAAAAAATTACTTCTTTTATCCTTAATTATTGTGAATAATATTAAGAGTCTGTAAAGTTATAGTAATATTGAAAAATTGAGAAAAGGTAAATTTAGTAGTTTGGCACTATATTTTTATATGATTATGAAATATAAATTTATTCATGGACAAAACCATTTTTAAATAGGACACTTCATTCAAAGATGGAAGGAGTATTTAATATGTGAAAACATGTTACGCACTCGTTCGCCACTATAAACGACATTTTCCGCCCAACTTGCATGTATATATGAGGCATAAAAAAGATCGAAATTAATTTATTTATTTACTTGAGATAAGTAGAAATCGCGTTAGCATACGATTAGGTTGTGTAACCTAAGTCATAACATTTATAAAAACTTTTAATGTTTACAAAGTATTGGTTGCTTCAAATACTTAACTGGTCTTCATGAAAAATGGTCATTTGCAAAGCAGTTCATGAATGTGCAACTTGGTGTCCTTAAAGCATTTTAATTGGATAATCTTAAGTCAAATGTAGATCTGCAAATCACCACTGCTTCTAAATTGTTATTTTATTGGACACCAAAAAAAAAGATTAAAAAAAATAGTTCCAAAAGGAACGGGAATAATATATAATATAGACATGTATACACACATATATATAGGGGAGCTCAAATAAAAAAACTTTTCCCGATGTGTTAACTAGGAATCGATCTGAATCCTTTATTTTTTCGATCGATGGATAAGATTAATTTATGATTTGTAATTTGTTTAAATTTAATTATTATATACTAAAGTCAATTAATCGAACAACTTATTTGTTGGGATCATGCAATCTATTGTTTCTCTCTCATATAGGGAAGTAACCATTTTTAAAAGAAAGAAGAGATAACATAAATTTAATATTTAAATTTAAATTTAATATTTAATATTTAATACTCTCTCTCTCTCTCTCTCTCTCTCTCTCTCTCTCTCTCTCTCTCTCTCTCTCTCTCTCTCTCTCTCTCTCAATATATAAGTAGATTTTGCTTACAATGTTAAGTAGATTTTGCTTACAATGTTATATTTAAGTGAGGCTTGAATAATTTTGTATGCGTAAGTTGCTTAGATAATTACTTACAAATTGTTTATCTATCATGAGAATGATGTTTATTATGAAATGACTAACGATTATGTTGATTATTTAAGAATGACTTTTGGATTGCTTATTTATAATTAGAATGATGCTTTAAATTGCTTATGTATTGCTTATTTTCCTTGACCAATTAAGTAATTAGGGTTGTATCATATATTTAATAATGGATATGAAGATAAACGTGAGGTATAGGGTCCCATATCAAACTGATTTCATTGGAGATTTAAATGGAGCAATAACAATACTACCCCATCGTCCACTATGAAAAAATAATTAGCAATTAAATATTATTAATCCAACTAATAAGCATTAATCCGAACCGTCCTAATATATTAGATCAATGGTCTATAATAGTTCCTAGTTAACACATAGGTATATATATATATATATCGATATATAAGATTTGAAGTCGTTAGTAAAATAATCAAAGAAAGACATTGTAGAGTTTGCTGTGGTGAAATATTTGTAGTACCTAATTTAATCTTAAATCCATTGAAATACCAAGAAAAGTTGTATATAATCATTTGGACCTAAACTTATCTTTCTTTAAGATCCAGCAATACCTTATTATACAAAATTTTCTTTTATTTGAATAAGACATACTGTTAGTGCTAGTCGAACGAACACTTGAATGTGGTGTTTTGGTCCTACAAGAAGGCCAATCTTTTATTTGTTTAACTCAATTTAATTTATTTTCAAAATTTAAGTGAGACAATCACACACCAATATTTCAATAGGTCATTTTCCTTTAATTAACTTTCTCAATGTTGGATGTATTTTATATAGTACTGATCGACATTGTTACTTATTAGTATTAGTATACTTAAATACTTTGATATAGTAAAACACCAAATAAAATACAATCTTACAGTAGTAGATAGAATCCACTTTCTAAGTTTCTAGGCCTATCGGGTAAATGATTTTATTTTATTTTGGAATGCTACTTCTAAACACAATATCTCAAATTTCATTTTTGTATTAGTTTTTGACTTAAATGCCAATATATATACTTAATAGGCAATAGAAAATGTCACAATTCCCTTTATATTAATTTGCAGGTCCTACCCTTGTTTGGTAATTTTTGCGATTCCTTTTTCTGATTTACATTTAAAAGACTACAGTAATTAGACCCTCTAATTTGTCTAGCTTTACTATACATCTAAAACAAGACTTTCCAAGAAATAGCTGAAAAACAGAGATCTTTTTTTCAAATTTTTATTTCAAAATTTGATGAATCCTTGATCTAGATTTCCTTTTAAGTTAGTTAAAAATTAATATTAATTACATCACATATTTCATGACTTAATACTTACAGTTTACTTAAAACTTACATCACTAGTATATATGAAGCATAGTTTAACATACTGAAATGCTTGATAAAACATGATATTGCAATTTATTAGTAGATAAAATCCACTTTGTAGGCCTAAATGCTAGACAAAATAATTTTGGCATGCCTATTTCTTTGAGTTGCGTCAAGTTGCAGAAACAAGGTAGAATTCAATAATTACCTGTGAGGCTGTGATCAAATTCCATAATTATTCCCCTAAAAAAGATTGTCTACAATTAGGTATTAATGTGGTTAAACAATGCGGTAAAGTCGCGATTTTCAGTATCTTTATCATTAAAGAAAAATAATAAATATGCCTGAGGGTGAACTAAATTAAAATCTATTAGTGTATACTCCATCTTTTAAAACATATGTTCAAAATCATAAAATTACACATACCAATTAAAATAGATAAATTTATTTTTGTAGTTTTATTCATTATCATGATAAATATGCACATACAATTAATTATCAAATTCTAAAAGTATAAATTAAAGATAAAATAGGAAGTGTGTGTGTATATATATATATATCATAATTTTATTCTCAAATTGTGAACTATAACATTTATTAAAAAAATAAAAATATGACACTTATAGAAAAGCAAACGTATATATGTATTGGCCCGTCTATGGTTAGGGCTGGTCAAAATTAATAAGGGTGCAATTTGAACTATATAATAAATACTGGCATTTAAACATCAGCACCATATATTTTCATTGCTTTTATTTGAAATGTCCGTTTGCGTGGCCTTTTTTCAGCCTGATACAATGTTGTGTCAATAGTACATTTTGGAAAAATATTGCCAGAGAATATAAAAAAAGAATATTGAATTTGCATATTATGATTTCAATGTACAATCATAGTTGTCGGTGTATATTTGACGTTTCATGCTTTTAAATCAGTAAAAAAGATTGGAAGTCGGTGTTGTTGCAAAAATCGTGCATGTCTGTTTGAGGGAGTGGTAGCAAATGTTATTAAATAATATTATTAGATTTATTGGAATAAGATATTTTAAAATCCATATTCTACATAATAATAATATATATTAATTTGACTAAAAGAAAGTATTTTCAAATATCAGTACTGATGTAACTGTCCAACTGCCATGATATACTATAGGCGATGGTGATGAAAAGGAATTTGTTACGTGTTGTTGCCTTCACATTAATGCACTTTATCCACTTATCAATTTCGCCTTTATCTCGTGCAAGTATTGCATCTTCACCAATTGAGTAATTTGGTAGCCAATGGCATCAAATACTATTTATTTTCAACCTATATTAATATACCTAGTAATATCAGTCACGTACCAAATGATGTCAACTAAAAGTATTTTTTTCGATCATAACTAGTTTATACAAAACACAACTTTCTTAATCTACGCAGAAACTTAAAATATTAGCAACGGATGGAGTATTATTTACTTTCAACCTATATTAATATACCTAGTAATATCAGTCACGTACCAAATGATCCTCAACTAAGTATGATGTTATATATTTGGATTTGCCTGCTTTTCATCTGCTTCACTCTACATATATAATAGCTAATTAATTCCGGTTATTTTCGTAATTCATTGGACACGTTTATATAAATTATAACATGCAATAACGTTATTCTATGCTTGAAATTTATGTTTGCAATGTCGAAGTAAATGATAAACTATTCTTGTTTCAAAACCTAATATTTTATACATGTATTTGTTTTTCTTGTTCCAAAAGGGTACTTTATACATGTAAATCACGGTTGTTTTGTTTTTCTGTGCTTTGCATTAGTAGCATCCATGCAGAAAACTTATTATAAAATGGGAACTAAACCCTTTTAAAAAAAACAATAATGCCTTCAAGAAACTGTTACTACTTCAATACATAGGACAATTAAACAACAAATTAATTAATAAGCAAGAAAAGTAAAACACATAAGCTAGTAAATAAAATTTGAGAGCAACAATAATGAACTATTCTACTAAAATAAGCTAATCCGATCCACGTGAATAAAATTAATTTAGGTTTTTGACTATTAGTGCCAACTAATATCACGTTATATTATTAATGGCCACCACCACCTATAATTGCAGAAAAACGAAATACTACATTTATTTCTAAAATAATGCAGTCAGCTATAAGTTTCGAGGAAATACTTTTTATACTTTTTCGAAGTTATAACATGAAATATATCCTTTTATCTCTAAAATGATATGATATGAAACTATATTCAAAATATGATAACTAAGGCTGAATGTACACTTCACAAAACAGGGATTGAATTTCCGCAGTTTATTTAAATAACCAGACAACTTAATTATTTTAAAAGAATAAAATATTGGAGCAATTTAGTTGGCCAATTAATATCTTTAATTAGCCAATAAATTCTCTCATCACTTTCAGCCTGCATTGTCTTTTCATGTTTGAATAAAGTAATCACAAATTTCCGAACTTAACAGAGTAGTTGTGGACATTATCTATTCATCTCCACGCTCCATCATATTTAAATTATTAAGAAGTAGGAGGAAATTAAAAGGTAAGAAGACAATTACTTTTTTATAAACTAGGAGTTTATTATTTATTTAAAGTCAATATTTTATAAATATATATATATATATATATATATATATAAATATAATGCCCACTCTATTTCTTAATCCTACTTTCTTTTCTATTTATTTGTATTATATTTATATTTATATTTATTTATTTATGCCTGGTGGGGTGAGGTGGGAAATGGGAATGAGCAAAGACAGCACGCCGCTGCTCGACGGTCACCGGGCCCCACCTCCATGCGGCTCCGAGCTGGAATATACTATTTCGGATAAGATTTTTCGTACACGTAACCAGCATTCTCTAAAACATTTCGCTTACATTTCATTTTTAATGTTTTTATGGGGTTTTTATTATTATTATTTCAATTTTCAGTACTTTCAAGTTTTTAACAAGGATTATCTAAAAATTTCTAAATCACATCATAATAACTAGCATTTAAATTAATAAATTATTAAAAACTAAAATTGACCACTGTAGTTTTAGCCCCACATAGCTAAAATTACATTTTAAACATATTCTGACATAATTTGGACAATTGTCACCCTTTTGTCTCTCCACATATACTCCGACAACTTTCAAATTTTCAATCAAATATAACTCCTCATATCTCATTTCTTTTAAAGACCAATATTTAAGAGATGCATGGTATAAACTGATAATTAAAGAGATAAAATAAAGTATAGTACACATCTTTTAAAAAAGATAATTATTTTTTATAATATAATGAGATATTTAAAATGGTATAATCTGAAAAAGAAAATAAGATATTTTGAATGAGACAGATAAAATACTATTTTTCTATTATATGGTGTGGATCATAGAAACCATAGTACTCCATTATATAGTTTCTAATGCATCAGATCTTTGTGTAATTTTATTGATTTCATCACAATTCATCTGTAAATCGACGAAACTTCAAAATACTATTCTGATTTTTTGAAATTAAAAATGCATTTATAATTTAAGGTCTTCTTAACTTTTTGTATTTTTTAAGTATATATTTTTTGCACATTTATGCAGTTTTCTGTAGTTCCGTGTAAATATATGTTTTGGAATATTGTTTATATTTTCAGTAATTCCACGTCATTTAGTCATAACTAAAGTTTTTTTTCTCTAAAATCTTAAAATGTTGTTCATTTATTATTAATATAAATAACTAAACTGCAAAGATTTTATTCACATTTTCACTCGTGACTCATTTTGATGACTTTCTTTCTCTCGATCTTCCTCTTTGCATTTGCGTTTTTCCAATTTATGTATATGAACGTTTTAAAAATATTATACAACTTATCATGTTCTCTACACCATTTAATTAAATAGTATATATTTGATTATTTACATTTTATCGAAATAATGTTATTATTTTTTATTTTATTATGTAATTGAACTACAACAATTTTATGCGTAATCTTAATATTCAATTTCTTTTGGCCCCCACATTACAGACGAACTATTGGTTGTTGTGAAGTAGGTCGGGGTTCGCGAACAATAAAAACAATATTCCCTTTAAATTATGAATTAATTATTTGATAAATGATAATCTTAACGATATTGGACAAACAAGATAATGGAAGATAGCAGTGTTGTAATAAAAGTTACAAGACGATATATTTTGTACGAGTATAAGATAAGTTAGTAATAAATTATTTTGAACAATTAAACAAAAAGTAAAAACTTTGTTTTAACAAACGAAAGTTGAGGGGCGTTATAAGAAAACGAACGTACAAAAAATCAGTATTTACAGATAAAAATACATGAATGCAATTCAAAAGTATTTGACACATAAATCAATATATCAAGTAAATGACTGTGCAAAATTTACGATTTTGACATGAAATCCGATTCATGGATAATTAAGGGAAAGTGTTGACTCTAAGATTAGGCAAATTATTTATAAATTAAAGGAAACTACACAATTCCGATTTTCTTACGAAGGTTTATTTTAATAATTGAAGTATCCATTGGAAAAAAAAAATATAAAGGAAAGTGAATTTTTTTCTTTGATGAAGTTTGACTATAGGAGAAAAAATAGAAATAATTGATATTAAATATTCCAATTGCCCCATCAAAATAATTCACTTTCATTTTTCACACGATTAAGAAAAGAGTTGGATATATTGTACATACATCCACATAGTACGAAAAGATCCTATCCGCCCCAAACAACATGATCCTATCCGGTCCAAATTAACTCAATTCCAAGCCCAACTCCCGCACACGAGCTCTGCGCTAAAGCTACAGACCAAATCTAGAAGAACTGAAATCAGAGCTCCATAGAGTTAAAAGCATAACTCCATAATAGAGCTTTTGCTTTACCATAATCGAAGCAGAACTGAACGCCAGATCAGGACTCCAGAAGCTAGATCTGGAACCGAAAGTCAGAGTTCAAAGCGGAAGAATGTTGGGGTTTACGGGTCATATGGATTGGGTCGCGGCCAGATCCATCAGATCCGTCCAACTCCTGCACAAGAGCTCTGCGCGAAAGCTACATAACAAATCTAGAAGAACTGAAATCAGAGCTCCATAGAGTTAAAAAGCATATACTAGAGCTTTTGCTTTAACATAACCAAAGCAAAACTGAATGCCAGATCAGGACTCCAGAAGCTAGATCTGAAACCGAAAGTCAGAGTTCAAAGCGGAAGAATGCTAGGGTTTACGGGTCATATGGATTGGGTCGCGGGTAGGATAAGTATACACCATGCGGACGGATGTACAAAAGTTTTTATTTTAAGAAAATATATTTAATATTATTTGGAAAATAATATATATATATATATATATATATATATATAATTGTTCTATTATACCCTTATTTATTGCTCCACATATTATTTTCACAAACATTAAATAAGGTTATTTTAGTAAAAAATATTACAATTCAAATTAACAAAATGGACTGTATTTTCGAACATCCAAAAAAAGAATAAATGACTAATTTTGTGGGACGAGGAGTATAAAGTAAGGAAAATTGCTTTATTCTGATATTCTCATAAATGTTCATCTGTGTAGTTAATGAAATTTTTTACTTAACCTCAACCACGAGAAAAAACTCATTTGTCTCCTAACTTGTTTATATGTTAAAATGATCATGATTTATAATGAATTTGGGAATCAAAATTACTTTCTTCATTTTTTTAAGTGTTCATAGCCATCAAATTACAAATACCAAGAAAATAAAGAGTTTCACCTTTATAACCTTAATATTTACTATGATAAATACATACATATACAACTAATTACAAATTACAAAAAGTATAAAAGATGGATATAATAGAAAATCTGTATTAATTTACTTTCAAATTGCAAATAAGAATGCCTATTTAAAAATAAGAAAAAAGTGAAAAAAAATTATACTTACAAGAAAATAATTGAGTAAGTGTGAGCCTATGTTGAGCTTTAGTGAAACCACATAAGTAAAATATAATTGAAGATAAATTGGCGAACTAAAAAAGATTTCGCTCGAAAGTAGTTACTTAGCTTTGCATATCATAATTGAAATAAATTATTTTTTTTGCTCATGACATCATTATTTATAATTTATGAAATATGTCGGGGTTAAAATATTTCAAAATAAAACTAGGCCAAAGATTACATATACAAGTAAGCAGTACTAGCCAAAAGTCAAGAAATCAATGCGTCAAATTCTTTATCTCGAACAAAAATGCGTCAAATTCTGATAAAAATTGGAACAACTTTTATCTAAATATAAAAGTTATATTTGCTAAAAACATTAAAATATTTGGGTTAATTTGGTTTTAAAATATGGAATACACAATGAAGTATAAGAAAGATACAAAGTAAATAAAAGAAAATTGAAAAAAAGGGGTTCAATTCCTAAGGGTGCGATTACTATGTTTTTAAACTTAAAAGTTAGTAATATATTATCGTGGTTTTGTACCTAACGACCCTAAAATATGATATATTATTGATTTGTTTACATAAAGTTCCATTAGCTATTGCAGATTTTAGATGTTTAAGAGTCCCACAAAATAAAGGCTGAGAGATGACATTACTTATTTATTAAAATAAATGAGAAATAAATTTTATATATCTCACAGTCAAAGCGAAAGTTGGCAAATCATACTTCAAATATGTTTCTTATTTTGTCCTGGAATCATTAATATACACAATAAAAACTTTTGACGTTTGTACAAAATGTCCAAATTTATTGATTGGTCAATGACTGAAATTTGATCTCACCAACCATAAATAATTTATGGATTGGTCAATTACTGAAATTTGATCTCACCAACCATAAATTCCCCAGTAATTACATCATATAAAAAACACAATATCACCAGCACTTTATGAACACAAAACAATCGCTAATAAAACACAAAATAGATATAAATTATTCTCAAGAAAAACTCAGAAAATGAAGTTTTTCAACTATATTCTGGTTGGAATCATCCTTATTTCTCTCGTGTCAGGTATATCTGCCTTCAATTTAATCCTTTTATATATGTATAATAAGTATATAATTAAATTTGAGAATTAATCATTATTATTCTTATCCTCGTGCTTAACTAGGCGATGCTATATAACTTTAAATATTAATGAGAGAAGAATAAAAAATGTAGGTGGTTTGGGAAAGGATTGCCAATTGGATTTGACGGATGATTGCACACTGGGATTGGATGGAACATGCCAATCAATTTGTTCTTACTTTATCACTGGAAGGAACCTTAAAAGTGTTCAATGCAGAGAAGATAAACTCTACACTGGTATCAGATATTGTAGATGTTTCTATACAGCCTATGTTTGCTGATTCATATTTCACAAGCGACTTTAGTGTCACAATTTAAATAAATCCAATGTTGCTCCAAGCTTGACTATTTCTCAATTATATTTATTACTTAATATTATAAACCAACATCTTTGTAGCTCTTGCCCTCTTATTACTGTGTTGTCGTATCTTGTAAGCAAGCTTATACTAACTTGTTGTGTCTTAGTCCTTCAAGCACTCTCATATTCAGATTTGCATATAAAATTGGTCTAAACATCTATATAATTGTGTAAAAACAAAATGAATATGATCATCGATACTGTATGATAAATCTCGATCCATATGAGATGGTCTGACGCATATTTTGTGTATTAATCTTACATTCCAATTTAGATGCGTGCTGCCTGTCGACTGCCTATTAACCTGATCAATGATAAGGATTAATTAATTATCAGAAAGGAAATTATTTTATTTTTCCAAAAGAATAAAGAATAATCGGAAAGTCTAATATTGTAATATGACTCCATCCGTCTCGTTATTTGTTCTAGGGCAGGGCCGGCCCTAACAATTCGGGAGCCGTATGTGAATATACAAATTGGGCCTTTCTTTTTTTTATGTATCATATCGTAAATTAATGAGAGTTGTATTTTGTGTGTAAATTAGTGGATGACATTAAATTTGAGGTACTTTTTAATGTAAAAGTGTTTTTTTTTTTTGAAACGAACCAACTTAATGAACAGTTCAAAAAGGAAACCGAATAATCGAATCGAATCGTAGCAGCTTGGTCGGTTTGGAATATTGGGTTTGGATGCAAAAATGAAACCGAACTTTTTCTGTTCGGTATGACAAATAAAGTTTAACCAACAAAAGAAGAGGTAGAAGCGTAAATAACGGTCATATGAGGTCTGAAGTGGCGACGCGGTTGTTCAAAGCGGACAATTATGAGTCTGCCGACAGCGATATTTTTGGATTCACAATTTCCATTTTCCTCATCCACCCCACCGACGCCACTCGTTTCACCCGACCCGAATTGCTGGGCCCACAACGCCGCCGTGATCCAGTCACTTATCAACACGTCGACCAAGGTGGAATGTGGTGGGCACGTGAAAAGCACGTGGTGTGAAGTTGGAGTGTGGGGCCGACTTTATCCGGAAGGCCGTATTTTTCGGGCAGGCTATGGCGAGAGAGACAGAGATGACGTGTGGACTGCTCGTCGCAATCCATTTCACCGCCCCTTTTGGGGCCCACACCTTTCGGTTTATCCGTTCCGTTCCTTTTCTTTTTCTTTTATCTTACTCTCCACTAAAAAGTGGAATATTCCAAGTTTCAACCGCGTCTTCCACGGAACCTTTGGGGCCTTTTGGGCTGATATTTATACATTTGTTTTATTTTTAGGCGATATTGGATTTGTTTTTGGTGTTTCAAAATTAATACTTCATCCGTCCTAATATTCATGTCATATTTTCTTTTTTAAGCTATCCCATTAAATTGATCTGTTTTTTAAAAAAATAAACAGTTTTACACTAAAAAATGCCTCGAATTTCATACATTCACTGCTTTACACACAAAATATAATTCTCCTTAATCTACGTGTAAAAAAGAAAGGAGTCATGAATAACGGGACGGAGAGAGTATCACGTACGATGGAATGGAAAATTCTTGTGTGAGAACAGTTTAGATTTGGGTATATTTTGATATCATATCCGTAATTTTATTGATATTTGATCATAAAGATATAGTTTGATAGAATTTTAAATTCAGATTTTGACCTCTCATGATGAGTTAATTTTATACAATTTTTTTGATGTATTACTGTTTGATCCCACAATCATTTCTATAGTACGAAGTTGTTTGGAGAATAAAGTCGGGATGTGGCAATCATAATTAATTGTAATGTGCGTTTGTGTACATAATTATAAACAGCTAGCAACCAGGTTTTGTTTACGTCATTCCGTTTGCTCCCTTTTTAAAATTAAAAATAAAAATCATCATTCTGATAATTTTTATCGTTGTATTTTATATTTAATTTATAAACTTTATCCCTTTCTCTTCAGTCTTTCAGTTTTCTTTTTCGAATTTTCTTTTCTTGCTAAAAGAAAAAGAAATTATTATCTGATTCTCATGAATATGATTAATTAATGCATAAAATTAGCAGTTAATAACTTTAATCCATTCAATTAATAAACACTTGCATTATTCATAGACAATTAATAAATCTGATTAAGAGACGATGAAGCATAATATAGTTAGTAAGACGTATCATTTCCAACCAATAAATTGAGAGTTCGAGTCTTTCGGATGCCTGAATATGTAAGAGTGTGAGTTGTAATTCTTAAAAAATTGACTAAGAAGCAACAATTTTTCTATAGTTAATACATGTACGTAAATTGTAGGGTAAAAAAGGAGACGTTCACCTTTAGTGGCGTTGGAGTAAATACTTATTGATTTATGGGTTCTGCTATACTTCCCATTGACTTAATTATTCATACTTGATAAATGATAATGAAACTTCAATCTTGAATTTGTAACTCTCTCCTAAATTATTTTCACAGCAACACAGCCAAATTGCAGCCGTTATTGGGCAAGATAGTATGCAGTAGCTCCGAGTCAAATATCAGATAATATAACTCTTTCTTTACTTCAAATTTATATTTAGGGATGGATTCTGATATAAATTTTGCCTTCCGTATAAACAAGGTACTAATATATATATATATATATATATATATATATATGTGTGTGTGTGTGTGTGGGGGGGGAGGTTAACGTGAGGTGATGGAACCAAAACCGATTCTGAAAGTTGATGAATCATTGGAAAAATTGAATCCAAAAAATAGAATTTTCGCCGTCATGGGATTGAACCGGTGAAAATTTCGGAATTCATTAATTTTCTTATATTCATCCACTTTCATAATAATTCATTTGGTTCTTAGTTTTTAGGATAAGAATGGTTCTTATTTGAACCAAACTCTATATATGTATATATATATATATATATATATATATATATATATGAGGTACTATATATTTTAATATATATTTAGTAATGCTTATTTCTATACATAATAATGCTTTTACATGAATGTTTTATGTATTACATTTTTCTATGACAACAGTCAATCATACAAACGTAAGTGGGTAGATTGCTTCATGGTTCCTACACTAAGACTATCGCAATAAAAAAAGCAACCAACCAACCCACTGAATTTTTATTTTTATTTTAAAAAAAAGCTAAAAGGATTGTTTGTTTGATTCAACCAAACTAACCATGGTGTGTTTTTTCTTTTAAAACTCACCACAATCCTATCTCTTTCAGTGAATGGGATGACTTTTCTTTCTTCCATTGGGTTTTTTTATATTAAGATAAAATCATAATATCTTTTACATATTATATTAAATAAAATAATAAAAAATTAAAGTTCATATTTTTTTATTTCTATAAATAGAGACCAATTTGTTATATTCATAGACACACTAAAATTCTCTCATTTTCTGTACCTATAACATTCAATTTTATTTTCAATTTGGTATTCAAGTGGTTGTAGTGTATGTTTTTGCTTGTTTCAATTTCACATTCTAATTCTTGTCATATTTTATATGGTGTCTTTGTTTGTACTTTTTTGAGTTTTATAATTTGTTTCTATAATTTAAATTTATTTTAATAATTTTAATTAAAATAATTATATTATGATTATAAAATAAAATAATAATATATAATATTATGATTGGATAGTTGCAGTGGTCAAGGATATATGTGGTCTAATGAAAGTTTTATATGATATGTTTTCCATCTATATATACATACATATTGTAAGAGGTGAATCATATACAAACTTTTTTTAGTGTTGAAATTAGGAACCAATCAAAACTATTATTAATATTTTATATGATTTACGATTGTCATGAAAATAAATTATCATAATACATAGAAAATATTATTATCAAATAAAAGTATATATAAATATTATTGTAAGAATATTATTTTTTATATAAAAAATGTATTTCTACGCTCTTTATAAATGGTTTTCACGAGATCTCAACCCCCGCAAGTATATATACATTTTCCCAAAAATGCCTTGATAAAAAATTGTGCCCAAATTAAACTAAAATTTCCAGCTACCTAACTTTTATATCGCATGCGGCATGTGGGGATTAACTAGTGTTCTTCCTTTTTGTGAAAATAGCATCCTTCCTCAAATTTTGGGTGGAAATTTCTCTCGCATGCGGCATGTGGGATATTTCTAGGACGATTCCGTATTTTATACTCTCTCATCCCATTTAAAATATCATACTTTCCTTTTGAATTGTCTCATTACAAATATCTCATTCCATTTTAAATAATTATCCTTCAAAAGTGTGGATCCTCACTTTTAACACTTTAACTACTTTATACATTTCTATTTCAAAGAAATTGGACATTTTAGGTGGGATGAAGGGAGTATTTTATTTATATTTCTCATTAATTTTGCTTATTTCGAAGGAGTTTAGATTTCTTAGAAGTAGGAGAAGTCATTGTTCCCATCAAATTTTGCAACCCTTTGACTAAGATTTTAGTCATGTTATGGCTTCCTTGGTTTTAATTTATTTTGGTATGCTTTTTGTCTTTTTATTTGTATTTGTAAGAGGATTTCCTTTCTATTTTTGAGAAAAGTGTATTAACTATGACCTTGGTAACTTATTATAACAAATACAATTTTTTTATTTGAAAAGGACGAATTTCTAATGTTATGCAAAAATAATCGTTAACATCAATAGATGGTTATGGTTGCAAAATGAAATCATATTATCCAAGTCATTCAATATTATTTCCTGTGTGGAGATCACTGAGAGTGAGATTTTAATTCGAAACCTTTTCATTTTATACCGAGAGAGTTATGCTATTGATTTGCGAATTTAAGTCCCTATGTTTAGAGAGGGGATTTCATTTATATCAAAGTAAAGTAGGTCCCCAATCCGGAATTTGTACACGTAAATGTACAATGTCCATGTATTTTATTTCGTTAAAATTAGGTTATAAAAATTATCAATATCTTTAGGGAGTATTTACTTTTCATGATTAGCATTTTGAAGGATTGATTATTTGATGGATTAAATATGTGATAATCAATTATTTGTTTACTACAAAGGATTAGTAATGATTAAAATTGGGATATATAATTCTTCCTTTATTTTGATGATTATTTCAATCCTACCTATATTAGTTGGATTAAAATTAATGAAGAACAATTCAAATGATTAAAATAATCCCGGACTTCGGGATATCCTTAAATATTAATCCTTAAAAGTAAACACTTGATTAGGTTTGATTAATTTTTTTTATTCAATATAATCATGCAAAGTAAACACCGCCTTAAGGGATAGGAGCAGAAGATGCAAATTTTATCACCATCATAAAAAATAATCCCCATCTTTAGTTGGAGCTCTATTATATATGTAGTGCATTCCAGAGAAAAGAAGAGACCTAAGTTGGGACACCTTTGCATCACAATTTAGTCAATAATGTATCCGTCTCTTCCACCGTCGAGACCTCCTTGAAGAATGCATTGTGCATTGATTTCGTCGAGAAACTTCCATCAATAGAGCTTTTCCAGCTGAACGAATCAGAATCTAGCTTTTTCATTTTGTACCTACACAGACAACTCATAAAATTCTTTCATTTCGATAGTGTTAAATACTCCCTTCCCTTCCATCTAAAATTCCAAGCTCAAGAATTATCACTTCTAACTCCCATATCTTTCACTTTTCAATTTTAATGTAGCGAATTATTAAAGAAATTACAAAACAACCTCTCCCTCACTCTAAGGATCTTCCCAAAACTTAGCTAAATTTTCCTCCTCCAACGAAAACAAAAATTGTCAGAAAATACCTACCCCCAACCCCATTGCAAACAGATTCTAAATCCCTCCACCATTTTTTTTAATCATTACACCTAGTGACGGAGCCAGGCACATTTTTCTGGGGGCCCAAATAATTATAAATTTGAGAAGTTATAAGTATAATTTTAAAAATAAAATTTAAAACTAATTATGACAATTTTAATAATAGTTTAATATTATTTGAAATACATGACAATGTTAAAAAAATTAAAAAACACGATCATCTCATGACGTGAACAAAAAGAGCAAATCCAATGTATAGTGTCATTTTGATATGGATTTTGCATCGAAATGATGCATTTTCGCACTCATGTGAAATTTGGTGTAAGTGAATAGTTTTACATAAAATATGTATGATTGTAATAAAATATGATGCAAACTATATAATATTTAAAATTTCAGGGTAGTTTAGAGTTTGACTAAAATGATACTTATTTGACATAATGTTGGATAAAGAATGGTAAATTTTATTCTTAGACTTTCGAAAAAAGAATTTGTGATAATAAAGATGTGATCAACACTTATGTTTCTAAAATAATTCTCAAATATTAAACAAAGTTATATTTTGATTTCTCTATCATTAGCAACATGTTTAGGGCTTAAAATGAGAATTCAAATAACATGGATGTCTTCAACTGTTGCTGCGGTTAGAATAAGTTTATCATAATCTTTTTAAAAATTTGATTGATCATATTAATTCACATATAAAGCTTTATTATTTGCATATATATTTTAATTTATCAACATAATATAAATTAGATTAAAAAAATAAGAGCACAAAGAAGGAGAAAGATTCTAAAAATTGGATAAATTAAATAAAAAGAAGATAATAAATTAATGGGGGGAGAAAAAAAAAATACTCCCTCCTATTTTTATTATATATCGTTTTATGCTTTTGCACACAGATTAATAAAAAAATTGTAACCAAATTAACCTTAATCAATGATAATTAATCGTTAATGAGATAATTATTATTTAGTTGAATACATGAAAAATAGGATTTGAAACAGATGATGAGAATCAATCAATGAAAGATGAGAATCAATTACTCCAATTAATGAGGACAATTTTGGTGCTTCATTCTAAAACGTCAAATAAATTTTAAATAAGGAAATTTACATGACGACATATAATAAAAATAGGTTGGAGTATAACTAAAAACATAGTATATAATGGGAGAGATAAAAGAAATAGAACTAAAAAAATATGGCATAGCCACTACGGAGATTCGAACTCGGATTAGTGTACTGAAAAATGTTAACTTAGCCAATTAGGTTAGATAAAATCTTTGTATTATTTATATAACTTATAATACTAGTACCTTTTTCCAAAAGTTGAGGCCCATGGACCCCAGCGCCAACGTGGCTCCGTCCCACTACACCTAAGAGCCTCATCATTTCCTAAAGCCCCATATCTAGACTTTGAGAATTATAATCCACAAAGAGTTGTCCCCTTACATTCATCTCCACGCCCATTTGCACAAAAGAGACAAATTACACACTCTAATTTCTCACCCCCTAAGCCACCTTCAACCTTAGCCCTGTACACATTTTCCCACTTAACCCACGTAAATTTATTCTTGTTCTCCTTCCCTCTCCATATAATATATATAGACAGATAGTAAATTGATAGAGACATGACTATTTAAATAAAGTGGTGGGGTTTTCAATTTTTTGAATCACTCTATCTTCTTGATAACTTTTCCATTTTCCGCACATGTATTAGTAAATCAAATTTATTCTAAATGCTACGCAATTATATGAATAAGACAATAATACTCTGAGAATCAATTCAACAAAATCAGGTACACTATTTCTCTCTATGGTACTTCAGTAGTTCAATGTAGGCTTATTTATCTATGAATATTACAATATTCGTAAAATGTGCATGGGTACGTGTACATATGTGAAGTAGAATTACAGAAAACAAGACACATATTAAGTTCCAGTTCTTAAACTTTCACTTATTTATCTCCTAAACAAAATCACTTGTTTATCTTTCACATATTCAAGAATTTAATTTGCTTTACTATATTCAGCCCAAAACTCATAGGCCCATGACTTCTTACACTTGAATAATCAAGTCTAAATAGGCCTAGGTATTTCATCCTATTCATGATGATGCCTATACCAATTCTGGCTGCCTTTCATACTTGAAATTCCTTTCATCATTAGATACATATTTTTTTATAATAATCTTCCGTTTAACATTACACTGATGAAATGTAATATATTAAAGCCAATAACTACTACTACTTTAGTGTCTCAACCTATTAACTATCAAAATCTAAAAACAATAAAAAACAGAATTTCAAAAGGTCAAATTGGAAGCAATGTGTATTTAACTTACTAATCTAACCAAAAAGTCATCTCATCAGTTGACACTGTGACACTACATATTTCTCACTAACTCATCCTCAACAACACATGTAAAATTTCCTATCTGTTATAAAAAAAAATGAAGTGAGACATCCTCTGAAACTCAAATCAAGAAGGCTCATATATGATACACCATTCCCACTTCCAATGTTGAAGAATGAGGTGAGCTCAAAGCAAGAGTAGAAGCCCTACAATTCCTTCTCAAAAAATCATAACCACAATTTATCACCATTTTCTTCATCAAACCTGACCCTTTCTTAGCTCTCACATAGGAATGCCCCAAGATATAGGCAATGCCAGCCTCCCTAGCATCCATCAGCTCCCTCAGCTCCTCCCGTGCGTCTCGGCCGATCTTCGAGCTCTCTGGGATCACAAACCTAACCTCTTCCTCGCCTTCATGGCCGGGGTAGGAGGCGACTGTATCTCTCTGCGCTCTGACGTGCCGGCCACATTTGAGCTCGCCCCGTCGTCCTCACACATCTGAATCCCGTGCAGATGAGCCGAAGGCATCCCGACCACGATCATGTCTTCATTTTGACTCGCCGCGTCCTTGTCCTTACCGTTCAATCCTGTGCTTCCGGTCCGGATGTACTCGGCGATGCTGCACATGAGGTCGTTCTCGAACTGCAGGTCGTCCTTGTGGGCATCACGGTAGCCGTACCTGACGATGCATCGGTAGATGCGGTACTCTCTCGGACCGATGTGCCCGACGAGAAACCGTTCCTCGTGTTTGACGTGGGGGATGGGGACTGATTTGACGCAAAGGAACACGAGAACCTGGTGGAAGGCGGGGAGGTTGGTGACGAAGTGGGAGAAGATGGCCGGGATCCCAGAGACGAGCTCCGTATGGATGAGGCCAATTCCACGGACCCTTACAATGCCCAAGCTGGGACCCAGGCCGAGGAGCCAGTCGACGGAGACCTTGTTTTGAACGGCGAACTCGTACTTCTTTAGCGTTCCATAGTGCCAGACACACATCACTATCATGAAGATCAATGAAAGGGCGATAGGCACCCACGCTCCTTCGAAAAACTTTATAAGAGATGCCGAAAAGTATAAGGCTTCGATCATCCCGAAGAACAAGACGAAGCAGATGGCGAGGAGCACGTTGTGGTGCCAGCATAAAACGATAACAAGAGACATCAAGCACGTCGTCACGAGCATGACAGTAATCACTGCTAGACCTAAATGAAGAAGAAGATAAGACTATTATCACTTTTCTATAGTTTAAAACCGAAACTAGCTCAACTATTGGAACAAATAAAGAAAATCAAATAGAATCTTCTACTTGTTTCGTACCTGAAGCATTACCGAGCCGTTTGGTATCTCTAAAACCGATGGTGACGGCCAAACATAGGACCATTAAAATCCAGTTGATTTCCGGGATGTATATCTGCCCATGCGTTTTTGACGACGTGTGCACTATTTTGACTCTTGGGAAGCACCCTAGAGCAGAGCACTGCTTTATGATGGAAAAGGTTCCGGTTATAATGGCCTGGCTTCCAACCACGGCAGCCATAACAGCAATCACCAGCACCGGCCATCTTAATTTCTCTAAGACAAAAACGGAAGATATAATCCGTGAGAGGAGATTATTTCATATGCATACTTTTCAAGAGCAGCAGTTGAAGGTAGTACCAGGTACGGACACATAAAAGCCAATACGGTAATCACTTTGAAAGTCGTGGTGCATGGAAAGATAAGCAGCTTGCCCCATATAAGCGAGGACCAGTGATGGATAGACAATGGATGTGAAGGCTATCTGCGTTTTCACGACGAATAAATGTTAGACAAGTCGTCATTTTCACTATACAGTCATGTAAATTTGAAAAGGTTTCAAAAGATTATCCCAGATTAGAGAAAACAGTATACGTGCCTTTATAGACAGCTGAGAGAAGTGTCCAAGATCTGCAAACATCGCTTCTGAACCTGGAAATTTTGAACTGAGTGTTAAAGAAAATCTTGTGAAGGAAAGGAAGATATTGCAGCCTGCACTAAGTACTTATATTTTTACCTGTGATGCATAGTAGAATTCCACCCAAGGACATCCAACCGCCTCGTTGGGTTTTCTTGAGAAATTTATACATGTAGTATGGTGAGAGGGCTCGATAGACGTGAGGGTTCCAGTGGAAAATATTGTATAAACCGATAGCACTGATGCACAAGAGCCATGTTATGACCACAGGTGCGAACAAGAATCCAACCCTGTGGGTGCCATAATGTTGAAGGGCAAACAAGGCTATCAGTACGATACAAGCAACTGGGACTTCTACGTCTGCAAGATTATTGTTTTAAGAGAAAATTATAATACATTAAATAAACATGCCGAGGGAAGACAAGAAAAGTTGAAGCATCAGAAAAGGAATAGCATGTAAATATTCATAGTGTACAGAATCAAACTCTTTATCTGTGAGATTAGAATAAAAAACTACTTCTTGAATGCTGAATTTTACGGCTAACTGTTTAACTCATAAATATGATATCCACGTTCTAAATAATATATATATTAGAGGGAAAATCTAGATAAGAAACCTGGATATCCATACTGATTTTCCTATAAAGAAGATGATTGTAGACGTACAGTCATATCCATGATCAGTATGACAGTACGTCTACAATCATCATCTTATTCTTTGATAAGAAACATTTACTCAAGTGCAACTTCTGCTATTGGTCGAATGTGTTTCAACAAACAAGTCATTTAGCAACTGATGTTCATTGAAGCATCTCATTACATTTTGAAGCAGCAATTAGCTACAGCAAGCAATTAAAGAATATCGATATTGTGAGATAATACTTTAAAGCAGTTAGCAATACTAATCCCTGAGTCAACAGTAATATTCGTCCATCCTAGTAAGTTTTCAGCCATGTTGTGAAAGGTAAATTATAGCTTTCATCAGCATATATCACCATATTTTGATCAAAATGAGTTTTTTCACAAGGAACTGAACTGCAGGCACAACAATCGGCTAAACAGATGAAGAATCAGAGCATAATATTCACACATCACTATTCATTCTAAATAATTTCCCAACCCTAAATGAAAACCATAAGCAGTCCCATAACCGAGGCATGAATACTATTTAGCTTTTACAGTAAACTTCAATCAAAGAGATCTAATAAAATTGATAGCTAAAATATATAAGGTAGGATTTCCACAATCTTACATTTATGATGCTCCTTAGCCATGGCAAGTTCGACACCCGAAACGGCCGAGAAAACTGCAATAACACCACAAAAAGATTACTCAAATGGATGCTAACAAAATCCAAAAGACTTCATTCTTGCATAAAAACAACAAGAAGTGTGAGACAAAACCAGAAATCGCCGGAGTCAATATGCCATCTCCAATCACCATACAAGCACCAAGCAGAGCCAACAGAAGCAAAACTCTCTGCAACACTCTGTATTTCTCCAAAGTGGACTTAAGCTTTGCCCTAAAAGTCGACGGTGCAGGGCTCGTTATATCCTTCTTATAAGTCGACAAATCCTCGTCGGCCGACTGAAAACTAGGCAATGAATTGACTTTGGCATGCCTACATAGAAGTGAATACAATGCAAATGTGCCTCCTTCACCATTGTCATCAGCTCTCAGCACAATGAACACATACTTCAACAGAGGGACTAAAGTCAATGTCCAAAATATGAAGGAAAGAACTCCAAAAATCTCTTCATTAGTCTCAGAATGTTCGATATCTTCAGCAAAAGTGCTCTTGTACACATACAGTGGCGAAGTGCTCAAATCCCCATACACTACACCTAAACTCTGATAAGCCAATATAAATACAGTTCTCCAAGACTCTCCCTGCAATCCACCAATACAAAAATCCAATCATACGAAAACAAGAGCATGAGAAAAATGCTCAAATTGTTCAAAGATTCCAACTTTATTGACAAAAACAGCTCAAACTCGAAAAAAAAAAACTCACCTTTACTTGATTCTGATAAAACCCACTTTCAAGATCCATGGAAATGCCCTCAGAAATTCAAGAATATCATGCCCACTGCAAATTCAAAAATTTCAACCATGACCCTTTCTCCAAACCATCCACCCCAGTAGAGAACTCCAAGCAAAACACACACTCACACACACAGAGACAGGAAATTATATAGCACAACACAACCACAGAAATGGATAATCTATTGGGATGGTACCTAAAATGTGCCACAGTTCAACAACCTCTAGAGAGAAAGAAAGAACAAACAGGAAAACAAAATTCACAAACGTGTGATGATGTAATAACAAGATATTATTTATAGGCACTTGGACATGGAACCCAGAGAGCATAAAGAGTGTGTGGAATATTTCGCTTGTGATCCTGAAAAGAAACTTCCACTTTCCATTTATTAGAGTCGAAAACTAATTCTTTTTGTTGAGGTAAGTGAGATATAGCTCGCGTGAGTAGATGGTTTTTTTCTTCGTTTCTTTGTGAAATGGTCTTTTGTGTGCCTGAATTTTGTTTGTTTGAATTTAGTTTATGTCTCGCACATCTCACACAAGCACTGCTCCACGTATTAGTGTGTGTGAGAGAGATAAAACAGGAAAGTGTAGACGTGTGTTTCAAGCGGACACTAGATATTAATATATGGATCTTCTTCTTCTGTGTGGATTATTGAAAAGTCTTCTTTATGTTTTGCTGAATTAACTCTGTATTTTAGTTGACTCTTGATCTTGATTCTTGATTCTTGAAGATACTGAAAGTGATGGTCAGATTTATTATTTACTGCTTCTCATTTTTACATATTTAAATTTCTAATTCAAGAAATGTAACTATTCTTCTTTACGAAACAAACCTTTTTGACGAATTAAAGTTGTTGCGTGGGTGAGAAATTTGTGTGAGTTTGGTGAAACAGCTATCCTACATTATGAGCGTTCAAAATAAGGTTTATGGGTTTTTCCATATTTCTTATATGCTTTTTCCAACAATATTTGGAATAGTTTTTACTAATTTATTTTTAAGTGGAAGACAACCCATGCGAAACGCAGCTAATGTAATAGTTTAACAAGATTTCAACGACCGAAGGACCTAGCAATTAAGAACTGTTAATTAATACTATTAAAACCTACTTAATTAGCCTCTAGAAAATACCTAATCCTTTTCAACGTATAATTTAACAGTTTATGTTTTTGCCTTCCCTCATTAAATAAATGAAAACCTCCTTTTTGGGTTAGTGAAGGGTCAAGATTTAGATTTTAGATCATTTTGAGATGGAACTTTAGTGCCGTTTACTAAAACTGTAGTTAAATGCTATAAGTACAATCATGCAAGCTTTAACCAATAAACAAGTGAGGTTAACCCTAGAGCCGTTTACTAAAATTGTAGTTAAATGCTAAAATAGTTTTAGATGCCGTTTTTGTTGAGATTTATAGTTGTATTTATTCAGCTTATATTCTGTCAAGCATATTTTGTCGTTATTCAAAATATCGTATGCCTAAGAAATTAAGTGTAACATAAATGTCGAAGTCTTATTTAATCTCTTTTTTTTTGGAAAATAAAAGATTAGATCCTTTTGAGAGGAACTTTTTAATTTTTACAACTTTGGATTCCCTAAATACTTCGAATACTCAGATCCAGCGTGAAGGTATTTATTAAAATAATATAGTGAAACTAAAAGGAATCTTATAGACATATTTTTTAGCTTTTTACCGTCGAGGATCTAAATCTAGAGTTCAATATTTATCAATAACTCAGTCTGAACTACCAAAACAGCGATTTTCTTTTTAGAATTTCTTAAAGAAATTTAGTCCATTACGGAGCCAAAAACAAAAACCGACTTGCAAAATTAAATACTTAAGAACAACATATGGAGAAATTTCTTAATTAAATAACCAACAAACTTTATCAGTTTCAGTTCGGTGAAATTTCAAATATTAAGTGATATAAACTAGAGGGAATTTTTTTTATTTAGGGCTTAGTTTCATAGGACTTGTTTACTAATTAATATGAGAAGAGATATAATGTTGTGATGTCTTTTACTATGTATGGTATTAGTATTATATTTGCTATAATGTATAGTATTTAGCTATAAAGCTGAAATTCCTAAAATGTTCTTATAATATTTATTTTTCATTGATATTAGTGCAATTAGTCTAATATATATATATATATATATATATAGGGATGGTTCTTGTGAGAATGAAAATAAGTGTAGGAAATAGGAATAGATATGTAAGTCTAGCATATCTTTCATATTTGTGTAGCACAATTAAATTACTATGTTGCACATATTAGTTTAAGCATATTTTATTTCTTCGTAGACATATCGCTAAATATATTAGTTTAGATATCTTTCATTCTTAACAGAAGATAAAAGGGTTCTAGTCTTTGCATAGTAATCCGTGATAAGACACAAAACACAAAATCAGAAGATAATCGAATTAAATCTCAACCATTGATCCATCGAATCAAAGGTCCGATTCATTCTCATTTCCTACCAAATTATCCATTCCTACCGATCCATCTCCTATATATATATATATATATATATATATTATAATTATGTATCTTAACTAGGAAGATCCGAAGTTGCATTCAAAATACCACATGATATGTATTATAGATAAATTAACCTTGTATTATAAAAGATTTTGTGTTTTGAATCAAGTAAAGTATTAATTTTACAAAAAAAGTAAAACCCCACAGTTTTCCAATTGAATTTAGTTTGTAGTTAGATAGTGCTCAAGTCTATATATATTAGTATTTGCGCTCGTGAGTTGCACATGACAGTTTTAAGTTTAATTTTTATATAAAATAAACACTAATTCAATTATCATATGGAAAAACTAAAACTATATTGAATAATATTATTTCATTATAGATACTTAATTAAAATCTCAAAATCTCTTAATTTAAAGAACGAGTCAGCAGTTAGTAGTTACAGACCATTATGCTTCTTTATTCTGATGATAATTATTCTTGTAATTATTTTTGTTCATATTTGTGTATTCCGATAATAATGTTTTTTAAGGTATTATAATTTTAATTCCTTAATTTAACAAAAAAATAGTTACAGATTAAAAGTAATTGACACTATTAACCATAGGTCCTATCTACACACCCTAAATAACAGAAAAAAATGAATTATTCATAACTATATATTTTTAAGATCAAGAGTTCAAAATAGTACACATTCCATCTATCAAAAGTTTGTATTTAATTCATTTTTGAGACGTCTACTAAAAGCTTGTATTTTTTATTTTTGGAAACATCAACTACTACGATTACTTATTTACAAAAAAACTACACATGATCCACATTTTTACTCTCACTATCCATTAATTTATTTATTTATTATTTCCACTTACTTTACACTCATTATAATTTATTAAAACTCATGCCATAAAAAACAATGTAAACTTTTGATGGACAGAGAGAGTATTTACGTACTATGAGGTTGTTAACTATTATCTCTATATATTTGTTTGGGATTTATTTTTGTAAGGATTATTTTGGAACTTTTTTATAAAAAAAAGGAATGATTTATCTTAAGAATTATTTTGTGGATGATGTCGTTTTTGATAGAATTTTGTGGTGTTGCCATAATACTAATATAGTTATTTTTCAAAATGATTTTGCTGATTGTTCAATTAGCAAAATTTTGCTTTAGGTTTTGAGACTAAGTTTTGTTCGAGTATCTAAGTTTTTTATCATTTTATTTTATGATGCTCAATAATATATGTAAGTAGACAAATAATTTTTGAACAGTAAACTAATTTGGTTTGGTAGTGAAATTTCGCATTGTCGTTATATATATATTTTTTCATAGTGTATATATTTTAACATATATATATATATATATATATATATATAAAATTAATTTAAATGAGATATTTAATTTAATTTCACAAAATCTATAACTTAATCATATAATAAAAATATTTTATTAACTATAAAAATCTTAATTAAAATTAAAAATTATTATTAATAGTTAGAAGATAAAGAGAAAAGAGGAAAAGAAAAAGTTACAAATCACACGCGCACACATATATACATATAATTCATTTCATAATTTTAAATGCCCACAATTCGTACATTTTTAGTTCACTTTTTATATATCATATATCCTCTTATCGTCATCTTTAATTCAAGATGCATATTACGTAACATAATAATTCTGGTGAATCGAATAACACAATTTTAATGAAATTGTATGAAATAGAAATATAAAAAGCCAGTGTTTTATGCACAAAAACTGCCACACGACTTTTACTTTGGGAATTAACCATTTTTTCTGAAAAGTTTATTATATTTAATTGTAACTTTAATTAAGTTAATTTAATCATATTTTTGTATACAATAAGCCATTAATTTTTGAAAAAACTATGACCTCGCCTTTGAAATCAATTTCAAATCGAAGATTCATACTTTAATATAGTATAGATTATAAACTGCTATAATAGTACTATAGCAAAACCACACAAATCTGCAAAAGGGCCAAAACGAGGAAGAAGAAGATAATGTTGGAAAAACAGTGTACAAAATAGTACAGACTTACCGGGCGATTACAACTCGAAACAGAAAGGTAGGAGTAGATCAAACTAACAATGAACTAAAACAGAATTGAAATTAAAATGAAACAAAACCGTAAGCTAATGATGCCGAGTCGAGGAGGCCTCTTTCCGCAAGACGAGATACGCCCCGGTAGTGCTCTCTGTTACGGCGTGATCGTCCCCAAAGATGAAACGGCGGCGTCTACCTCGTGGGTGGCGGCACCACAAACCAACGAGCTCCGTCGAACTGGATGGAGGTGAGGACAGAGCTTGGACACTAAAATGTATGCAGAGAGTGCTTTGGAATGCTGGAATGCAGATTAGCAGTAGGTGGCTTATGCTGGGAAGACATGTCCTATTTATAGGCGTCGTCCCCCTCATGGGGAGTATGCTGGAGTCAACACCCACATTGATGTCGGGTGTTACAGAGTTATGTCCCCTATTGAGTGCGCAGCGGTTTCTGGAGACAACGTGGGCACGTTTCCCGCGGAGCCATCATGTCGGAACGTTACCGACGGTTACGACGAATCTGACAACACGTGCGTCCGTGTTCATTGGACGTATCCGGACGTCTCTTCAGTGCACAAGCAGCCCAACGGATTGGGCCACACGAGTTGGGCCTCGCATCAACTCCATCTTTGGGCTCGATCAAACGTTTATCAAAATATAAGGGCAATGGGCCACGGAACCGAGCCCACGAAGCAAGCCCACAAACAGGCCCAAAGAACGGCCCAAAGACCACCCAAAGACCAATTGCCAAGATCCAAGATCCACGATCCACGGGCCGGGCGGGCGAGCACAGGCGCGGGCGGGCGGCGGCGGCGGCAGCGTGGGCTTTCCACCCATCACTTGTGCACATAATTATACTAAGTGTTCAATGAACCACTTATATAGACAATTAATGAAGGTACATTAATCAATGTGGGATAATGATTAATTAATCCATACTTATCCCTAAGCACAAAACTCCATGTTTAAGTGACCAACTTTGATCCACTATTTCTCACTCACGGAAATCGGATTTGAGAATGTGAATACACCACGATCATCTACTCAAACGTAGATCAATCATATGCCATTTAATTTCACAAAATTAAACGTTACGTCACTCAAAATCTTGGTCAAAATAGCTTCACGGCAACTATATATATATATATATATATATATATATATATATATATATATATATATATATATATATATATATTCACGATTTTCAACAATCCCCACATGAATGAAAATAGCTATATGCATGTATGCAGACACACACTCGATCCTCAAGAGATATTAAAATATTTGGACATGTGGTTTATGGCCTTGAACCTTCCATAGTTAGTACCATCGAGTACACAGCGGATTAGTGGACACGATGCCTTGAACTATTCCCCACAACGTACAATCGAGACAATGGTATTAACACTTTAACACCTCAACCTCATCCGTTCTCACGTTTGATTCCATTTGGCCATGGACATCCACTTTGGATTCATAAGTGTTTTGTTTGAAACGGCCCCACTTCGCACTTACATAGGTGATTCTTTACCGAGTATCCTGCCATACTCAACCTCCTCGAGGTATCTTAGGAATCATTAAGAGTCAACAACTCAACCTCACCAATAGACAAGTTTTTCAAACACTCGTTTGCTTTCTAGGGAACTGACTAACTTGAGTGTTTATACACGAACTCCTATAGCTTAGTTCTCCCATTGAACCAAGTTCTTGGGATCTCCATCATCATGGTTGGGTTACCACTATGATTGTTCTTAAGATGTGGATTTTAATCCCATTCCTCTAAGAACTTGATCATTTGATCTCGGTTCAATCCTTTGGTTAACGGATCGCGCAGATTATCTATCGACTTGACATAGTCAATTGATATAACCCCACTGAGATCAAATGCCTCACGGTATTATGTCGCCGACGATATGTCGAGACTTACCATTATACAAACCACTTTTCGCCCTTCCAATAGCTGCTTGGCTATCACAGTGAATCATCACCGGTGGCACAAGTTTAGAACAACATGGAATATCTTCCAAAAAATTACGGAGCCACTCGGCTTCCTCACCAACTTTATCCAAAGCTATGAATTCTGATTCCATGGTGGATCGGGCTATACACGTCTGTTTCGTGGATCTCCAAGAAACAGCACCTCCCCCAATCGTGAACACGTACCCACTTGTAGAAAGTGAATCTTTCGTGTCGATATCCAATTGGCATCACAAGCCCTTCAAGTACCGGGGATATCTCGTGAAATCGACCCATGATTTTGAGTATACTTGAGTACCTCAAAACTCTCACTAGAGCCTTCCAATGCTCCTTGCTTGGATTGCTCGTGTAACGACTCAATTTATTCACGGCGCAAGCTATGTCGGTCGGTGCAATTTGTAAGATACATCAAACACCGATGACCTTAGCATAGTCTTCTTGCCCAGCAGTACACCCATGTTCTTACTCAAGTGAACATTGAGCTCGATGGGGTCTTAGCAGCAAACTATCAAACGCGTTGAATTTCTTAAGCACTTTCTCGGCGTGTGAGATTGTGTCAAGACAATTCCGTCGATTTTCTTAAAATCTTGATTCCAAGAATCACATCAACTAATCCCATGTCCTTCATGTCAAAATTTCTATTTAACATGCGCTTTGTGTCATTAATGACTTGAGTATTGCTACCCATGATCAACATGTCATCTACATACGGAC
Organism: Salvia rosmarinus; assembly: GCA_036937905.1. Taxonomy (NCBI): domain Eukaryota; kingdom Viridiplantae; phylum Streptophyta; class Magnoliopsida; order Lamiales; family Lamiaceae; genus Salvia; species Salvia rosmarinus. The sequence goes on along the minus strand of CM072823.1, from coordinate 52,247,312 downwards.
ACACTATAACATAACCATTATCAGTGTTCTTAACGTAGACACATTTGTCACACTCGTTGATTTTGAAACCATTTGTCAACATTACATTGTCAAATTTCAAGTGTCATTGCAACGGCGCTTGTTTCAAACCATATAGAGACTTCACAAGTTTGCATACCTTGCCCTCTCGACCGGTACTACAAACCCTTCGGGTTGCTCTATATAGGGGTGGGTCGGTACGGTATCTGAAAATTTTTCATTGCATCAGATACCGTATCAATTTTACGGATCGAAAATTTCATACCGATATCGTGCAACCCTTCGACATACCGAAAATCGATATATCGAAAATTACGGTATGATAAATATTCATACCTTTACCATACCGATTTTCTAATATACCGCATCAAATTCGATATATCAAATTACCAAAATTTTACACAAATTTTACATATCGCATCAAGATGTTACCAAATTACATCAAACATGATAAATAACATCCTAAAATTAAAATACTGATCCAACTTAAAATAGCATCCTAAAATAACAATCAAACTTGGAATCGCAATAATGTAACTTAGGAACTTGAGTGCAAACCTACATTTTCATTGGGATTTCGACTTTTGTGATGCATAATCTGCAATAATGTAAATGAGGAACATGAAAGTAATTAAGTAGTTTTATTCATGAAAATGGAAACCATCTTTGTAGATTTGCAGTGAGCCCAAACCTCTAAAGGATGGGTATAAATCAACTAACTAAATAAAAGTCCAAACCAAAACTTAAACTGTTAAGGTCTAAAATTATCCTCATTTCTAACATCGAATGAAATAAACCCAACGAATAATGAAAAATGTTTCATTGGATCCCAAAGACGACCAAGTAATAGACTTCCATCATCGACATTTCACACAAATATTATAAGTACTTAACACAAGAACCAAAATCAACTCGACTCTCTTGTTATTGGTTCTTATTGTATACTTGAATCATATATTCTCACCTTCTTGGAGTGTACATCGTTACATCGGATGAAAAATGGAATACTATCAAGATGCTTCAACCGGTGGATGCACTTTTAGCACAAAGTGTCGACTTTCACTCCATTAGCCAATTTCATTTAGAAGTCATGTGCAACAAACATGGAGAAACTCTCGCATAATAAAAATTCATTCAACTTAGTTTTGCAAATCAAAATCATCAAATTTAACATCAATATCGCTTAAATTTTTCCTCTGTTTTGCACATCTATTTCTCATCCATCAAAGCAAAACTCAAATAAATGAACCCACGTGACTCTCTCCCCGCCAACCCATTTCCATATTTCCCATTTCTTCTTCTATCCATCTTCCAAAGACGGAAAAGAAAATGAAAGCCCTCCTTCCTCCTCCCTCTTCTCGCCTTCTTCTCCTCTTCCGTCTCGCAAACCCATTTCTCATTTCTTCTTCTATCCGGTTATTACAAGGACATAAAACAAAATGAAAGCCCTTCTTCTCTATCTTCTCGCCTCCTTCTCTCTCTTCCCTAAGGAATCACAAAACACAACCTTCCTCCTCTTTTTTTTTGTTTTTGCAAGTGCCATGGTGAAGCTTTTTTTTTACCTTGCCATGCTCAATGGTTGTCAACGACATACTTCTTCTTGAAAATATCGCCCGTAATGAGATTCCAACGACTATCGGACCAAGCACACAATCATACACACACACACAATTGCGAATCTGAGCTTAATAGAGAAAATGGATCGATTCAAAATCTTCTTGGATCATCGGTGATGCGCGACGCCGCTTGGAAGACGACGTCATGTGAAAGGTGGCGACGATGAGGAGATCCGAGGAGGCTGCGTGAGGTGTCTTCTCAGGGTTTGTGGTTTTGGGATAAGAGAAGAAGTGTCACGCCACCGCCACGATCTTTCTTCTTTTATGTTTTAATTATTTTTAATTTTAGGTATTTTAATTGATAAAATAAATAGATGTTATTTTTTAATTTTAGGTATTTTAATTGATAAAATAAATAATATATTTCGTATACCGAATTTTTCTAAGATATACCGCCATACCTGGAGTACCGATATTTACCGATATAATCAGATATACCGAATTTTCGGTATATACCATGATACGGTATATATCGGTATACCGCGGTATCCCAAAAATGATATCGTTATCGTGCGAAATTTACCCATGCGGTATCATACCGTACCGAAAATTACGGTATACCGAAAATTCGGTATTTTTCGGTATTTCTTCGATACGGTATGTCCGGTATACCGATTTTTCGGTATTTTTCCCCACCCCTAGCTCTATATATACCTCATCCTCGGGTCACCATTCAAAAACGCAGTCTTAACGTTCATTTGATGAATCTCAAGATTGTGCAAAGCGACAATTGCGAAGCATCCTAATAGACGTAATCCTCGTCAAAGGTGAATAGGTATCGAAGAAATCGTACCCCTTTCTTTGTTTAAACCCTTTGACAACCAAACGGGCCTTATACTTTTCAATTGATCCATCTGCCTTGTACTTTCTTTTAAGGATCCATTTGCATCATAAGGGCTTACAACCTTCTGGCAAATCAACCAACACCCAAGTGTGGTTTTGCAGAATGGAATCAATTTCGCTTTGAACAGCCTCTCGCCAGAGCATTCCGTCTGGCCGAGCATAGGCTACTTTGATCGAAGTTGGTTCTTCGTCCAACATGAACGCAATATAGTCGGGACCAAAACTTTGGCGTTCGACTCTCGCCTCGTCTCGGTTCCGACCCTCCGGATCGGACCTCGATCGCTTATGCGATATCGGTTCTTCCTCCAAAGGTTTAGAACTCGAGCTTCACCATCGCTCTATTGCTGGTGGCTTCACTTTATCCTTGTCTTTATAGGGATAAACACTTTCAAAGAATATAGCATTCCTTGATTCAATTGTCGTCCCCACGGTCATATCCGGTACCTCGACCCGTGGATCGAAACGATAGCGCTGCTGTTCGATGCATACCAATAAAGATACAATCGATCGTTTTGGGTCCAATTGTAACTTGTTTAGGAAGAGCACCTCAACCTTCGCCAAACACCCCACACTTTGAGATATTTGTACGATGACTTTCTTCCTTTCCACAACTCGTAGGAGTGACATCCTTACTCTTGATGGAATCTTGTTCAAGATGTAGTTGGTCATCAAAACACTTCCCCACAAGTTCTCGGGCAACCTCGAACTAATCAACAAAGCATTCATCATCTCCTTAAGTGTTCGATTTTCGTTCAAGAACGCCATTAGATCGAGGTGAATAAGGGCTGTCGTTTGATGTATTATACCACTTTCGTTGCATAATGCCTCAAACGAAGCTACATATTCTCCCCTCATCACTTCGAGCAGTCTTAATTCGAGCTTAGTTGATTCTCGGCCGTTCTTGAAGTTTTTAAAGCTTCAATAGCCTCGTCTTTATTTCTTAGAAGGTAAAGATAACAATATCTTGTACAACCATCAATAAACGTGATGAAGTACTTTTTACCACCTCTAGTTTGTACAAACTTTAAATCACACACATCAGTGTGAATAAGTTCTAGAGGCTTAGTGCTCCGTTCTACCGAATGAAACGGTAACTTAGCCATTTTGGCTTCCACACAAACCTCACATTTCGTTTGTGTATTAACTTCATTTAACTTTAGTAAATCTAAATTTACTAATCTTTTTATTGCATTTAGATTAACATGTCCTAATCTACAATGCCATAAATCAGAGCACTCAGTCAAGTAAGAGGAAGTAGATGCATTTTCATTCATCATAATTTTGGGTACACGGCGCACAACCATTACATTTAATTTGAAAAGACCCCCGGTGAGATAACCCCTACCAAGGAACTTCCCAAACTTAGTCAAGACAAACTTTTCCGACTAAAAAACTAGTCTAAAACCCTTATTAACTAGAATAGAGCCCGACACTAAGTTCTTGCAGCACATCCTTCAAGGTGATCTCAATGCCGGACGACATCTTGAGCACCACATCACCAACTCCGACAACCTCGGACGACTTGGTTCCCCATGTTGAGCTTCCTCCTCAACAAAGCTTGTAGGTGGAGAAACGCATCTTTTCGGCGCAGACGTGCAGCAGCTTGCTTAGTGTCGATGAACCATCCACCTTGATTCTCGGCGTGGTTGACTTCTTCGGTCACCACAGCAGCCAAGTCATCCTTGTCCCATTTGTCAAGTTCTTCTCGACAACGTTGGCAACTTGCTTAGCCTTCTTCTTCAGTCGACGGTCCTTACTCGTGTGGCCATGCTTGCCACAATTGTAACAATCCCCGTCAAACTTACGGGCAACCACCTTCCTTTGCTTTGTCATTGGCATTGGGACGAACACGTTGTTGGAGGGACCGCCTCTCCAACAGGTTGGCTATAGCATCGATCAAGCCCTTCCTTTAGCTCTAAGCTTCTTCACGCCGACTCGATCGCGATCGGCGATCAAGTCTTCAAGTGTCATATCCTTTTGCTCGTGCTTAAGGTAGACCTTGAAGTCTCTCCACCCCGGGTAGCTTCTCAATCAGCATGTAGCGACGAATAAAGCCGTCCAAACAAGTGTGCCTTCGACTTTGAACCTCGTGCACAATGAGTTGAAACTCTTGCACTTGGTCCATGATCGGTCGGGAATCGACCATCTTGTAGTCCAAATATTTGGCTACAATGAACTTCTTAGTACCTGCATCATCACTACGGTACTTCTTTTCTAGCGCATCCCACATACATTTGGATGTCGTTCTGAAAGATAAACACTATACAAGCTATCTTCTAGACTACCAAGTATAAAATTTTTACAAAGATAGTCGCCGATCGCGCCAGGTTGTCATATGTTTGCTCGGACGTGAATGTCCGTCACTTGACCCGGAACGACGGGCTCATCTTCCACCAAGAAGTTGGCGAAGCCCAACGTCGTGGTAGAACAAATCTTTTCTGCCATCTCTTGAAGTCGGATCCTCCAAACTTTGGCGATTTCGGCGGGCGGCATCATCCTCGCGGTATGAGCAGCGCCGAGATCGATCCCAAACCGGATCCACCAACACCACTAAGTGTCTTTGGAACATGGAACTCGAATGAGAACCACCGGTGTTAGATCCCATGGATCCAACAATGACCCATCAAGAGTGCGATCGTCGAGCCAATGGAACCACTAAAGTGGAACCAAACGTTGAACCACTAAAAGTGGAACCAACAGTCGACCAAAAGGGTCCAATGGTTGACCCCGAAGGCATCGAACCAAACATGACCGAAGCCATAGTGCGGACCGATGAGAGCGGCGGCAAATAGGAGGCGGCGGCGGCGGCGGTGGAAGTAGAGTCAGTGGCTGGAACAGTCGACATCTCCAAGCAAAGGTTTAGGTTTCGAAAGTTTTAAGTTTATTTAGAGTCTAACTCCTTCGTGGCAAGTATTATCACGTCTTGCGATTGTTGGAAAAACAATTGTACAAAATAGTGCAGACTTGCAGGCGATTACAACTCAAATGCGAAGGTAGGAATAGATCAAACTAACAATGAACTAAAAGCAATTGAAATTAAATGAAACAAAACCGTAAGCTAATGATGCCGAGTCGAGGAGGCCTCTTTCCGCAAGACGAGATACGCCCGGTAGTGCTCTCGGTTACGCGTATCGTCCCCAAAGATGAAACGACAATGCCTCGTAGGTGGCGACCGCAAACCAACGAGCTCCGTGAACCGGATGGAGGTGAGGATGAGCTTGGACACTAAAATGTATGCAGAGTGCTTTGGAATGCTTTGGAATGCAGATTAGCGATGGGTGGCTTATCTTTGGGAGACATGTCCTATTTATAGCGTCGTCCCCTCATGGGGAGCATCTTTGGAGTCAACACCGCATTGATGTCGGGTGTTACGGAGTTATGTCCCCATTGAGTCTGCGGCGGTTTACGGAGACAACGTGGGCACGCTTTCCGCAGAGTCATCATGTCGAACGTTACCGACGATTACAATGAATCGGACAAAGCGTGCGTCCGTGTTCATTGGACGATCCGGACGTCTCTTCAAGCACAAGAGCCCAACGGATTGGGCCACACGAGTTGGGCCCGGACCAACTCCATCTGGGCTCGATCAAACGTTGATCCAAAATATAGGCGATGGGCCACGAACCAGGCCCACGAAGCAAGCCCACGAACAAGCCCAAAGAACATCCCAAATACCAATTGCCAAGATCCACGATCCACGGAACGGAGCCGGGCCGGGCGAAGGCAGGCGGGCGGGCGGGCGGCGGCGGCGGCAAGGGCTTTCCACCCCATCACTTGTGTACATAATTATACTAAGCGTTCAATGAACCACTTATATAGACAATTAATGAAGGTACATTAATCAATGTGGATAAGGATTAATTAATCCATACTTATCCCCTTAAGCACAAAACTCCATGTTTAAGTGACCAACTTTGATCCACTATTTCTCACTCACCGAAATCGGTTTGAGAATGTGAATATACTGCGATCATCTACTCAAAACGTAGATCAATCCTATGCCATTTAATTTCACAAAATTAAACGTTACGTCACTCAAAATCTTGATCAAAGTAGATTCGCAAGAACTCGACCATATATATAATAAATATATATATATATATATATATATATATATATATATATATATATATTCACGATTTTCAACAGATAAAAGCATGTCAACAACGACGCCTTAACATTTAACAATAACATTTGATTATGACGGTTTGTTTTATGAAGATCTATTATTGGTGCTCAAGAAAAAAGTTGGAAATGTAAATTACAAAAGTAAAATAAAAATAAAATGGAGACCAATAATCTTCAATTAACTTTCATTATTTATATATTTTGGATTTTAGTATTTGCGATCTGACTTCTCGAGATGTGAGCCTGCATTTCGTATCAGTTGCTCTTTGCTACTTATCACCTTTATTAAGAATTATTTATTAAAAATCACTCTTCGATTAATTAGCTTAACCAGCCATGGACCCAAATTAAAGAAATATAAAGTAGTGGGGTGGTGGGGGGCTTTTTGCTTTTCATGTTTCAGCCAAAAGAAAAAGATTTAATGAAACACGCACATCACACACGCAAATTTCAAAGTAATTTGCAACTTTAATAAGTTTTTTTTTTTTTGGCAATTTCATGCATGCATTATTTATTTATTTTTATGTTTTAAAATAAATTTACATATGATCTACTGATTCAATTCCTCCAATCGTAGTTCTGATCAGACCTCGTTGGCTGATGATATAATAGACTTCACCTTTTCCCTTTATCAAATTTGTTTTCTAAGGTCGATTTGAGTCAAAACTTGGATTGTAAAACATAAAAATCCTAATTTAAACCCCTACAAATCGCAATATTATAATTACGTCGTTGACAACTATCAAATTCAGTTGATAACTAAGATAAACCTCGTCAGTTTCATTTATACATAACGATAATCGCTCGGGTTTGAGCCCTCTAACGGTGGATCAACCATATACACGTTAATTTATGTATCAATTTTTAACAATTAAAAGAACTTTGCATGAAATCATACACAAGAAAACAATTTTTAGTCAAAATAGCAAATCATATAAAGTTTTGTACGCTTTTTTAGCAACTGACCATAAATAAATTAATTATAGTTTTCGGTCTTGGTGACTAGTAATCACATTTTTTTTTTTGGTAATTTAATCAGAAATTTTAAAGGCTGCATCATGGTGGACTCGAACCCGAGACCTTTGGCCTCGGGTATTAACCACTCTACCACTAGGCCAACACACACACATTAGTAGTAATCACATTTTGTGTTTTCTAATGTCATCAATTTTCCCCTTGAAAACAAACGAGAATAAGAAGAAAAAAATACTGTAAAATATTTCTCATTAATTGAGACTTCCCGAAAAGAAAAGAAAAATGAGAGGGAGAGAGAGACCGGTTCCATCGACAAAGTTTTATTCTTTAATTTTCTTTTATTTATTTATTTATTTATTTATTTATTTTTGTCTTTTTCAATTGTCGAAATTTTATTGAACTTGAAGGTTCTTATTTTTAAGTCTTCAAGAATCATTTGTGAAAGCTTTTATCTAAAAAACATTCACATTTATTTGGGCCATACAAATGTAGAAATCAGGGCAGAACTCGCTTCCGTTATCAGCAATAATCGTCTCCAAACAAAACAAAATTTATCATAGATATTTTGAACTTTAGATCAAACAATTTCCAGCCATTTCATTCAAAATAAAAATGCCAGCTATTAAATACAAATAGGAGGATATAAAGATTTTTCTTTTTCTTTTTTTAGTAGGAGGATATGAAGAATTAATAAACACAATTATTTAATCAGTGTCCTTTCATACATGAGAAATTTATAAGCCACTAGAATCCTAAATAGCAAATTGGTTCTCGATAATTCACGACAAATAATTAGCCCGTGATAAGTAAAAGCATGCGTTGGACGCAGTTGAACGACGGCTGCTTATAAATAAAAAATAGGCCTAATATGGTATAAAGTATAAACAACTGCCTTTATCAATAAATAGGTGAAACATCAAAGTCTGCTAACAGCAAATTTTTCAAAAAATGTATTCAAAGTGGGAGATATATGATTTGTCCCTTTCACTTTCGGACAAAATATGTTCCATTACTGGAATCGAATTTAATATATATTCAATAATTATTTATTTCAACGTGAGCGATTTTTTATTGTGAGGTGGTATCCTGTTCATCCGTAAGCACATACGTATTTTGATATTTTTTTTCAGTGTAAATGAAAATTTTCTTCAATATAAATGATACTTTAAATTATATAATAAAAAATAAATGATATTTTTCATTAATATAAATGATATTTTTATCCGTCCGCATATATGCATGAGTTTTTGTATACCATTGTTAGAGCCTGTTTGATAGATGAGATAGGCCCTGGATAGGGAACTCGTCTTACCTTATCTGCTTGTTTGGTAGACGAGATAATTATCCCGTGAGCTCGTTATATTTAGAAAACTCGAGTTAATTCACTTTGTCTCTTTGGCAAAGGTACCTCCCGTTTGCACAATCCAATATGCACATACATTCTGGGCCACACGATTACCTCTGTTGGGTTATACCGTTTCAAAGTTGTTTAGAGGCAGTTACACAATTACCCTATGTTGGATTATACTGTTGATTTGTTCTCGAATACATAGTGTAGGATCCAATTATAGTTTCGAAATTCTCATAAGGTTACTATTGTAATTTTGTTACTTAATCTAGATTTTTAATTAATGTACCAAACAAATAGGATTGCTATCTATATTATCTAAACATATTTACCAAACTACAAGATATAATACAAATATCACATTATTTACAATACACATCTTATTCTTATCTATCTTTACATATCTAATTATCGCGGGGGCCCTGTGAACCTGTAATAACCCGAAAAATTTAAAACTTTAATTGGTGATGCTTAGACCAATTATTTGTGGTACTTAGACCTTAATTAAGTTTAAGGAAACCAATGAAACGAATTAGAATAGATTCGAGATCGAAAACTAAAGAAATCAAAAATCGGTAACTAGTCCCACCGGATTAGGGTTTTCGAGTAAATGAACATAGAATGAAAGATCGAGAATGAATCTCAACAAAAGGATTTCATTTCTAGAATCCTCACACGAAAACATGTGAGAAGCCAAAGAATGAGAATTTTCGGGCATACTTGCAGTCGGCCTTAAAAGCACTATTTACGAGCCTGAACAACTTCCAGTCCGTGCTAATCATAATAAATTGTGATAACAATCTAAATCATGAAGGAATAAATTATTATGAATTTAGAAATTATAAGAATCAATTTCTGAAAGAAATTCCTGAAGAACTTAACCGAACAGGGTAATATATACCGGAAAACCCTAAATTGATCCGAACGACCAAACTCGAACCAAGGGTCTAAATCAATAAATTATGATTTATAAAATTCAAATAAATGTTGAAAGCTCAAAAATTCAATAGAATTTTTGAATGAGCATAATTTAATCGCCAAACGCCGTTTTTCCGCGATAACTCAGAATTGACTTATCGGACGACGTCCAAACTTCATGAAATTTTTATAATCATTGAAATAAGTCATTTGGAGGCTATTTAATAAAATAAAACCTTAAGGTTCCGAAAATCAATCGAAAGCGTTAAAACTTAAAGAGTCGATGATAACATGCCAAAACGGGTAATTTGACCAATCCACCTCCCAACTACCACCAAGACCACCCCAAATGAGCTAAGGACAGCCCATTAGGCTGTAAAACAGCAGCATTTTCGTGCCATTACACCCTCTCACTTGGGAACCAAAATTCTCTCATTTTCAAATTCTCCATTGTTCTTCACACATTGGAGCCTTTAATCCTCCTTCAAAACCCTCCCACACTCAAATAATCTTTCTAAGACCATAGGAAGGTATTATTCATCATCCTCTTCCATCCTAATGGAGTGAAATTTTATTTTGAATTTTGGGTTTAAAACCCTAGTTTGCTCCTCATTTTTTTCGTGACTTTAGAGCCCTCAAATGCTCTCAAGACATGAATTAAAGATTCTTAGAATAATGTTCTAAGGCTACTGTCAAAATTTCATAATTTTTGGAGCATGTTTGATTTTTTCGATTTATGCTTTATTTCTTTTATATGTGATAAAGCATGATTTTATGAATATTATTTGATATTGTTGCTTGTTAATGTATTATAAACATGTATAATAAATATGGTAATTTTAGAATATTTTGGAATTATCTTGTATTTGTTTGATTTTTTTGTTGAGAAATAGTTGAGATATAGTGTTTAATATATGATATGAACATCATATATTAATCTTGAAAATTTTGAAGCACTACTTCTATTTTTTCAAAATGGGCAGAATATATTTAAGTATTTTAAGCAATTATTTGATTTTATTTGTTGGAAATAATAGGATATATGATGTTTAGAAATAATATGAACCTAATATGCATTGTTGGGAATTATTGAACACATATGTAAAATATGTGTGAGGACAAAGAATTCCAAGCATTTGGTTCATATTATAAATATTAGTTGATATTTAATGTTAATATTACATGTTTATTTCATATATAAACATATTGTGCAAGATTGGAATTTATTGAATATGTATATATATAAATATGGAATTACCGAAATGATTTAAAGATGAAAAGCATGGTTTTAAAATTTTAATGCATGATATGAAGTGATATTTCATGTTTAGTATATAGTATAAGCATGATATAATTTTTGTGGAATTTATTGAACACCAAAGCTTACTAATTTGAAACGACCGAAAGTTTGAGACTTTTAACCCATGGTTTAAAAATTTATATGATGATATTGAGTTGGTAATTAAATTCTATAATATGATAGGAGTATAATATGATTTTATTGGAATTTATTGGATGCATATGCTAATTGTTGCTAATTATCGAAACGTAATAGAATGGCTAAGTATGTGTTTAATTTTGATGATGAATGATGCTATGATAGTAATATGAAACTTTGGATAAATGGTTGTGATTAGGGTGAATGAATGGAACACTTATGCACACTTACACAATGATGGTGTATTACATTAGAAATTAGGGTTTTTCTAATGCTTTAGTATAGTTTATGTTGTGTATGGTTTTGTTGATGTTGAATGTTTATGTTTATGTTGAACCGACAAACCAAAACCCCCAACCGTAAACAACATAATACTATATGTACGAGAACCCAAAAGAAATCGACCAATTTTGATAACTTAAGACGGAATAAACGAGGATCGAAGTTAGACACAAATTAGGGTTTTTTCATTAATAAAAGGATACTCAAACGTGAGTTCCTAAGTTAAAAAAACCAAAGGTCGAGCTACAACGTTAATATTCAATAACGACAACTCAATACGATAATTAGTTGGGCGTTAACATAACTCGCTAACGAATAACGATTATCGACATATGAAATCTCCGACGAGTAAATTAAATAAGCAATGTCGTAATGAGTGGCGAAGATTCGAACATAAGATGTCGATCCTTATGTCTCAAACATCGAGTTAATATTCTCAAGTACTTCATTTATTCTTAAGTACTTAGCTATATGATAGCATGTGCACACTGAATCATAAATCAAGACTCATCTTTTAATTGTCGTGCGAATACGATAAGTCGTCAAGCATAACCTACTAAGACGTAACTATAATTGTTAAGTCTAGTTAGTGGCTTGAGATAATCCTAAATTACCAATCACAACTTGAATACTAACAATCTATAACGTAATAACGTTTAAAAGAGCACTAAGGTGAAGAGTCGAGGATAGACTCGGAGTATGTGATTCATAAGTCAAAGTTCACCTATGAGCGATGAAGTAATATAGTTGGGAATTGGGAATGTAAGATAATAAGAATTATCTTAAAACCATCACATGAAATCGTAAAGAAACCCTAATTGGGAACTTAAGTCGTAATTTATAAACGACCATCGATCGATAGAAAGAATCTAAGAAATGTTATTTTCTTATGAAGGGTTTGACCGTACGTAGTCGGCGAGGAGAACAACCACACCATGCTCACTTAGACTTACTAGCGTTGGACTAGCAGGTGGGCTTTTCTTGAAACAAAATGATTATGCATAACTCAAAGCATGATTTACAAAAGCTTTATGAAATATTATCGCATGAACTGTTATTGACTGCCAAATATTTATGTTTTGTTGTGTCCATATCTGAGGTTGGTTTGTCCAAATGTGGGACGAGAATTGATTGGTATATCCAATGTGGTATGTGAATGAGTTGGTCCACCAACGTTAAAAAAGGGTAACGATCGGATCCGACTTAGTTGAGGACTAACTCGGATTGTGTACACGTGTGACTGTGTGTTAAGGTTAGCTACCTCGACCGGTCACGGCGACTATGTGTAGGTGGCCACCCATAGTGCGCGAATGAATGAACCAATGAATGATGAATGAATTACGGATATGGAACAACGTGATAAAATAGTCGCCCGACACTTTTGGAAAAATGATAAAATATTTGATAGGCATGAGTCTTTAACTAAAATCCTCATGTGCTATTGTGGGCAGTTCAATAACTTTTTGGTAAAGAAAGTATTTTCGGCAACGAGTCCACTGAGTACTTTTGTACTTAGCCCTGCATCTCGTTTTTGATGTGCAGGTTGAGCAAGATCGATGATGGGTGCGAGGTGGTGCAGAGTAGCGATTGTTTTGTGGCTTAACTAGAAAGGTTTCTAGAACTGGGCATGCATCGTCATATGCATGTCCACACGCTTTATTTGTTGCTAACTCGATATTGTTTAATGTTTTGATTATAATTGCTTTTATGCCGTATTGAATTGGAGGTCGTACCTGTACTTTGAATTTTGCCACGATTGGGTTATGTTGAAACCTTGAACCCTTTTGACAAGTCATTCTGCGACTTGAGTTAGTATTGAATTACTTATCCCTTTTTAGCCTATCGTTATTGAATAGTTAAATGGTTGATTGTCTTGATTAGTTATGTTTATATCCGCTGCTTTATTATACCGGTGACGATCCATATGATCTGTACTTCATTGGATAGTCGGGTCGTCACAAATTGGTATCAGAGCACTTGTTCGCTCTGAACCCTAGAAACCCTTTCCTTGAATCTTAAGTTGAAAGTTGAGTCTTGAAACTGTTGGTATTTGATTGCCTCTGCACTGCACCCCATCGTCGTCCTGCTCAACGAGGAAGAAGGTAACTATTTCAACTGAAATTGGTTTCGAAATGATAGAAGTTTATGAAATGTGAAATGGACTTACAAAAGTCGTATTGTTTTGAAGGTTGAAATATGTTTGAAAGGAGAAAAGTCTCAAAAATTCAAATGGAATAGTTGTTTCCAAGGATTTTGGAAAATTGAATGATTGACATTGAAAAGTTATTTTGAAAATAACTGGTTGTTAGATTGAAAAGAGTTGAAAACTCTGGAAAATTGATAGAGGAATGATATGAGAATATCTGTTTATCGCATATATGTTATGAGTTGTGTTTACTCCTATATGCAAAGCATGCTAGATGCATAATATAAATGAGTATGTTTCCCCATGAGAACATAGACTCTTAAGACGCATGATCCTTATTGCTCCGAACTTAGTATGAGAACATAAGGTATCCCCGATTGAACGGAATACTAAGGAAGAACGAGAACATAGAAATTTTAAAAAATCACCATCCGAACAGATTTGAGGATGAGAATTCAACGACTCTACGATGACGAAGCGATTGCTTAACTGGAGGTTCGCACTGTTATGAGTCTCAACCTCTCTACGCGAAGAAATTTCGAACACTATGCGTGCTATCTCTATCGTGGCGATAACGAAGAATCAAAGCATAACGCTAAGAAAGTATGTATAAAAAGAATGATAGAATTTGGAGTATTGCGGGAACGCATATGATTGAATGTTATGATTCGAATGAAAATAAGGAATTCATAACCCAATGAGAAAGGGTGACCACTTAGCCTTACTCAAAGGCTAGACATTGAAAGTTTGTGCTACCCTAAGAGACCATACAGTCTCTTCCCGAAGACCAAATCATGAAAGTAGTTTCATAAGAACTTAGGAATATAGGATACTAGATTATGGTCGGATAATTTTTCGACTAGACGCTTTTCTCCGTAGAGCCACACACGAGGAGGTTATGCGTTCTGCCGTTCCTACTAGATTTGCCAAGGAGACGACGTAGGCAAGTTCTTTGCTCACTTCATGAGTCAGCGAGCTGCCGCGAGGCCGTGGTATGTCATACTACGATCGATTTCAATATCGCCACCAAGGCGGGTATACACGCGAGATATCATCTCAATACATATATAAATCGCCGAGAGCTTCGATCTTGAGGTGGACTTACCCCGTTCCATCAGCCACCTGAACTACGTATTCATGGTATAAGGAGCTACACCTTGTGGACCGTATCTCCCTGAACGAGAATACACCTGGCGTGATGAGATTCCCAAGTGGCTTCATCCGAAGGTGCCTCGCTTGGCATCTGATAGACCTGCATTCTTGCCTGGCGGTGGCAGGAACATATTCGAGGCTGGATCTTTCCGTCCTCGACAAATCACTTTTTCGGTCCTACCGCCAGTAGGATTCGAGCCCCGTCATTGCCACCGACCAAAGATCGCCGATCATTCCATGCCAGCACTCACCTCTACCTATCAGCGTTCCCTAGTTCAATCGCCGCCACCCCGTACGGACCCATGTACCACGATACTGTAGAGATTGACGATTCACGTGGCCTAACTGCATGCGCCGTGAGAGAAACCTATGCCTATCTTGCCGTTTCTCCGTTTCCAGCCAATGCCTATGAGGAGATCATGGTTGAGATCCGCTGAGACCTGACTACTATAGAAGAAGCTAGAGTCATTATAGTCTGAAAGATCATGGCTCCCACACTCAATGTTGAGGTTGAGGAGGAGGACCTGCCTTCTGACGATGAGATGAACGAAGTTGATAGTAGCCATACTCCCGGTTCTAACTCCGACACGTTGAGCCCTATTTACACCCTGGGCGATTATGGATCTAGTTATTAAGACTAGATAATGTTTTGTTTATATACTTTTATATATCTTGTGATGCATGCGGAAACGATAGGTCGTTTCGACATGAACCCTTATTTTGATGACCTCGGTAGCGTTTATATTTTTGAAAGCACCGTGACTAGGTACGTGGAGTGATATTGATATTAGCTTTTGGGAACATCATACTCCGTACTTGGCCCCATTTTGTAAATCTCAAAAACGCTGATGAAAATCCTCGTAGAGGCATTTTCTTTGAGATGATGATAGCTCATCGAGAGCCATTGGTTTTGATGTCGTATTATGTGATGTTCGACGATGCGCTAGACTTATGTGCATGATTATATATAAATATCGCACTAATATATTTATGATCCTGATGGATGGCATAAGAAGATATTTGATTGCGTATATTTAAGAATGATAGAATCCGACGAGAAGGAAAAGCTGCGATGTAACACTTGAAGGAGGACACTCCACCACCACCACCGGCAAGAAGGATTGAGGAGCCATTCCTCGGGCGTAATCCGCCAATTTTCAACGGATTGGGAATCTCGTGGATACGGAACTATGGATTCACGCTAGAACGAATCTTTAACTTCCTTCACTGTACCTCTTAAACGCTTGTCATGCGTTGCTTTGCAAATGACTGGTGCCGTCGATTTCTGGTGGGAGGTGAAGAGAAAGACCTTATATGAAGAGGAACTAGAAGCTTACACCTGGGAAGAATTCCAGTAGGAAGTGTACGAGAAGTACATACCTAAGAGCTACCGTAAGAGGAAAGGACACGAGTTCTAAAATCTGCGACAAGGAAAAACCACGGTCACAGATTTCGACCGTGCCTTCTGCGAGATGTCGCGGTATGCACCTCAGTTGTTCGACACAGACGAGAAGAGGACTGAGAAATTTCGGGCGGGACTCCGTCATGAGATCAGGGTGTCGCTAGCCTGTCATGGAAATCTGACCTATCTCGAGGTCGTTAGTAGAGCATTGGACATTGAGGCTGCCTTGCCTGAGCATAGATTTGTCGTTGTACATCCACCGAATCACCAAGGAGATCGTGGAAAGAGAAAGTGGGAAGGACCCCACCAAGGTCAAGGATCAAATGCTGGCCAGGCCAACATGAGGCCATGGCAAGGGAGTAATTTTCCATCTAGGCACGGACAAGGCAATGGACGTAACATAGTACCCACGCCTGGCGGAGGAAACTAAATATTCGTGAAACTCCCTGTATGCCCTAAGTTCCATAGAAGTCACAAAGGAGTCTACATGTTCACAAATGATGAATGTTTCAAATATGTCCGGAAGGTCACTACTCGTGGACCGCCCAGGATGCGCTGAATGAGAATGGTTGTCCCAATGTACGGATCGAGTCCACCGGTCCGAGCTATCCAAGCTCAACTGCTCCAATGACAACCCCGGTTCAAGACTACCACCGAATCGGCGACCATATCAACCACGGCGAAACGACAACAACAATGGCGACAACCGCAGAACAGATCGCCAACTCAATAACAATAACAACAACCGCAATGACAAGATCGCCAACTCCAACAATAACAACAAGAAGAAGAAGAACAACAACAATGACAACAACATCATCAACAACAGCAACCGCCCAAAGAAACTAGGGCCTCGCCTCAACCAGAAAGGAAATTCCAGGGCCGCCAGGAAACTTGGCGGTGTATGGAAATACTACTCCAATTGCATTATCCTCTTGTTTGATCATGGCGCCTCGCATTCTTTTATTGTTGAAGCATGCGTGAGAACTTAGGATTAGATCCCAAACGCTGAACAAATCATGATAATTTCTTCTCCAAGGGAGGCATAAAACGATAACCCACATATGCTCGAACCTAGAATTTGGACTAGGCTCACTTAAGGTCTTGACAAATAACCTTCATGTCATACCTATGACGGATGTGGACATAATCCTATGAATGGATTGGTTAACCAATATAGTGCGACCATCCTGTAATGAAAGGAAAATTTCTTTCCAACACCTTGGAGAGAAACCTATAGACTTTCACGGATCGGCATGGGAAGAAGAGTCCCAATTATATCCGCACTACAAGCAAGGACGTTCTTTGAATAAGACCGAGAACCATGCTTACCTCGTCTACCTCCGGAAGAAGATCAAAATGAGAGGAGGATAGAAGACGTCCGATCGTGAAAGAGTATTCCGGCGTTTTTCCGCACGAACTACGGGATTACCGCTAAACCGATGATCGAGTTCACGATCGATCTCGAACCGAGTTACGCCCGTGTCAAAAGCTCCATACCGGATGACACCAAAGGAGCTTGAGGAATTGAAGATCCAACCGCAAGAACTCTTGGGTTAGGATTCATTAGACCAAGTGTGTCTCCATGGGAGCACTGTCCTTTCGTGAAAAGAAGGATGGTACATCGAGGATGTGCATAGACTATCGAGAGTTAAACAAGATAACTCTTAAGAATAAGTATCCTTGCCTCGAATTGACGATCCGCTTGATCAACTTAAAGGAGCAGAGTCTTTTCAAAGATAGATCGAAAGTCGGGATATCACCAATTGAGGATTAGACCGGAGGATGTACCTAAAGCGGCTTTCCGTACAAGGTATGGTCATTTCAATTCATCGTTATGCCCTTTGGACTTACGAATGCCCCGCGAAGATTTATGGATATTATGAGCGGTGTTTCACCCATACTTAGACAAATTAGCCTTAGTGTTCATAGGCGATATCCCGATATACTCCAAGAATAACCAAGAACACAAAGAGCACTTGAGAACTGTGCTACAAACGTTGAGGCAAGAGCAACTCTTCGCCAATTTTAGCAAGTGTGAGTTTTGGTTAGGCGAGTGACATTCTCGTGTCACATTGTGTCCGCCGAGGAATCAAAGTAGACCCTCAAGATTGATACTGATTCGAGAATGGGAGTCACTAAAGAACCCGAATGAAATTGGAGTTTCTTAGGACTTGCGGCTACTATCGGAGATTTATCGAAGGATTTTCAACGATAACCCGACCCATGACCCAATTGTTGAGGAAAGGAATCAAGTACACATGGACGGTAGAAGTGTGAGGCTAGTTTCAGACCGAAAGGGTTATTGACGACAAGACTGTACTAGCGATGCACTGCGGCGATAAAGAATACACAATCTACACGGATGCTTTAAAGAATGGACTAGGTTATGTGCTGATGCAAGAAGGCAAGGTTATTGCTTATGCTTCAAGGCAATTACGCCTACATGAGTTGAACTATCCTACGCACGACCTGAAATTAGCAACGGTCGTACATGCCTTAAAGATCTGGAGGCATCACCTTTATGGAGTTAGATGTGAGATCTATACTGACCATAAGAGCACGAAATATTTCTTTGAGCGTAAAGATCTTAACATGAGACAGTAGATGGTTAGAACTAGTGAAAGATTACGACGTGGTATCAATTACCGCCGGGCATGGCTAATGTTGTAGCCGATGCTTTGAGTCGCAAATCCCACCCTAGTTTGGGATGTCTCTCGGTCCATGAGGAAATACTTATGAAGGAATTTCGGAGGATGAACATCGAAGTCATAGACCCGTCTCGACGATAGAGGGTCAGATTGCAACATTGATTGCAATCCCGGACTTAAGAGTCCGAATCTTAGAAGCTCGGAGGAAGAGCAAAAGATAGAGGAAATACGAGCTAAGATCAAGGACAATAACCACAAGAATTTCACGAAGCAACAGATAACGTTTTGTTGTATGACGGAGAGTGTGTGTTCGAAGCGAAGAGCTCAAGAGCGAAATCTTGAAGGAAGCCCTCGAGACTTCTTATACCGCACACCCGGCAAAGACAAAAATGTACCAAGACCTCAAAGAGAAATTTTGGTAGGATGGGATGAGCGAAATGTGGCTTCATTTGTAGAACGTTGTTTGACGTGCAACAAGTGAAAGCACTCCACCAACGATCGTATAGAACCTTAAAACCGCTAGACATACCGGAATGGAAATGGGATGATATAGTCATAGACTTTGTTCTGGGCTACCCAATCACAAAGAGGAATACCGCTATTTGGGTCATCATTGATTGATTGACCAAGAGCGCATTTCTACCCATTCCAATAACACACGGGTCGATAGACTAGAAACGGTTATCGTTCGAGATCATACGTCTACATGGAGTTCCAAAGACTATCACGTCGATAGAGATTCAAATTTATGTCCGATTTTGGATGAGTTTACAAAAGCAACAGAACTCGACTAAATTTCAAGACATGCGTTCCACCCACAGACGAACGGGCAATCCGAGAGGACCATTCAAATGTTGGAAGACATGTCGAGAACCGTTGTCCTCGATAGAGGAGAAAGTTGGGAACAAGTGTTACCACTGTGGAATTCGCCACAATAACGACTACCAGCGACTATTGGAATGGCCCTTATGAAGCGCTTTATGGAAGGAAATATCGATCACCACTTTACTGGGATGAAGCGGGAGAAAGGAGAGTATTAGGACCTGACTCTGTGGGAGAGATGATTGAGATCGTGCGACAGATCCGCCAACGGATCAAGGAGGCCCAAGACCGACATAAGTCGACAGCCGACAAACATCGTCATGAGCTACATTTTGAAGAGGAGACAAGGTCTTCTTGAAAATTTCTCCATCTAAGGGAATCGTGAGATTCGGAATAAAAGGAAAGCTGCGACCACGTTTCATAGGACCCTATGAGATTCTGGAAAGAATAGGACCAGCGGCTTACAGACTTGCATTGCCGCCAAGTTTTGGAAACGTGCACAATGTGTTCCACGTTTCACAACTAAGGAAGTACATACATGATCCCAGCCATGTGATACCACCGACAGATATTTTCCTCGATGACAATATGAGTTATGTAGAACTGCCTACGAAATCTTGGACCGACGTATCCAAAGGCAAAGGAACAAAGAGATACCGTTAGTGAAAGTTCTATGGAGACACCATGGACAAGAAGAAGCAACCTGGGAGCTAGAATCAGCTATGAAAGAGAAATACCCAGATCTTTTTCAAGGTTAGCAAATTTCGGGACGAAATTTATTTTAAGGGGGATGGTATGTAATAACCCGAAAAATTTAAAACTTTAATTGGTGATGCTTAGACCAATTATTTGTGGTATTAGACCTTAATTAAGTTTAAGGAAACCAATGAAACAATTAGAATAGATTCGAGATCGAAAACTAAAGAAATCAAAATCGGTAACTAGTCCCACTGGATTAGGGTTTTACGAGTAGCTGAACATAGAATGAAAGATCGAGAATGAATCTCAACAAAAGGATTTCATTTCTAGAATCCTCACACGAAAACATGTGAGAAGCCAAAGAATGAGAATTTTCGGGCATACTTGCCCGGTCAGTCTTAAAAGCACTATTTACGGAGCGAACAACTTCCAGGTCCGTGCTAATCATAATAAATTGTGATAACAATCTAAATCATGAAGGAATAAATTATTATGAATTTAGAAATTATAAGAATCAATTTCGAAAGAAATTCTCAAGAACTTAACCGAACAGGGTAATATATACTGGAAAACCCTAAATTGATCCGAACGACCCGAAACTCGAACCAAGGGTCTAAATCAATAAATTATGATTTATAAAATTCAAATAAATGTTGAAAGCTCAAAAATTCAATAGAATTTTTGAATGAGCATAATTTAATCGCCAAACGCCGTTTTTCCGCGATAACTCGGAATTGACTTATCGGACGACGTCCAAACTTCATGAAATTTTTATAATCATTGAAATAAGTCATTTGGAGGCTATTTAATAAAATAAAACCTTAAGGTTCCGAGAAATCAATCGAAGCGTTAAAACTTAAAGAGTCGATGATAACATGCCAAACGGGTAATTTGACCAATCCACCTCCCAACTACCACCAAGACCACCCCAAATGAGCTAAGGACAGCCCATTAGGCTGTAAAACAGCAGCATTTTCGTGCCATTACACCCTCTCACTTGGGAACCAAAATTCTCTCTCATTTTCAAATTCTCTCCATTGTTCTTCACACATTGGAGCCTTTAATCCTCCTTCAAAACCCCTCCCACACTCAAATAATCTTTCTAAGACCATAGGAAGGTATTATTCATCATCCTCTTCCATCCTAATGGAGTGAAATTTTTATTTTGAATTTTTGGGTTTAAAAACCCTAGTTTGCTCCTCATTTTTTTTCGTGACTTTAGAGCCCTCAAATGCTCTCAAGACATGAATTAAAGATTCTTAGAATAATGTTCTAAGGCTACTGTCAAAATTTCATAATTTTTGGAGCATGTTTGATTTTTTTTGATTTATGCTTTATTTCTTTTTATATGTGATAAAGCATGATTTTATGAATATTATTTGATATTGTTGCTTGTTAATGTATTATAAACATGTATAATAAATATGGTAATTTTTAGAATATTTTTGGAATTATCTTGTATTTGTTTGATTTTTTTTGTTGAGAAATAGTTGAGATATAGTGTTTAATATATGATATGAACATCATATATTAATCTTGAAAATTTTGAAGCACTACTTCTATTTTTTCAAAAATGGGCAGAATATATTTAAGTATTTTTAAGCAATTATTTGATTTTATTTGTTGGAAATAATAGGATATATGATGTTTAGAAATAATATGAACCTAATATGCATTGTTGGGAATTATTGAACACATATGTAAAATATGTGTGAGGACAAAGAATTCCAAGCATTTGGTTCATATTATAAATATTAGTTGATATTTAATGTTAATATTACATGTTTATTTCATATATAAACATATTGTGCAAGATTGGAATTTATTGAATATGTATATATATAAATATGGAATTACCGAAATGATTTAAAGATGAAAAGCATGGTTTTAAAATTTTAATGCATGATATGAAGTGATATTTCATGTTTAGTATATAGTATAAGCATGATATAATTTTGTGGAATTTATTGAACACCAAAGCTTACTAATTTGAAACGACCGAAAGTTTGAGACTTTTAACCCATGGTTTAAAAATTTATATGATGATATTGAGTTGGTAATTAAATTCTATAATATGATAGGAGTATAATATGATTTTATTGGAATTTATTGGATGCATATGCTAATTGTTGCTAATTATCGAACGTAATAGAATGGCTAAGTATGTGTTTAATTTTGATGATGAATGATGCTATGATAGTAATATGAAACTTTGGATAAATGGTTGTGATTAGGGTGAATGAATGGAACACTTATGCACACTTACACAATGATGGTGTATTACATTAGAAATTAGGGTTTTTCTAATGCTTTAGTATAGTTTATGTTGTGTATGGTTTTGTTGATGTTGAATGTTTATGTTTATGTTGAACCGACAAACCAAAACCCCAACCGTAAACAACATAATACTATATGTACGAGAACCCAAAAGAAATCGACCAATTTTGATAACTTAAGACGGAATAAACGAGGATCGGTTAGACACAAATTAGGGTTTTTCATTAATAAAGGATACTCAAACGTGAGTTCCTAAGTTAAAAACCAAAGGTCGAGCTACAACGTTAATATTCAATAACGACAACTCAATACGATAATTAGTTGGGCGTTAACATAACTCGCTAACGAATAACGATTATACGACATATGAAATCTCCGACGAGTAAATTAAATAAGCAATGTCGTAATGAGTAAGCGAAGATTCGAACATAAGATGTCGATCCTTATGTCTCAAACATCGAGTTAATATTCCCGAAGTACTTCATTTATTCTTAAGTACTTAGCTATATGATAGCATGTGCACACTTGAATCATAAATCAAGACTCATCTTTTAATTGTCGTACGAATACGATAAGTCGTCAAGCATAACCTACTAAGACGTAACTATAATTGTTAAGTCTAGTTAGTGGCTTGAGATAATCCTAAATTACCAATCACAACTTGAATACTAACAATCTATAACGTAATAACGTTTAAAAGAGCACTAAGGTGAAGAGTCGAGGATAGACTCGGAGTATGTGATTCATAAGTCAAAGTTCACCTATGAGCGATGAAGTAATATAGTTGGGAATTGGGAATGTAAGATAATAAGAATTATCTTAAAACCATCACATGAAATCGTAAAGAAACCCTAATTGAGAACTTAAGTCGTAATTTATAAACGACCATCGATCGATAGAAAGAATCTAAGAAATGTTATTTTCTTATGAAGGGTTTGACCGTACGTAGTCGTCGAGGAGAACAACCACACCATGCTCACTTAGACTTACTAGCGTTGGACTAGCAGGTGGGCTTTTCTTGAAACAAAATGATTATGCATAACTCAAAGCATGATTTACAAAAGCTTTATGAAATATTATCGCATGAACTGTTATCGATCGCCAAATATTTATGTTTTGTTGTGTCCATATCGAGGTTGGTTTGTCCAAATGTGGGACGAATTGATTGGTATATCCAATGTGGTATGTGAATGAGTTGGTCCACCAACGTTAAAAAGGGTAACGATCGGATCCGACTTAGTTGAGGACTAACTCGGATTGTGTACACGATGACCGTGTGTTAAGGTTAGCTACCTCGACGGTCACGGCGACTATGTGTAGGTGGCCACCCATAGTGCGCGAATGAATGAACCAATGAATGATGAATGAATTACGATATGGAACAACGTGATAAAATAGTCAGGCCTGACACTTTTGGAAAAATGATAAAATATTTGATAGGCATGAGTCTTTAACTAAAATCCTCATGTGCTATTGTGGGCAGTTCAATAACTTTTTGGTAAAGAAAGTATTTTCGAACGAGTCCACCGAGTACTTTTGTACTTAGCCCCGCATCTCGTTTTGATGTGCGAGTTGAGCAAGGATCGATGATGGGTGCGAGGTGCAGCAGTAGCGATTGTTTTGTGGCTTAACTAGAAAGGTTTCTAGAACCTTGGGCATGCATCGTCATATGCATGTCCACACGCTTATTTGTTGCCTAACTCGATATTGTTTAATGTTTTGATTATAATTGCTTTTATGCCAGATTGAATTGGAGGTCGTCTGCACTTTGAATTTTGCCTCGATTGGGTTATGTTGAAACCTTGAACCCCTTTTGACAAGTCATTCTGCGACTTGAGTTAGTATTGAATTACTTATCCCTTTTAGCCTATGCGTTATTGAATAGTTAAATGGTTGATTGTCTTGATTAGTTATGTTTATATCCATTGCTTTATTATACCCATGACGATCCATATGATCTGTACTTCATTGGATAGTCGGGTCGTCACAGAACCACAGGATTTGGTGGAAATTGGAACATTGGACCCCAAACCTAAAACAGAAAACAAAATAACAACAATAAACATATGGTAGACGGCTGCTTTATAATTCATATTGGTCATATAATATAACAAATTGTTTAGCACATTTCACAATTATTTCATAAGATGTAATGATCTGGAAGTCGAATTTCCCTTCTTGACTTCTAAATAATCTGATTTGAGTTATCACTTTCTGTCCTTTTCTATTTAAAAAATAAAAAAACTCATTAAAATGTACAAACTCGGAATCAATAATTAAATAAAATTGTGACCAATATACAAGATTTAAATATATGATAATAGCTTTCAATTGAAAAAAATGTAATAAATTTATTCTTTACTATATTTTTATTCAGTTTATTCATTTAAATACGTTCAATTATCTATATTATATAGCATTGTTTAATTGGATTCGATGTTAACCCGATATAGGCACAGAGGAAATGGCTATTTCATATACAGTTATGAGGTCATTGTTACAGACTTCTTGTTTGAATCTGTCTCAAATTAATTCAATCATTTAAAGCTTCAAAGGGGTTTATATAATTTTTATTTTTATTTTTTACTATTTCTAACAATACATTTCATAATTATTTTTCTCATGACAATTCACAAAATGAACAAAAATAGAAGCATCTTACAATTACTAGCTACAGCTACAGACTTCTAGAAACATCGTGTGTATATATAAAATCAAAACATGTGGACCTTGATGACAGAACAAATATGTCGCAAAACTGGGCCAACATGTGGATTCCCATCTTCAGAATGATTACGTAATCTTCACATTAAAACTTTTATTTATGCAACGATTTTAAAATAATTGCCGACCTCTAATATTTCCATCATTCCTCACAAACTTTGTATTACCTGCTCCAATCACAAATAACTGTTTTAGTTTATTTACTTTATCTTGAATCAGCACACGTAAATCTATTTCCAACTGGGCCCATTAAAAGTTCCAATTGGGAAAACAAATATTAATTCGTACCTAATTTTCTTGCTTTTATTCCATGACCTAATTTTTTGAGTGCAGTGTGAGACTTCCGTAATTGAGCAGTCAACAGGATTAACGATGCAAGAAATTGACACCACTATAAAAGGCTTGTTAACCCATACAATAACATTTTGAGGCAATTTCATCAAACGTGGATAATTTTTTGACACGAGCTTGGGAAATTAGTCCAAATTTCATAATTTGGAGAACTCCTTTTGTCCCAATTTTGCAGAAATGTATAAATCTACAAGGGAAACATGTTGACTCCTGTTTAATACTCATCCGTCCCACCCAAGATGGGATTCTTTCAATTATTTTTCCAGAATGCCATAAAGTGAATAAAGTGATAAAATTTATTTACCTTTCACAATTTTCTAGAGATAATTATTTCCTAAAAGTTGTTGGTCAGTACTTCATTCTAAGGAAGGAAACATGTTGGGTCCTGACGGAATATGAATTATGTATAAATACACATATATCTCATCATTCGAAATTAGAGTCTCACTCAACAAATCGAGATGTGTCAGAATGTTTTGTCTCTACATGAGATTTTTTGAGTATATCATAGAATTTTGAAATTTCCCAAATCAAATTCAACACTTTTGTGAAACGAATTCTAATATACACCTTTTAAATTGACTCGTCATTTCGACGTCTTTTTTATTACTATAATATAGCAAATATTTGGTAGCCAAATTTGAACGGGCGACTCATAAGTAGGCGGATGACTAATCAACATTAAACCCCCGTGTAAAATAAATTACTTTGTTTCTTCTCGTCCACACCAATTTTTTGAGTCAAAAATATGAAGACCACAAAAGAAAAATGATTTAGAATGGGTCCCACTCGAAGTCTGAAAGCCGTGCATCACGTGTTGTTTATTCTTAATTTTTATTTAGTCGGCCAAACGAAAGAGTGTTTGGGCTTTTAAAATGATGAAACCCCTAAAACAGAAACTGGTAAGGAGTAACTTATGGGCTAGTAATAGCCCAAACAAATCTTTCATTTTTTAAACAAAAAAAAAAAAACCACAAAACAAACACATAAAAAAAATGAAAATAATAATCACAATAAAATAAATAAATTAAGTACCCCAACCCCAGATGGTACATTCTGAAAGCTACTTTAGTGTTTCAAATTCATCTATTAAAATTACACCTCTAAAAAAATGCAACAAGATTCATCCGCTGCAGAAAATCCAGCATACAAAAAAAAAAAAAATTTATATTATTACAAGATGCTTCCAAGTTCCAAACATAATGAATATGCAATAAAATGGTTCGAATTTACTAAATCTCAAACCATATAAGTCATACCAACTTGCAATATGTTCATGTGAGGCACCTTCATAGTTGCAACACCTCCCCTGCAGTTCTTCCTCAAGAATGCATAGAAGTAGTTCACCACCAGCTTCTTCAAGAACACCGACTTCTTCCTCGCCCGCACATCCCCGTGCCCGAGCAAATACGTGAACCCCGAGTCAGATGCCTCCCTCAATGCGGCCAGCTCGTATTCCAAGCTAGGATCTTCATCTGCAGACATCACGCTAGCCGGCAGATCCTCCCCTGCATACGGAGCCCTAGATGTCGAGGTCTCCGCTACCCCGCGCATCAAGGGCACCTTGATCTCGTCCAAATCTTGAACCTCGTCGTCTCTTGACCTCATGGAGATGCTGTCAAGATCATGCTCCCCGATGCTGGTCTCAAGAGCAAGCTCCTGAGCTTCCTTCCTTAGAAATTTCTCGAGGCTCTCGAGCAGAAGCTGCTCGAAGGCCCGGTGATCCTCCTTCCGTATGTCTTTGTACCCGTAACGAGCAATACAACGGAACATGTGGTAGTCTTTGGGGCAGACCCTCCTGAACAGGAACCTCTCCTCTTGAGGGACAACGGGCACTGGGACGTTCTTGATGCAGACGAAGATTATGATCGAGTGGATTGCGGGGAGGTCGAGTAGAAACTGCCCTAAAACAGAGGGGATACCGTGCACCAGCTCGTTGTACAGAAGCCCGATCCCAGGAGTTCTGACAGTACCGAGGGAGGAGCCAAGATCGAGCATTAGGTCCATCGAGATCTTCCCCCGTACCTCACTTTGGTACTTCAACACGCTCCCATAGTTCCACGTGTACATGACGCAGAGAAAGAAGGACGCGAATGCTAAGGGGAGCCACCCACCCTCGAGCAGCTTGGATAGAACAGCGGATAAGTATATTAGCTCGATAAATCCGAACACGAGGGGGAAGCAGAGCGCGATTAGCAAGTTAGTTTGCCATATAAGTAGCATAACTAGTGTCACCAACGAAGTGCTGACTATCATGACTCCAACTTCAGCAATGCCTGCAACAACAGATTGATTTAACCCCTAAAATTATATAAGAACGGGAAAATAGAGCAAGGGCTAACCGTAGGCGTTTGCTATCTCCGTTGTGCTTCTGAAAACAGCGACCACGATGATGCACATGACCATCAAGAAGTAGTTGATCGCAGGGATGTAGATTTGGCCCATGAGTTTTCTTGAAGTGTGGATGATCTTTAACCGGGGGAAGCATCCGAGGGACATGGCTTGCTTGACACATGAAAACGAGGCGGAGATCATAGCCTGGCTAGCAATTATAGCTGCAACTGTAGCTATCACAAACACAGGCCAGAACAGACTTTCTGCAACATTTTCCACTACAATGTCAAAAGAGGCTTATCCAAGTTTCGATTGGCAGGAAAGTTTGGGAACGAAGGATGTGAGAGTCTATATATATACGAGAAATCGTGACCTGGAACAGAATCATAGAATATCCTGCTGGCGTCATGAGGGGATTTTATAAGGTATGCAGCTTGGCCCATGTAAGCTAAGAGAAGGCACGGGAAGACAACAGCGGTGAAAGCAATCTGCAGGAGTCGTTCGAATCAAATTAGGATGTATGAGAATAATGCTAGGTTTTAGGAAAAAAAGTGACCTGTATTGATGGCACTGAAAAATGGCCTAAATCGGCAAACATTGCTTCTGCACCTGCAAATGTCATTTATATAAACATGTATGTGGCTTATCGATGAAGAAACTCGTCTCACATAGTTATTTGCAACAGAAAAGCCTGTGATTTCTGCTATCTGTTTCCACTGCATACACGTATTAAATAGGTTTCTCTAGCCATTCTAATCTCGAAGGATTCAGTAGAGTTGTCTCTCTAACCCTTTACAAAGTGACAGCTAGTTTTAACTCATTGTTGAATGTGATGAAATTAAGAGTTTTGATGAGTTAACATTCTTCAGTATCTGATAGAGCGAATCTGATGTATCACGGAGGCAGAAGCCTACAGTAAACTAATAACTGCGTCAAATGCACGAAAGGATCATAGTTTTATTTAATAAGTTGTGAATTGTCTTGAGTTAAAATCAAAGTTCTATAACCAAAGGTATCAAGATCAAGTCAACACTAAAACAATGTCGACTGATTTCCTAACGGGTTTTATACAAGTACTTGAAACTATGCCTATCAACTTAATAAATGATAACTGTAAACACTTGATCATGCAATTAGTCCACAAAGTTTTATTGATTTAATTTGAGCGCGACATTTTCCAAATTGTAGAAGGGCAACAAGATTGATATTCATGAACAGATAATCAGAAAATATGAGCATCTCACCTGTGATACATAAAACACAACCACCAAGTGCTGACCATGCCTTACTGCTATTCTTCTTGAAGAAGAGATATATATAGACAGGATTTACCGCCTTTACCACAGTTATGTCGTACTTGAGCACGTTGTAGAGTCCAATTGCTCCCAGGGTGAAGAACCACAGTGCAAGTGCAGGAGCGAACATCAAGCCTACTTTACTCGTTCCAAACTTTTGTATGCTAAACAGCCCCACAAGAATAACAATTGATGTAATAACAAGAGCATCTGCAGAAAGAGGACAAATTAATCAAATCAGTAGCAGTCTCTTTTGGAGCCATATATATTTCAACTAATAAGCATTTTTTATAAGCAACACTCATGCACTGTAAAAGAAGAAAGAAATTCACCATTTAGAAGGCTAACTAATCTATTCTGGCGGGAGTGAGGCGTTTTACATTTTTGAGGCGAGGCGGTAAGCCTCGAGGCGGTCCGAGGCGTAAGCCTCGACAATAAAGAACAAAAAAATCAAAAACATTATAAATAAATTATAATATAATAAATAAATAGTCCAACATTAAATAAAAAGATTTTTAAGTCTTACAAAGATAAAAAACAAAGACATGAAGTGGATATAAACAAGTAATTCATATAATGATATAATGCAAGTCGTACATATAATGATATAATATAATAAAAAGATTTTTAAGTCGTACATATAATGATATAATGCAATATTGCATTTCTGGGTACAAATCAATATAATATAATAACATTTTCACTTTTAGACAATAAATACATGCATACTCACACCACTCACAGACACATGCACACACAGTGACACACACGACACATGTTACATTACATAAATAATGTTGTTAGTGTGAAGTGTGAACTGTAAACTAGTCTAAGACTCTAAATTATATAATATAATAATAATATTTTCAGACACACATGCACATGCACATGCACATGCACACACACCACTCGTCTGTGACACATGCACACACACAGCGACACATGCACACACACTAGACAGTAGACACGACACATAGCACACTGCAGTCTGTAAAATTATACAGCTAAGTCTATACTACAATAGTTATTTGACTTTTCAAATTACACTACACAAAAAACAGCTTCCCGTCGCACATACACACTGAGATACAGAAATGAACTGAACTCTGAAACAGAGAGAGTAGAGGCGCGGCGCGGTGCTGCGAGGAGAGGAGAGGCGCGGCGCGGTGCTGCGAGGAGAGGAGAGGCGCGGCGGTGCTGCGAGGAGAGGAGATGCGCGGCGGTGTTACGAAGTCACGAAGAGGAGAGACGCTTGGAGGTTTTAACTTTTGATTTTTTAGCTTCTTCTTCTTCCAATTTCCAACCCTAATTTTGTTATTAATATCAAATTAGGGTTGGGTTACTCTTATTTTATCTTAATTTCGTATGGGCCCATCCAATTTGGGCTCAAAACCTGTAAATTGAACATCAATTTTACTATGTACGCCTCACGTACGCCTAAGCGTATTTTCGCCGCCTCTGCGCACCGAGGCGCACCGAGGCTGTCGGTGAGGCTTGCGTTTGGCTTTTCCGGGTGGAGGCGGTCGCCCCGGGGCGTTTTCCGGCCGCCTCGTCCTGAGGCGGCCGCCTCCGGCGAATTTCACAACAGTGATTCTGGTGAAGATTGCATTTAAATCAAAGAACATAAATGTGTTTGTTCTACCACAAATGATAGCATTAGAAAAATAAGAAACAGATGGTAGGTAACTCATGCTCACCGACCTGTGCCAAATCCTGGTATCCGACCCTGCAGACCGCTCACAGCAGACATAACTGTGAACAAGAATCGTGTCAGTAGATTATAACTGCCAAAGAACTAAATTCATTTCATGTAATTCTTCTGCTCTTGCACATAATCAATCAGCAATATGTAATATAACAAGTTGAAATTTTCCTTTGGAAAATGTAATAGAAGTTCAGAACAATACAAAATACACCAACAAGAAATGCAAATGCAACCCTCCGGCCTTCAAAAGATGAGAAGTGTGCTTGCTTTGCAGTACATCTGATGAATAATTACCTAAATCCACAGCAGTCTAGCATGAACATGCTTGAGATAAAAAATGCTTCAATTCAGAGGAGTTAATTGTATAGAGATGAACCAACATCCAGCATTCAATTCAACAATGGATACTAAACTGACATCTAACTTGTGACAAAAATACTAAAGGGGAGCACCTCATTCAAGGGCGCAGCATTTAGTTCACGTAACTTTTTAACTATTACCAACACAAAATCGTCAAAGAAAGCAACTCTCTGGAGTCTTAACAATACAGAAATTAAGGAACCATGTATACCTGAGATAGCTGGCGTAAGAATACCATCCCCTATAATCATAGAAGTCCCCATAAGAACGAGCAGTAAGAGAAGTTTCTTCAAATAAGCCTTATGCTCCAATGCCTCCTTTATGTTCAAAGCTCTCTCCAGTTCTTGAGAGGGTAACTTGAGCTTGAAACTCGAAATTTGTTCATCAGCTGGCTGACGATTTGGAAGAAGATTAACATCTGCATACCTGCATATTAATGAGTATAATGCAAATGTTCCACCTGTCATTGGATTAATATGAGGTATCAATATTTTGAATTGGCCAAATTAGTAAAGGGATGCTATAGTTTTCCAGAAATGATCTTGTACCTTCCCCGCTATCATTTGCCTTCAGCACGACGAAGACATATTTTGCTAATGGAATGAGAGCAATTGTGTAGAGTACTAGCGACAAGGTCCCCAAGACATCGACATCTGAAGTGATAGGCACCTTGCTGAATACGTCAGAGAAAACGTAGAGAGGACTAGTGCCCATATCACCGTATACAACACCAAGTGTTTGAAATGCCAATGCCAAAGTTCTCCAAAGAGAATCATCCTGCATTAGTAAAGTCTAGTTGTGAAACTACAAGATGTGATATTTTTACCCGGCCTAGCTTGAAGTTGAAGCATAATGCTCCGAGATATGTCAATTGTCAAGTGATAATCCAGACAAAAGTTATGCAATCAAAAGTTTGAGGACTACAGTGAATTAGGTCACCAAATTCTGCAAGTTCA
The DNA here is from genome assembly GCA_036937905.1 of Salvia rosmarinus. Lineage (NCBI taxonomy): Eukaryota > Viridiplantae > Streptophyta > Magnoliopsida > Lamiales > Lamiaceae > Salvia > Salvia rosmarinus. The sequence continues at coordinate 52,214,872 of CM072823.1, read as the reverse complement.
ACATGTATGTAATAGCAAATTCTGCGAAAAGAAGAAGACAATGAAAGGGAAGAGTGATGCTCGATTGAATGCATCAGCAAAACGCTAGCTCTCACTAGTGTTTGAAGCATATAACTACAAAGATCAATCACTAGCAAAAGTTTTTCATAATCATAGCAAGTATACATGGTAAAATATATCCTAGAAGAAAACATCAAGTAATTTCTAGCAGCTTTTTATTAAGAAAGTGAAACTAATAGACAACAGGTGCTTATAAACCCCAATATAGAGAAGAGAAAAATTTCAGGCACACACACACACACAACTACTTATGTCTTGAGCCACAGCAACTAAGAGAAAGAAAAGAGCAATCAACAGAAACTCTTCCACCAGAAGATCAACATCTCAACAGCGGAAAATCAACGAAGACTAAAAAAGGCGGTGAAATTTTGTCAAATATCATATTTCTCACAAACCTTGTTATGGTGGCCATGAGAGCGGGCGATCTTCATGGCTTCAACATCAAAGGAATCAACTCTCCTGGGCTTCTTAATCAGCCTTTTTCTCACAGTCCCATATCCTTCTCTCCCTTCCTCATCGCCAATCAATGACCACGGCGGCGACTCTGAGTCCACCTCACTCCCGTCCACCCACCGCCTCGACTCCCCGCCGCCGCCGCTGCCGCCGCCACTGGCGCTGCTACCTAACAACCTCACGCTGCTCTCTTCAATCCCATCACCTTCCATTTGCTCTCCTCAGCCTTCGGTCTTATCACGAAATCGGCAATTGACTCCTCAAAAACGATTCCGTGAATCAACAATTAAATTTCCCACCAATCTCAAGAAAATATAGTATTATAATCTAAACCATTCATGGAAAAAAAGTGTCCGGGCTTTAGAGTGAGATAAGTTTTTATTTTTAGAAGGTATAAAAACTATCATGTGCGATTCTGTCGCCGGTTCTTAAAACTTTCAGACAATACCCAATGCAAGATTTTATATTTTCCGGGAAAGAACAATTATTTAATGTATTATTGGCCTAGTGTGGCAACTCACTCTCTTACACAAAAATTGAGATTATAAATTTGCCAAGAGACTAGACGACAATAATCTGACCTCAGATAATATTAAACAATCACGGCAAAGCAACCCCATTTTATTCACCCTTCATCCCAAAAGTGAGTCGATATCATTACTTAAGATGTTCTCCCACCATACCCTTACCCATCCTAAACATCAAATAAAATATATATCAAAGAAAATCAATAATACATACTCACACACTTTATTCGGAATCATACTGATATACTCTTCGATTGAGTATATAGATTCCAATTTGTACACTCATCGAATTAGTACGAACTCACATTTCTACACCCTCCGAACAAATGCCGATTTAAAAAAAAAAATATTTGTTTATTTCATTACTCTATTTAATTTACTAAACGACGATGATCATCTATTTACTAATTTTTAAAATCACGATCAATTAATATATAATTATTTTAATAAAAAACAATTGATCCCTATTTATTTATTTAATTGAAAACACAATGATACTCCATTTATATAGAAGGAAAATGACAAAATTAAACTTCGCGAAGTTTTTCATAGGTACTTGGAAGTATGTGGGATTGATTAACATTTTCTGGTAATTATTATGATTTTTCTATTGAGTTTCGCAAAGGACGAATATTCTATTTTGATGCCTCTCGACGTATTTTATCCGTCTTGGAAGGGTTTGCAAAATAAACGGTGCATGTGTGTTTGGGTCATTTTTGTAATAAATGATGGGCGCTTTTCAAAGATTGTCTTTATTATTTATTACTTTGAGCGGTACATGTAATCAGGAATCCAAGATTGTCTAACCATTCACGCATTGTGTGATCCTAACTGAAGCAACAAAAATAAGATATTTCCAATGATTGGCCGAAAAACAGACCACGACTTCAACATGATGTCCAAATTAACTCCCTAGACTGCTATTTAGTGGATTCATTTAAATAGATATATAAATTAGGAATCAAACAAATAGCCTAATTCCCGTGTTCTTCTTCACTGGCTCCGTAGTTTCTTCAGTGAGCCGCCGCTTTTGATTCAATCACCTTTCTAGCAAATGAGGGCAAAGAGAACGCGGCCGAGTGGATCTGAACACAAAATCGAAAGAGCCATAAATCGTCAATGGCTAAAAAGTGAGAAAGAATGTCAATTAGTTTGAAGACGATGTTAATTGTAGTACCTCGGAATTGTAGAACCTTAATAGTCCCTTTGTTTTGGCATGACTTTCATCGGCATCTATCGGGTTGATTGGTTTCTTGAAGTCAACTGGGGGACCTTCGGTAGAACAAAGCATGAACCCAATCACACCGCTGGAAAACCATATCAACATATTGATTAGCAACAGTTGAACTGCCCGAGCTGGGGTAAAATGGTAAAGGAAATGAACAGGAAATCATGGAAGGGAGAAACAATGAGGAGAGCTGCACCATTATGTCACAGAAAATACCTTGGGTATGTCGGAACTGTGGTCCAAGCGTAATTGACGGAGCCTTTGAAGATCTGGCGGCAATTTGCAACGATATCTTCAATAATGTGCATGTGAAGCCATATGCTTTCGGCCTGAGTACACACAACACCTCCTGGTCGGAGAGCCTTGGCTACTGACGCAAAAAAGGGCTTTTCAAACAACTCCTGAGCGGGACCTGATATGTGCAGCATACGACTTTAACATTTGAATGGAATTTTTTTTAGAGGTGCTGCTAGGTAGAGTACTTTACGTCTTTACCTATTGGATCTGAAGAATCGACTATAACTGCATCATATGTTCCCTCTGGCACAGCCTTCAGGAATGCAACCCCTGGAAGGAATTAACGAAATCACAAATTCAACTAAATCTTAAGAGAAACTGTGTGTATGTTTTTGTTTTTGGGAGGGAGTGTTAAAGCAACAGATAACTGAAAGTACCATCTCCAATATGCAGTGTGACTCGGGGATCTTCAAATCCCACAGCTACATTCGGGAAAAATTGCTTAGAAACCTGTTGGGAGGGACCGGATTAATTCTATCATATTAGTTCAAGAACAATGCTCATCCACATCAACTTGAGGATCATAGAATCCATGATAAGATATGTGAATCAAAATAAAAATAGAATAGAAAATTCAGAATAACTCACATCAACAACCATCTTATCAATCTCACATATGTCTATCTTCTCAACAGAGGCATGACGTGATACTTCACGCAAGACACCACCATCTCCTCCTCCAATTACCAAAACCTACAAGAAATTCTGTTCAGACCTAATAATAAAAATAAAGTTGAAGATATATTGAAGTATTTTTTACTAACAAAGAATTGGCCTCTCAAAACTCAGCTGAAAGTGGCCTATGAAGAAAGAACACTCTGATAAATTTGATGGTTTAAGTGCTACAATAGTTTCTTTGCGCACCAATAATATTAAGAGCGCCCAGCATTTTCGTTTCATATAACCCATGAAATCAAATCCCCCTATTTAAGTTAGTAAATTATTTTATATGTTCCCCAAGTGAAAATACCTTTCTGGGGTTTGGGATTGAGCAGAGTGGGAGGTGAGTTATCATTTCTTGGTAAGCACATTCATCCCTCTCTGTAAGCTGAATTACACCGTCCAAGACAAGAACTTTCCCATATGTGGATGACTGCAGTAACATATTTGACAAGGACATTAGATTGCAATTAGCCAAAAGAAGCAGTCACTAGGCACAGCAACAAACTAATGCTAACGATGATGTATTCCACAAAGCATCAGGTACCTGGAAAACAATGACATTTTGATAATCAGATTTTCCCTGAAACAATATCTTTTCTACTTTCAGTGAGTGCGCTTCTCCTGCATGTTTTCCAGAAGAGTTGCAGTAAGGATCATATTACTACATATATCAAGAGTTCAGAGCAACTGAGGGCACATATCAAGAGTTCAGAGCAACTGAGGGCACAATATATTGTAACATAGTTAATGAAGAGTTGTCTGATCAACTTAGGAAGGCTACGGCACAAGTTAATGATGCAAAAAAAGCACATATGAAAGGCCAATAGTAATCAAGAACAGCCACAATCAACAAGCATCGTGAATCGAAGTTATATGCATTTGCATTTCTCTGCTGTAAACCATAAAGAAACACCCAACTCAAGCTGAAAAATAACAGGCACACTGACTGAATCATATCAAATTTCAGTTACATACACTTTGTATTTTTGCTTCCGCAAACATTTTTTTACGTTTCTCCTCCTAGATTAAATCGAGTACTAAATTAGAACAACATAACAAAAAAGCCTAGTTGGTACAGCAATGTATAAACCAAAATTATTGAACAGAATCTGTCTCTTACTTTTATTTTATTTTTTTTTGTGGGGAGGGGTTAAGGAAAGGGAGTTATTCTCTTGATTCTTTGAGCACTGGCATTATTAAAGGAAAAAACATGCCGCAGAGTAGCAAGAATATTAGTGCAAGAACATATTCCAATCAGATACTTAGAAAACAAGCGTCACAGAGACTTCAGCAAAACTTCCATCTAAGATAATATATTCTATTGCCATTCATAAGCAGTGTATAAATCAAATCGTGTATGTGTGTGCGCGCGCGCATATTCCTGAAACCCCTGCCTCGAATCAAAATCTGATAGAGAAAACAGCCAACCATCTAAACTCCAACTTCCATCAGAGTCATCCAGAAGACAATTGAACATATATGCACAGACCAGATTATGAACCACCAAAGAAAAATTGAGATGAAAACTTAACATATGCGTCGCAGAAACGAAAAAAATACACACAAACAAAGAAGAAAATCATAAACACGGATGAATGGGCAGTCAAAAACAAGTTAATAACAAAATCACCTGGCCACATTGGGCTAATCTCGGAGAACCACCCCGGGATAACAGACGACATGCACTCGGGCAGCTCCACTGCGGCGCCGTTATTCACTTCCATCTCCACTGAAACGCCGCCGTTCATCTCCTCCTCCTCGCGCGGTCTCTTCAACGGCAATTCACCCGAATATTGAGACGCCGCCTCTGCCATACGCTCAGCTCCTCTGGCTATATACTAGAGGATATGGAGTGTATCTCTCTATATGTGTATCAGTTTATGTACATGTTCACGCAGTTGAGTGTGCGAGTGCGTGAGAACTTATTGAGAGAAGAACTGCTTAGGAAAGACGCGCCGGTGGCTTTCTGCTTGAGTGACCTAATATACCATAATTCCTTCCTCTGTTTTCATTTTTATTTTTTATTTTTCCTTACAAAAGTGAAAATATCTTCCCCACCCCTTCGATAAAGGTTGCTAGTGTTTCCTTTCAGATATTTTTATGCCTTTTCTAATAATTTAATCCATTTAATTTAATTTACACTAACCAGTTCGTTTAGTTTAATTATATTAGGGGCGTTTACTTTTAAGGATAATTATTATGAAGGATTGATTTTTTGAAGGATTAAATGGATGATAGGATAATTTTTATCTATCAATCTTTTGTTTATTGCAAAGGATTATTGGAAGATAAAAATTGGGATAAAAATACTCAAGTATTTACTATGGTTGATTAAATGTGGATTAAATCCAATTGACCAAAGTATCCTTCTAGTTTTAAAATAAGATTAATAAACTCATAGCGCATTTTTCAAATAAGATTAAATAAATAAACCATGTACGGGATAAACTCATTGCCTATTTCTTAAATAAAATTAATTTGTGTCGAAATAAATAACTTTTTGAGATATTTTTTAATATATAATATAAGAATATACAAATGAAATTAATTTGTGCCGAGAGCTCTGCGGCTCCTCTTTCACTTATGCAATACAACTACAAATGAAATGTGAAAGGCGTAGAGGTGATTGGCCGAGGACAAATTAAAGGGTTTATTGGTAATTACATAAATAACTATTTTTCTTGATATCTCTAATCCAACCCATTTTAATAGGATTAAAGTCAATGAAAAATATTGCAAGGGTTAAAAATAATCAAGGGTTTTGGGTTATCCCATAATATTAATCATTCAAAGTAAATATTAGGTTATGTTGGATTAATTTTATTTATCCAGCCTAATCCTTAAAAGAAAATGGTACCATTTAGCATGACAGTGAGGATTATCTTATTTTCGGCTCATAATCTCGAAGTAATCAAATCTTTTTTATTCAATTTTTTTGTGTCTTCATATCTATTCGAATTTACATTTTTATCCCGTGATAAACAAAATCAAAATTAAATGAGTTCGGAATAAATTGGCAACATAAAATCTACAAATTTTGCACATAAATACGCATTAATTTCCAAAGTGATGTATTTTAAAGTGCTATTAGATTGAACAAAAATCTCAACTTTTGTTTTGTTAAAAATGAAATAAAAGGTTGAGAAAAATAATGATTGTGCTATTATTATTGTCAGACATAGTATTACATTTAATTACACTCGTGGGATTGGGAAGAAAGACATCCCAAATCCCATGGAGATCTATGATGTTGTGGCTTTTGATTAGGGTTTCTCGCAGAGGGTCAATATTGTAATTTGAGTAGTGGGGTCCATCGCGGATATCTATGTTTCCGTCTCGTTCTTTTGTGTTTGTAACTTTGTATGTGGGGTTAATTATTTCCCTTTCTGTCAATCATTAAAAGAATAATCATTTTACTTGACAAAAGGTAAATACTAATCAGAGAAGTAAAAGTATATAAATTCTAACTAATTTTTATTATAAAGACTAATTTCTTTAGGCTTTGTTAGATAGAACAGATAAGATATATCAAAATAGATAGGATACAATTGTATCTAATTGTTTGATGGTAAGATATAAAATAGAGATTACATACATTATTTGTTTCGTACATTAGTTCAAAATCTAGATTAAACAATAAATTTATAATTATATCCTTACGATCTATTAAAAAAACAATTATATCCCAAAAGACAAATCATTGTCACAACCTAGCAACCTATAACGATAAGAAGAGTTTTCAAGAACTTAAGGCAAAACTCAATTTGGGGATATTCTGGTCCAATACATCTTTAGTCCACTGTTCATGTTTGCGAAATCAGCATATCAGACGTGTTCAACCTACTAAAATTTTGATGGATTGATGAATCTAATATGTGAATGTCTTGAGATTTATAAAAGCGATAAAAACACCTGGGCTTTTACGTGGTTCGATCGTTAATGAGATCTACGCCGGAGAATGGTTCCTCAATACTTTTACTAGAGCTTTTAAATGCAGTATTGGTTACTGACCTTTGTATTGATAAATTGCTAACCCTTCTAACATCGCTTTTCCTTCTATTTATACGACTTTTTTGCCACGAGTAGCGCCCGACCTCTCCATTGGTCGTGGTGTGACTCTTCCTCTGGCGTGCTCTCCATTGGCGGGCCCGGGACCGTTAGTCTTCGTCGCGCCACGTGGAGGTGGCGCACGACCTGGTTACAGGCGTCCTTCCATCGGTAAGGCGGCGGTTCTGGAGGCTGGGGCTTGAGCGATGATTAAGGCTCGACTTGGGCTCGGCCGCGTGGGCTGCTATCAATGTTAGGCCCAGGCTCGCTTGGGCTGTTAGTGGGCCCATTCGGTTGGGCTATATCCCATCATAGCCACGAATAGCCGAGACGGCGAGGCCGAGGTGGAGTGAAGGCAGTGACCGCCGGGGTGAGGTGTGGCTTGGTGAAGTTGTTTCTTGGATGTGAGGGTCTTCGTGCCGATCCGAGTTGGGTTGTTTATTGTCCGCCGCTCGGAGAAAGATGTGGCACCGATGGAAGTCAAGTCCGACACGGATAACGCGCTCTGCGTTGGTTATGCCGAGTGCGGTCTGTAGTGGTATTACTCTGTGGTGGCTCCGGTGTTCGACACGAGCGACCGCCTTTTTCGGGATGCCGTGGTGTGTCTCGGGCCGCGCGACTCTGCGGCTGGTTGGCGAGGTCCGATCTGCTGGCCGAGGTCCGATCTGGTTGACCGAGGTCCGATCTGGTTGGCGAGGTCCGATCTGGATTCCTTGACATTTTGGGGAGGACGGGGTGCGACTGGCGCGCCGCCATCTAGAGGACGCCGGGTCCGTATGATGATTGCTAGGTCGATCGGCGGCCGTCCTATCTGGCGTCGTCGACGCGCGAGCGCGGTAGTTAGGCGCTCGAGCAGCGTGTGCGCGTGTGCCACGTCCAATCACGTGTGAGCACATGTTGAATTTGAAGCGGCGATTTGCGGCGCCTAGTCTTATAAATAGGCGCAAAGAGGCAACTGCTCACTTTCTCCTTCGACGCTTAACAATTCGAGAGAATTTGTGAGAGATTTTCCGAGCCCGACATTTGAAGTAGCCGTTTACTCGCCTAAAAGTAAGTATGTTTTCTTCATCTTCTTCGCGCTCGAAAGTTCTCTTTCCGCGTCGGGTTCTGGCGTGAGTTGCGGTGTAAGGGACTATATGTGCTACTGACGGGTTGGGTAGGTCTCAGAGTCCGAGTCCCAGTATTCTGCGGTATCCTCTGTATGGGATGGCACGAAGGTGGGCGCGGCGAGGTCGGTTGTCGTTGGAGGAACTCTTTGAGGTTGTGAGGAGTGCAGTTCGGGGAGGCGTGGTGGTGTCTGCCGCGTCCGGACGATAGAGGCGATGGCCCTCCGGAGGGTTTATTCTTGTCTATGTAGCGGTTTGAGGCGTGTCTTAGGTACCCTCTGTCCCCATTTACCTTAGCCTTCAAGAGTATTTCCGATCCCGTCCATCGATTGACTCAAACTCTATTAGGTCGTTGGTGGGGTGGGGCTCTCTTGTTATGGCGTTCTTGGGAGTTGACCTTCGAGGTATTGATCGCTTTTAGCGTGAAGACCATAGGAGGGTGTACTATCCGTCACCCCGCTGAAATTTAAGGTGGCCGTCCTCCAGGTGTCCCGTTGGCGTAATAGGTATTTCTTTCTGCGGGTGCGGCGTAGGGTATGAGTGGGGTATCGACCTGTGGTGGACCCGAAAATCAAGCCCTTGGGCCGTATGGAGAATCGTTGAGCAACGTTGGTGAGGTCTTATCCATAAGTTACAGGGACGATCCGAAGAAGAAGCCGGTGTTGTTTTCAAGTTGGAGCGTCGGGTCCGGACAGACGGGGGTGAGGCATCCCTTTTCTTAGTCCTTATTTGTCTTATTTTGTTTGTGCTAATGTATTCTTTCTCTTCGACGCATGAGGTTGAGGATGAGGTGGGTTCACCATCACGGGCGGGGAAGCCGGCAAAGAAAAAGCGGTAATTTGGACTAGTAGGGGCCCGGCAGGGGACAACATGGGCGGTGATGAGTGGGCTGAGCCGGGTCCAGCCCGGCCGAGTCGCGCCTCGGGGCCGCCTTGAGCACCGGGTACCGCCTCAAGCTTGGTCGCATCCTCCACGAGTGCGTAAACGTAGTTTTTTTTTTTTTTTTGATTTGTTTGTATGCAATCGGTGACCGACTTGTGCATCTCCTTTTTCGTGGTGGGAGCTCTATGATGGGGCCTACGCAGCACTATTGGAGCCGCAGGTCGCCGCCAGGCTTGCAGTGAGTTCACCGGAAAGAGGCGCTGGAGCAGGATCTTGCCGCGCGAGGCGAAGCCGAGATCACGTGGCAGGCTGCTGGCGGCCGAGCCGCCAGGCTGCCGAGGCGGGAGGGTGGGCTGAGCCGCCTGAAGAAGAGCACTGGGCGCTGGAGGCCGTCAGGTCGGTCGAGTCAAGGAGGAGGGAGGCGGGCGAAGAAGGAACTCGCCGACGAGAGGAGGTGGTGGCCGACCGGGACCGTTGTTGAGGGCCTCGCCGGCCGGCTCATCGAGTCGGAGAGCTTCGTGTTTTATTGCCGATCTCGCCGCCGTCTTTGGCCGAAGGTGGTGTCGGATCACTGGGAAGGCGGCGGCGCCATGCACGATTTTGACAAGTCGAGCATGGGTGGACCGAGGTCGACCCAAGAGAGATGGACAAAGCTTACGCCGGGTGATCTACGGACCGACTCTTCCCAATCTTTGGGGCTCGGCATCCAACCTACCCTCTCGATTCTTGAGGTCGTCGCCCGGTGTAGGGTGGGCGAGGATCGCGAGCTTGGGCTCTCTGCCGAGGTCCCGGGCGGGCGAGGAGGAGGAGGCCGAGCTCGTCGGCTCAGTCGACCATGACCGAAGAGCGGAGGCAACGGAGGAGGCAGGGGGCGGCGGGGCGAGTCCGGAGGGCCGAGGTTAGTGGGCCGATTGTAATAGGTTGAATCGCCGGGTCGATGGGACCTGAGCCCTTGTAATAAATTCTTCGTATGCAATAAAGAATGTTTATCACTACGAGACTTGTGTTGTCTTTTTATTTATAGCATTCTCGCGTCTCAATACTTGGGACTCGACCATGAATTGTCGCTGTGAAAGGGTCCGGGTGCCCGGCCGAGAAGGACGAGGAGGTGCGATTTGGAGGTCGGTCTGCGAGTGACCCAGTTTTGGCCGCTATGGATCTGAGCTCGGTGTCTTCTTCCGAATCGAAGAAGTTGACCGAGGCTGATCGGAGGTGGCCGCCTCGGCCGAGAACGAGGCGAAGTTGAAGGTCGCGCAGGCGGAGTCGGGGGGTGGACATATCTGCCGACGCTATCCACGGACGTTTGATGCGGTCGAGGAACAGATTATTGACCGGGCTTCGCTTGGTTGTCGGAGGAGCATGCAGTCGAGAGGCGGTCACCGAGTGGTGGGACTACCATATCCAAGCCGACGACCGAGTCCAGAGCTTCTTGGCGGAGGGCATGGTCTTGAGGGATGAGGAGGGGCCCAACAAGAAGAAGTTGGCTGCGTCAACTCCGTGGTGAAGTTTATGGAGATGTACGACATCGTCCGAAAACGTCGCATGCCCCGGCGAGGTGGCGAGGCAACAGCGGGCTCTGCCGACCCGATCATAGAAGAACCAGCGGAGGAGGGCGGCTACTCGATCATGCCGTAGTCTTGAGGTTGATGGGTCCGGGGGCGGATTATCGAGGGATCCTCTGGGAGCGGGCGGCGACCGAGGACCTCAGGTCGGCGGGGGAGAGCTTCGGGCAGGGGGCGAGGTCGCACACACGGCCCGGTGTCCGGTCAGGGGGGTCGGGGTGTGACCTCGGGTGCGTCCCCGCCCGGATGCCCGTGCTGCGCCCGCCACCGGAGTGTCCACGGAGGCGGGTGGAGGTGACCACAGGTCGATGCTTCGTCAGGGCTGCCTCAGAGCCCGCGCCGAGCGCTTGGGGCAGGTCGTGGTGATTCCGGCCTCGTCGACTGGGTCGAAGGCACCGAGTTCGTTCCAGGCATACATCGTCGGCCTGGGGATTTTGTGGAGAATTGGTGCGACTTCGGCCGGTCTGGCGGCGGAGCCGGAAGCCCGAATGAGGCTATGTATAGTATAGGACCTTGTATGTAGATATAAATGTATTTAGACTCGTTTGAAGTGTATATTTTCCCTCGAGAGGTACAAATATAGCTTAGGACTTCGTTTTGGTCGTAAATGTATTTATATTGTATACACAAGTCGTATTTTCCCAAATAAAGGGGTATAAGCGAGCTCTGAAGCCGGTTGTCTTGTATATGGCTTGGTACTTTGTTTGTAGTCGTTAATGCATTTAGACTTAGTCGAGGGTGCATATCTTCCCAAATAAAGGGGTATGAGTTGGCGAGATCGGTGCGGATGTCGCGTGCGTGTGAACGTCCAACTTAATGGGTAATCTGTATGCTTTGCATGTGGGCGTCCAACTTAATGGGTGTCTGTATGCTTTGCATGTGAGCGTCCAACTTAATGGGTGTCTGTATGCTGGTGTAGGCGTCGAACTTAATGGGTAATCAGACGCTTACCCTACTTGGTGGGATTTTCATCTTCGTAAGGCGTCCCTTGTGAAGGTTTAGATGTGGTATATCCGAATGAATGTTCACATAGATGTAAGGCGTAGCAGTGAAATACTCATTAGAAAACAAGCGTTTTATTAAACAAGTAAACAACATCGCATATCGATCAAAACAATAGGAAGGCTAACATGTCGCCGATCTAAAATCAAAGCTATGTAAAATACCTCCTTAGATGAGTTATGTGCGAGTTAGGGAATAAGTGCCCACGGACAAGTGGGCGACTTGTAGGCCCTTTGCCGAGGTCCCGTGAGCGGTAGGGTCCTTCCATGTCGGATCAAGCTTGTTAAGGCGCTCGGCTCGGCTTGCTTCATTATTAGTAGGGCGAGGTCGCCACTTGGAGTGCGGAGGCCTTCACTCTTTTGTTGTAGTAGCGTGCGACACGGCTCTTGTGCAACCCGTTTATGAGCGAGCTCTCGCCTCCCGAGGCGTCGAGGTTGGCCCGCAGGTCTTCCCGTTCGGCACCGGTCGAGTGGAGTCGCGAGGGCTTGCGCGCCGATCTCGGCCGGTATGGCGGCCTCGGTACCGTAGACCCGGTGAAAGGGTTTCCGTCGGCGTCCGTGGTGTGGTCTGTGGGACCCGAGGACTTGAGGAGATTTTCAGCCCGATCGCTTTAGCTCGGTCCGGCCTTTTCTTCAATCCTTGCACGATCGTGCGGTTCGTCACCGGTCGACCATTCGCTTGCGGGTGTGCGGCCGGGTGAAGCGTTGATCGATCTGAAGCTCTTCGCACCATTCCTTGAAGTTTTGTCGACGAACTGGGTGCCATTGTCGAGACCGGGATGTGCGGGATCCGAGCGGCGGACTATATTTTTCCACACAAAGCTTGAATCATACGCTCGTGAGGCTCGAAAGTGGCTCGGCCTCGACCCGTTTGTGAAGTAGTCTATGGCTACGACTAAATATCGGTGACACGGTGCTCGGTCCGAATGGGCCAACGATGTCGATCCCCCACCGCATGAAAGGCCACGGACTCTGCGGTACGCTCAAGTCGATCTGAGGCGCTTTTGGTATGGAGTGGATCGGCACTTTGGGCACTTCTTGGCGAGCTCGGCGAGTCTTGCGAGGTGGGCGATGAGTATCCCGACCTCGTGTCTTCTTGAAAGTGCTCGCGACCCGATGTGGCTTCCAAGACCACCGGTGAATTTCGTAGAGCACATAGTCGGCTTCTTCGGCCGGGCATCTCGGGAGGGTTGAAGGTAAGACTTCCGGTGAGTCGCCCTCATGCATGAGATACTTACGGGATTTTGCCATCATCTTTTTGGCTTCGAGCCGATCTGAAGGTAGTCGCGTGTTCGGTGTAGGCCTTGGGAGACATCAATTCGGCTCTATCTCGGTGATGATGCCGGCGTGGGACTCCGCTATGCTTACAGAACGGACCTCCTCCGGTGGACTTGTTGACGACGCCGCTAGCTTCGAGGGCGTCGGCCATTATTTTCCCTCGGGATTCGGTGGATCTTGAAGTACACGAGCGAGGTCAACATCTCCTTTGCCTTCTCGAGATATTGTTTCATTCGGTCCTCGCGGCCTCGTATTTGCTAACACACCGTTCACGACGACACGGGAATCGCCAAGATCGGATCTCATCCACCCTTAGCTCCTTAGCGGCCTTGAGTCCGGAGATTAGGGCCTCATACTCCACCTCGTTGTTGGTGGTCGGGAAGGTAGCGGGGTCGTGGGTGACTTCACCTTATCTGGGCCGAGGAGAAGAATGCAGCTCATTGCCGCTTTGCCTGAGCTCGATCACGTACATCGCGCCGCAACCATCGGTGGGTGAGGTCCGGTTTCTGCGTGCGGGCGGGGTGACCGAGGTGGGCGTTGGAGGAGCTAATCTTAGCGGTCGAGGCAGGGCTCGATAAACTTGGCTTGCGAAATCGGCGAGCTTGCCGCTTTTATGGCGGTGCGGGGAGTCGAGATATCGTGCTCGCCAAGCTCAGGCCCACTGGCTGTTCGTCCGGATGACTCGGGTTTTGACAAGACTTGCCTCGGGGTAGGTCGGTCGGTACACAGATGGAGTGAGCTGAAAGTAGGGTCGGGCCGCCGTCTTAGCATTCACGGTGCCGATGTTACCTTTTGAGGCCGGCATACCTTGTCTGGGTCCTTTGAGTGCTCGGTGATGAAGTAGATAGGAAGGCTGCCGTCAGGCCTCGTCCCCGCACCAAGATGCCGCCTGATTGCCTCGTCAGGGGTCGCCAAGTACAAGGAGAGGAGTTCGCCTCTTTTGGGGCGGTCGAGGTGGGCGGTCGGCGAGTCTCCTTCACCGTGTGTGAAGGCGGTGGTGCTCTTCCGCCATGCACAGTCAGGGCCCTCCTCAAGATTTTAAAGAAGGGCTGCTTCTCGGCGGCCGGAGAGGAACTTCTTGAGGCGGCCGGCACCCGTAAGTTTGTGGATCTCATGAATGGTTTTGGCACTTGCATGTCGAGCACCGTCTTTACCTTGGTGGGGTTCGCCTTCAAGCCTTCTTGGGAAACCCAACACCCAAAAATTTCCCGTTTTACCATGAAAGTGCATTTTGGGGTTAAGTTTGAGGTTGGCCGACACGAGGAGTCGGAGGATGGTCTTGGGGTCGTCGGTAGCAGCTCTCCGTTTTCGACTTTGACTACTATGTCGTCGGCGTAGACCTCGGCGATCTCCCAATGTGGTCTTTGAATGTTGCATCCACCATCCTCTGGTAAGTGGCCCGGCGTTCTTGAGGCCGAAGGGCGTCTTCGATGTGAAGACGAAGTCGGTGATGAATGCGATCTTTGGTGCATCCTCCGGGCTCATCGAGTTGGTGGTACCCTTGTATAGATCCGAGTGAACATTTCGTGGCCCACCAAGGCCTCCACCTTCTTGTAAATATCGTGGAGGGTAGCAATCTTTAGGCGATGCTTGTTGAGGTCGGTATAATCGGCGACACGCGCCCCTCCTCCGCGCTTCGGACCACGATTGGATTAGCCATCCAGTCGGATATTTGACCTCGAACAAGATCTTGGCCTTGAAGTTGAGTCACCTCGTCCCTAATGACTGGCTGCGCTCCGCCGAATATCCTTTTCTTGCCGGATGGCTTGGTGGCGGGTCGATGTTGAGGCGGTGAGTTATGAGCTCGGGTGACACCCCGTCATATCGGCGGGGACCAAGCAAACACGTCCTATATTCTCTCGAAGTCGTATGGCGTCTTGGCGGATGTCCGGGGCCACAGGTGCCGACACGGATGACCTCGAGGATCGTCGTCGTATAGTTGGAGGTCTCGGTCGGTCGTCCGGGTGTCGACCTCAGGGGCTCGGTAATTGCTATGCACAGGCGAGGCCGCGTCTTGAGTTGAGAGCCGTGGGCATTCTTTTCTGACCGTTTGGTCCCCTGGATCTTTGAGCACTCCACCGGGTGGGAATCTTCACGGTGAGGTGGTAGGCCAAGCAGACGGCCTGGTGGCGTCTGCCCAATCTCTCAGGGATAATGTTATGCGGAGGGGCCGGACTAGGAAGAACCGGATGGCCACGTGACCGACACAGGAGCCCGCCTACGGTGGCCGGAAGGGTAATGACCCTCCGGTGGGCTAACTTCTTGAGTGAAGCTCCGTGGCGGGGGCGCGGGAAGCACCAATGCCTCCGACCTCAAGCTTATCCAGACAGCTCACGGAAGATGATCTTGACGGAGGCCCCAATGTCGATATAGACCCGTGGGCGTTTTGTTGCCCACGCGCACTTTGTATGGTGATGGCGTCTGATGCGGCATGATCTTGGGCACGGGTCTCCTTGGAGAACGTTATGTTCTCGCCATCCGAGTCGCTTGTTCTTGACTCTTGAGGGCGGTCTCGGGCATCGTTCTTGAGGGCGACCTCGTCGTCCCGAGGGCAATCGGTAACAACATAGACCTGCTCCATAGCGTTGGGACCTTCGTCCTCGTCGTCTTGGGTTGGAGTCGCCCGGGGGTCGGCCCTTGATTATTCTTAGCCCTCCATTCCTTCAACTTCGCTCTTGGACCAGGCTCGTCAGAGGTACTTTTGAGGCCCGCCTTTAACGAGCTCGTCGATCTGTGAGCCGAGTTTCTGCGATCCTCGGTATCGTGACCATACCCTTGGTGATAGTCGCAATACTAATCGGTGGACCTCTTCTTGGATCCACTTTCATAGGGCGGGCTTGGGAAGAGCTCGGCGTGGGCTCGAATATTTCCGCCTTGATTTGAGCGGGGCTCTGCGGCAGGGTTGGGCGAGTCAGAGCTGAACTCCGTGACCTCTCTTGATTCGGTCGGCGCCTGCGATCTGCGCCTCGACTTGATCGTCCGGCTTTTTTCTTTCGGACTTCTGCTCGTCCCAGATTTCCCGCTTCTTCCGATCCGACTCGTCTCCCTTGACAAAGTTGTCCACCAGGTTCCAAAGCTTACTCGCCGTCTTTGGTTTCTCCCTGGTGATTTCTTTGTTCAGCGCGCCGGGTCGGATCCGTTCTGAGCGCGTTGATGATGTAGAGATCGTTCTTTGTCGTCGATTTTGAGCGACTCTTTGATGAACCTCGAGGCGAGTTTGACATCGTCTCGTCCCGCCTAGCGGATTGTGAAATAGGTCGGAGGAAGGCTGCTGGGCGTCTTCCGATAAAGCGCCACTGAATCGATCCACGAGGTCCCGGAAGCGAGTATCTTTGTTACGGCGGGCGAGGTGAACCAACGCCGTGCGTTGGAGATCAGCACCTCGGGGAAGATTTTACACATGTGAAAATCTTCCATTCCTTGATTCGCCATGTTGGTGGTGTGGCGAAAAGGAAGTCGGAGGGGTCTCGAGGCCATCGTGAGCGCAATGTTGGGTGCCGATGCGGGGCGGGGCGTGTCTAGGATCTCCACGGAGAAAGGGAGATGATTCTCCGTGCCGGTCGAACCCCGGAGATCGTTGCCGTCTCTTTACGGAGGGTGGGGATCGATAGCGGCGCCTCGTCCTCCGGGGGAGTTCGACTCGCCTTCTTCCCTTCTGTTTCGCTCGACTCTCCGGGTCGGCATGGCGAGGTGGAGGCGGTGCGCGCGAATGGCGGGGGCGGCTGGTGGCGGCTCGCCCGCGGTGGCGGCTCCGCGAATGAGGTCGGCTCGGCGCGGTGGCGGCTCCGCTGCGTCGAGCGCGATCGCGTTCTCTGCTATCACGCCGAGGTGGCTGATTCCGGATGGGGAGGCGGCCTCGGGGCCGTGGTATTGATCAGGGGCCTAGAGGACCCGCCTTTGGTCCTCTGGTTGAGGAAGCTTTGGAATTGGCGAGATTGGCGTGGAGGAACTCGCTCACAGCTCGGCCGAGGACCTCGTGGGACGAATGAGCTGTTGCTCGTCCTCATTGAGGTCGACATCTTCCCTACGTTGGGGCGCGGTCACGAGGGTGTATGGAAGAGTTTACCATGTTGCCCTCGTGAGTGGGCGCTCGTGGCGTCCGCGATCTCCTTTCCATGACGGTGACCACCACTGGTTGTCCTCGGCCGGTTGTTGCCGGCGTGGGCGGCGGTTGTGCGTGTTCTTGCCATTTAGTTGTAGAGAAGCGAAGCTTTCTTGTTGATGTTCCCACAGACGGCGTCGATGATGAATCTAGCTATGTGAATGCGAGATTTATAGAAAGCAATAAAGAACACCGAGCTTTTCGTGGTTCGATCGTTAATGAGATCTACGTCCACGAGAATGGTTCCTCAATACTTTTACTAGAGCTTTTAAATGCAGTATTGGTTCTGAGCCTTTGTATTCGATAAATTGCTAACCCTTCTAACATCGGTTTCCTTCTATTTATCTGACTTGACTTTGCCCTAAAGCGCCCGACCTCTCCATTGGTGGTGGTGTGACTCTTCCTCCGGCGTGCTCTCCATTGGCGGGCCGGACCGTTAAATCTTCGTGCGCCACGTGGAGGTGGCGCCGACCTGGTTACAGGGGCGTCCTCTCCGTTGGCGGCGGCGGTTGGAGGCTGGGGCTTGAGCGATGATTAAGGCTTGACTTGGGCTCGACCGCGTGGGCTGCTATCAATGTTAGGCCCGGCTGCTTGGGCACATTAGTGGGCCCATTCGGTTGGGCTATATCCCATCATGGATCAATGTGATAGTATACGAATTGCAGTGATGGAAGTTACGCCGCAAACAAGTCAAACGCTCAATATACAAAACAATTTACACATATTGATTTTGTGATAATCAAAGACTTCTAGCTTGTTCAATGAATAACCCAAACAAACATAAAGAAAGATTGGGTAATAAGCTCTTTATGTATAATGATACAACTGAACTATTGTATTTTTTACTCAATGGTCACTTGGCTCTTCAAGAGACAGTACAAACACATTGATGCACTACAGATCCATGAATCTGGTTGTCTGATTATTCGTTGTTGTTTCAATCTTAGTAAATGTTTGGATAATTAATGGAGAAAATGCTAGACTATCAACGGAAAAGTTTAGCTCGAAAATAAACATTTTCCTCGGATAGTCTAACATTTCCTCCATTATCCAAACATTTCTTCATAACAGTCTAACATTTCTTCATTATTCAAACATTTCCCCTCATAGTCTAACTTTTCCCATTTTCCATACCTTTCCCCTAGTATTCTAACTTTTCTTGCATATCGTATTATATATGATTATTTTATTTTATAATTATAATATAATTATTTTAAGTTAAAATTATTAAAATAAATTTAAATTATTAGGAAAAAATTGAAAAGCTAAAGAAGTACAAATGAACATACAATAAAAAAATATGACAACAATTCGAATTTGGGAAAAATGATAATGTCGTATAGTTTGCCTACTTCAAAGAGGATAATTTTGTCTTCAATATTCCTAATATGTAGTACTGTTGTGGTAAGAAGAACATATCATAGGGTATGGATAGGTTGTATATAACAAAGAGGAACAGTAAAAAATCAGAAGGCGTGTGTGTGTGTTGGCTAGTGGTAGAGTGGTTAATGTCCAGAAGCGCTAAATGTCTTGGTTCGAGTCCACCGTGATCATCGCTTAAAATTTACGTATTAATTGACAAAAAAAAATCAGAAGGCTTGAAACAAATGAGTTAGTAATATATGATACCAAAAGATAGTTAACGGCATTTATGTTTGCTATCTACGTTTTATCTTAACTATTAAACAAAAAACAAAGCCTTAATAAATAAATAAAAAAGAAGAAGCAAAGAATAAAAACTAATGCAATTACAATAGTGTTATCACATCGTGTCTCTCTTGAGCGCCTCCATCTGTGCCTCCCACCACCACCGAGCAGGCTGCCAACTCAATACAGTCGCGTTGGCGCCTCATGCAGCACTGCACACGCCCCTACCACTACTATTGCCCCATCCTCTCAAGTGGTGATGCCCTCCCTATATACTGGAAAAGAACGCCGTCGGGAACTGTTGCTCGTCGTCGACCGTCGGCCACGAGGTAGCCGCGAAGCTTGGACAAGCTCGACGCCTGGGCAAAGCGCGATTGGTAGTGGCTGAACTCATCGCGTGATAGAACAATATGACCATCATGCGAAATACGAAGGTTTGCGCAATCAAGAGAATTCACAATTTCACGTCATCACGTGAACCTTAAAATTTCGCACAAATATGAACCTTGACACTTGCTTTCATTATGTTTCACAAAAAGGAGTGGTTGTTGCTGCTATTTCGGCTCAATTTCGCACAAATATGAACCTTGTGTTATTGGCTTCATTCTTGAAGGCGACATTGTGGTGAATGTGTTGACAACGACGACGACGTTGTGGCGCGCCGGAGGTGCGATGATGAAATGTTTGAGAGTATTGTAGACACGAAAGGGTGAGAGTGGGGGTCTTCTGATATATATTTTTTAAAATATTAGGGATATTTTGAAAAAATGTTAGAATTTATATGTTTTTAAAGTTCTGATGGGATGTTTTTTGAAGTCATGGCTGCTGTTTATTTTTTGTTAAGGCTGTTTTGTTTTGGCCACTTTTCCTTTTCCGCTATCCCCGTAATTTCTATAGTAATTATGTTATTTGGTAAAGTGATTGATTGAGTGTTGTTTTTCTCCAACGTTATCAGCTTTGCGCGGTCTTTTCTTTCTATATTTTTTTCGTATTTTATATGTATGTTCATTTATTGCAAATTTAATTTATTAAAGTATAAATAAATATTAATAAACTTTAGTTAGGAGTTTAATTAGAATTTAATTAATATTTAATATTAATTGTGGATGTTCACACAGTGCAGACGGGCTCAATGGGATCCGTTAAGCAATGGATTTATCTAAATAAAAATCGAGATGATTTGTCTGATTTGATCGAATAATTTGGTTATACGAAATTTATCCGCTAAATTATCAACCACTAACAATGATTAGTGAGCATATATATAAATTCTCTACCAACATCAATCAATATATTTCTTTCTACTTGATGGGATATGGCCAACCGCTTGCGCCCACCGACAAGTCCAAACAAATGGGGTCGACGTTAGTGGAGGCCACGGTTAAGCCAAGTCCACCTTCAACCCCAAGCGGCCTCCAAACCCTCGTCGGTGAGGCTAAGAGTCCCATGGCGCAAGACTAAGAGTCTCTATGGGCAGAGAATCAGTCCCTACATACAGCTAAGAGTCCCTACATGGGAGATCGGTTCCGCTGCGCAGGCCATCACATATGTATAAATAGGAGTTAGATCGAAGGTAGAATGGTTAGCAACTTATTGAATCTAAGAGCTTGTAACTTCATTCAACGTAATCAAATCATAGTGAAAGTATTGAGGAATCACTCCTCCGTGGACGTAGATCTCATTAACGGTCGAACCACGTAAAACCTTGGTGTTCTTTCTTGTTTACATAAATCTTGCATACTAACATATACCGATTTATCATTGGTGCCGTCAGGGGAAGCGAACAAAAAGCTTCGTTTTCTACAAATTAATGGCAAGGACACGCAAATGACCGCCGTCGATCTTGGCAACAATCATGGCGAGGATGACCGGTGGTCACTTTCGGCCGCGAAAGAGATTGCGAGCGCCACAAGGTCACACACGAGGGATACATGGAAAATATTCCATACACCCTTAGGACCGCCTCCCAAACGAAGAGGAAGATGCCGACCTCAGCGAGGACGAGCAGACGATTCGTTCGTCCACGAGGTCTCGGCCGGCCGTGATCGAATTCCTCAACGCCAACTCGCCAATTCAAAGCTTCTCAACCAGAGGACAAGAGGCGGGCCCCTCAAGAGCCCCGAGCTGGCCGCCACGAGCACCGAGGTCGTTCCACTCCGAAAGCGACCAGTTCGCCTCGGCGTGATAGCGAGAACGTGCACGGCCCCCGACGTCCGGCCGATCACCGCGCCGAGCCGCCACCACCATTCGCCCGCGCCATCCGCGGAGCCGCTCTCCACCTCGGCATGCCGCCCGAGGCCGGCGATGCAAAGAGAGAGAGGAAAGGCGGGCGAACTCCCCTCGGAGAGCGATAGACGCCATTATCGGTCTCCCACCCTCCAAAGAGATGGCAACGATCTCCAGGGTTGGCCGGACCGGAAGAATCATCTCTTTTCTCCGAGAGATTACGGACACGCCGCCCAGTGATATAGGGCACTTCCAACATCGCCGCCTCTGACGCGCGGGGACCCATCCGACTTCCTTTTAGCCTACACTACTAACATGGCGAATCGAGGAATGGAAGATTTTCATATGTGCAAGATCTTCCCAGAGGTGTCGATCTCCAACGCCGATATTGGTTCACCTCGCTCATGAAAATAGCATACTGCTTCCGGGATCTCATGGATCGGTTTAAGTGGCGCTTATCGAAAAATGCCGCCTCGCCAGCGTCCGACACTGCTCACAATCCGCCAGGGCGGGGCGAGGCGATGTCGAACTTCGTCTCGAGGTTCGTCAGAGTCTCTCAAAATTGATGAGTAACGATCTCTATATCATCAGCGTTCGAGCGGGATCCGGCCGGTGCGAATAAAGAGATCACCCGTGAAAGCCGGAGCGGCTAGTCGCCTGGACCTTGGTTGACAACCGTCGAAGGAGGCGAGTCGGGGCCGGAAGAAGAGGAGACACAGGATGACGGAGGTTGAAAGAAAAGCCGGATGATCGGGTCGGCGTTGAGCAGCGAAGTGCCTTCGAGAGAATCGAGAAGGGCCTCAGGTCGAGCTCGGACCTCGCCAATCCACAGCGGCAAAGCACCTCGCTGCTCAAATCGAGGCGGAGATATTCGAGCTCCACGCCGAGCTCTTCAAAGCCCCTCATATGAAAGGAGGATCGAAGAGGGTCAACGGAGGAGTATTGTGACTATCACCGGGTATGGTCACGATACCGAGGATTGCGAAACACAGGCTCGCAGATTGGCGAGCTCGTCAAATGAGGAGCCCTCAAGAGATACCTCGGCGAGAGCTAGGCCGAGGAACAAAAAGCGCGGGGAAGAATAGCGGTGGCAACAATCGCTGGCCGACCTTGGCGACCCGGCCCGAAGATGGCGAGGACGAAGGTCCCAACGCTATGGAGCAGGTCTATGCCATTACCGACTCCCGTAGGAACGGCGAGGGCGTCGTTAAGAATGAAGCTCGAGGCGGCCCCGGGAGTCGAAGAACAAGCGACTCGGGATGGTGAGGACATCGTGTTCTCCAAAGATGACCCGATGCCCAAAATAATGCCCCACCAAGACGCCATCACGATCTGGCCGTGGTGAGCAACAAGAACGTCCACCGGGTCTACATCGACATCGGTGCCTCCGTCGACATTATCTTCCGGACTGCTCGATAAACTTGGTCGGAGGAATTCAAATCGTCCGCACCATCCCAATTGCGACTTCACTCGAGGCGGTTCAGCCGAAGGTGTAATTACCCTTCCGGTTACCATAGGGCGTCTCCCGGTCGGTCACAAAGTCCGTTCAATTTTTCACATGCACGAGCCCCTCTCCGTACAACATTATCTCGGGCGAGATTAGCTATACGCCACCAGGCCGTCTGCTCGGTGTACCACCTCACGATCAAGATACCCACCGGTGGGTACTAAGCATCGGGGTGACCAAGCGGCGGCCAAAGAATGCTACGAGTCTCAACCCGTGATGCGGCCTCGCCTCGAGCATAGCAATTCTGAGAATCCCGAAGCCGCCACCTCGGGATGACTGACGAGAACCTTCATTATCTGACGGCGACCCTCCAAAGTTGTCAAGGTCGGCGCCGTGGCCCGGTGATATTCGGCGGCATGTCATGCGACCACGGGGAATACATGGGCGTGTTCGCATGGTCCCCACTCGACATGACCGAGTGTCGCCCGAGCTCATAACTCATCGCCTCAACATCGACTGGCTACTAAGCCGGTTCGGCGAAAGAAAAGAGTGTTCGCGACGAGCGCTGACGGTCGTAAGGGACGACAGTGACTCAACTCCGAAGGCCAAGATCTTGTTGAAGTCAAGTACCGGCACGGATGGCTAATCCGATCGTGGTCCGAAAAGCGAGGAGGGTGGCGCATGTGTCGACTACACCGACCTCAACAAATACTACCCGAAAGATTGTTACCCTCCCGATATTGATAAGAAGGTGGAGGCACTGTGGACCACGAAGCCTTCGTTTCCTAGATGCGTACAAAGGTACCACCAAATCTTGATGAGCCGGAGGACGCCCAAAGATCTGCATTCATCACCGACTTGGCGTCTTTGCGTGTCGAGAAGATGCCTTCGGCTGAAGAACGCCGGAGCTACCTACCGGAGGATGGTGGGCGATTTTCAAAGACCACATAGGGAGATTGTCGAGGTCTACGTCGACGACATAGTAGTCAAAAGTCAAAAAACGGAGAGCTGCGCCGACGACCTCGGAACTATTCTCCAGCTCCTCAGGTCGCCCAACCTCAAGCTCAACCCCCAGAAGTGCACATTCATGGTGAGGACGGGTAAATTCCTATGATCTTGGGTTTCTCAAGAGGCTGAAAGGCAAATCCCACTAAGGTGAAGGCGATGCTCGATGTCACGGTGCAGACCATCCGTGAGATCCACAAACTCACCGGTGCCTAGCCGCCTCAATGATTCTTATCTCGGACTGCCGAAAACAACTTCCTTCTTCAAGATCTTGAGGAGCTCCTGACTTCTCTGGCGGGAGGAACCGTAGGGAAAACGTATGTTAACCCTCGCCCCGAGGATCCATCTTGGGTGTTTAATTCACCATACATTGATTATAAACCTAGCATGCGTCTATATAATTAAATCGCAACACGTTGGGGTTTTCACGTGTTTACCTTTGGATCTGAAGAGGTCGATGGAACGAGATGAACGGATCGAACGGTCGAGACTCGTGCTTTGACCTTCTGGACTGTATCCGGATGTCCAATCTCCAGCGTCGGTGAGGGCGATCTATGGAGAATACTACAAGAAATCACCCTATGCTCTTCATAATAAAATCAAAATTTTCTCTCAATGTATATGAGATGGCGAAAATCTTGCTCTCAATATGTGAGCATTAACCTGAACTTTATCTCATACCTTATATTTATAATGCACTACCTTAATCCTATATGGAATATTACCATAATCCTATATGGAATATTACCATAATCTATATGGAATATTACCATAATCTTAGGATTATTTCCATACTCTCGGGATTATTTCCATACTCTTATATGGAAAGGATCTATGCATATACCATAAATATAATTATATCCTTGTGGGATAAAGAGAATAAAATCTTTCCTTTGAGAGCGATGAGGGGGCGATTTCTTCCGGTAGCTACGGGCTGGATGGGCCACCCTGTGGATCAAATCACGAGGAATAAAGATGGGCCTCAAATAAATTAATTATCTTATGTTCAAATTTAACATAAATTAATTTATAAACATTCGATCATGCCACTAGAGAAAGAATGTTGACTTACCCCTTTATTACCGAAGTTGAGTCGGGCTTGCACTTAGACATTCTGAATCCCGTATTTAAGATATCGAGCGTCCATTAATCATTTATAGCAATCATTGCTTAAAGCGATTAATAACTTCATTTCCTAAGTAGTACCACTCAACCTTATTATTGTACTTGAGCTAACTCAACTGCGGGGTTTAGTACAATAAACCTTTGAGCTCCTTAAGGGGCGTCATCATCCTAAACGGATACGGTGACTCGTCTGAGATAACTAGCGTGACATACAAGATCGCCACCACCCAAGATCGGAGAATCTTGGGTTGAACATATAACCTCACTCATAACAAGTCAAAGTGATGGTCGGCAACTCATACTCACCTAATACCTTATCGAGGTTTAGATCATCGTAAGTCACCGAGATCTTGGTTCTTCACGACGGTCGGAAAGAAGAACTCATCTCATCTGTGATCCTTGAATACGTCGAGGCGTGCCGGCATAGACAAGTAACTAAGTCAAGTCACTTATCTATCTGCAGACTAAACCGACAACTCGTCCTTAAGTCGTCTCGGTTGTGAAACTTTTATATCTCATTAAGCTTGACCAATCATACGGACACGTGATCTTCTACACCTTGTATGATCTAACTTATATATGAGATAAGGGACACGATATATGCAATCAAGTATTCAAATCGGATAGGAGATTGTAATAGTGGTAGCGAAACATTGTATACAAGCTCAACCAAAGCGCTTTCGATATACAAATCAACAATCTCCCACTTATACTAAAGCAAACTTTTAGTATACAATGTGTCTCTACTAGCTATTACAAACAACCATCACTTTGCTTCTCCCACTTATACAAAAGTTTCCTTTCTAAGTGGGTGCCATCAGCGCAATCCAAGTCCTCTAACGTGTTCATCGTAGACTTTTGCGGCGAGCTCTTCGTGAATGGATCCGCTAGATTTTCCGTCGTATCAATCTTTTCAATCAGCACGTCACCTCGTCTAACGATTTCTCGTATGACATGGTACTTTCTCTCTATGTGTTTGAGTCGCCTTGTGGGTCCGTGGTTCCTTCGAGTTTGCACATCGCACTGAGTTATCACGATGAAACTATGATACTCTTGGGCAAACCAGTACCACACCTAGATCCATGAGTAGTTCTTGAACCATCTGACCTCCTTAGAAGCCTCCGGGCGGCTACATATTCGGCTTCCATGGTAGAGTCCGCAATGCATCATTGCTTTGCACTCACTTGCCAGATCTGGCTCCACCTCCCAAGGTAAACACATAGCCCGAGGTTGACTTTTTCTCATCACGGTCGACTTGGAAATCCAGTCAGTATAACCCAAAGGCATTAGACTATCTGCATGGTAAACTAGCCTATAATCTCGAGTCCTTTTCGGTGCTTGAGTATATGCTTCTGCATGATCCAATGAGTTTGTCGAGGTTAGGCGATATCTAGCTACTATGCCTCTTGCATAGCGGATATCGGTCTCGTGCATAGCATTGCGTACATGAGACTTCCCTACGGTGGAAGCGTAAGAACTTGTCTCATTTCCTCTATCTCCTTTGCGGTCATAGGTGGCGTGTCTTAGATAAAGGAACGCCATGTCGAAGGTAGCAATCCTTTCTTGGCGGTGCGCATACTAAAACGAGTAATTCACGGATCAATGTAAGGCGCTGAGATAAGCTCAACATTTTCTTCTTGCGATCTCGGTAAACCTTGATCCCAAGAATGTACTGCATCTCCTAAGTCTTTCATTTGAAACCGATCGGATAGCCAACTCTTTACGTCGATAACGACTTCACGTTGTTGCCCGACTAGAAGGATGTCATCTACATAAAGTGCAAGAAATACCACATCACCGTTGACATCTAACCGATACACACAACTCTCGCTAGGCAACTGGGTAAATCCATAGGACTTTACCACCTCGTCAAGCGTAAGTTCCATGATCGGAGGCTCGCTTAAGTCCATAAATGGACTTAAGCTTCCATACTAGATGCTCTTTCACCCTTTACCACATAACCTTGAGTTCTTTGCATATAGATGTCTCTACCTTCCTCAAGGTAACCGTTTAGAAAAGCGGTTTTAACATCCATTTGCCAAACCTCTAGGTTCAAGTGGGCTGCTATGGCTAGAAGAATTACGATGGACTTGAGCATTGCTACGAGCGAAAAGGTCTCATCGAAATCGATGCCCTCAATCAGAGTGTACCCTTTCGCCACAAGCACGGCTTTGGCGAAACCTCTCCATCGAATCTCTCTTCCTCTTGTATATCCACTTACTACCTATGGCTTCCTTGCCATCCGGTAGAGTGTCTTTTCATATACATCCATAGCCGTTATGGACTCCATTTCTAAGTCCATAGCGGTGTGCCATAATCTTGCATCAATATCTTGTATCGCCTCCTTGTATGTCCATGGGTCGATTATTGCATGTTCGTCTCTTTGGGACTAAATCCGAAGATTCACCCACGAACATAAATCGCTCGGGTTGACGAACAACCCTCCCACTACTGACGAGGTTCTACGTGCACTATGGCAACGGTGGGTGCAAATACTTGTGGTTCTCTAACTTGCATAACTTGCTTGTGTAGGTACCACTCATGCAGTCGGTATCTCCAGTGGAACTCGACCCACTTCAATTTCTTGAAGTATCGGTGTCGATCCTCCCACTAGACTCGACATCTCGTGCTTTGGCCTAATCGGTGGTGTAACACGATCGTCTTCTAATTCTTGAAGAATGATTTCAACTTTGGACTTATGATTTTCATGTAGTCCTCTTCTAAGAATCGAGCATTAGTGCTAATAATGACCTTCCGATCCTTGGGACTATAGAATAAACCACCTTCGTTCCTCTAGGATAGCGAATAAACGACCTTGCGTCGGATCTAGCCTCCAACTTGTCGCCTTCTTGTTCAAAGACATGTTTGATCGCCCCATATCCTTATGTGGCTTAAAGCGGGCTTGCGCCAAACCACAACTCGAAAGGGTCTTTTCGACCGACTTGGGCGGTACTAGATTTAGCAAGTATCTTTGCCGTCTCTAAGGCATACCCCGTAATCGAAATAGGCAATGTAGCATAACTCATCATAGATCTAACCATTTCTAAAAGAGTCCTATTTCTTCGTTCGACACACCATTTTGTTTGTGGTGTGCCGGTGAAGTCTTGTTGGGATGTAATCCCACACTTCACTAGATAGTCCATAAACTCGTTCTTGAGGTATTCGCCACCGCGATCGGACCGCAGATGACTTGATACTCTTGCTCAGCCGTCTCCACTTCCGCCTTAAACTCTTTGAATTTCTCAAAGCATTCGGACTTGCGGTGAAGCGGTATATGTATCCGTACCTTGAGTAATCGTCGATGAAAGTGACAAAATACCGTACCCTCCACGAGCTTGTGTGGACATCGGTCCACACAGTCGAATGGACTAACTCAACATTTCTTTGGCTCTATAACCCTTCGCTTTGAAGGTCCGTCGACATCTTACCTTCTATATGAGGATTCGCAGATGGAACGGAGTAACCGTGAGATCACCCAACGCTCCATTCTTAGCGGTCTTTGGATCCTATTTAGATTGATGTGACCTAATCTAAGATGCCGAGAAAAGTAGAGTCATCTTCAAAGAAAACTTTCTCTTTTAGGGTTTGATGAAGATGCAACATAGTTATAGGTATTATGTTTTGCGAAATAGTATAAAGCGAATTATATAAAGTGCAACACAGATAACCGTCATTTCTTATGATAGAAACACCACTATCAAAAATAACGAGAATATCCATGAGTAAATAATTTGAAACGAAACAAGGTTCCACGAAAATCCGGCACATATAAAACGTCTTTCAAAACTAAAGCTGTTGTCCCAAAACATAAAGAAACATCTCCAATCGCAACTTCGACTTTCCGCGTTGCCCATGGAGATCGTTATCTCGCCATCAAACGACTCCCTTGTCGCGGGAACCCACGCAGGTGTAACAAACATGATCGATTCTTGCCGTATCTACTACCCAAGAATGGGTAGAACAAGTCGCTAAACATGTTTCGTTACTAAAGCAAGCGGCGTACCTTGAGCCTTGAGCATAGGGCACTGGCCTTCCAATGCCCGGCCTTACCAAGACTTGAAACACTTGCCCTTCTCCTTTGGCTTCTTCAAGCCTCCGGTGGCAACCATGTTCTTGTTCCATTACTCCCACTATTTGCCTTGCCTCTACCACCTTTGGCACCCCTTTTCTATTTCCATTTAGCGATGAAAATTTTGGGCCCTTAGATGTGCTAGCAAGAGCATGTGCTCCTTTTCCATAACTCCTTCCGACAACGAGATCATTAAGCAACCCACTAAGTGTAAACTCGGTCTTGCTCATGATCGCATTCACGCGAGTTCTCAAAAGACTTGGGCGTGTATTGAGGATGATATCGACCTTGGCTTGCCGTCAATACCTCCTCCCAACCGATCAAGACTATCCATGAGATGAGTTATGTGGGAGACATGTTCATGGACGAACTTCCTTCTTCCATCTTACACGCCAAGATTTCTCTCATTGTGTGGAAGGATTGTCCGATCCGATCGCCCAAACTTACTCTCGAGACTTGACCAAATATCGGTCAGCGTCTACCATCGATGATCTTGCACCGCAAGCCTTTGGACATCGTAGTCATCATATAGCATTTAGCCATATTGTTTGACTTATTCCAAAGTCCGCTTGACTCTCGCGCTCATTAGTCGATCGTCGATGAGGCATCGGGTTTAGGAGTAGTGAGAACAAACATGTGTTCTTGATAATAAGAACATATTCCATGTTTCGTTTCCACTCGATGAAATTTGGACCGGATAACGGTTTTGTGCGAGCATATTGATAATCGGCGTAAGAGACATATCAAAGCGATAATGTAAAACACATAAGTATACGATCGCAAATAATTACAACAATAATATTGTAACCTTTTGATAAAACAATATTAATTGAAACCTCCAATCGCCCAAGGAATTCCACATGCAAGCCACGCGTGTGGGCGTTTACATGAACCCCCGACCGGACTAAAATATACCTTTTAGTCGTTTAATTTCAATCCATGTCAACTTATCCTTATGACAAATGAAATTAACGATTGGACCTTACTAGACCACATCACTATCGCAAGAAGGACTTGGCGGGAAGTTGTACTGAGGTGATGTCTAAGCAATGACCACAATTTTAACGTGAAAATGAATTCTTAGAATTGGTATACTCACTCGGACCATACCGCTCCAATTCAAATTCTTTTGTTATCTCGTTTTATATCTATCTCAGAGAACTTATGAAAATCGCACATGCAAGCCACGCGTGTGATCGTTTACATGAAACTCCCACTTCTCAATAGATTTAAAAGTTTTATTTAGAAATCTCATCTAACAAACTTATGATAAGCAGTGCAAGCAAGCCCGCGCGTGTGGGCGTTTACTCACGTCATCGTCACTTTGTTTAGAGATCAAAAGTGGAGGTCTTGACATTTTAATTTGAAAAATTAATTTGTCGGGTTGCTTTGCTAGTCTTTTTATTCAAAAGGTTTGTCCATGCAGATCACGTAATCCTAGCATGCTTTTCTATAGAACTCAACATGTAAAACATGCTCGCAGAAATTCTAAAATATGCTTGATAAGCGCGATAAACCTAGCATGCTTACTATGCGCGTCCAATTCGTAAAACACTTAAAGGTTTGTCAACGTAATATAAACATACATAGCATGCTACTGCATAATTTAAACATCCACGACATGCATATGAGCGATAAAAATAAAATAAAACGTTCATCGCGCTCCAATCGTGAAACCCGCACATTTAAATCTAATCTATTACATAGATTTACAAAGTGCAATTAAACTTGACACGGGCCTCGCGTGCTTCTGCACGGACGGATTCAACAAATGGGCCTCGCGTGCGGCGCGCGGCGGAAAATCTGGAAAGCAGGTGCGGGCGGGTCGGCCCAACTTGGGCAGCGCTGAAGCAAAGCCCACCAGCGCCCACTGCGTCGCCGCCGCCCGCGTGTTCCTCGCGGGCTACCTCGCTGATCGCTAATGCGACCGCGACCCGTCGAAAGCGTCTTGCTGCCACGCCGGCGCCGAGCGTCTGCCGAGACGTCGTCGCCCGGTGACGAAACTTCGCGACCGCGAGTGCGCTTTCGCTGCGCCGGGTTTCGCGGCGAACGCGCCCGTCGCTCGCTAGCTCGCTCGCTTGCTGCGACCGTATCTCGCGATCGCTCGATCTCGATTGCTCGCGTGGCGCCAGGATCTCTGCGCGAACGCGCGCTCTGCCGCCAGCGCCCTCGCGATCGCCCTCGCGACCGCGAGGCTCGCCGCGAGATACCGTCGAGGGACTGCCGGTGACTGTTTTCCCGTCGTTTAGTTCTTCGTTCTTTCGTCTTCGTTCTTCTTTACGGATAAGATTTACATAATAAAATCTAATCTAACCACGGATTTTCTCGTGGTGTAAAACAAAACCAACAAAACAACAAACGAGCCACGATGAGCGAGCGGATCCACAATTATTAAAACGCGTAATAATCAAACGTGAATTAATCCAACAGGCGAGATTACGATCCCGGGCTCGATACCAATGTAGGAAAACGATGTTAACCTCGCCCGAGGATCCATCTTGGGTGTTTAATTCACCATACATTGATTATAAA
This sequence comes from Salvia rosmarinus, assembly GCA_036937905.1. Taxonomy (NCBI): domain Eukaryota; kingdom Viridiplantae; phylum Streptophyta; class Magnoliopsida; order Lamiales; family Lamiaceae; genus Salvia; species Salvia rosmarinus. The sequence continues at coordinate 52,183,615 of CM072823.1, read as the reverse complement.
CCTAGCATGCGTCTATATAATTAAATCGCAACACGTTGGGGTTTTCACGTGTTTACCTTTGGATCCGAAGAGGTCGATGGAGCGAGATGAGCGGATCGAACGGTCGAGACTCGTGCTTTGACCTTCCGGGCTGTATCCGGATGCCCAATCTCCAACGTCGAGTGAGGACGATCTATGGAGAATACTACTAGAAATCACCCTATGCTCTCTTCATAATAAAATCGAAAATTTTCTCTCTCAATGTATACGAGATGGCCGAAAATCTTGCTCTCAATATGTGAGCATTAACCTAGACTTTATCTCATACCTTATATTTATAATGCACTACCTTAATCCTATATGGAATATTACCATAATCCTATATGGAATATTACCATAATCTTAGGATTATTTCCATACTCTCGGGATTATTTCCATACTCTTATATGGAAAGGATCTATGCATATACCATAAATATAATTATATCCTTGTGGGATAAAGAGAATAAAATCTTTCCTTTGAGAAGCGGTAGGGGCGCCGATTTCTTCCAAGAGCTACGGGCTGGATGGGCCAGCCCAGGATCAAATGCAGGAATAAAGATGGGCCTCAAATAAATTAATTATCTTATGTTCACCGAACATAAATTAATTTATAAACATTCGATCATGCCACTAGAGAAAGAATGTTGACTTACCCTTTATTACCGAAGTTGAGTCGGGCTTGCACTTAGACATTACGAATCCGTATTTAAGATATCGAACGTCCATTAATCATTTATAGCAATCATCGCTTAAAACGACATAACTTCATTTCTTAAGTAGTACCACTCAACCTTATTATTGTACTGAGCTAACTCAACTGCGCAGGTTTAGTACAATAAACCTTTTGAGCTCCTTAAGGGCGTCATCATCCTAAACGGATACGGTGACTCGACATGATAACTAGCGTGACATCTGAAGATCGCCACCACCCAAGATGCGGAGAATCTTGGGTTAGAACATATAACCTCACTCATAACAAGTCAAAGTGATGGTCAAGAACTCATACTCACCTAATACCTTATCGAGGTTTAGATCATCGTAAGTCACCGAGATCTTGGTTCTTCACGACGGTCGAAAGAAGAACTCATCTCATCGTGATCCTTCAATACGTCGAGACGTATCAAAGCGTAGACAAGTAACTAAGTCAAGTCACTTATCTATATGCGGCTAAACCGACAACTCGCCCTTAAGTCGTCTCGTTTGTGAAACTTTTATATCTCATTAAGCTTGACCAATCATACGGACTTCGTGATCTTCTACACACTGTATGATCTAACTTATATATGAGATAAGGGACACGAGATATATGCAATCAAGTATTCAAATCGGATAGGAGATTGTAATAGTGGTAACGAAACATTGTATACAAGCTCAACCAAACTGCTTTCAAGATACAAATCCAACAGAACACCGGGTCACCTTCACAAATGAAGAATACCTCGCCGACCTGCCCACCCTAACCGCCCGGAAAGAAGGCGAGCCTCTCTCCTTGTACTTGGCCGCCTCGGACGAGGCAATCAGCACGGTATTGGTTCAGAATGAGGTCGGACGACAACTCCCCATCTACTTCATCGAGCCCTCAAAGGACCGGAGACAAGGTATACCACCTCGAAGGTTGCACCGCATCGGTGAGCAAGCGACGCCTCCGACCTTACTTTCAAGCCCATTCCATCCAGTCTTGATCGACTTACCTCTCGGACAAGTCTTGTCAAAACCTCGAGTCATCCGGACGTATAGCCAATGGGCCGAGCTCGGCGAACACGACATTTCATACTCCCGTGCCGCCATAAAAGGGCAAGCTCTTGCTGACTTCCTGGTAGAGGCCAAATTTACCGAGGTCGATCCTAGCACCGAGGTCACTCCAGCCTCCGTCCCCACAGCGGAAGAATCCACCCTTAATCCGCCTGATGATTGGCGGATGTACGTGGGCGAGCTTCATGCAAACAGGCAATGGGCGAGCATCCTCCTCCTCGGCCCGCATAAACAAGAGGTAATCTATGCACTTTGGTTCACCTTCCGACCACAAACAACGAGGGAGTCGAGCGCTAATCTCGTGACTCACCGCTAAGGAATTGAAAGTGGACAAGATCCGGACCTTTGAGATTCCCGTGTCGTGGTGAACCAGTCTTGGCGAATCGAGGCCAAGGAGGACCGAATGAAGCAATACCTTGAGAAGGCGAAGGAGATCTTGACCTCATTCAGTACTTCAAGATTCATCGATCCCACGAGGGAAAATTGCCGAGCCGATATCCTCGATAGTTAGTCGCGTCGTCAACAAATCCACCAGTGGAGGAAGTTCACTCCAGAAGCATCGCGGAGTCACGCGTCGACATCATCACCGAAGTAGAGTCGAACTGGATGTCACCCATAAAGGCTTACCTGGAAGATGGCGCGCTACCTCGGGATCGGCTCGAAGTCAAAAAGATGATGGTCAAATCCCAAAAGTACCTCATGCATGATGGCGCTCTCTACAGAAAATCATACCTTCAACCCCTCCTGAGGTGCCTCGGACCAGAGGAGGCCGACTACGTGCTCAATGAGATTCACAGGGGGTCGTGTGGAAGTTACATCGGATCTCGAGCTCTCTCAAGAAGCCGAGGTCGGGTATTATCGCCCACTCGACTCGAGATTCACCGAGCTCGTCAAGAAGTGTCCGTGCCAACTTCACTCCACGCCAGGAAGCTACCCTGCATCGATCTCGTGAGCTTCAGAGCCCATGGCCTTTCATGCGGTGGGGATCGACATCGTTAGACCGTTCGACTGAGCCCCAGGTCAGCTTCGATACTTAGTCATAGCTGTAGACTACTTCACCAAATGAGTCGAAGCAGAGCCACTTTCGAGCCTCACAAGCAGAAGAATTCAAACTTTCGTGTGGAAAAACATAGTTTGCCGCTTTGGCATACCGCATGTTTTGATCTCGGACAACGGCACCCAGTTCTTCGACAAAAATTTCAAGGAATGGTGTGAAGAGCTCCAGATCAGGCAACATTTCACCTCGGTCGCACACCCTCATGCGAATGGTCAGACCGAGGTGACAAACCGCACGATTGTACAAGGATTGAAGAAAATGCTAGACCGAGCTAAAGATGATTGGGTTGAAAACCTCCCTCAAGTCCTCTGGTCCTGACAGAACCACACCTCGGACTTCGCATGGAGAAACACCCTTCACCTAGTCTGGTATCGGGCGATCATACCGCCGAGATCGGTGCACCGAGCCCGCGCACGCTCCACTTCGACCAAAATGGCAACGAGGAGGACCTATGGGTCAACCTTGATACCCTCGAGGAGAAGCGAGCTCGCTTCATAAACGAAGCCAAATACATGTGCAAGGTCGCGGTACTACAACAAGAGGGTAAAGGCCGCCACACTCGAGTAGGCGACCTCGTCCCACTGAAATAATGAAGCCGAGAGCCGAACGTCTTAACAAGCTGGATCCGACATGGAAGGTCCATACCGCTCACGAGGACCTCGGCAAAGGGCCTATAAGCTCGCTCACCGTCCGGCACTTATTCCCGAACTTGGCATATCACTCACTTGAGGAGGTATTTTACATACCGATTTTAAATCAAATCATGATTACTCTCTTGTTGCTTTTGCAAGTGCGATGTTATTTACTTCAATAAAACATTTGTTTTCGATTAAGTATTCCACTTACCGCCTTATACATATGTGAACATCTGTTTGGATATACCACATTTAAACCTTCACAGGGGCGCCCACGAAGATAACAAACCCACTAAGTAGGGTACTCAACTACGCTACCGCACTCGCAGATTACTCATTGAATTGAACGTCTCGGTGCAAGGCATACAGACTACTCATTAAATTGAACGTCTACATGCACGCATACAGACTACTCATTAAATTGAACGTCTACATGCACGAATACAGATTACTCATTAAGTTGAAATATCTACATGCAAAAGACATCCAGATCGGATCTCGTCAAATTATGCCCCTTTATTTGGGAAGATATACACTTCTGTATACAGTCTAAATACATTTACGACCAAAACGAAGTCCTAAGCTATGTTTGTACCTCTCAAGGGGGAAAATATACACTTCGGAACGAGTCTAAATACATTTACGACTACATACAAAGTCCTAAGCTATATACAAACTCATTCGGGCTTCCGAGCTCACGCCACAACTCACTGCTACACCGCTTCAACAAAATCTCCAGGTCGACATGAACACCTGGAATGAACTCGGTGCCTTCAACCCAGTCGATGAGGCCGGCATCCCAGTAACCCACCCCTGGCGTATTCGGCGCAGCCTCGGAGGTGCCCCGACCTGAAATGGGGACTCCGGCATCCCCGAGGCCTACTCCGTGGACGCTAGCGCAGCTCGACACGCCCGACACGAGGTAGAAGCTCCAGGGGCCGACGTTGGACTCTTCTCCCCTTGCTGGGTCGCCCGACTGCCCCTCGCCCCGAGCCGACCTCTGGCGCTTCCGAACCACTCATGGCCTCGGTAGACTCGATGTCCTCTTCTTCCGAGCTCCGGGCTGGACACGAGGCACTCCAGTGCAATGGACCAAGTAGCCTCAAGACTTCTGTGGTCGATAACCGCCCCATCATCGTGTTCTTCAACTCTAACACCGGTGGGGTCGGCAATGTCCGGCTACTAGCCTTGGGCAAGCGACGCTGCGACGATCTCATAGATCTCGAGATATTTCACGAGGAGTCGAGGCAATTCTTGAAGTTTCGCTGCTCGTCCTCCCCATCCTCAACACCATCCCTCGCCAGTAGGCTCGGACCCGCCATCGACTTGAAATGGTGGCGCCGCCACATCGGTGGATCACCGCTTCATACTCGGCGTGCTCCTGAGAGACCCGTGCGCCTTCTCTTGCGCCACCGAGCTCCTCCTCACATCGCATCAAGCCCCATGGATGACGTCGGCATATAAGTCCGCCCCCTGGACCTCGAGATGCACGATCCTTAACCTGAGAGTCTCATTCTCGGCCAGGAGGCGAGCCGCCTCACAATCAGCCTCTTGCAACTTCTTCCTCGATCGGCAGACGACGCCGAGCTGACGTCCATCTTGGCCAAAACACAGGTCGATTCGGCGATCGGCTCTCCGTAACAACACTTCTTCGTCCTTTTCGGCCAAGGCACCCCGGACTTCTTTTAGTTTGGTCAGCAAGTTATGATCAAGTCCGAAGTATTGAGATGTGAGTGCTATAAAATAAACAAGACAATACGCGTGTCAAAAAAGTTGTGTTTATTATTCAAAGGTGGAAACTTTTACAAGGAACAAGGTCCTAGTGACCCCGGCGGATCAACCTATTACAATAGGCCCACTGACATCGGGCTCTCCACCGGCCTCACCGGTCCCCTGCTGCTCCTGTTGCTGCTGCGGTTGGCTCCCTTCGGCCGGAAGCTCCGAGCTCGGCTCCTCATCCTCCTCCTCCTCCGCTTCGGCTCGCACCTCGGCAAGAAGCTCCTGGAGTTCAGGATCTTCGTCCTCCGCGCACCGAGCAACAGCCTCCGCCGCCAGAAGAGAGGTACTGGACGCTAAGGCCTCCAGCACAGGGAAGGCCCCGACCCCGGAGATCACCCGGGCGTACGCCTTATTCAGCTCCCGCGTGTCGACCTCGACCCAACCATGCTTCGCCTTGTCAAAATCAGGCATGGTGGCCGCCAACTTCTCCAGGTGATCCGACACCACCTTGGTCTCAAGCACGGCGGCTAGGTCGGTAATAAAGGCCGAGAAGCTCTCCAACTCGACAAGCTTGCGGACGAAGGCCCTCAACATTGGCCCCTGATCGGCCAACCTAGCACTCCGCTCGTCCGCGAGCTTCTTCTCCGCCTTGACCACCTCCTCGCGGGCCTCCTCGAGCTCCCCTCGAGCGGCCTCCAGTGCCCAAGCCCTCTTCTTCAGGGCGGTCTCAGCAGCCGCCCTCGCGGCCTCGGCCTCCGCCTCGCCAACGCCACGGCGGCCTCGGCCTCCGCCACCGCGACCACGCGGCCTCGGCGTTCGCCGCAAAGAAGAAGCTCCCGCCCAACACGCCCGAAATGAGCTCTCGGTGATGAACTCAAGAAGACGTAGTAGCTCCACGATCACCGAGCTCGCATCCTAAAAACAACACAAGTTAGCATCTGCCACAAATCAAATAAAGTCAGGCGTGGAGGATATTTATACCTTGGTGAGGGCTACGTCCGAGCTTGAGCCCGGCACCTCGTATTCGATGCGTGCCTGAGTCTGCATCTCGGTTGCCGGGCTCGACCTCGGCAGAAGCCCGTCATCACCGACCGATATCGTCAACCTCTTCTGGTCAAGGGCGGGATCGCCGCCTCGCCTTTTTCTTCTGAGGCGCCCTGCTCGGCGATCGTGAGCCCCCAGCTTGCTGCGTCAGCCTCACTGCATGACAGGAGAAAGTCGCGTTAGCACAGCAAAATTAGATTTATCAACAGTAAGAAGAGGGGGATGCCTTCACCCCGATCAGACCCCGATCCCGACGCCTCGCCCCTATAAATGCTCAGCCCGGCATTGTTCAGGTCATCCTCGGTGAAATCAATAGATGTTATCTCACCGAGGTCGTTGAAGACCTTCTCCATGTAGCCCAGGTGCTTGACCTTCACGTCCTTCACCGTACCGAGGCCCCACTCATACCTCGGATGCTCCTCGGCCTGCAGAAAGAAATACTTATTCTGCCAATGGGACACCTTCGAGGAGCCGTTATCTTAAGTTTTGCCGAGGAGCAGGTAATACACCTCCTATGGTCTCGACGCTAAAAAGCGCATCGTAACCTCAAAAGAAAACTCCTGGCTATGCCAGAAGCGGAGAGCCTCACCCCTTGTGACCTAATGGAATTCGAGGTCAACTGACAAATGGGAATCTGGAAGTACTCCTGGAACGCAAGGAAAACTGGGGCCAAGGGAAACCTAAGGCCGCTCTCAAAGCGTCTACGTATACAATAATAAAACCCTCCGAAGGGGCCATAGCCCTATCATCCGGTCGCGGCAGGCACCACCACGCCTCCTCCGGGAACCGGTATTCCTTCAACATTTTAAAAAGGTCCGCCGTTGTCAAGGTCGACCTCGCCAAACCCACCCTATAACCATCCCACACTGATGATACCGGCGGGACCCTAGCACTAGTTCCCAACGACCTACCCAAAAGGTTATAACACATATAATCCTTAATGTCAGTCATGCTATCGGGGGACGAAGACAAACGGCCGGAGCCCGAGGCAGAGCCCGAGTTTTCAGAGCGAGAAGACGAAGAAGAAGATGAAGAATACATACTTACTTTTTTTTGGGCGAGATGTCTGGCTCCTTCCACAGATTTGGAAAAGGTTGGGAAATTTCTGAAACTACTCTCTCTGAAACAAAGCGTGGAAAAAGGAAATGAACAGTTGCCTTACAAGGGCCTATTTATAGTACAAATGGGCGCCTAAAACTGCCTTTTCAACTTCACACGTGTCTATCCACGATCTGACGTGAAGTAGACGCGCGCACGCAGTTTGAGCGCCCAACAACCGTCTGGCGCGTATGACGTACTCTAGGGTAAGGCAGACCGTCAGTCTAGCCGTGCAATGATCACAGTTGACTTTGGACAGGATAATCCAGATCGTACCTCGGACCTCGCTTCCATTCACACGAACGAGACAACGAAGATCGGACCCCGGCCTCATCCAGAAGGACCTCTATGCAGCTCGGACCTCGGCATCTGCCAGATAGGCGTTGCCATTACGGTCGGGCCTCGGTGCCCTCCCAGCAGACATCGCCTCCTAGGGTCCGGGTCCCCAGGTCGGACCCCGACATCCTCCGAATAAGCGATGCCATTCAGGTCAGACCTCGGTGTTCTTCCCGCAAACACCGTCTTCCAGGTCGGACCTCGACATCATCCAGAGGGATATCCGTATCCAGGTCGGACCTCGGTATTACCTATGCAGGTATAGTCGTCCAGGACGGACTTCGACATCCTTTTGTCGGACACCCTTGTCCAACGACAGACAGCCCAACTCGGTTCGGACCCCATCTCGGCCACCAGATGCATGGCCGCCTTCGCCACCTCGGCATTCTCCTGACGAAAATCGCCATCCAACTTCGAGCGACTCAGTTCGAACCAAGATCGCCTAATCAGACCCTGACATCAAAGAGATCAAAAAACCTTCGACAACAACCTCACCGTAAGCAACATCCCACCTCGACAAAGCGCATTCTTCACTTCACCCGGCATGATCACACTCGACTATTCGTGGGCTATGATGGGATATGGCCCAACCGCCAGCCCACCGACAGCCCAAACGAGCCGGGCTCGACATTAGTGGAGGCCAGCACGTTAAGCCCGCCCACCTTCAAACCCCAAGCGCCTCAAACCCTAAATCAGGCGAAGGCTAAGAGTCCCTATGACGCGAAGACTAAGAGTCCATATGGGCAAGAGGAACAATCCCTACATACAGAAGGCTAAGAGTCCCTACATGGGAGGGATCAGTTCCCGCCTGAAGGGCCCTCACATATGTATAAATAGGAGTTAGATCGAAGGTAGAAGGGTTAGCAACATTCAGGGTTAGCAACTTATTGAATGCTAAGAGCTTGTAACTACATTCACTGTAATCAAATCATAGTGAAAGTATTGAGGAATCACTCCTCCGTGGACGTAGATCTCATTAACGGTCGAACCACGTAAAAGCCTTGGTATTCTTTACTGTTATCACTACTAAAACATTTTCGATTAATATATTTTATCGAATCACAATGGCTATTTTTCGAAGTTGATATGGCCTCAACTTGAACTGGGTATGAGTTGCAATAAAAAACCAATAATGGACTGTAATGATGATTGTAGTGGTGATTGCTAAAAGCTAAAACAAGCGTCAAGCGTGTGCATGTGTACGTGTTGTGAAGTACTTTGAATGACATTTGAGGAATCTCTAGAGCCATTATCATTACATTATTTTACAAATAAATGGTAAAAAGATAGATTAAAGTGTCGGAGAACAAACATAAAATATGAAAAATCAGGATTCTTTTTAGTCAAATATGTCCATGTTACGGTCTCTTAATTGTTAATTATTTCCCAACAAAAAAAATATACGTACAAGTGAGGAAGGATAAATAATACCACTAAAAGAGCACCAAATAAAAAATAGAACAATTTGCCATTTAAACTGGCAATGATTTGACATTCGTTGAAATGTAAATCGAATCCCATATATATGTACTAGTAGGAATTATCATACGCAAAGTTATTAAAGAAGTACGTTACTCCCTTTAAAATTTTAAAGTTTATAATGTCTAGTGAACGATGACCAACTTTTATTCACTCGAATAAAGTATATGCGACGATATTTATGAGTAAAATAAAAGATGGACTTTCCATATAAAATAAAGAGGTAATCTCCGTTAAATTTTTGTTTTTGTTTTTACTTAAATCTAATTAAATCAATTAGTAATTAATTATTTTATTTCATAATTAATAAATCTTAACCTAATTAAAACTCTAACTGAGTTTTAATGAAATTTTAATTGAAAATTAATAAATCATAATGAAAATAGATAAATTGTAATTGGAGTTTTCCTTTTGATTAAAATTCTAATTAACCCATAGTTAATTAACCCAAATTGCGGCCATACTTTTTGTCTCAAATAAATTATTTTGTTCGTAAATTTAGGTAATGAGACGACTTATGAATCCAATTTCACGGCTGCCTTTTAGATAATGCATGTCAACAAAGAGTTTTAGAGGAAAAAGGCTAATTACACCGCATAAATTATTCATGCATAGCAAAAAAATTGATTGGCTAAAGCAGATATTTTTATAATTAATGTGTCTTCTTCTCTTTTACACTTTCGGCATTTTTTGGTAAGACGTTTTTGCTTGAAGAGTCGAGCACTCGTGAAAAGTGGGCGACTTTTGTACATTTCAAATTCATCGATTGAGCATGTCAATATAACACTATAAATTGTTTACTATTCCGATTTCGAAAATATCCAGAATTATACTACAGCAACAAATTTGCCTGAAAATATGTTTTTGTCGAATAGTTCACAAGTTTTAAGTGGAATAAAATCAAGTGATACCCATATTTAAAAAAGATTATAAATTTACTACACACTTTTGATGATTGCTGCACCAAATACCTATTTTACATTTAGAATATTTTTTTATTAAAAATATGATATGGTGTTGATTGTCGTCGTAGTCAATTATTATGTTTTTATCAAAATTATTAGAATCTTCTCATTTTCACATAAAATTTGATTGTTTTATAAAAAAAATCATTTCGGTCGAGAATTCCATGAATTGATCATTCCAATCGAATTTTTGATCGGATTCATGGAATTCTCTACATAAATCGTCGAAGTCTTGAATTTTTAATTCCACTCATAATAGTGGTCAATGTTCAATACTTTTAATAAAAATATGTTTTAATAACAATATGAGTATGAGATGTAGCAATTTTAAAAATGAATAATATATATATATATATATATATATATATTTAAATGTGGATAGTTAAGTTTATTAATTTACCCTTCTAAAATCAATATATTTGTGATATATGCCATGAATATTTGGGTTTTTCCAACCTCTTTCTATAGTTTGGTTGAAGTTCCAACCTTTCTACTGAAGAAAAATGGGCTTTACATGAGCTAACACAGTAACTACGAGGTCTTTCTTAATATCGAAGTATTATTAAAATAGTCTGTACTATAATCTTATACAAATGTCACCTTTTTTTTATACGAAAGTGGTGAAAATTTCAAAGTGGACACTGAGTAAGTACTCAATGGAAAAAAATAAAAGAAAGAGTAAGTCACAATCGCTAGACATTCTATCTTTCAATCGAATGAAACTTTTTAATGCATATATTATACTTCGTTTAAAAAATGCTAACCATTATTTTCAGAGATATCCAAAATCTCACCAAGAAATTTGTAGATTTTATAGCTCAAAAATTATTTTATTAGATACTGTATATTTTATTTATAAAATAAAAGGTAGTTACTGTCAAATTATTCATAAAAACTTGTACAGTTAATAGTTATCACTTATTCTGGGCCGATTATAATTCATGGGCCTTGTTCGGCTCTTATGTATGGGAACGCCTCTTTTGATCGGGTAAGTATTATGCAGAAGAGTATTGAAATCTTAATATACAATTTATCAAAATAGTTAATATTTCGTATCTATCATTTTCATTCATTACAAAAAATTTAGATGTGACATATTTAAATAGATTTCCCCCCTAACCGTATGATTAGTAATGCATGTACTATAATTTTTTTCAGATATATTCTACAGGACTGGATTTTGGTGGTATTATATTTATGTGTAGTATGCAGTACTTAATTTAAATCATGGACACACAATAAATTGATAAGAGGCAACCTTTGTTTTATATATATTTATTTCGCTCGAGTAAGATGGGAAAGGGATACAAAACAGTCTTCTTCTTTTTCTCATCTCATCCGAATCTTTTTAACAGCGAGTAAGATGGGAAAGGCAATGGTGGTTGACGACAGTGAGTTGTCGCCTGAATTTGAGGAAAAATGAGAAATAGATTTTGAGAGAAAATTAATGTATCGAGAGAAATGGTGGCTATGACGTTGGTTTACGGCGAAATTTATCGATACTCAGAGAAGTAGACGGCCGAGCTGGCGGAGCAGAATGGGAGAGGATTTTACTGTCGAGATTAAAGCATGCATACTACAAAATACAAACATGCATACTACATAATAGAAATATGTATACTACAAAACATAAACCTGTATATTTTAAAATAAAAACTCGCATGTCTCTCATTTTCGCAAATTAATCTCTCTCTATTTTTTCAATATGCACATACACTTTTCTTATTGATCGTTTTTTGCTTTATTTCTTATTGATTCTTTGTTTTCTTTCGAATTATTAAGCTAGAAGTTGGTGATTTAAATGATGAGAATAAATTATGGAACAAACAATCTCATATATATTTTTGTATTCAACAATCTGTATATTTGTATTCAAACTGTACATATTTATGTTTAACAATATACATGTTTTTTATCATATAATAAATTAAATTACTGTTCAATCCTTACTATAGCGTTCATAAGTTCAAAAAATTCAAATAAATTTCCACCATAAGATCAATAAGATAAACGAATGAAATTGAGTAATATATCTAAGACTTGAGTGCTGTATAATCTCTTTTAATCTATAATACTCCATCCGTCCACCCAAAGCTTGCATTGCTTTTGATGGCACGAGTTTTAATAAATTATAATGAGTGGAGAAAATATCCTACATTGTAAGTGTAAAAATATGTTCAAAGGAATAAAATGCAAACTTTGACTTAACGAACGAAAAAAAATTAAATACGAATTTTTGGTGGACAAATGAAGTGTATATTTTCTTATAATTCACTCACGTAAGCGCCCAACACAAATATATGTAAATATAATATGTACGAAGATATCCACGCTCACTGAATTTATGAATATAATCGAGTTCTTTAAACAAATTATTGTAAATAATAAAAATACAATAAATGCATATTTCATTGTTTAAATGATTTAAAATTTAGAACGTGCAGTTTAATAGTAATATAAATGAATAAATAAAGATCATTAATACGAATTAAAATAGCATATATAAATATGATGTATATTATTGCTTGAAAACTACTCTTGATGGAAGTTTTGGGCCTATTATTAAATTGTTTGAATCTTCTCTTGGTATTTTGAATACAATATAAAAAAGGTTGGTTATAGGAAGACCCCCTCTAAAATAAGAATTAATAACTTCTTATCACCTTAGATTTCATCTAATCTAATAGATCATATTTAATTCATGCTTAAAAATGAGTTTGATTATTTCTTATACTATTTTATGTTTTTAAACGTGTTAGAGGTATTAAGGTAAATTTGAATATTTGTCCAAATATGATTTTTCGCCTAAACCCTGATTTTTCGCCTTTGTGCAATTGACCTTCTATCTCTCATGAAAATAATAGATGTGCGTATGATTATAATGGTTGCGCATAAGATTGTAAATGGTCATGCGAAACAAAACAATGATTAAGAATCAAACTTATAAAATTAGAATCAATATTTGAATAATAATTAACGTAAAAAAGTAAGACTACCTTGAACAATAATTAATGTAAAAATATATTTTGTATCTTAAAATAAAGATCACAAATAAGAATTTCGTACTGAAAATCTCGCAATTCGTTAGTGAAAAAAATGATATATATAACTATGATTATTTTCGTAATTCGACTAATATACTAAATAACTTGTTCATAGATAATTGTTGCATATGTTGTAAATAGTTATGGGAAACAAACAAGTAACTAAGTCAAACTTATAAAATGTACAAATATTGAATGTAACCCAATGATATGCACATTATGCGCATATATGTTTCGTATATACATGATATTTAAAGGTAATTATGTAAACATGTTTCAAATATGAATAATGTAGTTCAGTACTGTGTACAAAATAATCAAAATAGTATAAGAATCTACAAACTCGATGATACCATAAATATTTGTTATGATTTTATCCGAAAAAATTTATAGTGCAATAATCAAGAAATTATGTTTTTGTATTTTCTAAGAAAATCATAAATATCTGCAAATAAATAGGTGCTATAAATGTAGCAAAAAATCCTATATTTTTAGGAAAAGTCAGTTATAATTAATAACAATTTTACTATATTAACCTTTTGAAAAAATGTAAAAGTAATTTAAAAATAAGTATAAATATCAATAATCAAATTAAGTAAAATATACATATATAATTAGTTCTTATTTTTTTTAAAAAAAATATGAACTTTCATTTTATCCATTTACCAATGCAAAATTACATTATTTATTTCCTAACGAGTTTTTATTTCTTTATGATATAAACCGCATTTCCTCCCTCTCATTATTATTACAAACCTTTTGCCCTTTTCCGAAACCGACCTTCGTTAAATATAATACGTACATGATGTTTTTGTGCACATTAACAAACCAATTTTAGCGCACTCAACTGTACTCCGAATTCAAACATAGTTGGATTGCTGAACAATACTTTGCGGGTAGGTTCTCGCTTTCTTCTGGAGCCCTAGGTTTATAATTTAAACTCATTTTTCCTTCAATATCTCTGTATTTATTCATGATTTATTGCTGAGCACACATTTTCCCCCGTCTGTTTATGTGCAGGAATCCAGCTCTTTGTCTTGAGCAGTAGCCCACTCGCTTCAAGGAATTAGGGTATTAGCGAAAAATGGTAATTCGAATGGATTTTCTTATTGCTTTAGTTTTGGCTAATTACTTACCAATTGGCGTCGCGTACTACTTATGAATTGCAGTTATGCTAGAGGTGATGTATCGTGAATAATCTGTTGTCTATATTGTATACGTGCCTGGATTTTAGGTACAGGTGTTGAGTTGAGGTTAAATTGAATTGATAATTTGATATGGACGTTATTTTTATTGATTGGTATTCAATTTTCATGGGATGGGTGTGTTCAATGTGACTGAATCATGCTTATCGATAATTGTAGTTTATGATTTTCTCGCCTTAGTACTGTTATATCAACTCAGTTTATCTTATTGTGTCATTAAAGAATCAATTCCAACTTTCCCCATGCTTTCCTACATAGACAATGTCTTGGCTACAGTGCAGCATGTCATGTTCTTGGTTGCGTAACTGTCATACTTGTAATATCCTTTTTCTTTTTCCTGATCTAGTTTTTTGATATCACCTATAAAGCTAACCATTATCTCTCTGCCAATGGAGAGATGTCTTCTAATGTCTTGTCTGTGGACTGTGAATATTCTTATTATGTAATAAATTATTTTGATATAAGTTATGTCGCTGATGGTGGTTTTGTCTTATTTAGTATGTGGTATTTACCACATGAACAGTTGCGCAGTCTTGTAGAGTAGATTTATATACTCGGTGTGCTGAAGATTCACCACCTATTGAGTTTTCATCTAACATGACGTTCTTTTGTTGTTATTTTGTTTCAGGCAACTCTCAATGACTCTTTTCTGGCTGATCTTGATGAATTGTCTGATAATGAAGATGATCTTCTGGTAAGTATATGAGAGTTTTATTAGCATGTGAAGATGGTTTTGGTTGTAATGATTGAGGTCCTCTGTTCATCTTCACTCAGCACTTCATGTTTCCCATCTTTTCTATTTTCTTGGCTGTGGCCTTAGTTTGATAGTGCTTTTCTTTCAGGAAGAAGATAATGACAATGCTGAGCACATGGAAGAAGATGTAGATGGTGATTTAGCCGATATAGAAGCACTTAACTATGATGATCTTGACAGTGTGTCCAAACTACAAAAAACTCAGCGGTATACTGACATCATGCAGGTTGGTTTAGTTTAGACTACTTACTATCTATCCAATATCCATTATGTTTGCACTTATGCTTTGTGACTTTTGATTAGTTAATCTATCTGATGCTGCTTGCTTTTTCTTTAGGGTGGTTTTGTTGTTGCATTTCCCTTGTCTTATTCAGCTACTGATTTCCTTCTATAGGTCTGTATTTAGAGTTCATGATACGTCTCCTGTCCTCTCATTATCAGACAAACTAACATTTGATTTTTCATTGCAGAAAGTTGAAGTTGCATTGGAAAAGGGGTCTGAGAACTCAACTCATGGAATTGTTTTGGAAGATGATCCAGAGTACCAGTTGATAGTTGATTGTAATGCTTTGTCTGTCGATATTGAAAATGAAATTGTGATCATTCACAATTTTATCCGTGACAAGTACCGCTTGAAATTTCCAGAACTGGAATCTCTTGTTCATCACCCAATTGATTATGCTCGGGTTGTAAAAAAGATTGCTAATGAAATGGATCTGACGCTTGTTGATCTTGAAGGATTTTTACCGTCTGCCATTATTATGGTGGTTTCTGTTACAGCATCAACTACTAGTGGCAAACCTCTCCCAGAGGATGTCTTGCAAAAGACAATTGATGCATGTGATCGCGCTCTTGCTTTAGATTCTGCAAAGAAAAAGGTCCTTGATTTTGTGGAGAGTCGAATGGGGTATATTGCTCCAAATCTCTCAGCTATAGTTGGAAGTGCTGTTGCCGCAAAACTAATTGGTACAGCTGGTGGTCTGTCAGCATTAGCAAAAATGCCTGCATGTAATGTTCAGCTTCTTGGTGCGAAAAAGAAGAATTTAGCAGGTTTTTCAACAGCAACATCCCAATTTCGTGTTGGCTATTTGGAGCAAACTGAGATTTTCCAGAGTACTCCTCCTTCCTTGAGAATGCGTGCTTGTCGACTTTTGGCTTCAAAATCCACTCTTGCTGCACGAGTAGATTCCACTAGGGGAGACCCAACTGGAAAAACTGGGAGAACTTTACGTGCAGAGATTCACAAAAAAATAGAGAAGTGGCAAGAGCCGCCTCCTGCTAAGCAGCCTAAACCTCTTCCAGTTCCTGATTCAGAGCCTAGAAAGAAGAGAGGTGGTCGGCGTTTAAGGAAGATGAAAGAAAGGTGCTTGAAATTATTCTTATCGCTTATTTGTTCATTAAAATTTATGCTTTGCTATTTTTAGTTCATTAGTTGTAATCAATCTTTTCCAAGTCAACAATCTAATGCTATTGCAATTTCCATCAGATATGCTATTACAGACATGCGGAAGCTGGCAAATAGGATGCAGTTTGGAATACCAGAGGAGAGCTCACTAGGTAGCATTACAACTATGTTGTTTGTTAAGTATGATTTGTACATTTTAGTTTTGAAAGTGTTAGGCTGTTGATATAGGTTCAGTCCTTATACTTACGTGATGTTGTTTGAAGGTGATGGACTTGGTGAAGGATATGGAATGCTTGGTCAGGCTGGTAGCGGAAAGCTTCGTGTATCAGTTGGACAAAGCAGACTTGCTGCTAAAGTAGCCAAGAAGTATGATTTCTCTGCTAGTCTTTATGTTTAACCTATCCAGTTTGCATTTTGATGGTATCACAGATCATGGAATGCTCTGCTTATCTCTGTAATATAATTGGAATGGCAGTTCTAGTGAAATATAGCGGTTCTTTTATTGATGTATTATGCAATTCCTTCAAATTCAAACTTCTAAGCTTAAGAGTAAATTTGCTCGAAAGTTCTATATCAATATTGCTGCTTTTAGAGCTGACAATAACTATTTATTCATGCAATTTAATTTTTTCAGGTTCAAGGAAAAGAGTTATGGAAGCAGTGGCGCCACTTCTGGACTGACTTCAAGTTTGGCTTTCACACCTGTGCAGGTTTGATGCTTCCCTGTGACATTGGTTTGTTTATTTAGCATTGAAATACTTGAGCCTCAAAAAGGGGCAATGCTGGTTCTAACTTCCCTTCCACAATTATAGTCGAGCTTCACTTGTTATTACATTTGTTAACTTGCTTGTACTTTGGTTTCCTGAGTGAAGACTTGACATGCTTTTTCAGGGAATTGAGCTTTCAAATCCTCAGGCTAACCAGTTTGGAGGAACTCAGAGTACTTACTTTTCGGAGACTGGAACCTTTTCGAAGATCAAGAGAACATAAAGTACACTTGCTCTGCTACTCTGCCTCCGTATCCATAGGCATTATCGTGACCAATACTTTGTGAGATTTGGCTTTATTCAGATGTAACTAGCAGTATGCTCTTTTGTGGCAAATTCTATTTTCTGCTGTGCTTAGTTTCTTCTTGTCCAAATGGAAGTGATGATTCTACGTGCTTTTAAGTACATACACTGATAATCATACAGAGAATTTATTTGAGTAAATTGCTGAATTGACTACATTGCTGCGTTTGTTTTGTTTTTGCTTTTTGGCTCTTGTTGTGAGGTTGGAATTTGAATGGATAATGATCAGCTGATCGATATATTTTCTGTATAGAAGATGAAGGATTATTTTATCTGTTGCAATTTTATTAAAGGAGACGTCACGTTCAATGTAAATGCAGAGTATGTGCCCCTTTGCCTTATGCTTCTTCTAAAATTTAGGAAAATTGATCAAGTTGTAGAACTATCTCTTCTAAAAATTTGCTTTCAATTTGAAAAATGGAAATTTAATTGTTTGGATATTTCTTTTCATATGATATGACCTTCCAAACCCAACCCAATCTAATCCAATGCAATCCAATCCAATCCTTTATTTCCCAACTCAAAATAAAAGAAAAAAATAGGTAGATAAATTTGATGTGAAATGCATTTCAATGTTACAATTTTTATATTAAATACATTTTTTTATATTAAGGAATAAGACTATTTCGTTTTTATAATATCCATAACTGATAACACCTCTACAAATAATGCAATCTATCAATTTATAAAATATTGTCTAGAATATACCTCAAAAATAAAAGGTCTAGATTAAAACCGTTTCTGTAAGAGTGAAGCACGGGCCCATGTAACGGCAGCTCGTCTAAAATGAAAGTTTGAAACTAATTGCAAACAACGCACAACTCGACAAAAGCTCAAACAACACAACGTATAAGTGCTCAGATCTACAAACTTCACCAAACACCGTTTGCATTGGGAGGCATTATTTACTGCTGTTTATCTTGGCTGAGGTATGCTACCCTTCGACGAAATGCCTCACCGAATTTTTATTGAAGTTTTACGCATTTTCTTCCCATCTGCAACTTATCCCGCAGTTTCAGGTGCCCCTTTTTGTGTTGCTTTCGTGGACACTTCTTCGAGCCACAACGGAGGTTGAGGTTACCGTAGCAGGAAATGAATTTGGTTAGTTGCAGTAGTAATCAGTTCCCTTTGAGTTCCAGTGTTCGGTCTTCTGCTGGCCCATCTTCAAACAATTTGAGGAGTTTTGTCGCCGTTCCTCATCTGGTGTGTTGCGTGAATGCAATTTTGGTATGTGGGGTGTTAACATTGCTTGGTAAATTTTGTCTTGGTGTCTGCAGAGTGAAATGTGGATTTTGATGATATTGTGTATTGTTGATGCAGTGAGGGGGACAGAGAAGACATAAATCGAGAAATAGTCTCAGAATGTCGAGCATCACTGTGTATTATGGTCTGAAAAGCCCACCTTACAAACTTGTGAGATTACTGTTAATTCTTTTCTTTTATTCTGTGTACCAAATATGAAAGTAATTAACCGCAAACATATTGAAGATAAAAAGGTAGAATTTCCTCTCTTACTTAGTAATCCTACTGTTAGACGCATTGCACGAGAGACTTTTTCAGGCGCATTGAGATAGTGGTCCCTGTTGAACCTATTAGCACAAGCATCTTGGCTTATGATGTTGTAAAGTGTAGATTTCTTTTCCTCTTGCTGGTATCTCAGCTGGTAAAGATTCAATGCACGGTATAAGGGTTCGGGGAAATTGTAGCATCTTAAACCTAGTTGCTTGACTTTCCGCACTTTCCTAAATGTTCATTTCATGTTTGGGATCTCAGACTTGTGTCAGGAAGTATATAATTATTTGCTTGTACTTGGTGAAGAAATGCTTCATTGAAAAATAATCTGAAGTTCCTAAGGACTTTGACAGTATAAGTTTGCACCTTAACTTCATTTTCTTTTAACTTGTTGTAGGATGCTCTGGAACCATATATGAGCCAGAGAATGCTCGAGGTACATTGGGCGCTCATCATCGTGGTTATGTAGAAGCTCTTAACAAACAACTTGAAAAAAATGATATACCATATGGATATATAATGGATGAGCTAATCAAAGTGACATATAACAATGGCAACCCGTGGCCTGAATTTAACTCTGCAGCTCAGGTGATTATCGCTCATTAGTCTTGTTGCTTTACTGTTACAATAAGCATTTCAAACTTCACGATTGACAAGTAAAATCTCTTGAATGCCTTTACCGACCAGACAGACACTTATACTTCGTGGTTAAGCTACTACATAGCTTGAAGTTTATATAAGCCTCACATTTCTCTTTCTTCCACTGATTTTAACGGTTCTGGTCAGTAGAGCATCAACGTTAATGAGTGATTCTGACCTCTTGTCTCTTCATCAATTTAAGGTCTGGAATCATGACTTCTTTTGGGAATCAATGCAACCTGGAGGAGGTGAAATGCCCACGCTGGGCATACTGCAGCAGACGGAAAAGGATTTCTGTTCAGTTACCAATTTCAGAGAAAAGTTCATAGAAGCAGCCCTCACACTATTTGGATCTTGCTGGGCTTGGTTGGTTTGTAAGTCATCTGTGACCATTTGTCTCAGTCGAATACATGTCAAATTTATGTTGAGTACATTTGAAAGTGGAACAAGGTCTTGATATACGATGGTTGGTTTATTCTCTTGGATATTAGTACGGCTCGTGATTACAATACACAGAAATGAACTCCTTGGTTGTGGTTATGCTGCGGCAGCACTAATTCGTTATTGAATTGTTGCAGTGAAAAGGGATAAAAGATGTCTTGCAATAGTTAAAACATCCAATGCAATTAATCCT
The DNA here is from genome assembly GCA_036937905.1 of Salvia rosmarinus. Classification (NCBI taxonomy): domain Eukaryota; kingdom Viridiplantae; phylum Streptophyta; class Magnoliopsida; order Lamiales; family Lamiaceae; genus Salvia; species Salvia rosmarinus. Next base: position 52,163,247 of record CM072823.1, on the reverse strand, counting down.
TTGGTGTGGAATGACATTGTAAGAATTTTTTGTTATCATATTTGTATTTGTAATAGCCTAGACTCTGATTTTCCTTTCAGCATGTTAATGATCTGTTAAATGTTGCAGCCAATAATTGGTCTGGATTTGTGGGAGGTATGCACCGCATCTCTCTCTCTCTCTCTCTTGCACGCACACACACACATTATGTTGACAAATGCATGTGGACTGTGGAAAAAGATACATTAAGCTGTACTGATCCTTCTTGGTTTTACAGCATGCATAGTATTTGGATTTCAAGGTGAGTTTGCCTTCACATTTCCGTTCTTAGATTTTCCAAGAAACAAGTTCTCATGAATTCCTTTTCCGCCATCTTTGATAACAGAAAGACAGGGCCAAATACGTCAACACATTTATGGACCACCTAGTATCTTGGGATGCAGCAGAGCACTTATGGCTCGTGCAGTCTTTTGTAAATCTAGGGGAACCCAAAATCCTAGTAGCATGACATGCTCCACCTTAGATAGCAAAAAGAGCTCCAGCAATGGGATTTTGTCAGAATCTGCCATCCGAACAAGAACATCTCTCATTATGCCGCTTGCTTAAACTGGAGACACGATGAAGCAAGACCGCGATGGATAATTTTGTCAATTGGATATTGAAAATACTCGGATGGAGGTGTGGGTCGGATTCCCGTAGAGGGAGTCGTTAGGTATGACGGTTAGTGTTGATGATTAGAAGTCATTGAGAAACTACTGAGCTTATTGTGAGCTCTGGTTATGTTGCGGTTAGTCTTTTTAGCCTGTAAGCCTTGCCTATATTTGCTACGAATTCAACAAATATAATTAACGTGTTTTTCTATTTCTACTTTAGAAATTTATTTTATGGTGTATGCTTAATTCAGGTTGGAAATATTTTACTAATTTCTTCTTTTTTTTGAAGAAGAAGAATTTGCTTCGTCATGTTAAGTATGTCTTAATTGAACCTTTGCTTTTAAGAATTAAATTAAAACAGAATGAACTTTGTATTCAATTATAGTTTTAGGATAAGATCACCTGCAATATAGCACCTCTTGGAAAACAATCAGATGATGTAAATTATTTATTATTCTAACATTTTTTTTCGAAGAAATTCTGAAACTATTATCAACTTATATAAGTAATATCCATATTTTGTATACATTACCATGCATATTGTTCATTTAAGAGAAAAAAAGCGAACGGAAAAGAAAATATTTTCATCTGAATAAATATGCGATCGTACAGAACCTCTGGATAACCGCCTTTTCATGAAATCCGGAAGAAGAAAAAAAATCGCCAAAAAAAATAATTCATTTTCCTCTCCATTGAGTTTCTTCAAACTCTCCACAATTCGAAATAAGAAGAAAGTTCAACCTATATCATGGGAGATTCTGGGTGTTATTGATTGAACATTGATCGACTGGCTGAAATGTTTGCAGAGGAACACCAATACACAATTCCGATCCGTCGCGGAAGTTACCGTCTCCGCCATCGCTCACGCGCCGTCGCTGCGCCCATGGGTTCGCCCACGTCAGGTGATTTTTAGTTTCGAAGCAGAATCCGTATTTATTGGCTGCAAGATGTCCAATCATCTAGCTGCGCAATCTCGTGAATAGAATGCGCAATGCCGTATGTCTATGTGTGTCTGTGAATTTGGTTAGAGTTTTGATTGCCTCTGTTCCGAATATGGATAGAGCTGGTGTAATTTTGCTCCGGTATGTGGATATCACTGTTCTGAAATAGCACATGGTTTTGATGGCTTTTGAATTTGTGAAACATGTTGCAAAAAATGTCGAAAATGTTGAGCGGGCAAATTTGGGAACTAGGGGATAAATTAGAAAATGTAAATTTTGACATGGGGGATTTACTACCAGAGGTAGTGCATTTGTTGATAGTTTCTAATACAGAACCGCCCATCACTATGATTCATGCCTTAGCGTCTCATCTTAGGTTGCGTAGCATGTATGCTGATGGTAGCACACACTATAAAATGAATTGCCTCAGATTTTCTCTATAAAAACCTGGCAGGCATGTTGAATATTGAATCAGGAAAGCAAAACTTGATAGACACATGACGTGCTCTCGCAACTAGCACAAAGAGCTAGGAGCTCGTTCGACTGTAATTTAATAATGCGATAGTTCTGGTTAATTAGGCTTCCTGAGGCTGAAAGTAATGTTTTGCGAATATGGATGAAGAGTAGGTCAGATGGTACAAGATCACTGTAAATGTATGGTCTTTCTGGTTTAGAGAAGAGAAAATAGTTGATCTTGAAACATTTTTACTAAAAGAACTTACTGTGCTGTAAATATTATGTTTGGATTGTAGATGTTTTCTGAATTGATCCATTGTTGTTGTTATGCTAGACACAGATGAACGTTTTCATCGAATGTGATTTCGAGCTTGCGCTTTCTCCCGGGGTGTCATTTCTTGTACATCTGTTAAATGCCCCCGTGTTTCATCACTAATATCTTACTGCTCTACAACCATTTCAGGTCTGGAATAAATCAAGAGTAACTTATCCAAGTTTCCTTGTTTGCGATGATTCAGAGCATGAGGCTTGTTTATTTCTCCTGAGGATAGGCTTTTGGGTGTTCTTTTGAAAATGTCAGAGATCTTCAGCTTCACGGCTTTCAGACAAATCTCACAAATGCTCTTTGCGTTATTCTTCTTTCACACTTCTGAGTTTCTTCTAGCAGTTTACTTTCACGGGATACACAAAGTAACTCTGAATTCCCTTTTAATCAGTGTAGACTATGTTATGGCAATGATCTGCTCCCTGATAGAGTACTTGGTTGAAGTTCATTACTTCCCAGAGATGAAGGAACAGTGGGCATTAAGCAAGATGGGTCTTGCCTTGGTAGTCGTTGGTGAAGTCATACGGAAGTTGGCTATGATAACTGCTGGCAGGTCCTTCACTCATCTAATAAAAAATATATTGATGACGATCATGTATTGATCACTCACGGGCTCTACAAGTATGTCCGGCATCCAAGTTACTGCGGCTTCTTCATCTGGTCTGTTGGTACTCAAATAATGCTTTGCAATCCGGTATGTACGCTTGGATTTGCACTAGTGGTTTGGCGTTTTTTCCAAATGCGAATTCCGTATGAGGAGTTTTTCTTGAGGCAGTATTTTGGTTCCCGGTATGAGGCGTATGCTAGACGAACGGCCTCCGGTATCCCATTTATAAAGTGATGACTATATTTGGTGCTGAATTCTTGCCAGTGCTCCATATAGTTTCAATTTCAATCATGTTTCATGTTTTGATAGAAGCATGATGGAACATGATTGCTAATAGCTGCGCTCTCTCATTTTTGTTAGGCTTGTAGCTATTGCTTCCTAGTAGCCGTTTGGGGGGAAGCAGCTTCAAATATAGTTTTTATGTTTGGCATTTCATAAAACAGGCACCAGACGTCTTTTTCGGTCAAGATCCGTAAGATGGTACTCGTATTGGGGCCCAAATCCATATTTGATGGTGGCATTTTTTGTAATTTTCTTGGTGTTTAGGTGTGTTTGGATCCGAGTATCAGTATTGTCTTGTGGATAGTGAGCCGTCTCACATGAGACTTCCCTTGAAACAGGTCCCTCTTGGTTGCTAATTCCATGTGTTTTTTTTCTTCTATTTTTCTTTTCTTTTTCATGATATAACTGTGTTGTATGGCGATTGAATTCTTTGGATTACATTAACTAAATGTTGAAGGGGCATTTACTTTGAGTGATAAGATAAATTAATAAAACATATGATTCAGTATTTAGAGGATAAGAAGGTCAATCTTGAAAACCAATAATCCATCAAAGTAAATAGTAGATTAGCTTGGATTATTTATCTTATCATCACCCAAAAATAAACGCCAGCCTAATGCATAATTCATATCCAATGTTCCTACTATACAGTTCTTGAACTCATGACTTGGGATGATTATTTTGATGGTGATTTTTTCGATTAGAGGAATTGATTTTGGTTGGGTAATATACATAAATAGTCAAATATACAGTTCGTTTTGAAATTAAGGGATGGGATGTGTGAGCAACGGTAATGATCTTTATGTGTGTAATATTTAAGCGGTGTTATTGAGAGTAATAAATAAGGATAGTGGTGTGTTATGAGTGGTAAAAATTTAAATAAGTGGTGATGTTGAGGTAATAAGTAAAGATTTTTTATGGGATAGTGACATATATAAAATGACAAAGAAACAAATTTGAGGAACGTTCCGACAATGAAATATAGAAACAAATTTGGAGGATGGAGCGAGTACTAAATAATCATAGAATCATGGACAAAGAATCACTTTATGTTGTGTTTATAATTATAATAAGCAAAACAATTTTTATATCTTGACGATGCATTTGGATTTAATACATATAAATTTTATAGTCTTTGGAGTTTTGAGATATGAAGATGAACCGAAACGTCATAGGTTTCAGCTATTCGGATGTGTCATGAATGCATATGCATGTAGGTGTTCCAAACACAATCAAAAAATTGAACTTACTACTCGTTCTCGTTTCTAACTCGTATAATAATACCCGATAAAAAGTAAGTATTTTTAATTTATATTTTTTATTTGTGAACTCTCTTGAAAAATCAATGTGAGATTGAAACATATTTTTAATTTAGATTTTGAATTTGAAAGGTATGGTAAAAAATCAATATGAAATTTAAATGATATCTATTTATTTTGAATTTCAATTTCAAAACTCGTGAAGTTTAACAAAAAAATCAATGTGAAGTTTTACAAAATTGTACAAAATATTTTATTTTATGACAAACTTAAAAAGAAGAAATAATTTATTTAGCCAAAACTATTTATTTTCTCAAATTAAAATAATGGTGTAATTAGAATGATATTAATGTCAACCACTCCATCAATTAAATGTGAATTTTTAGTTGGTAGAAATTAGAATAGAAGTATTCTTTATAAGCTTTCATCCGATGAAATCTCATAATGGTCGATGTGAGATTGATATAGAGATAATTATTAGTGTTAAAATTTAAAAAGAATAAGAATATAAATAGGCCAGTAGATGATTAATTTAAATAAATAACTATGAAAAAATATGGATATGATATACTTCATTAGTCTCTCAATTTTCTTTCTAGTTTTTCTTTTTGGTACATCCCTCAATTTTAATTTTATTTTATTTATGATAACTATCCACAAAATATTTATTATTTATTACCCTCAACAATATCTTTTATTTATGCATTTTATCATCATGATCCATCACTATTTATTTTTCTTACCATCAACAATCCACTTATTTATATATTTTATCATTTATGACTTATTCTAGTTACAATAAATCTAACAATTTTTATTAAAATTTGTATCTAAAATTTACAGGAAGAAATTTTGACGACGGAGATATATATATAGATATGATATTTTTCATAGATATGATATTTTTCAAAAGTTTCGGATACTCTTCAATTGTGCCCGCACATGGAAAAGTGTGCATTTTTGGCACATGAGTGGATTGGGAAGTGGTGGAGATATATTTGCAAGAACCAATTTCCATATTAGTAGTCCTTTTACCTCATTTACTAAGATGTTCCTACTTAATATATAATCTATATCTTTCACAATATTAATTAAAAGAATGGGGACATCGAATATATTGATTTAGTTGTCATTTTAATACAATACATTGTTAGCTAACACAATACTTTATTAAACGCAATCCGCCTTTATAGATTCCTCATTTGACATTGACATGCACCATTCTATTTCACATTTGGAAATTCATCGAATATATTTAAAGATAGATATAGAGGGTGTTTGGCTAATTTTACGATAGATGTGAGTTTAAGATGATACTTAAATATGAAAATAGGAAAATATATCAAATTATTTTGGAACTATAAGATCATTAAAAATAAATTGGATTTTAGAGCTTTTTATAATAATAATAATAATTTTGAAAACTAATAATAATAATAATAATAATAATAATAATAATAAGTATAATAATAATATAGACAATATAATTAGAATAGATCCTGGGTTTTCTGTTGAATTTCTACTTCGGCCGAATTATTGATGTTAAGACTATTCAATATTCGAAGCAAAAATTGTCGTTTTCTTTTCCTCTTGGTCGATGTCTTTTAACTTTATTATTATAGAAAAAGGAAAATGCAGTGTGTGGTATTATTTTCTCTGGCGCTGACCAAAACATTTTATAGCAATGTACTATTTTGATAACATCACATTTATATCTATTAATTCGTTGAATATTATATTGCACTCATATTACCTAAATGAAAGAGCAGCTGCGCACTATGATATAAAGTTAGACTTAAGAATTTCGTATTATCATTAGCAATAGTTTAATTTAATGTGAATTTTATTGTTAAGAAAGTATTAGAAGTTTTTGCCAATAAGTAAAGAATTCAAGATGTTAGGACCAATGAAATTGTCGAGGCTGGATATATACTTCCCCCTTTACAATAGATTTGTTTTTCAAAACAATACGTCTTTCTTATTTATGACAAACAGATTTTTCTATCAATTTATTATCCTCTTACGCTGATTTGATTAATTATAGAAAGTTGGTCTAAATCTTACAAATATCAAGAATATGATTTATTCCGTGCAGATATGGGTTCTAATTAGAGCTTGCAAATGGATGGGTAGGCACAAGCGCACGCCGAGATCCATCGAGCTTTATCTAAAAGTCAGTTCGGATGAAAATAATTCGGATTAGAAAAATTATGGTCCAACAAAACCCAAACGTCACTTTTATATAAACTTTTCGGATTGGATTGGACCGACTTGCGCTCGATGAACTTTTGATATTTATGAGAGAACCGACTCGACTCAAAATTCCATCGACCCTATATTTTTGAGCTTAACCTAACCCAAAATTGGTCGGCCATATCCTTTAATTATAATAAATAAAAAAATAAAAGCAAAAACCAAGAATATTCGTTAGATAATGATGGACAATAGTAACCGCGTGATAATACGAAACACTGACTATTTATATCTATAATTCAAAACTGAAAGTTATTTAAAGAACATAAATTGAAAGTTAATAATTACATGTCGATTTAAAAGAAATAATAATTAAACATACAAATTATTAAACTTTTAACAAGTCGTTTTGAGGTCCTATTTCAGTGATGAAAATCCTATGATAGCACATCGAAAATTGAGCTGAATTATAATAAAATAAATTTAAATTTATTTGACATTAAAATAATCATTTTCATGTTAAAATGATATTTATTGGATTTATGTTTTTTAAATTCAACTTTTTGCATCAAAACAGCGTTCCCAATGTCAACTTTTTGATTTCGTTAAACTCCAATCCAGCTTCTGTTATGCCACATAAGTTTTAATCGTCGGTGATTGAAACCATAAAGTAATTCTTAAAAGTACGATAGTTCGATCACTTAATTGATATTTAAAAAAAATCGGAGCATAATCACGAGAAGACCAATAATTTAGATATTAAAATATAATTTTCTCTTTAGTGAGCAATTTGGATTGGTGAGATGATTATAGTCATATCTTAAGTGTTTACTTTACATAATTATGTTGGATAGATTAAATTAATCTAATCTAATCAAGTATTTATTTTTAAGTATTAACATTTAAGGATATCTCAAAGTCCGAGATTATTTTAATTATTCTCAATTAATTTTAATTCAACCAATATAAGTAAAATTAGAATAATACTCTAAATAAAGGGTAAGTTATTTATTCAAATTTTAATCTTTAGTTAATCATTTGTAGTAAAGAAAGCAATTATAAATAAAAATAATCTTATCATATATTTAATTCAATAAATACTCAATATTTTTTTAATACTAATCATGAAAAATAAACGCTAATTCAAAAAAATACGATAATTCGACCATTTAATGCTATTTTTATAAAAATCGGATCATAATCACGAGAAGACTAATAATTTAGATATTAAAATATAATTTGGTGAGAGAGATGATTATGATATCATAGTCATATGATCATATCACACTCCAAAAAAAAAGAAAAAAATGGTAAAATAGCTGAAACAAATCTTGGTGGGTCATGACAGTGACAACTCAAAAGATTTGGAAATTTGGGGTTACACTCCTCTCCCTCTCCCTTCTCTCTGTGCATACAGGATGCGTGTATATATATCTCTGTATGGACACTGCTCCTTCCATCTACATCTGCTTTTTACTAAGCTCTCAATAGTTTACACATAATCCGTTACCTAATCTTGCCGAGAGAGAGAGAGAGTCCGTGATCATTTGGCTTGGCAATGGCGGCGGCTCGGAGAATCTCATCTCTTGTTTCTCGCTCCCTTCCTTTGCTCCGTGAAGGTAACTACGCAATTCATTTTACGATAAGTTTAATTAAAAGGTATTTGTATCGACATTTGCAGGGCTTGGAACATAGTTTTTTCCTCTTAATCTGGAGTGATCTTATTGCTAGCGCAGAAATTTTACGTTCCTCTTTGAGAACTGGCGTTGACTGATTCCATCTTTGCCATACCTTTTCCCGAAATGGTGGTTTTTTTTGCTCTTTAATTTGTGTCGTTAGTACCTTATTTGTTTACATTAAAAGCTAGAAAGTTGAGAATGATATACAAAAATGTGATCTTGGCTTTCTATTTTGAAGATCATGTATGTTGATTAACCGGATATGATCTGAGATTGGTATGTACCTTTCATAATCGTAAAAGAACTAAAAGCAAGTAGCCCTTTTCTAAATTTTCACAATCATCTAATTGGTCATAGCTGGGTTTAGGCAACATTTTTGTGTCTTATGAATATGTACCACGACTGCTGCCTATTGTGACAAGAGATTTTCTTGGCCTCTTATTCAATTGGACCATTTATGAAATTTGGACATCGTGGTGGGAATAATGTAGCTTTCTGACGTATCAATGTCATGAACTTATGTTTCTCCATTCTAATCTTTGTACAAGTGGATTTCATCAAGGCGCATTCGTTTTCTTTTCCCTAGGAAAACAGATTCATGTGGGTAGAGGAGTGTCCCAGTACAGCACTGCTGCAGCTCTTGAGGATCCAATCAAGCCTCCTGTTAGTGTACAATATGATAAGCTTCTCATCAATGGAAAATTTGTTGATGCGGCATCCGGTGAGCTTTCTGGTGTTCCATTTATGGAGGAACGTGCTCGTCTTTAAGTTTGCTTGATTTAGCTAACTTGTTGTACCGTATGAATCAGGGAAAACTTTCCCAACTTTAGACCCTAGGACTGGGGAGGTAATTGCACATGTCGCTGAAGGTGATGCAGAAGATATAAATCGAGCAGTATCTGCCGCACGTAAGGCTTTTGACGAGGGGCCATGGCCTAGAATGACGGCTTATGTAATAATTTCTTATCTCGGTTAAATTCTGCCTTTGGTTGCTGCATTTATATTTATGTAGTGCTCAATTGCTCTGTACAAATGCTGCAGGAGAGACAGAAGATATTGTTACGCTTTGCTGATTTAGTCGAAAAGCATAATGATGAAATCGCAGCACTTGAGACCTGGGATAATGGGAAGCCATATGAACAGTCTGCCCAAATAGAAGTACCGATGTTTGCCAGATTATTTCGTTATTATGCTGGTGGGTCCAGAAGGATGAGAAGATATGAGTAAAAGGATTCCTATTTTAGTCTGCTGCTTTAGTCATGAATTTCGGTTTGTTTCTTCTACAGGCTGGACAGATAAGATTCACGGTCTCACAGTTCCAGCAGATGGACCCCATCATGTTCAAACTTTGCATGAACCAATTGGTGTGGCTGGCCAGATTATTCCATGGAACTTCCCTCTCCTGATGCTTGCTTGGAAAGTTGGACCTGCACTGGCCTGTGGCAACACCGTTGTTCTCAAAACAGCAGAGCAGACACCATTGTCTGCATTACTTGTATCCAAGCTATTGCATGAGGTATGCCGATTATACTGCAACACAGAGTAGCTTTATATTCTTTTTTGTATTTCATTATTACCACTCATAGTTGTTTTGGCTCATATAAAAGTTTGAAGTGTACCAAAATATCAACTTTGTGTCACCTCAGTTCATTCACAACATAATCCAGTAAATGAATGATCTCTAGTTTTGACCATTTCTTTTTGAAATAATATGTTGTTGACTTTACATGAATGATGGATTGATAGTTGATATTCATATTGTTCCGGACAGGCTGGCCTTCCTGATGGAGTTCTGAATATTGTTTCTGGATTTGGTCCTACGGCTGGTGCTGCTCTTTGCAGCCACATGGATGTGGACAAGGTACTGCCGGTTTAAAGTTCTCGCCTGAGTCATGAGTTTAGTCGCTACCAAGGATTCATATAGTGGCTTTTCATATGAAGGCTGTTCTCCATGATTTAGATTCAATACTACTGTTTCTCTCTTTTCTTTTCTTTCTTAATTTGAAAAATACAATCTTTTGTCACCTTTTGATAGATCTAATACTACTGCTAGATTAAGTATGAGTACGGTGTTAGTTGCTGTATTCAGATATGCCTCATTTCCTCTATATTATTCATGCTGATTCTTGCACTCTCTTGTCGCAAGTATTCAAGTAATGTTTGTCTATTCTTAATGAAGAGAGGACTTCAATGATCTTTACATTTAAAACATCCTTCAATAATCATGCAGTAAATCTTAAATTATCTCTGTGCTCTTAGAATGAGAGATTCTCCAGAAAATACATATTTCTGCAAATCATGATGTTTATGTGACCCACTTTTGTTCTGCAGCTTGCTTTCACTGGTTCAACAGATACTGGCAAAATTGTTCTCGAGTTGTCTGCCAAAAGCAATCTAAAGCCAGTTACTCTGGAACTTGGAGGTAAATCTCCTTTTATTGTTTGCGAGGATGCTGATGTGGATCAAGCTGTTGAGCTAGCACACTTTGCTCTATTTTTCAACCAGGTATCTCCTGCTCTTACCGGTTAGTGGCCTACTGCTGATTTTTTGCTTAAACTAATGAAATGTCTTTTCTATCATATGGAACTTCTGCAGGGTCAATGCTGCTGTGCTGGATCTAGGACGTATGTGCACGAAAAAGTTTATGATGAGTTTGTGGAGAAAGCAAAAGCACGGGCCCTGAAGCGTACTGTTGGGGATCCGTTCAAGGCAGGCATAGAGCAAGGCCCTCAGGTAAACCTTTCTGTGCTTGCTTATCCCTCTGGCTGCTTTTTAGCATTATCATATGTTGAGGACATCTCGTGTCTTCCTATCCATAACACTAATACAACAACGTTTTGAACTTCAGATTGATGCAGAACAATTTGAGAAGATCCTCAAGTATATCAGATTTGGACAGGAATCTGGGGCAACCCTTGAAACTGGAGGTGATAGATATGGTACAAAAGGCTATTACATTCAGCCAACTGTTTTCTCTAATGTCAAGGTAAATCACCTAGCTGAAGAGTAAAGTGTAAAACTTGCTGCATGATAGTTTATTGATCATCCTTTAATAATATAGTAGCTTATTGCAACTGTTCTACTTCTAGGATGATATGCCAATTGCAAGGGATGAAATCTTCGGTCCTGTGCAGACTGTCCTGAAATTTAAGTATGTACAAAAACCTTACGCAAAATATCATGAAACTGCTGGACCCACTTAGTTATTACGCTTGTGAATTCCAGGGACCTCAATGAAGTGATCCAGAGAGCCAACAAAAGCAGGTATGGTCTTGCTGCAGGAGTGTTCACTCATAACCTTGATACTGCCAACACCTTGATGAGAGCATTGAGAGTCGGGACAGTGTGGATTAACTGCTTTGACATCTTTGATGCTACAATCCCATTTGGCGGATACAAGATGAGTGGAATCGGAAGGGAAAAGGGAGTATACAGTCTCAAAAATTACTTGCAAGTGAAAGCAGTTGTTACCCCTATCAAGAATCCAGCATGGCTGTGAGCTCTCTTAATCATACATTCATAAGTTTGGGTTGCAATTGTATGAATTTGTTTTGATGACTATAGACCTTTACATTTATCTTAGCTTGAATGCTTGACATTTGTATACCCAGTAATAACTTCATCGATCAATTCTGTTGCAATCTAAGTCATTTGCATATTCTGGTGCAAGAAAATGTTTGATGTTTTATGATTACATATGAATGAAGATATATATCAAGTCTATATGCAGATTGTTATTTGGTATATACATAAACTGTTCTGTCATTATTCAGTCTCCATCTTTTTAATAGTCTATGAATTATTAAAAAGGAATGAAACTAGGAGATCTTGTCCTACTATTTGCCATTGCATTCTGGTGGCATGACTTTGCATCTGGACTTGTCTTGGCAATATGAGAGAACATGTGCTTTCCCCTAGCCCATTCCAACCCTCTGGTTTGCTGGCTAGACAGCTTAGCAATCCACTCGCTATCAACGGGGTCTAAGCTCTACGGGCTGCTTCTTGAACATGAAGGAATCATATCCTTAGTGTTCAAAATGCAGCTCTTCATTTGAATCCTTCCATTGAGGCCTCAAATGGTGCGTATTTGTAATCAACGGGTATTTTCTGCCACGAGTTGCCCATTGTGGTCCGTCCCAGATAGTCGCATAAACTGACATCGGCTTTGATGGATAAGCAGAGGATATGGCATTATACAGGTATGTTGTCCACCAGAAACCTGCATGTTTTTATTTTCTGTCAGTTTAAGGATTCAAAGAGTTGCCAAAGACAGACGTGTTTGAGGATGTGACAAGCTACATACACTATGGGGTGATTGTTCCAGAGAATGCTGTAGTTGTGAAAACAGTGTGTCAGATCAAACCTCATGTAGAACTTCCCTTTCCCTTCAGGGCCTCATGCTTCCATTTCCATAGATGTTGGTCTGCAGCACCTATTCCCTTCTCTTCTCGTGCCCGAGCAGCTAGAAATCAATCTTGTCGTGGTTGTGAGGGAAAGCATCAGAATTTGATAACTGGAAAAACAGGGGATAACAGAGTTGTCAGCATGGAATTTCAGCTTCTTAAAGAACAGGGGAAACAGAGTAGCTGGCAATGAATTTTGAGATTCTTAAAGAAACAGGGGATAACAGAGTAGTCGGCATTGAATTTTCAGATTCATAAAATACACGGGAAAACAGAGTAGGCAACATTGAAGTTCATATTCTTGAAAGACAGGGGAAGACAGAATAATCACTATTGAGTTTTCAAATTCATATATTTTGGTTACAGAAGACTTGCAAAATAAGCAACCACGACTCCTGAAGTAAAACCGGCAGGCAGCTTTATAGCTGCATTGAAGAAACAATAGAAATATTTGATTTGGTGTGTGTGTTGGCCTAGTGGTAGAGTGGTTAATGTCCGAGGCCAAATGTCTCGGGTTCGAGTCCACCGTGACGCAGCCTTTAAAATTTATGTATTAATTGACAAAAAAAAAGAAATATTTGATTTGGGTGTGTGTGTTGGTCTAGTGGTAGAGTGGTTAATGTCCGAGGTCAAAGGTCTGGGGTTCGAGTCCACCGTGACGAGGCCTTTAAATTTTTGCACTAAATTGACCAAAAAAAAGAAAGAAATATTTGATTTGTTTTGTGTGCGTGTATTGGCCTAGTGGTAAAGTTATTAATGTCTGGGGTCAAAAGTTTTGGATTCGAGTCAATCGTGATACGACCTTTAAATTTTTGTATTAAATTGACAAAAAAGAAATATTTGCTTTTCGACAACAAGCCAGAACTTGGAGAAGAAACCTCGAATTAGGAAAACAAGAAAAGGAAAAATGATCTGACATGACGTGCCTTGTTGAAAAAGATTCAGACAACATCATGTGTTGCATTCGAGTTCGTTTTCTTAATCCATGATTTTAATTACCTGAGGACTTGTCCAAACTCAGCTCAGCATTGGCCCCATTGCTCGTGAGATGCACGTTATCCCCTCCGAAGAACACATTGCAGCTCTGATTAACCGCTAATCGGCTGTTGATCTCTCGACATTCGGAGGCCTATAGACAGAGCCGCGAGAGTAAATATGGATTGTGTTGCAGAAGACAAGGATTGTTATGAAAAAATTTGTGGAAATGGGCCAAATAGCCATTCTTGCAGGAGATGGCAATGGATTTAATGTTTGGTGTGAACATTCATAAAGGGTTTGGACATAGATTTTGTGCTTAGTTGTTGCAAGCTGGCTGTATTATTCGACTCATAGAAATGTGAGGTTATGTGATGAAGGCAAATTGTTAAGGAGTTCATGTGCGATGAAATATGAAATTCTTGGAAAGAACGTACATGCGTTGCAGCTTTCTTGATAGTGAGGTGGTTTTGCACCACTTCTTTTTGTAATAGATCAAGTTTTGATTTTATTATTAAGGTATTTCGTGTTTATAGTATGGTGTTATTATTATATACGTCGCATTAAACCTAATAAAATGTTAGTTTGACCGATGTGACTGAGAATCAGATGGTTGATCCACTCAGTATTAGCTACAATAAAAAAATTATATTTTTTTCAGCATTTAAGTCATGTATAAATATATAAATGAATTAGAAAATAAAATTGACAATGAGGTTAATCAGATGAACATCAATACAACTGCAGAACGATTATCACCATTTAGGTAATATGTAGGCACTATTCCTTTCTACTATTAACCCATTTAATTTTGGGCTAACTTATTCAATTTCAGACTATTTTCGATATGGGTCAATTAAGTTTTTTTTTTTTTTTCTTTTCTGACTAAAATATTTCAATCCTAATCTAATAATCCTAACTTACTTGACTTCGAGCTAGTACGTTAAGCCATAATGTTGAAATATTTACAAATAATATTTCATCCATACCATCAATATGCATCATATGCATAAAACTAAATTTTATACTTGGGAAATATTTCACCCACCCTCGATTCAAAGACGAAAAGCCACACTATTTGCAATTGAGAAATCCGGCTCAAATAGAAACCGAAATCGAAACCGAGTGCAGAGAAGAATCTAGAGACCTGGGTGTTAATGAAATGCGATGGGCTTTCTGTAGCACCGCCACCACTCTTTCCATGGAAGGACGTTGCTGCTTAAGCCCAATACAACACAATGCTAGCTTCAATATCATTTCAAAACCCTCCAATGAAAATTCACCATTAAGTTTCGGATCTGCAAATTCTGTTATATCCCCTCCCTTTCTCAGATTTTTAGCCTGCATTAATTTAAACTGTCTTATCAAAACGTCTTGATTTAATATGCACTATAAAATCGCGTACCTTTTTACTCAAGGGCATGGGTCTAGTGACCTCAAGATTGATGACCCTCTGGCCCGAAAGAAGCTGCAGAAGAACTACTCCGAAACTGTAAACATCGGTAGACGAGTGGACGTGGCGATTCTTCTGGTATTCAGGGTCCACGTAGCCGAAGGTTCCTCGCACCTCCGAGCTCACGTGGGAGAATCCCATGCTGATCACCTTTGACAGTCCGAAGTCGGACAGTTTGGCTTCCAAGTTGCTGCCTAGAAGGATATTTGTTGGCTGCACAGTTGGATTTTGAATTTAAGAAAAATTTAAGTGGCATGTTTCGTGTTACATTACAAAATTATAAACTTAATGACATATGTAGAGTCGACGTAGATTTTTCTTTTTTTGCGGGGCTATATTTCTATATTTCGAGTTGGGAGTGTTTGAGAAGACTATTTACTAATTACTACGATTCGATTTGGTGACAATGGCTTTTTGCACAACGATTCCCACAAAATACCGATCGATAATCAAACAATTTGCACAACCATTGCGTGTAGTAGCTCATTTTTGAATTACTACACGGGTACACGAAATAAAGAGTGCTCGTGCAGTGAACAGTAGACAAGCAACATAACAATATAAAACGTTGCAAGAAATGAACAGTACTCGTGCAAGGAACAATGTCTGTACAATAGTGTTTTAGATTATCTCTTTATGTTTTTTTCATTAAGTGCAATTTTTGATATTCGCGCAAAAGTTGGTATAATTATGTTCTTGATTTTTATCTTTCACTAATCAAAATATGTAGTTTTCATATTAGCTCTGCAACGTATGTATTTACCTTAACATCGCGATGAACAATGCAGCCTTCTGGATAGGTATGCAGAAACCAGAGGCCTCTCGCACAGTCTACCGCGATTTCCACCCTTCGAATCCAAGTCAAAAACCTATGCTTCCCTATTCATATAAACCAAAGATTGTTAAAGAGAAAATAAGAAAGAAACAGAACACAAAGAGTCAATGATGTTTGTGTTGCATTCATTACCGAATAGCCATTCTGAGAGGTTTCCATTGTGACAGAGTTGGTAAACAAGAAAGCTCTCATCCTCTCCATCGCAATGCCCTAACAACTGCACCAGGTTGGGATGCTTCACATGCGATAAGCTCGTCACCTCCCTCACGAACGTCTCCATGTGCCCGTCATTTATGATGTGCTTAACCGCCACATGCTCTCCGTTCGACAAAATGCCCTTGTATACTTTCCCTGCTCAACAAATCACCCATCATTGCACCAGTCATGCTTATGTTTAAAGTTTGTGTGCAAGGACGGAACCAAAAATATAGCTTGAACTTTAAGGTCCGTGTCTTTGTGTGCAAAGTCAAAATATTGCAGCTACAAATGTGCTAAAAAAACGGAAAATAAATAAATTTTTAGGTTAAAAATAATAAACATATGGCTGCAGGGGCTCGAGCCCACTCCAGCTCCCTCGGTGAGTGTGTGTGTGTCCATAGCCAGTTTTGAATGCAATTTCTTGACACGATTTTTTTTTTATCTATCTTTAGTTTGGTAAAATATGGTGAAAATTTGGCAGCTTATTTTTATGACCTGCAATGCCTTGGCCGATGAAGTTTGTTGCACTGAGATTGTCTGTGGCTAGATGAACTTCTCTGATGGAGATCTTGATGCTGCTGGATTGCTCCGAACACGAGTTTTCGCCTTCTCTCAAGTAAAAAAAAAAGATTAAAATCATTTCTCATACATAGCAATCAAGATGATCACTGCAAGAATTTGTACCATCAATCTCTTTTGAAGATCTTGTTTTGGTTCTTTTCTTGAAGAAGATCACAAACACAATGGTTACTACTATTGAAATGCCCCCAATACCACCAGCCAAAGTTTCAAGATCTGTAATTAACCAATCACCGCAAAAATGTCATTACTTCTTCGCAATAAAACCATTCTTTTTAGTATATAATATTTCATACCTTTAGTTAAGGTAACCTTTTTTTCTTCTTTCTCCTCATCAGCTGCCGAATATGATCAAATTTTCAATCATGAAATCACTAGGTAAAAGAGATTGAGAAACGTGTTACCATTGCAAAACAAATTGCAACTTACCTAATGGAATCACATCTCCAAGACAAGTATAGATTGTACGTATCCATCCCATGTCACTGATCCTTCTACTAGTAAGTGAAACAAGAACTGAAAACCTACAGATCTCGACTTCTTCTCCTTTCAAGCCATTACTAGTGAAATTAGGTAAAAAAGCCATTTGCTCCCAACTCTTCAAACAAGAGCTGCACTCTTTATCTGATCCTGAGCTGCTGCAGCCTTCATCCAAATTCTGCAGCTGTGTTCCTTGCTCGTTAGCAACGTCTTTCACAGAGTAGTCAGAGCACCCTCCTCTCCCACTAGTTAGTCTCTCAATGCCACAGGTGAAAACGTCCTTCTCAGTCATGTTTAAGCAATCCTTTTGCTGTGTGATGTTCAAGAATATTTCTCCGGTTTTGTTGGCGTTCTTGGCCAACGCGTATAAGTATTTTTCTAGTGTTTGTGAGCAGCTGTTGTTGCGAAGAAATCCTCCCCAGTTCCCTCCCACACCTCTTGAATCCTTCCATATTGATGGAGTTTTCAAATCTAGAACACATTGATTTTCATCTGCTGAAGCTTGATGCATGAAATGGAGATTGATTGATGAGGCTAATAAAATGAATCCTACGAATATTTGATGATTCATTTTCTTTAAAGCTGAAACAATGAAGTGAAGAAATGTGGAGTGAAAATCTTGATCATCCCAAGAGATTTAAGTTGAGAAATTGTGTTTGTTTATCCATGTTGTGACAAATGGAGTGGTCAGACAATAATACATAATTCCTTTTTGGAACAAGATTTTGAATGAGTCTAATGCAGCAATTTGGAATAAATGGGAACAACATTCGGATTCTGTTGTTTTTTTATTGTGACAGACGACAAATGTTGAAACAAGGCAAATTGGCAGAATGTAATGGGATAAGAATAACAGAATAATTAATCTCTCTTTTTTCACTAGTCTACTATTTTTGAAGCCAAAAAATCATATGCATATGGCTACAAAAACAATGATACCTATCGAGTATAGTGATTATATGTCGAAATCATATATTCGGCAGATCGAATGGCGAAGACAAAATTATGTTGTTTTCGTGATGCATACCATACATGTAAAACAAAATATTAACTATAGCAAATATTAAGTGTGCATTTCTACACTCTCCCATGTCTTAACCCACTTAATTTATTTCCTTTTTGGTAAAACAGGCCTTCATATGGGATGATGTGTGATCTAGCATAAATTATTTTTATTTTATTTGGAAATTATCAAAACCCATCATTTCCGCACCAAGAGAAAACATGGGGCCTAAATCTCATTCGGCCTGGAATTTAATTTGTGCAGAACCTTGCGGGCTGATATTTGGGCCCATTAATGAGCAATTGATAGTCCGTGTGAGATTATAAATTGGAGAGTAACCATGAATAGCCCACTTACTCATAAATAACGATTGATGCCAAAGCAAGCATAGGATTGGATTGTTAACCTGTAAAGTCAAATGAAATCGACTACATGATATAGCAATGTTTTTCTATGGTGGGGAAATGGTGGGCTTTGAAAGTCACATCGGATGAGTCCAGATAATTTTATGCGACACTTGCCCTTATTTTATTATTATTAGTTTTATTTTTTCTTGTTCCAAAGGGAAGCTCTTTCACCGGAAACCCCCCACACATCAGTCTCGTGAGCATGTGAAGGGGTAAATTATGGTAACTCAGTGATTAAGAAGTTATGAAGATTTTGCCTAGTGCCCATAAGAAACCACCCTAAAGAGGGTTAAAACTCTCACACCGCGGCTATTAGGATTCGATCATTAGTCATTGTTTCAAATCTGCTAGCTCTTAATCAATTGAGTGGTGGCGCAATTGGCTAGTGCGTAGGTCTCATAGCTATTCTAAGTTTTTTTATAACTTGAGAGAAGAGGGAGGATTGAACCTGAATTTCATTTTTACACATATGAGTCCCTTTGGATATTCTAAATAGACGAAAAATCCAATTGTTACTAAAATCAACTGTCAATCTATAAGAAGAAACTGTCAATTGTTACACGGTTCGAAATCCAACCAAACTATAAGCATAACTTTTGCCAACAAACAAAAAAAGAATAGTGTGTTTTGGCAATAACACCATAAGTTAAACTTTTGTCAATAAATATAAAGTAATGTTCTGCCGGTAACACCGTAAGTTGAATTTTTGCCAAAAAACAAAAATTATTAAATGTTCTACCGATAACACTATAAATTGATCTTTTTGCCAATAATAAATTTTCTAAAATAAATGTTTATTTATTAAAATTACTTGACAGTTTAAGGGGTGAAAAGCCTTGTTATGGATACACACATATACATAAATAAATAATGGATCATATAATACCCAAATCTTAAAAGTATATAGTATTCAATTTCATCTATTCATTTCATAGATTTTATGGTAAAGATTTTTTTTTTATTTTAAATATTTTTTTGCTAATTTTGCTGCAGTAATGATATATTAATAATTTGATTGCTATGTAATACCTAAACAAACCCTACATAGAGTTGAACGGATTTATGCATATATATAAACGTAAATATGTATGTAATTGAACACAATCATGCATATGGGTTTCAATTTTAAAGCATGTTGGAAACTCACGTTCAGTGCGTGTCCGTGCACTCTCCGCGACCTTTGGCCAACACGCATGTTTATGTTATTTTACATGCATGATTATATTATTTTAAATGCATGTTTGTATTTCGTGGCACGCTCGCGTATCCAACGCCCGTTGGCAAAATGCAATATTATGTTATTTTATATGCATGTTTTGTGTTTCGTTGTGGCGTTTTCCTATCCAGCGCCATGACTACTTCATGCTGGCAAACTTCCCTACCCAACGCCCACGCATACCCATTTTGTCCATGCGCGAAAAATAGGTTGTCACGTGTCAAATTTTGATGCATCCACGTGTTCAAAATATGTGGTTCAGATTGAGTACTACATATTACTTAAGAACAAAATACTACCGAAACTCAACCATATATATATGACCAAATATTTCTTTTACTTCAAATAGTACAAATAAATGCATTGTTTCGATTATACATCTACGTATATACACGATAATGCATATTTTCCGTATAATCACATATCATACAATAACCAATAATCAAGATTGGATTTTATATATAATGAGAAAAAATTCGTATTATTGTAATACATCTTTTAAGAACAATATCACGCAGATATATTTATTTAAAGGTTATTGACGCATAAATACACAAACTTTGGGTCAATTTTAGTTTTTTCCACGAACTTTAAAAATCGTCACAAAATACATCGTGTTCCATTAAAATAAATCAGATTTTTTGTTTTTAAGATTCATCGAGTCAACCCTCATTATAAAAATCAAGTTTTTTAGTTTGTTTCATCGTCTAGTTCTAGTTGGGATAAAAAAATCGATATTCTCTCTTTACGATGTCATTTATATCAATAATCGTTTTGTCTATGGTAAACTTTTGAGATATCAAGTCAGATTTAATTTGGTTTAAATTTGAAATCGTGATAAAATCACTGAAGTCATTAAAAATATGTATTTTTTGATAATTTTTAAAGTTCATGAGACAAATCAAAATTGATCTAAAATTAATATATTTATATATCAATAATCCTTTATTTAATTTTGCGTGCTACCAGAGGAAAAATTTATGCATGATTCTGTACCATATATGAATATAAATATAGATACATAGATGTTGCTTGTACAACCCTTTTAAGTCCTGGACTACACATTAAGTCACTACTAAACAATTCCAATGGCAATAATTGTGAGCTAATGTAGACTAAAAGTGTGTTGCTAAGTGGTGGACGTGAAGCGCTAATTAAATTAAGCGAAGATATTTCCCATCCAGAAATGTTGATTATTAAAACGTGCACTTAAAAATATCCACGCCAAAGATTCTCAAGCCCTAAATAAGATATCACTCTAAACTCCTCTCCTGTTATTCCAATACAATTTCCTCCAATTACAACATAAACATACTCTAATTGTTTATGATAAATTAACACTAGAAACTGTAGAAGGAACAAAAACAATATATTTAATATTACAGTCCTTTATATTTTAGTCTCTTCTAAGATCAGTATATAAAACTTACTTAATCTCAATACATTAAATATTTACACTTCTTTCATCTCAATCAATTAGATCCATCACTTGCAAGTCTAGTTACAGCATCAAATATAAGGAACCAAAACCACTCAAAAGTCAAAACTTAAAAAGCCCTTCATCTTTCATAAATTGCAAATTCGCCCCATATCCCAACAAAAGTATCAGCAAATTCCCAGAAATTGAGGATTCGTCCAATCGCAACAAACTCATCGGCTGCAGCTAAAAAACTCAACCAACCAAGCAACCAACAAAAGCCGATGGGTACAACCACCGCTGATGCCGGCGCCGCCACGGGGTACGGAGACTCGGAATCCGCCCTCTCCTCCTGAGCCCCAACCAGGACAAGATCCCCAGAGACACATTCCACCTAGCCTACATCATATACTTCACGCTCGGCGCAGGTTATCTCCTGCCGTGGAACGCATTCATCACCGCCGTCGATTACTTCAGCTTCCTCTACCCGGACGCGTCCGTCGACCGCGTGTTCTCGGTGGTGTACATGCTGTTGGGGCTGGCTTCGGTGTTGATCGTCATCGCGTTCGCACACAGATCGAACACCGGCGTCAGGATCAATGCGGGGTACGCGCTGTTCCTGGTGGCGCTGGTGGTGGTGCCGCTGATGGATGTGTGGTACGTAAAGGGGCGCGTCGGGGTGTACGGCGCGTACTACGTGACGGTGGGGGTGGTGGCCCTGTGCGGAGTGGCGGATGGCCTCGTGCAGGGGGGTGTGGTGGGGAATGCCGGGGAGCTGCCGGAGAGATATATGCAGGCTGTGGTGGCTGGAACTGCGGCTTCTGGTGAATAACCTTTTTTAATTAAAAATGTTTTTAGCTGTTTGATGATTTCGATTAGAATTGGATTTTGGTCAACTACGTGAAAAAGGGGGATTTAGGGTTCTTATATTGTTGCTCTATTTTAATTTGCATCCAAATGATTTTTCCGTTGACCCTGTGTGTGTGTGTGTGTGTGTGTGTGTTACTTCTTAGCTGCGTCTGGTGGTGTTATTGACTGTAGGTTTGAGTTGGGAATTAGTTGATTTGGCTATACTTCTTTTAGTGATGGTTTATGTTTCTACACATTCAACTCAGTCTAAAGCATTTGATTCACCTTCAATTGAGCTCACCACATTTTGGAATTTAACCATTTTTGGCTCAGTTGAGTCATAGTTCGACATTATTGGCAAAGCTCTTTTGTTTATTTGTTTATTTAGGCAGAAGTAATTTGGTTGAGATCTTTCGTAGTTATCATCAATGATGTTTCGTCTTTGCTTTTTTTGGTATCTGTTGCAAAGATTTACACTTTTTAGCACATGCATGCGACCCTTAATTTTCTTAACATGGTTTTTGTAGTTCGATTACATGTCTTTCAAATCAATATGAATTGTTGGTGCATTGAGAGATAGTATCGTGTATGTCTTGATTAAAACAGATTTACGTATTTTTCTTAAGATAAAGTACTTCTTGTTTATTTGCTTACTAGCACAATATTGGATACAACCTTGATGATTGAGCTTCATAAACTTGGATTATGCTTTCCTTGCTCTATATGAACCCCCCCCCCCCCTCCCCCAACCCCAAAGATGTTGTTACGGTTCCACTATTTTAGGTGCATTTCAGAAAATTTGTTCTTGCTGCTTTGTTAATAATATTGAATTTTGTCGATTGCAGGTGTCCTCGTGTCAGTACTAAGAATTTTAACCAAGGCTATATATCCTCAAGATGCCAGCGGACTCAGAAAAAGCGCCAACCTTTACTTCATCTTCAGCATTGTTGTGATGTTGTTAAACATTATCTTCTATAATGCAGCACATAAACTTCCAGTTATAAAATATTACAATGATCTTAAAAAGGTTGCTGCAAATGAGGAGAGGGAACAGAAAGGTGAACTTACTGGAAAGCTATGGAGGTCAACACTGTGGGAGATTGTTGGGACCGTGAAATGGTATGGATATGGGATCATGATCATATACGTTGTGACATTGAGTATTTTCCCAGGTTCTGTTACAGAAGATGTACATTCCGACCTCCTGAAGGACTGGTATCCAATTATTATAATTGCTGGTTACAACGTCTTTGATCTGGTTGGTAAATCTCTCACTCCACTATATCTCATGGAGAATGCCAAAGCTGCTATTGGTGCCACTTTTGCAAGGCTACTGTTTGTGCCTGTCTTCTATGGTTGCTTGCACGGCCCTGATATGTTCAGAACGGAGATTCCAGTCATGATCCTCACCTGTCTTCTTGGTCTCACAAATGGTTACTTTACGTGTGTCTTGATGATTTTGGCACCTAAAACTGTCCGATTACAGCATGCTGAGACAGCTGGGATCGTGCTGGTGTTGTACTTGGTCGTTGGTCTAGCAATTGGTTCCATTCTATCTTGGTTTTGGGTGTTGTGAGTTGCCGGCTTATCTGGAGTTGTCCAAAATGCCTCCAGGCCCCGCCCTGCCCTTTATTGGTAAAAGCCGGTTCTCTTCATCCTGGCTTCTACAGATGTCGGTTTGTATAACACGAATTCTGTGTTTTATCAGTAATTAATCTGATGCTTCGTGCTGTTGTAATGTTCCTAGCCTTCCCAAAAAAAGAGTTGGTATTTAGAGGTGTTTATAGACATGCTGCAATATCACTCAAATTCCAATTCAAATATCAGTTGATGTGTTTTGCTAGTATCGTTGCTTTCTTGCATCTATATCTGCTCTACATTGTGTGCTTTGACCGTTTGTTTTTACGGTTTATGATTAGCAATCACGATTCACGAGCCACGTATGTAGCTCAATGGCATTCATTTTCTTTAGGATTGCAATTCTCAATTTCCTATTTATTCTTATATGTTATGGACCAGTTTAATTATTTGATTATGGGCTATACTATTACTTTTTCCCTTCTTGATTCGAGTACTGGGTCATAATTTTCGTCCAATATGGCCCGTCATTGTTTATAACTCAATTAAATCATAAATAAAAGCATTGTCAATTTATAGATGCTGCAACACAAATGTTAACAAAGCTGGGACTGAATATAATTTACATTTAATGTCTTATCGTGTCTCTCGTAAGAGCATGTCCAATGATAAACTTTATTGTAGAGTTAACTTTATACTATTGTAGAGTAAAATATAGAGTAATCATAAATTCATCTTTAATAATTAATTCTATATTTAATTTTACAATGAAATATTCTATTTTTATTCTTTCTATTATTGAATTAATTTTTAAATAATTATAATATATCATATATATCGATATTTATACTTTATATTTAATTATAATAAACAAAATTTAAATTGTTGGCCTAAATTAACTTAAACTAAGCTCTAAAAATAATAGCATGGGCCTTGATTGAATTTATAAACAAAATAAAAAACTAAAAAAGAATTCCTAATTTTTATGCATCAAGAGCGTCGCTTCTTCTTCTTCTTCCTGCTTTTTCTTCTTTCTTTTCATCTGCATCTTCCCTTCCTTCCCATCATCTCTATTATTCAACTATACATATATATAAAAAGAAAAGAAAGGAAACAAAAAGGTACAAGAAAGCAAAAAGTAAAAAATAAAATAAAATGAAATAGCGGTGAACAGTACCTACTACAAGAAACGGGATACTGTTCATTACCGTGAATCAAAAGTGGCGTTAGCGGCACCATTGGAGAAACCACTCATACTGGAAAAGCGAAATCTGCTACAATGCAGTATCCATTAGAGTTGCTCTAAGGCTTGTAAAATTAATAGTAGTGAAACGTTATAGGGGAACGTGGATAACACAAGGCCAGTAGTATGATTGTTTGTGGTTTGAAAAAGATGGAGTGGAGGCATGCATATAGGGCCGGTCCCGACAAATAATGGGTCCTAGATAAAACAATAAAAATATGTAATTTTTATATTATGAAGATACAATTAAATATATCTAAAAAGATGTACAATATATCATTTATAAAAGAATTATTATTATTTTATAAAATTTGGGCCCCCAAAAGTTTATAACAAAATTTTGGGACATTGAATATTTATTTTTTGAAGGAATATTTATATTAATATAAAAGGATATATAAAATTTTGAATCCCCTAAAATGATGAGCCCTGGACGATCGTCCATGTTCACCCACTCTCAGAGACGGCCCTGCATGCATGAATGCATTTTTGTAGAGAATATGATCAATCCACCTTAACAAAATTTTGCCCTTCCATTATGACATGCTTTTCTCCTCCTCACAATTCGTTTATCACCTTTTAAGTCTTCCAAGACGCCATGTTTCGTCAAATGATATACTAGCAATGATAATACTCCATTTATCCTATTTATTGTCTTGTTTTTTTGGGGAGTCGTTATTGTCTTATTCTAAAAATGAAATAATTTTATACTAAAATATGTTTCGTTTTCCATGCATCGAATTATTTTATACACAAAATACAATCTTCATTAATTTACGTGTCAAATTTTTTGATACAATAATTATGAGACGGATGGAGTATTAATTTGTTGTGTATTTTATTTTGAGTTGTTCTCTTATCTGAAAACATATAATTGCCATCTTGTTATGGCCGACGATTTAATTACTTTTTTTTTGTGTCGAAAAGCTTGCGAATAAAATATTTATTTAAAGAGAGATAATGTGAAATACATTACAAATCTAGAAACACGAATATATATTTCCAACTTTATTCATCATTCTGAATACCAGCCAATGAAAATAATTATAAGATATTCCAAATATTCTGGCATCAAAGTTAACCATAAAACAACTTATTGCAAAATCTTATTACACCTACATCTCGAATTTTAAAACACGAAGTTATAAAGAAAATAAGATGGCAGAATATGCATACATATATGTATTTTTTGAAAGAGCAGAATATAATTTCCAATCCGGATTATCCAATTTGGGGAATACATTGGCGAGTTATAAGACCATTACACCATTTGCCCTGGTTAGAGATGGCAATAGATCCCGAACCCTGTCCAAATTCATGGATTCAGATCCATTTTTTAGGATTTGGATTCTCAAAAAATTAGATCCGATGAATCTGGACCGGATCTGGATCTTATCTCCATATTTCGGATCTGATCTGATATTTAATTTTCTAGATCCGGATCCGATCCAGATCTGACCCGCAGATCCATTTAATTATATATATATATATATTATTTTTATTATAATTAAATATCTAACCCCAATTTAAAACTCTTCAATTTCATTTTTCAAATTCTCCAAAATAAATATGCTCCCAATTTCATTTCAAATTCTCCCAATTATGTATTAGTCGGCATTCGCGGCGGGTCGCGCCACTTACACCACAGGCGATCAAGTTGTTTGTTGTTTCCTACCTTATAGTAAATTTGTTTGTAACTAACGTCTTCCAATATAGTGATAATTATATAAATTCTAAATAATTATTATAGTATTATTGTGTGTTTAGATTATTATGGTGTTACTATGAATTATAGTTGATTTAAAATTTATTTTAGAAGCAAAAACATACGGATCCAGGTCTGACCACTGGACTATGTGGATCTTATGGATTTGGATCTAATTTTTTTAGATCCAATGGATCTGGATCGATCCGGACCAAAGCAAAAATCAATTTGAATCTGGGCCTGTCGGATCCGATTCAGATCCGACCCATTGCCATTCATAGCCACTTGGTAAAAAAATTAAAAAGAAAAAAAATTGAAATAGTTTGATATGAGTGGTGGACCATCTCTAAAAACAGACTAACCATGGTCTCTCTCTCTTGTTTGCTCAACCAATGAAATATAGATATTTGTCTCATTCCTATTGATCGATTGGATTTTATTTAAATAAATAGATATAATATCTAATTATTATATCTTTTATATAAAAATTTAAAAACAAAAAGTTAAAATTTGTATTTTTTTTTCAAATTTGCTATGTTTTGACACACCTAAAAATTCATTTTTTTTATTATCTATAATAGAGACCAAATTAGTTTTTGTCATCCACTTTAACTATCGATTGTTTATTTTCAATTTTGTGTTGAGATAATTGTAATTTATATTCTTAATTTCTTTATTTTGTATTATGTCATATTTTATATAAGTTTTTTTATTTTTGTGTTTTTATCATTTTTGCTATAATAATAGCCTTATTTAATTATTTTTATTATAATAATTATATTATATTTATTTAATAATAATAATAATAATAATAATAATAATAATATAAAATTGTATAGTTGAGTGATTGTGTGATCATTGATAAACTATCAAAAGCAGTAGTAGTTGGGTTTGAAGAAAAATAAGATATGAAAAGAAGAGGAAATTAATTAAATATTAGAAAAAATGGGTTATTGAAATTTTAGATTTTTATGTGATAATGATAGTCTAATGTACTAGTTCTCCAAGCAGTGACTTTCACGCGACTCTTCCGCCTATCATCGACGAGCCAGTTTAGTGAAATTGCTCACTCGCTGATGCGGCGCGTGCTCCCCACTAGTCCCTATTTAATTGCCACGCCAGTTGCTTGTTCTGGCAGAAACCCGACGAGCATGCCATGGCCGATGTTTCCTTAATAAGGGTTTTTAACAATTACTATATATTATGAAATTTTCTACGTGTTGCGAAATTTGCTTCGTCCCATAGAAAATGCAAAATCACAATATTTTAAATTTTCTTCATTTTAGAAGGATTGTAAACTTTTGATCTATTTGGTGCAGTCAACAAATAATAATGAATTAGTGTGTCCGGATCATTACGTGATAGTGAAAATGCCACAAAGTAAGGATTTTGTTAAGGGAATTTCCATAAAACATGTAGGTATACTACATCATCTCTCAAATGATAATATTTTATTAATACGGAGGGAATTTCCATAAAACAATTCGAAATAACTGATACATAAATGGCATTTAATCCGATTTCGGTTTACCGCGCTTCACGGAGTCACGAAATTGGCAATTCATTTATATTTGTCTGTAACGGCATTTTAGAAAAAACTTTATGTATTTGTATTATTAAAAGAATCAGTTCATATAAATCATATCATGAGAATAGTTTATATTACGAAATTGTATATAATTTGTAATTAATAGTTAATTGATCCAAAGAACCTACAAACATGTACAAATTTAGGAGTTTTTTTTATCAATTTAATACATAAATTTAAAGGCCGCATTACGGTGGACTCGAACCCGAGACATTTGACCTCAGACGTTAACCACTCCACCACTAGGCGAACACACGCACACACAAATTTAGGAGGTTATTGCTTCCTTATGTAAGCGAGTTATAATCTTTCACATAAGTCCATCATGCGTTCAATATTTTGTTGAGATGTTCATGCATTTTAATTTTATATTTTCTCAATTCAACGTCTAATTAACAATGAAATCTATCACTTAAGGAAAACCGTCGTCGAATGGGTAAAATAGTCATTCCCGGATGCGCCGCTCGACCAAAACAGGGCTAATTTCATAATCCCAAACCCTACCCCTCACGCGCCCGCTCTTCTCAGCAAATTCACTACACACAAGGAAAGCCGTCGATTTCAAGAATCCCGCTCGACCAAAACAGGGCTAATTTCATAATCCCAAACCCTACCCCTCACGCGCCCCGCTCTCTCCAAATTCACTACACACTGATTTCAAGAATCCCCGCTCGGCACTTCCCCACTCTTCTTCTGCCTTTATCTTTCATCCGCTTCTCTCTCTATATCTCTGCGATTTCTCATTTAATTTGACCCAAAAAGTGGGCGTGTTTCGCCTCATTCTCACAGCTCTCCCTGTTGCATACGTTACAAGTCACTGAATTGTGTTTTCTACCAAACAATTCGTCATCACTCGTCGCTCTCCGTTGTTCGCTTTCACCAAATTGATTGCGTCGCTGCTTAACCCTTTCCTACATCCCACTCAATTCTCGTTCTCTTCCACCAAACTCCCGCTCTCCTTCAATATTTTATGTACATAGTCGGTGCTGCATTAAGCGCCATTGGAGCTGAACAGTATTTAACTAATGGAAGCTGAAACCAGTAACGCGAAAGGGCCAGCTAAAATGGCGTTTCAGATAGATCTAAACGAGATGCCAATCTCTTCACCCCGGGAAGCAGCCGACGGCGCCATATTGCGAAGCGCTGGTGGTGGTTCCGTCTGTGTGGTATGCCGGAAAGGGGTTCCACTCGGGAAGGTTCCCGACAAAGTGACGGGGGAGCTGCGCCAGGAGAGTAAGTGCTTCCGGTGCTTGCTTAGGAACAACAGCGGCGGTGGAGGCGAGGCCGGAAGGTTCGACATCAATGCATCGCCTCCACGCGAGGCGGAGGACGGCGATGTTGTCACGGTTGTGGCCGGCCGGGATGGGACCGGTGGGGGAAGGTATGAATTCTACTTTTCGGTTCATCCTTTTTTCTTTCTTTTTTCTTTTTGTGGGGCTTTTTGAAGTTAATTATTCTCATTCCCGTTGTTTATGCAATGCTCAACTTTAGTTCTTATTCTGTCATGCTGTTAATGGTGCCTTTGAGTGTTTTATGTGCATTTTAGTCTTTTACGTGCTAGGATTTTGTAAATCCTTTTGTTTTATTTCTTTCTTTAATAAATTTTGTGGCGATTAGTATTTTTAATGTGTGTTACACATTAGCTGGCTTACTGAATGTGCATACGGTAGAGTAATTTTTGAAACCTTGCCAAATATCACAAATTTTGTAAAGCTTGACGCTTTTAGAGTAACAAATATAGGCACTGGAGATTGGAGAATGTCTGTATCTGAAATATCAGATACTGGAGTAAATGTAAATCCTATGTCAGGGAGGATGCAAGTTTTGACATATATGTGAGTAGGATTGACAATTAGCATTCCCTAATCTCATAAAGGATTTCATATCCAACTAAGTAACACAATATTGAGAACCTGTTTGGATTCTTTGTAACAGTATAAATAATCTAAATGCATTCTCTTCAACTCTCGGTCTCTTTTGATTTTTAACACTTTATTGCTCTTAGTTTAAAGTGGATCTCAACACAGACTGTTTTTTCCATAAAGTTATAATGTTCAGGCCTAACAGTTTTCTCCCCTATAAACATTTTAATTTATTTAAAATAAAATAAGGATAAAAGTCCGAAAAATCTTTTACTTTTTTGGCTACTTTTACTTTTTTGGCTAATGTTAAGTTACCTCTTGCTCCAAGCTACTTAGGTGAAGGTCAATATAAGGCTTCTTTCTCATCATGTTTCGGTGGCTATAATGTTATAGTGCTAAAATGAACTAGGCACATTTCATAAATTGATGCAAAAGAGATACCATTGTGATCCATATGATTAATTCCAGTTCAATTAAACTATGATAATTGCAGAAGAAGAATTTAAAAGAGCATACCTCTCATCTATCTGGATCGGTCTTGCAGTTTCCGATGTTATGGACAAGGGACCACGAGGGACCTAAGGACAAGGGAAATAGAAGATCAAACTTTTTTTGGCCTGTCCAGATCTCCTATGCATTAATTCTAGCAAGCTTGAGAAATTATGAGAAAGTAGGTAGAATAGCTCACCTTTCTGGTCATCAATCCAGATCTTCGTTGAAGTTGTAGAAAGGGAAAGGGGAGAAAGAAGTGGGAGGGGTATGTTTCGGATACTTTGCTAGTCAAGTAGTTGTGTCTCTTATTCACATCCCCTTTAAATAGAAGGGTTTTCTAACATTGCATATGAAGTTGGGCCATGTTACATGTAACTTATTGGGCCTAAAACTTTGAGTAGTGACTCTATTTCTTTTGGGCCTAGGAACGTTGATTGCCTAGTTACTATTTATTATTCCCTATTTGTTGATATAGATTCACACCATTTTCGGGGATATAAAGTATTTTGGACTAATTGAAACTTTCCCTTAGTAAATGTTTCATCATTGAATGACATTTACCACCTGATTGCTAGCATTTCTTTTAATTTTAGTTGTTTAGTTCATCGTGCACATGATTGGCATACGAGCTACATAATTCTCACTGGTTCCATCTTTTATTCATGTTGATGTGTCTTCAACGAGAGTCCATAACTCGCCCAAATGTTTTGTGTCGGTCTGAGTCCCGATGCTAGGCCACAGCTTTTGTCAATCAGCTACACATGCCTTCTCTTGGGGCTGTACTTTTTGCTTCAACAGATAATACTTTTTGTTGGTTCTCTTGTAACAATCTCTCAAAATGCCTTCTTTAATAAAAAAAGTTAATGGATTCAGATGCTCAGACCTAACCAAGGACTTGTTTGATTGAATCACTTTCTTATTTCATAAAAGGCTATGGTCATTTGTTGATGTAAATGTGCATCTTTTCCATGTGAATATGAGCTATTTATGCCAAGAAATCTCCCAACTACTAACATATGATTCGTTTTCCTTACTTCTTTTTGTATCCATGTTTACACTATTTCAGTCTTCATTTTCTTCTTGATTCAATTGCTAAATTCTGAGGTGATAAAAGTAAGATCTTTCTGTGTTTATTCACTTATTTGTACTTGTCATGGACATTGAACTTCTTTTGTCGACGTTTGATCTCTGGGCAGAGACAAGGTATGAATTTTGCTAGCATTTGAAAATTAAAAAAGACTAATAATTGTTTCTTCCTTTTCTTATGAGGTCAAAAGATGATTATGCTCTTAATGTCTACTCATATACGTTTCCTTATTGAAACAATGTATGAAGCGCAATCTTTGCCTTGAAAATGACTGGGAGAGATGAGCCATATTGAGCTCATGATTCTCTTAGAATCTGGAGTCTGAAAACTTTCGTGTCCTTCTCTCCCTTTTTATATGCCTACTTTTTTCGTCTGTTACTATATTTCATTTATTGAATAGAATTGGTTTTATATTGTTGACTGGTTCTTATTTTGGTAGATATACATGATTAAAGGCATGATAAACTCCTATTGCTTATAAACCTCCATCTACATCTCCATAATCTTTGCATTTTCTTAGGTTTAGGCCAATCTAGTTGAACCACACGAAGATTTTGTTGTTTTTCTCCTCCTAGAGCCTCTTTTTTCTGTTTCCTCCCTCCTCAATGCCTTTCCTGTTAAACTTTTATCAATTCCCGTGTAATTCCAACCTGCAGAGTACAGGCTTATGTCCATTCTTCTTGCTATAGCCATCATGTGATTACAAGGAAATTAAATCCTATGCTGGATGATATTAGGCATGATCTCCCAAAGACGTCATCCATTGCAGTAGATTCTGCATATTCTGGATTTCGTGATGCATTGCTGCAAAAAGTGCATTCTGATGGAAACTTAGGTACAATTCACAAAGAATCTACCTTTACTGCATGGCTACGGGCTAATCATACTCCACTGGAATTTCCTCCTGCAAGTCCAAATATGCTTTATCTGCAAACCCTTAGAGAATATATTGCTGAAAGATCGGGTACTTTAGGCGAAGGTTGGCGTGTTGAATTTGAATTTTGTGACAAAAGATATAAAACCTCTGCTGTTTATATTGCACCTGATGGAAGTAGGTTCAGATCTATGGAAGATGTTGCTTTCCACTTCGGGCTGTCGTCACGCTATCATTGTTTGGAGAATGATAGTGTAAGTACAGAGTCCGCTTCCATTCGTAGTGGGATAAAGACTGATTCAGTGAAGAAGGAACCACCAGGGATTATGAACATGCAAAATTGCAGACAAAGACAGAAGGTGTCAAGGGCCAGCAAGAACCAGGTTTTTTTGTCCAGCTTAGGGGTCAAAAGTTGTCCTGAAGCTTTTTATAACAAGAGTATAAGAGAATTGGGCTCTTCAGAACATGGTGGTCTTCATGATAGTATCCTTGTAAGTTTATCCTCAATTAGAACTTATTACAAAAACTGCTCTCTTTATGCTTAATCTTGTTTACCTGTGTAACTGCTATCTTCACTAATTAAAAATCAATTCAAATGTCATGAGCACTAGCTGGAGTGCAGCTCTCTATGCATATACATTCGGTAGTCGACTTAGAAGCCAAAAAAGGAGCCATGGTATTTTTCCTTGAATTAACAGTTATTTTGTCAACTTTGCTTTCTACTCCTTCCGGAGCTGGTGAGTGTGCTGGCATAATACCAAATCTGCGGCATTTAGAAGTTGCTCTTTGACAATGTTTTGATATCCGAACATGGCAGTTTGGGTAACAGCAATTCTATTGGTTTAGCTTGATCTTATGGTAGAAAATAATGATTGTTGTGTTAGTAACTGTGAACTTGATCTACATCTCCGCTTGACATATATTTCCTCTATTTCCCAGGAGGGATTCCCAGTTCAGTATCACGACTTCTGTCTTATATCAGCTGGCAATGTTGACCCACGACCATCATACCACAACAAAAACCAAATCTGGCCTGTAGGATACAGATGTAGCTGGCACGATAGGATTACTGGGTCTCTTTTTCTATGTGATGTTGCAGATGGTGGTGATAGTGGCCCAATTTTCAAAGTTAAAAGATACCCATGCACCATGCAGTCAATACCAATTGGTTCAACTATCCTTGTAAAGAAGAAAGCAGCTTTCTGCAAAGGTGATGGCATTGAGGGTTTAGATGATTTGGCCACATTCCAGGTGGTTGATGATGATAGTATATCCACAATCACACTGCTAAATGAAGAAACCCCTCCATGTCTAGACAACTGTCTCTCTACTTTAAAGAGAGAAGAGGAGGTTCATAATCCCCAGGAAGATAATTCTTCAAATTCAAATTTAGAAGTCCCACCTCAGAGAACTGAAAATCTTGTAAACGACGCTGTAGGACTGAATGATATTGATATGATAGGGGAATTTCAAGTTGAGGGCAGGTCGGTATCATCTGTGTGGGAAAAGGTTTCTCAAGCTTTCTTATATTCTTGTCGTGAGATGTACAAACAAAAGGGTGCAATCAAGTTTTTCTGCAGTCATGATATGTTTGGAATGAATAATGAAAACCTTGATGGTGCTGATTCTTTATCAAGATATTGTTATTTTCAAGGACCTGCTAGCATCCCTCCATTGGTTCAGAGTGAGAATGAGTTTAACAAGGCCTGTGAAATGCTTTTGGCATGGTTGAAGCTGGACAGGTTTGGTCTGAATGAAGATTTTGTCCAAGAGATTCTAGAAAAACTTCCTCGAGTCACTGCTTGTTCAGAATATGAAAAACTGAGAGAAAGAAAGCAGAATTTAGACCTACAAACAGTTGGAAATGGGTTTCTGCAGGTTGAACAGAAGGCCAACAATGCCTCTGAAACTTTTAAGAGATCTCTGCTAAAATTGGGCGAGCTAGAAGATACTTTAAAAAGGGATCCCTGCCCTCCAGGCAAGCAACTTAACAGAAGGCTTCCGTCATACTTGATGGGAGATGCTCTGCAGGTGCAACACAGTTCTCTTGTGTGGTATTAGATTTATATTCTGAATGCTTATATTTGTCAGTATCTTTTTTCAGGTTTGGGAGCTAGTTTGGCGTTTCTTAGAGGTGCTAGAGCTTGGGCAGCCTTTCACTTTTCAGGAACTTGAGTCCGAGCTTGTAAACCCTTGGTTAGATAGCTACCCTTTGGATTCAAGGCACAAAACTGTTGAGACTGGAGATGGTGCTTCCTCCAGTTGTGAGAAGGTTTCTCAAGCTGGATCAGCCTCTATTGGCAGATGTACTGGTCTTCTTTTGGCTAAGATTCTTGGCTCGTTGCTGAAACTGCTTGTTACTGAGCTGTTGTCAAAAGCAGCAGTATATGTGCGCCCTAATCTTGATGCTGGTGAATCTAAGTGTAAGAGAGGCAGGAAAAAGGATTTGGACTGGCTGGCCGAGTTAAAGAAAACCAAACTTGATATGCTTCCAGTTAATGAACTTACATGGCATGAAATTGCTCGTCGGTACATTTTAGCTGTGCTGTCCATGGATGGTAATCTTCATTCTGCAGAGATTGCTAACCATGAAAGTGGGAAAGTTTTCCATTGCTTACAAGGTGATGGTGGGGTTCTTTGTGGATCTCTAACTGGCATAGCTGCGCTGGAGGGAGATGCAATGGTAGGCATTGTCATTTATTTTGTATTGTTTGATGGTCATAACTAGTTTTTCCAGTTAGACAAAACTTTAGAATCTTGAGTTTTTACGCTAATGCATTTTCATTTGTTCTCACCACTTTATGTTGTTAGTTCTATGATCACGACTGAAGTTAAAAATTGGTAATATGTAATGTTGGATTGCTATTTGATGCCATGTAAAGAAGGAAAACAATGACTAACCCCAAAAGAAAAGTAAGTTATATGAACAGTTATGGGCACCGTAATCCTTGTCTTTTGGGTTGCACAATGAACCAATGTCATGGCTGACCTGACTAGTTAACAGATATTTATGACATGCTCAGATCTAAGACTTCTTCAAGTAGTGCTTCTCTCACAGATGGCGAGCATAAGAACTAATGAAGAGTTCAAGCAGAAGTCGTGATATTCTAATTTTTTTTGTGAATGAAGACAAGAAAATAAAATAAGTGCTGGGGTTCATGGTCAAACCTGTATGGTTGATTTGAACTGATTGCGTAAATATGGGGCTTTCTGAGTTTTGGTAAGATCACAATCTTGAAAAACTTACCTATGTTCGTTCCCTAACTACATACTGTGTAACAATGTTTGGGGTTTAGTTATTTATGATGGTCGAATGTGATCTCCTGCCAATTTGCTGTTCTCCACATTCTCTAGACTCTAATTGTTAAATATGAAAATGTTTTGATTAATAATATTGTATTGTATCTTATTGCAGGTTCTTGCAGATGCTATGAAGGAAATATTTGGTTCATTGAAGACTAAAAATGACATAGTAAGTTTATGCCAGGAAGAGTCTGATGCCAATGGTCCTCAAACGATTGAGGTGAATGATGGTGTTATCCCTGAATGGGCTCAATTGCTTGAACCTGTGAGAAAATTACCCACGAATGTTGGAGCCCGAATCCGAAATTGTATCCATGAAGCTTTGACCAGAAATCCTCCAGAATGGGCTAAACGGGAACTGGAGCACGCCATTAGTAAGGAAGTATACAAAGGAAATGCATCTGGACCAACCAAGGTGATGTCTTTATTCTGGTTGAAAATGCTTAGATGCTTTCATTGTGAAACAATATGAGGCAGGTTTTTTAAGCTGTATATGGTGAATTAATTTGGTGCTGCTGCTTGAATACAGAGAGCTGTTATTGCAGTCCTTGCAAGAGTTACTAGTGAGAATCCACAGCAGAAGACTGACAAAAAAGAAAAGGTAAAGATTAAGACCAACATGGCTGATCTCATCACTAAACAATGTCGTATAGTGCTACGACATGCTGCTGCTTCTGATGAAGATAAAGTCTTCTGCAATCTGTTGGGAAGAATAATTTTGAACCCCAATGATAATGATGATGAAGGGCTTCTGGGCTATCCTGCAATGGTGTCTCGTCCTTTAGACTTTAGAAGTATTGATCTCAGATTGGCGGCTGGTGCTTATGGTGGATCTCATGAAGCGTTTGTTGATGATGTTCGGGAGGTGTGTGATTCACTTATGACTTTACTTTTTTGTTCGTCCTGATCACTGTTTGTATTACTTAGTTATTCCTTTGTTCATGCCTTGGAGTTTGAAATGACTTATTTTTGCTGATGTCATTCTATAGGTTTGGCACAACATACGTACTGCATATGGTGACCGATCTGAATTGATTGATGTGGCTCAGAACTTGTCCAAAAAGTTTGAAGATTTGTATGAGAAAGAGGTTGATCTGCTACTCTCTTAAGTGCATGTGTGTTTCTTGATAATTTTTGCTGGTATTTGATATCTAGTACTGCTCATAGTGAATTAGGGTTTGCTTTCATTTGAGAAAAGTCTATCCCTTTTCTGTCAGTTCAATAACTTTCATAGGTATTGCCAACCGTGTTAGCATGTGTCCAACAAACCTTAAGTTCAAATTTTCCACTTTTTTATATATATAAATAATGGCTGAATCTTAAGCTAGCATCGATGTGTGTAGTTATCCAGTCACAAACAGTGACCTGGATTTGAGTTTGGCCAGACATGGTGCTCATTTGGGATCTGTTCTTCTTCTTCCTCAACTTTTTATGCTTGTACTGTATTACAGGTTCTGACCCTTGTACAAAAAATGACTGATATTTCCACTGTTAAAGATTCAAGTGCTGATGCTCTGAAAGAGAGAGATGATTTGCTTGTTCAGGTGTGTAATAGTGTGCTTCCGAGAGCTCCTTGGGATGAAGGAATATGTAAAGTCTGTGGGATGGACAAAGATGATGACAATGTCCTGTTGTGTGATAAATGTGATTCCGAGTATCATAGATATTGCTTGGATCCTCCACTTCTAAGGATTCCCGAAGGAAATTGGTATTGCCCTTCCTGTGTTACTGGCCAGTCTTGCAGTACAACCTACGGGTCAGTCTCAAATCAACACAGGAGAAAAGGAAATCTTGGAGAATTCTCATGCAAATTTTTGGAAGAACTGTCCAGATTAGCAAAACTGATGGAGATGAAAGAACATTGGGAATTCACAGTTGAGGAGGTCTGTTGTCAATATCTTTTTTAGTTCCAATATTTTGTGTGAAAACCAGATATCCAGTGGAACCTACTGGAAAACTCTCGCAGTAGACATTTGTTTTCTCTGCCATTTTCATTTTTGTTGATGAACACTTTTTTCTACTTTGTGATATTCAGTATTCGGTGATTTCATTAGTCCTTTACCCTTTTCTGACAAGGCAGTGATTTATTTATTTATTTATTTGTTTTGGCAGAGAATATTCTTCTTGAAGTTCTTATTCGATGAAGCGCTAAACTCTGCTACTGTCCGGGACCATATGGACCACTGTGCCTCTCGAGCAGCTGATTTGCAAAATAAACTACGTTCTCTCATTTCTGAATTGAAACTTCTCAAAGCTAAGGAAGATATGTTTGGTTTAAGCGCTGAGAAAACAAATTCTGGTGTAGTTAATATGCGTGGAGATCTTAAATCAGATGCATCATCTTCCCAGCACGCTAATGAAAATATCTCAAGAGGAAATTCATCTGAAAAGGTCAGTCGTCTTCGCTCTTCTCTGGTTCCTCTCAAACTGAGGCTGGTCCATTTATAAATGAAAGTTTTGATTGCTTTAAAAAGTCTAATTTGCCTCTTCAAAGGAGCAATTAAATCATATGTTGTGATGACTTATTGAATCAAACACAATGTCAACAGCTTGCAAGGGTGCAAAGTCAACATGAGAAGATCTTTGTCAAAGCCCAACCATCAGGAGGACTTAACTTGCAAAATGAGACGCCCATTTTCATTCAGCAGCAGCAAAGCGACCAAGGGCATACCAATGTTCTGAATAATGTGCAGGGTTCCCTCTCCTCTACCACACAGGTGCTACCTGGTCATAATTTCTCCAGCTCCACCTCCGACCGTGAAACAGAGGTTGTGCCACCCACAGCTGTGAGTTCAATTCACGAATCTGGGGCCCATCAGTGTCCTAACCAAGCTGATATGCTTTCACCACAAGGCAACAGCCTCAAGGCCTGTTCTGTTAAGAATGAAATTACTAATCTGCTGGGCTCAATTGCTAACATAGAACTCGAACTAGTCAAGGTATCTCTTCGGCGGGATTTCTTGGGGAGAGATTGTAATGGCAGAGTATACTGGGCCTTTTACTATCCTGGTGCTCGGCCATGGATAATAGCTTGTGGGGATGCAGCATCCAAGGAGAGGTATCCTGAAGATTTTGTCAGTATTCCTGATCCTGACAAGTGGATGTATTATGAATCTGATAGTGAAATTGAGAAACTAGTTGAATGGCTGAGAGAGAATAATGTCAGGGAGAGAGAATTAAAGGAGTCCATTTCACAGTTTCAAGCTAACAAACTGAAAGATTCGGAATATACAGAAGATCACATCCTTAACAAAAGTGAAATAATAAACTATGGTGGAAGAAAAACTTTATCTGCTGATTTTTTGGCTACAAAGGCTACAAATGCATTGGAGAAAAAATATGGTCCTTGCAATAGGTTTGAAGCAACAGCTGCTCTTCAGAATCTTGTTATGGAGAGTGGCAGAATGTATAGATGTGAATGCCTAGAGCTGTTGTGGCCGTCCAAAGACCATTGTGGTTCTTGTCATCAGAGTTTTTCTACCTCTGAGGAACTAATAGAACATGCGAAAGAAAACTGCAAAGCAGCAGCATTTGGCACTAAGCGAAGCCAAACAGCTGAAGATATCACTAAACGCAAGAAGGCAAGAAATGTGGGTTCTCAGAAAAAACACACAACTAGTATTGTCATACCAGCAATTGATAAACAAATTGATGGATGTACTTCTGTTGAAGGCTATCATGCTGATTGTCCCTTCAATTTTGAGGAAATTATGACAAGGTTCATTGTTCCTAGCTCAGTCAAGGATGGGGTGAACAACATCGGACTTATTGGCAGCGGCGGTGTCCCTTGCCTTATGGCAAGCCAGTCCCCTTATCTAAGTGATTCTGCTCTAGCATTAAGCCTTGAAAGAACAAATCAGGCCAGTTCAAGGCCGACCGATTTGAGAAGTAGACAACATAATACTGAACCCAGTGATGTGATGAAGAACAGGGGCTTGAAAGACTTAAACAGGTCATCAAGATCTGTAGAAAATGGCCTATCTGATGAACTATCTATTGTTGGGAGATTGAAATCAATATTGATGAGTGAGAGGGATCAAGTTACTTCAGTGAAGGACAAAAGTTCAATAGTAGCTGGATTGTCGAAAAGCACTATAATTCGTGAATCTTCATCAAGACCATTAGTAGGTAGAGCTTCTGAAATTTTGAGGTTTCTTAAGATTAATCTACTTGATATGGATGCTGCTCTACCAGAAGATGCTCTTAGAAAATCAAGGTCAAGTCAAGATCGAAGATGTGCATGGCGTGAATTTGTTAAATCTGCAAAATCAATCTATGAGGTTGGTCACACCTTTCTATTACTTGATGTCGTACCGATCTTGTATGTTTTAGTTTGATATGTAGGTCATAAGAGATGCATCATGATGGAGATGTTTCTCACTTGTGCTCTGCATTTTTATTTTGACCCTTCTGATTCTCAACATTTTAGATACCCAAATCTCAGGTGAAATATATATGCTAATCAATAATCTGCTTTTGTAAAACTGGCTTATATCAGTGGTACTACTCGAGGCAAGAAATTGTATGGTCTTGATGGGCTTCATATCTCATTCCTGTTCCATATTCTCTCCTTTCAGATGGTTCAGGCTACAATCGTATTTGAGGACACCATTAAAGGTGAGTACTTGCGAAATGATTGGTGGTATTGGTCATCACCTTCAACTGCAGCTAGAATCACGACGCTCTCAGCTCTTGCTTTGCGCATCTACTCTCTAGATGCAGTCATCTCTTATGGGGAACCTCTGCCCAGTAATGTGATGGAGGTTTCTGAGCCAAGTTTTGCAATAGACGAGGAAGTGCATCGTAGTCCAACTCCAAAGAATCTTGTAAATGCTAGCAGCCCAACGCTGCAGAAGACCCCCGATCCAGATTCTTCTGAGAATCCAAGAACTAGGAGTAGAACTAGCAAGCGGAGGAGGGATCTGAATAATTGAGACAGGAAAAACAAGTTTGTATTAATCTGCAGTGCCTCATACAAGTTTGCCGCATTATTGTCATGGGGGGCTTCTTGACACCTCTCGGTGGAGAAGATCGAGCCAGGTATGTTTTGCCCCACTCTGCATCATTTTTCTGGAGTATGTGTATCTGTACATCGATGTTGTTGCAGAGCAGAAATTGAAACTTCAGTTTTTCCTCCGAATAAGTCAGTATACGAGGGACATGAAACAGGTTTAGATGTATATATCTTGTCAACTCAATGAAATTTTTTCTTTGTAATTTTCAGCCTCGTTTTTGCTTATGTGAAAGATCAAAGTAACGTTGTATAATACTACAAGGGATAATTGTTTCAGAGAAATGTCAATTATAATTTTTCAGTTTCTCATGAGATTGGAAGTAAAATTCTGTTACTCTTATTCCTCTTATTCATATTCTTCCATGTTTTATCTGTTATGCAAACATGGTGTAACTGACACTTGGGTTGTCAGTTAAATGCCAATTTTATTATTTTTTGCATGAATTTAGGTTTTAGAAGTTCAAATTCTGTAAAAACACTGCACAATCTTTACTCGAGGAAGAGATTATTCGAGTCAAATAAAGACGAGTGCCTCCACATAGTTCAGAACATTTTGACAAGCATTAGATATTTGGGGAAAAGGAAATAAATCATTGTCATATCATCTCCTACACTTCATTAATCCCAACAATGATTATAGGCCTTACTAATTCTAAGCATATGCAAAAACAAAACATGCACAACACCTTTGAGGATAATCCCAGTCAGAGCAAGCTGTGTCAGCAAAAGGTAAAAAGATGGTTTTCCTTTTCTTTCTCCCTTTGATTGCACGACACTTTGATTTCGAAGAGCATAAGATAATTCTGCGCGTCAATTAAGAAACTGAACCTGAGGTAATATACTGACAATTACAAAATCATGACTGTTGCAAATTATTCCATCTCTAATACAAGGACAAAATGGGACATATGTGGTGCCATAATATACGCTGATTAAAGTCATTAAACCAACATTTTTATTTATTTTCGCTCAGGCCCTGGGCTTCGGAGCCAGGCCAGTCTCTACCTTCTTGATCTCAAAAATAAGCATTCTCCACATCTTAAGCACAAACATTTCAGCTTCATCATCCAATATAGTTTGGAGCCTCTCAAGCATCTCACCTGCCTCGACATGCTCCTGCGTGCTAGACACGATATAGTCTACAAGTGTGACCTCCTCCTCACCCAAAAAGTCGGTTATCTTCTTTGATACCCATGGCCTCATTCTCTCGTGCAACACATTCTGTAAAGTACAAAAAGTAAGTTCATTTAGAAACTAGTATGCACATAACCTTTTAGTAACAGTAATAAGTTCAATCATTCCCTAAATAATAATAATCACATTAACAAGTAGCAACATCAATAACCACATAAGAATGACCAATCCGTGAATTTCCAATATAACAATTTTTATATCAAATAAGATGTTCGCCCTTTAATATGCAGAACAAATCTTAATGCACTCAGATAGTTATTGCAGCCTGACTGATTTCAACATAAAACAAAAATGAATAAAATGAGAACCAATTACTTCCTGCCCCACCCCCGGAGGATATGATTAGTCAAAGAGAATGATTTATGACATCAAAGAGGCATAGAGGTAGTCACCTGATCATAGATCGCCCAATTGATCTCATAGGAGAACAACTCATCTTTGGTCTTTGGGATAGTGTCAATCAAATGCTTAGCATCCAAAAGCTTCTGGTTTTCTGGGATCTTTGTTTTATTTGATCTTTCTCGTTCAAAATGATCTCTTCTGCTCTCATCACGGATGCTATTGTTCTCTTCCTCATGTCTACCACGGTCACGCTGGCCAGATCTCTCATGAGAACGTCTGCTTTTTTCTTTATCTACATCAATTTCTCTAAGATTACCAGTTGAAATACGCTTCACGAATTCTGCTGCAGCAGCCATATTGGCTGGTGGGGCTTCAGACATGGAAGATTGAATGGCTTCCTGTTCCTCAGTTGAGTAATCAATTGGAACTAGAGGTCTCATCTTCTTTTCCTTGTGTGCATCCTCATCCTCATCCTCATTAAAAAAAGAAGGTACGGCAGCTCGCTTTCCCGACCCAGAAAGCCCGAAGCCCAACTTTTTAGTTGGCACATTGCTATTTTGCTGAACGTCTGAAGCAGAATTAGATGAATCACTGGTGCCATTCGGCAGAACCGCTTCACCTGTAACTGAGAAAAGTATATGTAAGCTCAAAGGTGGAGAGTCCCATATAGTAATATATGGTCATAAGTTAAGCAGGAAGAAATAACTACCTTCATAAGCCCCAGGACTTGGTTTGAGCTCAAAGGTCTGATCAGCCTTACCCTGACTTTCAACATTGGTTTCATTTGGCATGATAGTTTTCTCAAATCCATTAGCTGGTGGAACAGTTTCCGTTTTCAGAACCTCAAGCTGTTTCTTCTGTTCTTCTTCGGCTCTCATTTTAGCTTCTGCAATTTCCTCCTCCTCTCTCACTCCGTCAGCCAGGTCCTCTTCCTTCTCCCTCTGTCTTCTTTTCCTCTCTTCATCGCTGATCTTGTATTTCCTCTTCTTTCCATACCCATCATCGCCATCATGTTCTTGGTCCACAACTTTCCACTTCCTTTCATGAGCCCTATCTTTCTCTCTTTCTCGCTCTCTCTTCCGCCAATGCTCCCTCTCTCTTTCCCTAGATTCCCATTCTTTTTCACGTGTTTTATACCTTCGTTCGTCTTCCCGACTCCTATATTCTCTCTCCTTCTCCCTCTTAGCTCGTTCTTGCTCCCGCTCCCTCTCATATCTTTCAAGTTCCCTTTCCCTATCTCGTCTTGGGTCACGGTCTCGATCCCTGCTCCTATCATGCCTTCGACTCCTATCAGGAGAACCTGTTCCTGCTCTATCAGGCTCAATAGAGGGTTTGCTCTCAGCAGTCTTCTCATCCTCATTTTTGTCTTCTGTGTCTGCACAATGAAGTTTAAGTTTCATCAGTGTCCGGAACAACTAATGTGGCATGGAAACAAAAGGTCCCATTTAGACTATCAGGTTTCATAGAATTACGTACCATTCTTCACCCCATCTTCTGATTCCCTATCCTTTGACCCAGAAGGCTGCTCCGAGTTTGAATTTCCAGGCCCATCAATAAGTGTTTGAGGGGGTGGGGGTGGAGGAGGAAGTGGTTTGTTCTTCAACCGTTCCTCTATCATACCTGTGAGCTTCTCAGAAGCATCACGGTCTGCAACCTTGTCTTCATCAGTTACAAGGCCAAAACTGGC
The DNA here is from genome assembly GCA_036937905.1 of Salvia rosmarinus. NCBI lineage: Eukaryota > Viridiplantae > Streptophyta > Magnoliopsida > Lamiales > Lamiaceae > Salvia > Salvia rosmarinus. The sequence goes on along the minus strand of CM072823.1, from coordinate 52,119,089 downwards.
AGCATCAGGATTTTCCTTATTCATCTCGCTGTCATCCTTTTTCTGTTCATCTGATGAAGGCTTTAGAGACTCTTCAGTTGACTTAACAGCTTTATCAGTATCAGAGCTTGACTCTCTTGCTTCCTCTTTGTCAGAACCATCAGTTGCAGATTCCTTGCCCTTTGAACCTTCGATCCTTTTTCTACATAACGCTCAAGATATTTCCGAGTTGTTTGATTAACATTTAACTGCAGGCCCATACACATGAGAGTAAACAGTTAAAAATTCTGTAGCATGTGAGCTAAATGCCAGAAAATGTCGACAAATTTTGGAGCATAAAACATCAGCATCTTGCATGAAAATGGTGAAGGCTAACTCGCCAAAGTTGTAGAATATCAACATAAAATATCGAGGAAGAGATATATCTGCAATAGAAGGCAGTGCAATCATACCATCAACTCTTGTCCATCAACTCTTAGCTTATTAAGTAGTCGTAATGCACGAAGAACTCCTTCAGCAGACTCAAATTCACAAAATCCAAAGCCTTTTAAAGTTCCGGTGGGATCTTGTGGACGTTTCCAATTCTTTACAGGCCCACAAAGCTTCAGAAAATGTTAGAAGTCAGACTTGATTGATATGAATATCAAGCTATCTTATTCAAACAAAATTCCATAAGCTAAACATACATAAACAAATTGAATCCCACAAGAGATGAGAATAGAAGAGAACAATATTTCAAGATACTGTATCAAACCTGCAGGAGAGACAACATGAAATCATTTTCCACAGTTGATGATATCTTCCCAACATAGACAGTCGTCTGCGGCTCCTCCGCTGATGTGACACTGGGGGTAATGGGTCTAATAACGGGAGGAACAATTGGACCACGAATTCCAACAACTGGAGGGCGTGCCAATGGTGGCATAACACCAACCATTGGCCGTGGTGGAAATGCTGGCCGAATCATTGGAGCATAAGGAGAAGGATAACGAGGTACCCCTGCATGAATAGGCCACAAAATCTAGGCAGATTGTCAACAGCATGCTAAAAAATTACATATCAACTGATTATAAATTGAAGCAAGCATAAAAAGATCCAACAAGATAAATCAACTGATGTTACCAAAAATATCAAAGCAATAAGAGATTGCAGCACAGGCATGACAACACTCACCAGCTGAACATATAACCTGAAGGAACATCAAGAAAATAACATTGGGATTCATGAAACAGGAAATGCATGAACAGGGCATACCTTAAGCATTGACTTGCAAACAGAAGGCATGACAAAACTATCCAATTGGAGGCACCATAGGTGAAGGTTTAATTTGAGAAGTGTGATGACCAAACCAAATTCTCACTCAAATCAACATATTTCAGACATCAAACTAGTATTTAATGGTTTGGAATCTTAATTACGTGAATTGTAAAAAATCATATAGGAAGATTGTATGGTTAGGAAGATTGTGATACCTTGAATGAGAGGCATAGCTGCACTCAACTGTTAGCATAGTCTGCTGTCGGCAATTCAAAAATTAATATCCCATAAAAGGGCTAAACATTTTTATTACTACAATAACAGCCTATTCAGTGAATTAGTAAACAACAAAACCAGAACCGTTTTCAGATTGGATGGCAAAATCACATTTTTCAGCCTGTAAATTAATTTTTAAAGATCCTATTTTTCCTCATTCTCTTCTTTCTAATGCACTGGACTTATAAATATTACTATAGTCTATATATTCTATTAGAACATATGCCATAGAAATCAAGCAAACAGAAAATGTGAGCATACCAACAAAAAGGAGTTGAAGTGTGAGGATACTCAGTCTCTAATGAAGCCTTTCAACCTTTCCCACCGTAATCAATCATGAGAATTGAGACACTGTAGAGAAAACATCCCGTCATCGATACCCCTAATCTCACTAACATGTACCCCTCCTTATCCCTTATGCCTCGTATGCTCTTTCTGTAAACATATTATAAAATACAACCTAGGATGCATAAGGCATAGCAGCACATTTATTGCCCCATTAAATTATATCAATTAGAGAACGATTTGATAAAGCTTAGTTATTCATAATGATCACGATAGATTCATCTAACGGCAAAATTTCGTTATCGATTAATAGCAGAGCCTCCAAAAGAAGTGCATCCCTACGCGGAATTAACACACACACACACACACACACACAACTCGGATATCCAGATACAGATAGCTCATTGGAAATGGAGAGAGAAACCCACCCGGAGGCATGGCACCTTGGTGAAGAGGCTGAGGCATACCAGGGTAGCCATTCGACATAGGCGGCCCGTATCTCAAAGGCTGACCGACCATGGCGTAAGGCGGCGCCATCACCGGATGCACCGACCCCACCGGGACACTCCCAACCGCCGGAGCCGGTACCACTCCCGGAGGTGGAACACCAGGAGCCTGATACGGGACATGTGAGAATTGCGGGGTAGCGGCGCCGGGAGGCAGGGAACCAGCGCCCCAGCAGGGCGGAAGGAGGGTAGAATCGCCGGTGGAGGAGGAGCGAGAACTGACTGAGGCGGAGGCCCGCTAGGGTTTGGAAATGTGGTAAGCGATGTGGGAGATGGATCGGGTTGGGCGGGTCGAGATGCGGGTTCGGGTTGATCGAGAGCGGGATTGTGGTCGGCGGCCGCGGCGGTTGTTTCCGGCGCTGACGTTGAATCCGCCATTGTAGATGATGATGAAGTTCTCGTTTTTCCAGTTCCGGGGGTTTTCAGGGAGTACTGAGATTTCTGAGCCCTAATTCCGTTTTGTGATGCGGTAAAGATTGAATTTTAATTTGATGGATGACGTGGAGGGTACTGATTGGTTCAAACTGCCCAGCGCAATTTTCTTAGCGAGCCACCTTCTCAACATGTATTAAAAACTTGGGTTAGTGCCTCCCAAAAGAAACTCGGCTAAACAGTACATCAATGCATTTAAACATGACTTTTTAAACATTTTAATGACGACCGCGTAGTTTGAATTGTAGTAAGCTCGATGCTTCCAAATAATTTCTAGCGATTCAATTCGAATGATAAGATTTATTTGTTTTTTTGTTTTTTTATATCACATGATTTATAAACCCCACGTTCTTGTCTTAGTGGCGGAAACCACACTAAAACCAGGGTAATAAGCTAAACCCATTGGTGGGGTTGAATCATGGCTTTTTAAAAACCATACTCGAGGCGGTGGGACATTGGGTTTTAAAAATATTAGGGTATAATAGTAATTTTATATTAATAATTAAAAATATATTTAAAGATAAAAAATATGTAAAAAATAATCTATACCATGTTTAAAATAAATACATAAAAATTGAAAGGAAACTAAACATAGAAAAGAATGATTTGTTTCTCTTTTTATAACAAAAATATTAATCTTGATTGTTTTGGTTGGCACATTAATTATTTTTAAGCATATAGCACTAAGTTTCAATTTTTTATATTAAATTATAATTTATTTTTAATTTTAATTGTAATTTTTTTTATGAATTTATAAAATTATGATTATTTGGATCCCAAACATTTTTTGGACCCCCTGATCAAAATATCTGGGTCAGTTACTGAACGTCATAAAATTTGTTCATGTAGAAAATAAAATCTATTATATTATTTTATAGATTATCTAAAATAATTAGAGGTATCGTATTTATTATTTGATCTTACTTTAACTATTTAAAAAGTTTTGTTTAAATTGTAAATTAATCAAATATCATGCACTATTTGATAATAAATCCTAAAAATTTCATTCGCAAATATCACGATTTAATTATAGTTTCATTGGTAAATATCAAGATTTTGTGTAATTCATTGGTAAATATCAAGATATTTTTTTTTTTTTTTGGAATTCATTGGTAAATATCAAGATTTAATTATTAGGCTATGTTTATTAGTAACCACCTCAATCACCCAACCATACAATTTTTTTTAATATTTAGTTAATTTCTATCTCTTCTATATCATCATTATTTCAGCCAACCCAACCCAACCCAACCACATTAATTTTTATGATTTATTAACGACCACTCAACCATTCAACCACAACATATTTATAATTGTTTATATTATTTCTAAATATAATTAATTATAATAAAAATAAATTTGTATTATAGCAAAATGCATAAAAACTCATAAGTCACACATTTTAAAGGTTTGAATAATAATCTTAGGAGTTTTGAAAATTTGGAAGTTTAAAAAAGAATTCTAATTGGGATCAATAGGAAAAGAGAGAAAAATATAGTTTTTGAAGTAAAAATTGATGTTATGTAAAGAATAAGAGACAATTATATTGTGTGTATGACTATGACAATATCGATATCTATTTGTAGAGAATATAAAAAAAAATCGATAACTTCTAATATATTTTTTAATATAATATACAAAAATATAACGATTTTATCTTAATATCAAAAAAATCGGTCAGATCAACAATTATGTTATGTGATCAAAAATCGGTTGGGGTTGGTCTTTAAACTCATGGACGGTCCCTCATAATTATTTTTTCTTTTCTTCTTTTTATTTTGGTCGACCATATACACAATTTTGGCACTGATAATTGATAAACGAAGCCTTTCTTTTCAGGAGTGCAGTGTCTTCAAAAGTAGTGAACTTTCATTGTTTAAAAAAAAACTAACTCAATTTTTTTTTACCTGACTCAACTTAATTAAAGTCTTAACAAATGAGGATAAAGAGGCATTTATAATATTTGTATGATGATTTTTTGGCAACCTTGGAATGATAAATTCATCAGGAAGTCGGAGAATCTCGTTGACGATCAAGTATATCAAAACCCACCTACTCGCATCTAAAAAAATAAAATAATAAATAAATAAATAATACCCACCCGTTCAGGTATATATATAAATAAATAATAGTAATGATAATTAAAAAAACTTTAGAAATTTGTATTGGATTTTTAAGTGCGATGACACTTGGGGTAAATCATTTACTAGTGGCTCCTCAATTACTCGGAAAGAGTATCTGCATAAATAAATCAATAAAACTACATAATACCCCAATGTGTAATGTGTTGAATTTCGACGTAAATTACTTTATACCATAATAATATATTTTTTTTAAAAATATCCTAACTCAATCCTGAAGCAAATGGTATCAGGATGATGCTTCTGAATCTAACATATAAGTTATATGTTATCGAGTTTTGACGAATAATTATTTTGTGTTGTTGTTTATAAGTATAATTTTGGAAAGCGGTTTTATATTTGGTTAGAGTTCAATTGTCTCTTAGTTGTTGACCATGATCAAACACGAAAATAAAATGATGAGACTATGATTCAACCATACACTTTTATTGATATCGCGGTGGAGCACGAAGATAAAACGAAATTATGAGGCTACGGTTTAGTGAGTTAGACCCGCCTAGAATGCATATATCCATACACATTATAAATTTGATTAATTACTTGAACCTATTTAAATTTGTAAATGTAATTTGTTGCGATAATTGGTTATATGTTCAAATAAAAATCGAACATTACAAAATAAACATTAACAATAAATAGGAATTACCCCTTAATAATAATATGAACATTACAATATATGTAAATAACAAAAGATTAAAAAATAAAGATAATTCCTTTCTGGCATATCAATCAATATTTATACCGATACTTATACCAATTTTTTTACTAGAAATTGATTTTCTGCTTGCTTTTGTCTCAGTCCCCGTATAATACTACTAATTATCCAAATTCATTTAAATTTATTAAAATATAATTAATCAAATATAAGTTGTTACAATAATATAACTTATATACGCAATGTTAATATAAAATTGATAGTATTATAGAAGCCTATATATCATATATGTGCTAAGTAAATACTTATAACACAATTAATATCTAAATATATAGGTTAACCTAAATACTTTAATATAATTTTGTATACATTCCTACTTTTGGGTAATTTACGCCCATCGATCCTTACACATAGGGCATAAGATGAGTTCAGGATTTTGGTGGGGAGAGAGAAGAGGAAATAGAAGACTACATAGGAATATCTTCAAAGCACAAGTGAGACCAAAAAGCTCATTCGTTTGGCGTTCACTTAGATGGGGCAGTGAAGTGGAGAATGGGATATGCAGAAGATAAAATCTTTATTTCTTCCGCACGAAGGTCATGGGATTTTGAACACGCCTATAGCGGAAAAGGGAACAATGGGCGAGATGTGGTGGAATCCGGAACACAAGGGGAATTTCACTGTAAAATGGACTTATCTTCTGGCGCCGGGATATTACCAAACCCATGAACACATGAGTACAATGGATCGTAAAAGCTGGAGCAAGTTGATATGGACGTAGATATTACCACCTAAAGTTATAAAGTGTTTCTATGGAGAGGGACGAAGAATTACATTCCTACGGCGGCAAATTTAAAAGCCCATCATGTTCCCACGTATGGAATGTGTAAGGATCGATGGGCGTCAACAGAACATGTATTGATCTTTTGCCCGCAAATAGTGGATATTTGGAAAAAGAGCAGTTTTTGGAAATTGCTACGCGGGGGAAAATGGCAGAGCTGAAGGACATTACTGCTGAAATAAGAAAAAAAGATGGTGAAGATAAGTATGTAGTCTGGGGGATAATGACTTGGCTGGTGTGGGGTTATGTGTGTTCGGTTGTTCGTGGGGAAGAGGCGAGCAAGGATTGAGCTTCAGAAGAAGAATGTGAGGTTTTTTTGGAAGCTTGCACCAGAGGGCGAAACCAATATTGACAGGACCTGCACCACTTGGAATGATGCGCGGGGAACGCACTTGGAAGAGACCAGAAATGAGGCAATACAAAGTAGATGTTGATGCACTTTTTGATAGAGAAACCATCAAGTTTGGGGTAGGAGTGATTGTGAGAAATGCAGTTGGTACTATAAAAGTGGCAATGGCAAAGAGAACTGGGCCCTACTCGAACGTTATAATAGCAGAGATCGTGGATGTGGTAAATGGGATAAGTTTATGTTTGAAGAACCTATAGAGATTTTTACTGATCCTTTTTTTAGCGGCACGTTTAATGGCAAGGTAGGAGGAGGAGAATGACTACCTTCCTGAAGATGTCAGCCACATCTTCAGGACTTTGAGAGATTATATACTTAATTGGTGTAAGTCACATGTATAGATCTGCAAATAGGGCAGCTCATAGTTTAACACAGTTTGCGTCAAATGGTTCTAGATAAGGGTGAGCAAAAACTGAACCGAACCGAAATTAATTCGGTTCGGGCAAAAAATTCAATTTTCAAACCTAATTGTCAGAATTTTTTTATATTATATATATGTTATTTATATTACTAATATTTAAATTGGTTAATAATATTTATATTAATTATAATTTAAATTCGGTTAAAACATAACCGAATGGATATTTTGGTTCGGTTTCGTTCGATTTGGATATATAAAACGTTTAGGTTCGATTTGGGTTTTAAAAAAAATAGATTTTTGATTTTTTCGGGTTCGATTCGATTTTGAATCGAACCGTCCGAATGCTCACCCCTACTTCTAGATGATATTTGTGGACAAATAATTTTACAATGTGGCCGTAATATATTGTTTTTGGAAGATTTAAATGAATAAATACTTTACTTTTTTTGTTGTTGTTTTCTTAAAAGATAATTTTTTTAAAATATTTCAATAATATTTTAGTTTTCAATTCATTGTAAATTCGACTATTCAATTTTTCTCTACAAGTTTAAAGATGAGGTATAAACATTCATATAAAATTTAAAATTACTTAATGATTTTTACAATACATTATCCGAATTATCATCTCATGATGTCAATTTCATTATCGGATATTTGATATTGCAACTTGAACCATCGAAATACTCAAACTCAGTCGCAACAACTCCAAACTCAATTATTGAGCCACCATATATATGATGACAAATTGGCAGTAAGAAATAACCATATAAACAACAATCTTCAAAGTTCTCAATCAATTTTGAATTCAAACTTAGAATTAATGTATAAATCATAGTTTCAACTTTATAAAAAAGAAACAACAAATTTATAATAAATGACAACAAGGTTTAAATATTATTGAAACTATTTGCAAATGCCAAACGCATTTCCATTTGCTTATACTATTCCTTTTAGCTTGGTGTCCCCTTTCTGTTTGCTCCCGAGCCGAGAAGAAAGCCGCAATCAACAAAAAAGGGGCACAATTCAACTGCTGACTGCTGGGTTTCTCTCACTCATCGGACTTCAATCTCGACCCCACCGCGCGACCTACACGTACACACAGATGCATGGAAGGGGGAGGAGAGAGAAAGAGAAAGGCAGGTATAGAACTCGACTTCGATGAGCTACTCGGCAGAGACGACGAGCCTCCTCCGGAGTTGCTGATTCGGGATGCGCCTGAGAAGTCGATGCCGCCGCCGCCGGACGCCGAGGAGGTGGACACGCAGGCCGACAATCACATCAGGAATCTCTCTGAGAAAGACCTCATCGAGAAGATTACGAGGAACAAAAATTTCTTAAATGTGTCTAAATTAGCCGACGGCGGCGAGAAATTAAGAGCTAGCATAAAGAGGATGGAAGCGGAATTGGCGCGGAGAAATCTTGAGAAGGTTGGGGTTTTTAGTGAGAAGTTGCGATCTATTTGCTCTGCCCTCGGAATTTTTCGTGATTGTCTGTGAGAACCGAAACTGTTGGTTAATGTGACTGTCATGAGTTGAGAGTTTGGTTATACGACATTGAAGATATCTGTCCTTGAATTTGATGTTCTTGAATAGGGGGCTCGAGTAGGAATTGCCAGGAAGAAGATCTCTATTTGCCCTTATTTCATGAAAAGCATATCTAAAGCAGGAAATAATGAATTAGAAAAAGAGGAAAAGCTTCTTTAGTGATGATGATACTTGAGTTTTGTTTGACATTATGCTGTGGCATTTTGTCTAAGTGATTTCATCATTATGAATTTTAGGATAAGGGATGGCATGTGGTAGTAATATTTGAAGTTTGAACTAAAGAATAACTTAATTCAAATGAACTAAAGAATAACTTAATTCAAATGTGTTTCTGTTGCTTCACCTGGTGTCCTAAAGAGTGGCTAAAATCATGCTTGAATCTGGTTTCTCGACATTAAAATATCATGTTAATTTTTTAGCTGCTCTGTTTCTATGGGGACTCTGTGGAGGTATACCTGTTATCTGTCTGTGCTTTTGCATTGCGATGGAACATCAGTCATTTATTTGTTATGATATTTCCTTTCAGGATAATATCAAATTGAAGAAGAAGATAATATCAGCTGATGAGTCTACTGGTAATGGTGAGGTTGCATCACTTTCTACCAGTAGATGTTGTTGTCGCTGTTGGTTCCACCCCCTCTTCCTATTTCCCTCCTGTGATCTTGTTCCCTCTTTGTACTTTCATTTGTGTGTAACTCTTATGCCTACTGTTCTTTTGGTTAATATAATATAGTGATCTTACACCTCTAGATATTAAAAATGTTAGCCATACAAATGAGGACTTCTTAACCGCACACATGCAAAAAGAAAGTTTATGCTACAACTGAGAGGATGAATATATTTTTTTGTTATCAAAATACATTGGATTCAAAACTCTGTTTTGGATTTATTTTCATTTCAATAAATTTTTGAGTTGGTGGAAGAGGGACGTTGGGGGATTGAACCCCAGACCTCTCTGTTAACACAAAGGGTGTTCACTGCTTGGATGTCCCGAAGGATTCAATTTTACATTATGCAGGAAGCCGTTCAGAAGATACTCAGAAAATGTGTATGAATGTATTGATACTTGCATAATGTGACCAATTACTTTGATATGTTGATTTGGCATTTCTTTTTGGATGATAATATGTTATATTTGCTTGTATTGAAACAAGAAAAATAGTGTTGTAAATTGAACTTTATTTTCTGAAAATGGAGGGTTGTGATCTGAAAAGTAAGGGTTTTGGAATGTAAATGTTATTTTTTTCTGAAATCAAATGATGATTTTGTTTTGTCTTTTGGAACTCTAGCTTATAGCATCGAAATCAAGTAACCCAATCTTAAGAGCAGACGTTAAAGCATGCTGTATTTTGTAGGTGCCATGTGTGACTTATCACGTCCCCGAGCTCCACCATCTAAACCTGCTTCAGAGTTTGGTTTGCGGTTCTGCAGCAAGTTGGACAATGAAGTATGCGTTTGTCATGAGTTATTTACTTGATAGTCCTGATTACTCGATGAGATAACCTGGAATCAAATCTCCTTTATCAAATCTCCTTCATTGGTTCCTTTTTCTTCTCAAACAGGGGGCAAACAGGAGTTTCGTAGTAGAATTAACTACTTTGAATCAATCTGATCACAAAGAAATCAGAGAGCACAAGCCACTTTCAGCTCAGATAACACAGAAGCAAGGTTTATCGTCAAGACAAACACCTTTTAAATCTCCAAATCATCTTTCAGCAAACATTGGTAACCAGCAGCAAACCAATGGTGAGAAACGAGGAATCCATGCTTCTAATTCTTCATCTCATCCGCCTGACAAAGATGTTTCTTGCCGTTCAACAAAAAAGTAAGTAATGTTCTGCTGAACATTTAGCAGATTCAGATGCTCTGTGATTAAGTGAAGTAGTTATTTTCCTCCTTTATTTTACTATAACTTTTGTGACCAATCTTTTCAGTGATGGTATCATAATGTCATTGCAATACTGCCTCTATCAGTCTATCTTTGAAGGTCATTTGAGCCTGTAACTTCATGTTCTATTGTGTTGGATTAAAGGAAATGCTTGTTCATATGGGTCCTGGTAATAGTTCAAAGCCATCATAACCTTTTACTCTGCCATCCCCCCTCCACAGCTACCCATCACAATACATCAGCATTTTCGTAAATGTGCCTTTCCAGTTGTAACTGATGATCTGACCCATATTTGTTTGATAGATAGCTATGCTACTAGCCACCTACCATTTGTCCCTTATTCCAGTCCATTGCTAGTTTTCTGCTACTCGATTGTGTTGCCCTGCACTTTTCTCATTCTCCGTATACACATGCAAGCATATTTTTGTGAATATATATAAATCTCATGCTAGCAGCAGGTTCTGTGTTAAGGTATTTGTTGATATGGTTGGCAAGTTTTGGAGGTGGAAACAACGAAGAGATGATGGAAAAGAAAATGAGGCGGGTCTGATCTGTTAAGTTTAGTTCCTGTTGAACAAAGATCCTGTTGTCTCATGTAGAATTTGGGCTTGGGTTTCAGTATGAAGATAATGGTTCATCGGTTTTCTATTTTTTTAGGGAGATTCATCAGTGTTACTTGTGCTGTGGAAATTTCCTACCTCTAGCCTGATCCCTCTACTGTGTCTCTAAGCCCAAAACCGGATATTTGATTAACTTGTCTCTCTGAAAGACTTCTTTGAATCTGATGGTGCATTTTGACATATTTTTTTTGCTGTTTCTAGGGAAAGTGGTGCTCATAGTCTACGTCTACATAACACCAGAAGGAACACTGTAAGTTCACTTAGTTCTGAGTTGAATTTTCAATATATCTCTTTTCCCAAACTGTTCTTTTTTCTTTTTGCTAACTAAACTTTCATCTGCAAGCTTTCTTGGGTTCACCTACTTCTTTGTTGCTGAAATTTGGTGTTATCTAAACCTTTAAGGGTGTGTTCTCTTTGATGGAAAAAGGTGGAAAACAAACACTCTTTTCCACCCTTTTCACATGTTCTGTAGAGTAGATATTTCTCCTGTCAGGATGGAAAGTTTTCTTAAGGCAGGTCTTGTCTCTCATTTCCACTCCAATTGTGGGGATAATGTTATCATGGGGGCTTGGTGTGATAAACTTTATTTTCCACCCTAGAGAGAATATGAGATAGAAAAAGTGGGGGCCTCTAAAATGTGATAAAATTTGCCCATCTTTTCTTATCCTTCCCTTTCTTATGATAAATTTGCTAACAAAGAGAATGGACCCTAATAGGATATTTTCCAAGGCAGCCATGAAGTTCTGTAAATAGAACTAAAGAACTAAAATACACATTTAAAATAGTGGACTATAGTATGCAAATCTTGGGATGCCTGGAATTGAAGTCATCCATGATAAGGAGTTTATTTAACAACATTGCTGGCAAAATATGTTCTGGAATTGATGAGTACGTCCAAGTTCCAATCTATCTAAAAATTGTAAACCCAGTGTAGTCAGTGCTATTCTCTTGTATCTTTTATGTTATTTGTCAGTTAACTGTCCACTTCTCTGTGTTGCCTATCTAATTTGTATATGGTTGGTGCCATTCTTTAACTGTCCACTTCTCTTTGTTTAGAAATGTGGAGTGTTGTATATTATGTTTTTGAGCTGTTATTGTTAATCAACTCACGAAGGTGACAAGCCAACATAAAATTTTCAGCGGAGTGCTTTTGTTCTAGTAGATGAGGAGGATGATGAACTTGAGGTCGACGTAGTAGATGAAATAGACCAAGTGGGTCAAAGGTATACTGTAGATCCTCCAACAATTTAGCAAGGTTGTAACCTTGGTGTCTGCTTTCAGGAATAAAGTTTGTGACATGCTTTGTGAAGTTAGGATCAGCATTTACTTATTCCTTCGTCTTAATTTGTTTCAGCAATAAAGATGCCCGTATATATTATCCATCAAGGTACCATCTTACTGCAATATGTATCACGGAGTGCTAGATTCTTCTTTAATAAAGTTCCTTCTTATGCATCCTAAATTACTGCTTCTTAAATTAGGGATGATCCTGAAGCCATTGAAATTTGTTACTCGGACATGGAATGTCTGGCTCCTGAGTCTTATTTGTCATCACCAATCATGAACTTTTACATTCGGTAAGCTCAATGTAAGGTTGTTAGTTATTCTACTTCTTCTCGTCAATATGTTTGTGACCATACCATTATGACTGACAGTAATTATCGCTCCTGTAAATTTTATTGAGTATTTTTTTTAGCTCATTGAAGGACCTCGTTCATCTTCTTCTCCTCTTCTTTGTGCTTTGTTTCAATTGATAGCACTGTTTAATTGAGGTCCCGGAGCTGATGTTAGCATGTTTTGTAGAAACTCCTTTGCATTCGGTAGTCCATTTTATGTGCTGCTATTAACTTTGTAATTTACATTATATTTTCCTTACAAAATCAAGAAGTTTGAGCTCGTAGTTTTTATTTTATTTGTTCTACTGCACTCTTTGAGTCATTCCAAGCTTGGTTAACACACTAAATCTTCCAGCAATTACATGGATGTAATCTGGATACCATCCCGTCATTCTAAGCTAAACTATTAGTGTTCCAGTTTGGCTATTATTCTGTTGCTAAAGTTTTTGTTTTGTTCACTTAACCTATGCCATAATTTAATTTTATCTTTACGTAATTTAATTTTATCTTTACGGCTTTCATCCTTCACAAGTTGTCTTTGTGTTTGTCATCTCTTCGTTGGTCTCACTTATTAGTTAGGCTAATGACTCAAATCCTATTCAACCACAGTGAAAAATCCTAGCACTAATAAGTGCTCATCTTGTGGGAGACTAATTTATCAAGAATTCTTGTGCAAAAATTTAGAAAGATTTCATTGTTGTCCTAACATCCTCCAATTTTTTACTAACGGTACTGCTATTGCATGCTAACTGTTAATCACTTGGGACTTCAGGTTATATGTGCTATAAATTTGTAATGATAATATGAGATAGTTCACTAACTGTATAGTTTGTTTAGATATTTGCAGAAACCAACATCCCCAAGTGCCAGAAGAAAACACGATTATCATATGTTTAATACGTACTTCTATGAGAAGTTGAAACAGGATGTTCTGACGAAGGTATCTTCTGAAACTCTTGGATCACTCATCTCTTTGTAGAATCAATTTGATTCTAGTTATGGTCATAGAATCTTCTCGTATTCATGAAACAAGAAAGATGTCAATGTCTTTTACAATGGATTGTTCATCTAGTGTATCTTTGAGAGACTTTTACCATGACAGGCATGAAAAGATTTATTTTTATGAGAATTTGATGTTCTTGTCAACCTCAAAATCATCCTGATTGTACTAATAAGTTTTTGTTGAATGTTTATAAGTCAAAATTCTTCACAATATCACTAAGTGGTCCTGTTGTCCTACTTGCTCTCCAACTTTTGATGTTTGTTTTTGGTTAATTGTTTGTGTTTTTAGGCTGCTTGATTAATAAATAATGAAGAAACAGTGAACAATTACTATTTCTTGAAGTCATAACATCATTTGCGAGATTGGAGTAATTTGCTTTTATGAAAGCTAAATTTCCTAAAATGTTTTACTTAGTATTAATTTTTCCCTGATGCAGACTGATAGAGAAGCTTTATTTTTGAAGTTCAGAAGGTGGTGGAAAGGTGTGAATATATTTGAGAAAGCATACATCTTCCTCCCAATTCATGAAAAGTAAGCAGTAAGACCAGTAGTTATGATTTCAAGCCACCCTTGGATGTGTTTTTATTCTTCTATATCTGTTGATCGTACCATGACCTCTGCTTTTCTGCATAACATACTACCATGATGGCAGTGATTGCCCTGATAACACACATCTAGGTTGGTCTCACTGCTATTGCCCTACATTACATGTAGGGTTCGCCAACTCCTTTTGGAGAGAAAGCCCAGTTCTTAACCAGGAGCAAGGCAATCATCTAGCGGAAAGGAAATATCACCACCCAAAGTCAAACTGATGCAAAAGATATAAGTTTCTACTGAAATAATGGAATCAGCCTTTTGATTCTCCATTCAGAAACAGGGTGTGATGATTACATGAGTGCTATACTAAAATTGAATGAGCTGTAAAATGAGGCCTTCTTTTTCAAGCTTTTAGGACAGGTTGTTGATGCTGATAAGAAGTAGAAGCTACCCCAGAACTTCTGAGTCATATGAACATTTGCATTTCATTCATAAACCTCATACATTACCATTCTGGTCCTTTGCATCACATTCGGTGTGAGTCTGCATGTTCTGTGAAGTGTTTGCTGAAACTTATCAGATCTTCTTTTCTAACCTGATTTGTATTGCCTAGGCTACCTCAGTGACCATATTTTGCATTATCTCATTTCTGGCAGTCGTCATTGGAGCTTGGTTATTATATGCATACCAAATAAAGAAGACGAGTCGGGGCCAATTATACTTCATTTGGATTCTCTAAGACTTCATTTCAGCAAGTCAATTTTCAGTAACGTGAAGAGGTCAGTAAAACTTTTTCAAGTCGTGAGACAAACACTATTACTGGTCACTGAAACTGGTTTTAGATCATAAAAATGCTAAAAGAATGTCAGTGTGTGTGCAGCAGATAGCATACGATGAGTTATTTGACATTTATATAATTATATTGAATATTAACGCTTATATCCTACTGGAAGAAAAATGATTTGTTAGTTGGTTACTACACGTTTGATTCTCTTTAAGTTGGTACATAGTAGTTATTTTTAAGAAAAATAAACAGTAAAATTGAACTTGTCCCTGGTGGAGTTTAAAGTTGATGAGAAGCTGCAATATTTATATCAAACCTTCATTCAGTTCTCTCTATTTACTATTTGTATTTATTTCCTTAATTGTAGGAGCATGTTTTAGTTTCACCGGATAGTAAGTTGAATATTCTGCATGCCTGTAGCCTGTATGAGTTGGCAAAAGCACTACTGTTTATGTAGATTTGTCTATCATCAGAGTACTAGAGAATAAATTGACATTCCTATTTCCTAATAGCTACCTGCATTTGATATCGTGAAATGCCCACTTTGATCGGGAAGTTTAGTTGGCTTGCTGTATGTTATTTGACCTTTTGCCCAAAGTTACAAAATCAAGTTATTCAATTGAGTGCTCTTGCAAAACTTTGTTTGTTTTCAAATGTCACCATGACTTGTTATCGGCAGCTTTCTAATCGAAGAATGGAAGTTTCTAAGAAAAGAAGATGTGCTGCCTGAACTGCCCATCGCAAAGAATATCTGGAACAGGCTCTATCGAAGAATTGAAGAGAAAGTAATTGAGGTATAGTTCTTCTTCTTAGAAAGAAATTCTGTATATAACTGCTCTAGAGAATATCTTTTCCTGTCATCTACTTCTATTCCTGCAACGTTACTGTTTGATCATTTTCTAATTTTTTGAATTTCTTTAATCTGTACTTATTTACAAACTTGAGAGGGCATTTACTTTTGAGGATTAGCTTTAGATAGATAAAAATATTTTCAGTTAATTCACTGTTTACTTTGATGGATTGGAACCTTGGGGATATCCCAAGGCCCTTGATAAAATCTATCATTTGAGAAGGTAGGATTGGAGAAATCCTAGTAATGAAGATAAAAATACTCAATCATGTATCCTATCAATCATGAATGATGAAAAGTAAATGCCTCCTAAGTGTTTTGTGGATCATTAAGGCAATTCATAACCATATTGATTCCAATTGTGAAAAAAGTTATTAAGCTTAAGATGTTGAGAAGAGAGAGTAAACTGTAACTTAGTTTACTGAATGGATGCAATTCCGCAACAGGAAGATACCATGCCCTGGTCTTTTACTTGCTATTATCTCTCACCAGGCCTGTTTATAACTACCTCATTTTTCTTTCATGAAACAGGTGCCTCAACAACAAAATGAATACGATTGTGGTCTTTTTGTTCTTTTCTTTATGGAACGTTTCATTGACGAAGCGCCTGAACGACTGAAGAAGCTAGACTTGGATATGGTACTTCTTTTCATTCAATTGTGTTGCACTAGGACTCCATATTTAAAAAATAAAATAAAATCTTTTGTCTCTCTTTCTCTTTATGGTTCATCACTCTTGTTCTCCCAAGTATTATTTACTTTGGGCATTGTTATTTGTTATCAGTTCGGAAGGCAATGGTTCAGACCTGCAGAAGCTTCGAGTCTGAGAAGGAGAATTTGCAATTTACTAAGAGAAGAGTTTAAGAAAGCAAATGACAACCCATGTAAATCGGACTCCTGACCCCTGCAGTGTACATTGAAGGATGGCGGTGAATATACGGTGAATACATCGACACATTTGACGAGACAGAATTTAAAACGACTTTTGTACAGGGTATTTACAGACCTGAGGAGCGTTTGAGCTCAATCTGACCTACATTTTAGAACCCATCTCGCTAGCGTTAACACAATATGGAGGGAATTGTGATGTATATTGATGGTAACAGCAATGTAAAGATCGACAGTTACTGATTTTGGAATCCACTTCACTCAAATGGGAAGTTGAGACATTATGAAATTCTTGCTTCATATTAACCTTCATCATCACCGTCTCCTGTCAATGAATGTTAGATAACAGTGTTTAATGGAAATTCCTAGGTCTATAATTGATTCATGGGCTTCGTACGAAAATGGTCAAAACCTGATTGCAACAACGTGCTTATGTTATTTAGAATTCCGAGAGTATACTGACCAAAGAGAGTAAACATCAAAACCACATCCCATGGTTTAGATTTTATAGTGGTATTTAAATTTACATGCATAAAATGTGTAGGTTTAGTTCCTTTTTTCTCCAACATTTTGTCTAACATCTTGATGGTTTAAGCACTCATTACCTATGTCATAAAGGAGAGATAATACAAGGATGCAATCTACATAATGCTAAAGCAATATGCTTTTGCATTGCCTAATGCGTGTAATTACATCAGTTCACAACTGAGAATTTACATGACAATTTCTCTACTGCAAAAACATTACCAAAGGTCACATTGTTTAGGTAAAACATTAAGGATACATGAAAACTAAACTTGCTTCTCAGAACTAGTTACGTATATTTTTGGGGTCGATATCTACATATACGTATTCCAGCTACCGTATGCACAAAATTCAGTCGAGACAATGTGGCATGCAAGCTAAACACCCATTGAGTTGTACCTCAATTGCTTCTTCCTTTTCTTCTTGGGAGTTTCATGGTCTTGAGTTATCATCCCATATGTCTTGACCTGGAAATTCTCAAAGGCTCGAGAAACAGCTTCTACCTGCATGTTTATCGGTAGAAATTCAGTCCATAGAAGGTTATTGTATGACAACAAGGAAACTTGCATAAGGATTTATAAGCTTCTCACCAGGCTAGGCTTTTTGGTGCAAACTCTGACAATCATGTCTTCATAAGATGTAGGGAGCAGATGACTGATTGCACCATCGCTAATACTGAGTTTTTTGTTGCTGTCATAATCCTGGGAGGCACCGCATAAACATTCGAACAAATGAACTCTCATCTCATCAAAACATTGCAGTTTTTAAGAGGATTAAAGTGAATAGACTTTCTGGACCACAGGTGGATTGCAGGCCATGTCTCCAAGTAGATCAACAAGGCACACTAATTATGATGTATATAGTAAAGGGTGTAGCAATTGCAAGTAGTGTATAAATTCATCTGCTAGAATACTCTAATTGGTCATAATAAGTTGGTTAAAACAAGATATGAAGAGATGTAAATTGCTACATAAAGGAAGTTTGTAGCATAACACAAACAGATAATTTTAGGATGATGGAGCTGGCATTTTCATAATCCAATTTGTTAAACTTGACAACAGAATATCTAGACAAAAAGTTTCTCAGCTTTAAGGAAAGTTGTAGTACCTCAAAAAAGCTGATCCTGGAGTGGAAAGAATCACATGGACACAGAAAAAGCCGAAGTATATTTAGACTTGGAAATGAAACCTATCAATATCATCTAGTCCATATAAATAATTTAATATTTCTGAAATACCTTTCAAATGGATTTTTCTTTCCACGAGTAAGATCAATTCGGACATTGCTCACTGCAATATCTTCCTCATTTAGTGTAGGGTCAGCAGAATTCTGCATCACATTTTCACATCCTCAGTAATTTCTTATCTATTAACAGCGTGATATACTAATTGAAGTGAGTATGAGTGGACCTGTGAACAAACTATATCTTGAGGAGTAACACTTTTAAAGTGTTCGAGATTTTCCTTTGGAACTGAAAACTCATTGCAATACTGTAGAAGCATTTTCAAGCAACAAGGATAAGCATGACATTTTTTCAAAAATTTGCAGCCCCAAGTTTCTGAAAACAAGGATACATGTAAAATTATAAGAGAATGGTGTTCCCTTAAGTTAATTGAAAGTACCTGGTAGAGATCCCTTCTCCGGATGCGGAGGATCAGATCTCTGGATTCCTTCAGATCTTGGGAGGTAGAAGTCTCAATTGTTTTTACTATTGTGTCGTCTAACTGCAATGACATTGTGAGGAAATCTAAGCCCAAAATACATTTTGATATGTGCTATGCTTAATCAATGAAAATCAAGTAACCTTCCAATATTGAGCTGGTTCATCAATGTAGGATGAAATCTGAAGAACATCATTTGCTTTTGTCATAGCATCAACAAGCATGAGTTCTATTGCCTGAAAAGACTCATCATGATATTATCTGCTTCAGATGGAAGTCACAAAATAACAAGAGATATAGATCAGGCACCTTCACTTTCGCATGCATATAGACAGTACGATGCAAATTCGCTCGAGCAGAAAATAACTTGTGGATGGTAAGATCTGATATATGACATACAACATACGTTACATAAAGATATTACAAGAGAATAAACTTATAGCTACAAATACTTACACTCCTTAGCACGATAGCATATCTCATCATTTATCACTGTCATAGTTTCTAAAACTCTGCATGTGAGAGCAGCGAACTCAGGCAATGTTTTCAATTGGAAGACAGTAAGAACAAAAGGAAAGCCTTGATGAAGCTAAGATATATTTTCCCTCTATTTTAATAATTTTCTAAAAACTCAAGCATACCTCTGATACTCAAAGCTGCAGCCCAGACCACAAGCCCTGGAGTCACGGACAATGTAATCAAATCTGCAGACAAATTGCAATTATTTTCTGGCTCCTTTCAATAACATTTTTTCACGGCATTGGTATCAAGAAGGAAATGAAATGAGAAAGAGATGTACTTGTCAACATCAATTCCATTGCGTCCATTAGCAACAATGTCATACAAGAATTTTTTTTCTTTTGAGCTCTAAAATGAAAATCAACATTGTAAAGGTTATAAAATCAGGTAGAAAATAACTTCAGTTACAGCCAAAAGATATTTATTGTTACTGAGACTATTCATTGCACTACTTACTTTTAATGCATCCTTCTTAGAGGCGATTACCATTTCCTGACAACACATAAAAGAGAAGGCAGGAATCACAGGGAGGTAGAAAGTGTTTTGGAAAGGAAATTTATATATAATTATGGCATCAAACTGCAAGGTTAACGACCAAGCTTGTGTTATCTATGGGAAAATGGTGTATTATTAGGCAAACTAGAGTACGATGAATTTCAAAGCTCAGATTCTGAATCGCTACTATGCATTAGAAAATGGGTGCCATGTATTCTGATTTTTTGCTTTTCCATATTTATATTCTAGTATTTAATTATTAGATTCTGATTACCCAAATGGTAAAGTTGTTATCAGAATAGGCACTACAGAATCTCCAATTGGAAAGTGGTCCCAATAAGGGTTCCTGCTTGCAGTCTCAAGTTGTGAACATCTAAAACCTTCAATATCATATTAAAACAAAAATTATGAATCCCCCTACTAAAACGCAAGCATTAGCATTACAAAATTAATACTTATCAATCAAACCTTCACTTTCTTAAGCATTTCACAATCAATGTCAATGTTATGCTCATCTACAATATAGTCTATCATCTTCAGAGACATTTCTTCGTGAGACCTGCAGACATCATTCAGTATTTAATTCATTCATAGTTAAGCAGTGGAGAACTCTTCCAACAAGGTCCAAAAAGTACCAAGTACCAAAGAACTGGAATGGAAAAAATACTCTTAAGAAACACAAGCACAAACGAGCAGGAAATTTTTATTTCTGACAAGTTAATCTTTGATATACCTGTAAAGCAATTACAGAGATATTCAAGAGAAACGAGCAGGAAATTTTTTCCTTATCCAGAACTCACAAGTTTGTCTTTAATATACAAGGACATGAAATTGAGTATCTATAGACCAGGTCTGATTTATGCATGCATAAATTACAACTCAAGGAAAAATTTATATCGAGTTCACTTTAGCTCCAAGGTCTCACTGGGTATAAAATTCTCAGAAATAATTATTAAAAAGATCTAATGCACATGGTAAGAGAGCATTTCTTATCACCAAAACCATATAGAAGTACGAGCTTGATTAACAACCACAAACTTTAGGGATTATACAGATGAGCAAAATACTAAGCAATACACCAAATTATTGATAGATGGGAAAAAGATATATGGAATAACCATTTCAGTCCATGGAGAACAAGTGGAATGAATTCACGCTCAAACATATGGCTGAATGGTCCATGACCCAGATCATGTAGTAGACCTACACACAACCAGAAAGCAAACAAATGAATGGCAATTATGACTGTAATAGAGCAATATCAAACCAGTACACTGGTTTACCAGCAATCTTGACAGTTTTGTGTCAAAACGATCAATGTCAAGCTCCAATCCCTAGAAAGATATCATGAATAAGTCCCTTATCCAGTTAAAGATGTATAGTACACATTGACAAGACCATTTGCATTACTTGATAGGTCTTTAATTTGTTGGTAGCTTCACTAGCCAGCCAATATACCCCAATTGAATGCTCAAAGCGAGAATGTACAGCCCCCGGGTAGACCATGTATGACACTCCTATATGTATATATTTATATTAGGAGAAGTCAGACTAGAAAGCGTTGATCATAAAGGCCCAACCAGATTTAAATAGGACTTCTAGAATTGACCTGATGCTGGATCTCCCGATCTTACCAGTTTTGAAAAATTGAATTACTTGTAAGTGCTTATAATATGAATAAGGAGAAGTTTCTATTAAAGGAGTTAACATACAGTGACATAGTGAATCAATTCAGAAATCAGAACGCATGATTAATTTTTAGACTGTAAATTAGTGAATCGGGATACAGCTAATCATTATCGATATAAGTCAGCATCACTTAATATAAGGATTTAATTACTTCTAAATTTAGGTCCAACCAAAGCCTTGTAACTAAGTCGCATTCCTCCTCATAAGGGTAAGAGACAGTGGTTCGATCCCCATTTCACCCACTCGGCCACTCCCAAGTCCCTAGTCCAAAAAAAAGAATAAAAAAGTTCAAATATTATTTTCCAGATTCCTGATAATATTTTGGATACAGGTAAGATAACAAACAAACAAAAAAGCGCAAGACAAAAATAGCCCCAATGGTTGATTTCACATCTATTTAATGGTACCTAGATCGCAAATTTATACAAGAACAGTTTATAAAACTCACCTAGCTGCTTCAAATCACGGAGTCTGCATCACAATAAGGAATGCGGTCAATAATGAGTTGAGATTGAATAAAAAGGTAACATAGGTTAATCAGTGCAAAACCTATTTCTGGATGAGGCAAACATGACTGAATAAAAGGAATATTCATGACTTACCTCTGAAATTGTTCTGTGTCAATAAACTTCAATGAGAGCTGCAACCCGAAGGAGGGAAGATGAGACTGAGGATGAATAACTGATTGAGATATTGAGTGAGTAGTACTTAAAACTTCCTACTAGATGATACTTGCATCAGAGCTAACTAATACAAGTGTAACATGTAAAGGTATGTCCTAATCTCACATCGTTTCCTTATATTTGAACCTCAATCTATCACTAAACAGACAAACCAGTGTTTTCCCACT
This sequence comes from Salvia rosmarinus, assembly GCA_036937905.1. Classification (NCBI taxonomy): domain Eukaryota; kingdom Viridiplantae; phylum Streptophyta; class Magnoliopsida; order Lamiales; family Lamiaceae; genus Salvia; species Salvia rosmarinus. The sequence goes on along the minus strand of CM072823.1, from coordinate 52,096,482 downwards.
CATCCTCGTGCATATAATTAAAGCGAGCATATATGATCAGCCTACAGCAATACCGACGCATATGTGCTTATGCATGACCTTGCGCCCAATAGAAAAGCGCAGACTTAGCTAAAAAGTGCCGAGTTATCAGAACACTAATATGATTTTTCAAAACTCCGTGGCAAAAACTCAGCCGAACATTCTCCAGCCACTCAACTACATATCCTCACCAAATGCGTGATCGTGTCTCATATTTGAGAAGAATATCAATTCTTACTTACAATTTAAAACAGAGAAAGTGATGCTCTATCACTATTTTTTTTTTAAATGCCAATCATCAATCATAGCGGGAAATCTGAAGAATCTCGGCTCCAAAAAGGCACAGTTTCACGTATACAACTTCCTTTACACGCAACGCACCATTCAGGAGGAAGGAACAAAAAAACTACAAACGCGATAGAACACTTATTACTTCGATTCCGCAAAAATACAAGAGCACGAACTAGATCTCAACATTTTTGCAACAATTTTAAATTTCAATATCTTCGAAAATGAACATAAATGCTAAGTAGCATGCAGAGAAAAAACCACAACAAACTTAAAAAACTAACTAGAAACATAAACTAAAATGAGCACGAACGCATAAGAGAGAAATACAGGATCGAGATCAGTGACAAAGCAAAGAATTTTTTCTGGGGCTAATTAATTATAATTTTAAAAGATAATAAAATAAAATTATAAAATAATAATAATTTAATAATATAATGAGTTTATTATAATCTTTAGAAATTTGATTGATAATATTAATTCACATATAAAACTTTATTATTTGCATATATCTTTTATTTTATCAATATAAAATAAATAAAAGAAAAAAAAGAAATAGCATTTTATCAACATAAAATAAATTATAGGAAAAAGATAAAGGAAAGAAAAAGGAAATAAAAGAAAATAAGTATAGAAAAAAGAAAATATGTAACTAAAAGGAATCGAACCAAGATCTCTTAAATGAGAGATAAAAATCATAACTCATTAGACTACAATCGATTTAGTTATTAAATGTTAAATATTTATAGAGAGCACATATGTTTAACTAATAATTAATTCACATAGTGTTATTATTTATATACATATTTTATTTTATCAATATAAAACAAATTATATAAGAAAAAAAAGGAAAAAATATCCCAAAATAAAGAGAAGAAATAGAATATATAGAGAAGGAGAAAACACAAACCAAAAAGAAAGAAACAGAAAAGGAAAAAAAAAGAGGAAAAGAAAGAGGAAAAAAGAAGGAAAGGAAGAAAGAGAGAAAAAAACAAGAAAAGAAAAAAAAAAGAAGGAAAAAGAGGAAAAATAAAGAAAGGAAGAAGGGAAAAAAAGAAACGAGAAAAAGAAAAGAAAAAAAAGAAGGAAAGAGAGAGAGAGGAGGAAAGAAGAGAAAAAAAAGAAGGAAAGAGAGAGAGGAGGAAAGAAGAGAAAAAAGAAAAGAGTGCCGCGCCAGTAGGGAATCGAACTTGGGTCTCCGAACATTCAAAGCGAATTCTAACCATCAGGCTAGCAAACACTTTGAGTATTACATTACATATCAAATATATATAGTGTTTTTTCAAAAAAGTTGGGGGGCCCATGGGCCCCCCTAGGCCCCTATGTGGCTCCGTCCCTGATCGAGATAGATGTTGCCGTGAACGTTATCGTGGACGTGCTTAGAAAACCTTCTCTGGTCGCCGGAAGAAAGCGCGAAGCCGTCGCCCGCGGCGTCCTTTAGGTAGTTAGCTCCCATGCTCTCTTTTCTTTCTCTGAGAATTTTCGATTTCAGAGGCAAATAGAACAGAGCTTGCAAGAGGATATTAGAGAGTGTAGCTAGAGAAAATTATTGAAACTATGAGGGGGAAGGAGTATTTATGCTGGAATATTGGAATTTGGAATGGTGCTTCCGGAGCCAGAGATTTTATTCAGGGATCCAATTTTTTTAAATAAAATTAGAAGTTAAATTACATCACAATGTTAGAAAAATAAAAGTTAAACTTAATCACCATCATTTTCTATGTACGAAATTAAGTTCATTCAATAGTTTGGTTCAACACTTATATTTCTAAAATAGTCATCATATATTCAGTTGATCTATATTTTGATTGTTTTATCATCAATAAGTTTTTTAGATGCTTAAAATAAGAATTTAAATAATTTAGATACATTCGGTTGGTTGTTGTTAGAATAATTTATCATAAAAATTTTAGAAATTAGATTGATCATATTAATTCACATATAAAAAGCTATATTTTTTGCATATATTTTTTATTTTATCAATATAATACAAATAATAGAAAAAAAAAAGAAAAGAAAGAATACAAAGTGAATATAATTAAATTATAGGAAAAGAAAAATGAAACACAAAAAAAGGAAAGACAGAGAAGGAAAAAGAAAAAAAGAAAAAGAGAATGAAAGGTGCAAAGTGATGAAAAGGAAAGCAAAATTAGAAAAAAGAAGTGGGAGTTGGGATTCGAACCCACAGCTTCACAATGATGGAAATCATCAAATCCAACTGGACTACAATAAATTCTTATTTTGAATACTAAATATATACTACTAATACTAAAACATTCTTGGGGCCCTTGGCCTCAACGTGGCTCCGCCACTGGGTGCTTCGATCGTGGATTCGCGGTGGTGAAGGGGATGTAGTGATGCCGCCAAAAAAAAGCTGTCCTACTGGCTACTGTTCACTCGCATACGGTATTGTAATTTACAATTCAGCCCTCGAGTTTCAGCATTCATTCTTATACCTTTCCAAAAGTTTTAGTAATATTGTTGCTCTATTCAACTTGTGAATGAAATTGTGCATGTTTTGATTTCTTGTATGTAAATTTATTATGATAATTCATACAACATTTCGTTATGTTGGTTGAAGTGTGCTTATTTCGAGCAATCCATCCTCAATATTTTCCATCAAAAAAATAATATCTGTTTTTCCAGCTCATTCACATTCGAATATATCCATTTGATTAACTTCTGTTGTGTAAAAAAGATGAGGTCTACAGTTCCATTTCCATTTCCCTTCCTCCTCCAATACAAAAAAAGGAAAAGAAAAAAAACTACTTACTCGATTTTTACTTAAATGTTGTGTAAGAAGTTTTTCTTAGTAAAATAAGTTTTATTTATAGTGTTTAGGTGCACTTTTAGTTTTTTCCTAATTTATTATCCATTTCCATTAATTTACTTAGTGTGAATGTGTTTATTTGAAACATTAATTTGTTTATGAAAAACTCCGGAACCACGTTGAGTGGAGTAATTATTTATACCTAAATACATTAATACTTTACGTTGATTATAATTTCAGATCAAATACTCATAGAAAAATTCTTAGGCAGCAGTTTGCGTTATTAGGTATTCCCGATTTCAGTCGCTAAATTAACATGCAAATAATCTTTTTGTCACTAATGTTCTCCAATAAAATTTGAGGCAATTATTAGTATTTTAATTATAGTTTTGTCCTCATATGCAATTGTTTAAATTTCAATATACTAGATGATACATTTCTGTATGGAATTGAAGAGAGTTGCTTATTCTTTTTCCGATTTTAACAGTTGCAAAATTTGCAATGAAAGATTGCCATGATCGTGGAAGTTAATTGATTTATTTTCGGAAGGGAATGGTCATTTCAGTTACTTTTTGAATTATAAACTATTAAGTTTAAAAGGAAATAGATAGTGGCTAAGCTAGTTTAGAGTGCTAATTGATTCGATTTTGGTTAATCAAAATCGAAAATCTTAAAATTCACTAATTGTAATCAAACTTGATCGGTTATTCCGTTACCTAATTAATTGACTTGGTTAATTTCGTTACTAAAATTATAATATTTATATATATATATATATATATTAAATTAATTAGTTTCAGATTAAATTAATTTTAAATGTTTATAATTGATTAGAATATATATATATATATATATATATATATATGTAATAAATAACTAAGTATAGATAATTAAATTATAAATTACAAAAATGAAGATATAAAATTATAAAATATATTATTATTTTTAAAATATGATTTTTAACTACGTTAGTAATGATATTGCATAAATATCAAAAAAAAATTGTTTTAACCATTTTACCATCAAAATGAATATTAAATGCATGTGTATGTGTATATATAGGGAGTGAATCAAATGAGAACTCTAGTTTTTTTTTAAAAAACTAAGAACTAATGTGATCCATCAATTTTTTATAATCTAGCGGTCAAGATAAATTATAAATTGTTTATTATCCTCATATTTTAATGGTAACCATTTAATCCTATAATAAAGAGATTTTACATATTCATTTACGATAATTGCTTTCATATACACAATCACTGCGATTACATACACAACAACATGAATTACATGAACATGACAATGAATTGGAATGTGATAACATGCACAAAAACTACGATTACATGAACAATAACATAAATTACATGAACAACGAAGAATAAAATGTGTAATATCCGAATAGCGAATTTTTAGGGATTTGAATATTTTTATCATTAAATAATTATGAGTCGTCCGATCTTATTTAATTTAATGGTAGTCATTGGTTTTTAATTCTTATCTAAAAGCTATTTCCCCAACTCCTATATATATATATATATATATATATATATATATATATATATATATATATATATATAGTTAAGAAATTTATTAATGATATATATAGATAGATAGATATGATGTTAGAATTTTATAGTTTGACATGCATACAGTTAATACATCCATAAAATAATAATAATAATAATAATAATAATAATAATAATAATAATAATAATAATAATCTTAAATTAACTATATCACGTGATGTACATTAATAACTTTAACATCCACCAAATTTGAAATAATAATAAGTAATTAAACAAACACAAAATTTTAGTAAGTATTCATCGTGAATAAAAATTCATTACAATTAATAAATAATTCTATCACCACCATTATCGTAACCCAAAAAATCATAATTAACTAACTCATAAAAAATCAATCATAAACATCCATTGAAAGAATATAAAACTAATGTTAATTTTCTAAAAAAAGTAATGTTATTTCCATAATTAACCCATGGATACAAATAAAATTGTGATATATTTTAACTACGAATTTAGATGGGGAACAATGTGCAGACATACACATTTACAATAATAAAGAAAAAAATGACTATAAGAATTAGATAAGTAGCAATATGAACAATTTAGTGATTAAAATAATTAAATTTTATTTGTGAACTCCTATTGTATTTTATATTATACTATTGTTCATGAAACGTGACTTTTAGATGTATAATAAAATATCGTGCTGTAACACAAATTTTTTGTATTTAAATTTTATAAATACAAAATTGTATACAAAAATTAATTGAATTTGGATTTGATGAATTTGATATGAGTTTGATCTCTATCTATCCTCTGATTCTTCTCTTCAATATGATTTCTTGAACGATCTTGATGTTCTTCGAGTATTCTTCAAGTTGTTGGAGGGGATGTAGTTCCTTGATCTCCTTGAACTTGAGGGTTGAACTTGATGATGTTGATCTGAAGGACCTTGGCCTTGTTTTCAGATCGACTGTCGGATTTGAGTTGAAATGTTGAAGAACGTTTGAAGGTCTTCAAGTTTGAGCGCCAATGCGGAGGGCTTTCACCTTGTTTCCGAATTGAACGTTATCTTTGATTTGATATGGAGGTTGATCTTGGCGAAGAACGTGGTGATTTGCACGAAGAACGCCTTGAATGTTTGAAGATCTTCGAGTGTCTTGAGCTCTTGAGGATGATCTTGACGAAGAACGCATTGAATGCTTGAAGATCTTCGAATGTCGGAGAATGCTTCGCAGAGGATTCTTCGATTTCTTCACTTCACCTCTTCACCTCTTCAATTCTCCTCCTCCCTTATGAAGCCCCAACACCTCTATTTATAGGTGTAGGCTAGTGGCTTAGTGGGCTTATGGGCCTATGGGCCTTTTGGGCCATCAAGCCATGCTTGGGCTTATGGACCTTTGGGCCACCAAGGTCTAAACCATGGGCTTGAGCTTGAGCTTGGGCTTATGGGCCACCAAACCATGGGCTTGAGCTTGGGCTTGGGCTTATGGGCCACCAAACCATGAGTTTGAACTTGGGCTTGGGCTTATGGGCCTTTGTACTACTAAAATTAAATATTAATCACATATCTATTTAATTTTGGAATAAATTCCATTAATAAAATAGAAATATAATTAATTATTTAATTCGTGATTTACACATGGCGCAATATAATTTGCTAACAATTTTTAATTGTCTACAAATTGCCCCATCGAGACTTGTTCATGGACGAGTTGTCTTGGAAATGGACGAGTCTCGAAATTCACTTAGATAGTTTAAACTCTTGTCGAGGAGTTCTTGGTTTGAATTTGTAAACAGTTTATACTCGTATTTAGGAGTTCTTCGACTTGAATTTGAATTTATAAACAGTTTATACTCGTATTTAGGAGTTCTTGAATTTGATTTGAACTTGTAAACAGTTTATACTCGTATTTAGGAGTTCTTCGACTTGGATTTGAACTTGTAAACAGTTTATACTCGTATTTAGGAGTTCTTGAACTTGATTTGAATTTGTAAATAGTTTATACTCGTATTTAGGAGTTCTTGAACTTGTTTTGAATTTATAAATAGTTTATACTCGTATTTAGGAGTTCTTCGACTTGATTGAACTTGAAAACAGTTTATACTCGTATTTAGGAGTTCTTGAACTTGTTTTGAATTTATAAATAGTTTATACTCGTATTTAGGAGTTCTTGGACTTGGATTTGAATTTATAAACAGTTTATACTCGTATTTAGGAGTTCTTGTATTTGATTTTGAATTTATAAACAGTTTATACTCGTATTTAGGAGTTCTTGAATTTGATTTTGAATTTATAAACAGTTTATACTCGTATTTAGGAGTTCTTGAACTTGAATTTGTAAATAGTTTATACTCGTATTTAGGAGTTCTTGGACTTGGATTTGAATTTGTAAATAGTTTATACTCGTATTTAGGAGTTCTTGAATTTGATTTTGAATTTATAAATAGTTTATACTCTTATTTAGGAGTTCTTGAACTTGAATTTGTAAATAGTTTATACTCGTATTTAGGAGCTCTTCAATTTATATTTGAATTTGAATTTGAGCTTGGACTTGAATTGACTTTGTATTTGAACTTCATGAGTTGGTTTTCAAAATTGGGCCCATGTAGACATTTTTAATTTGGAAGTCCATATTTTGAATTATTTATCGGACCATTTGGAATTGGAAACCCACACTTTTGGCCCATTTACTTGTCTTGATTTGGAAACCCATGTAAGAAATTATCCATTGGGCTGTAATATCTCTCAACATTCTAGCCCGACTTGCCTTGATAATTAAGTCCAACACCCTTTTCAATTGAGCCCAACGCCTTTTTTTTTATTATTGAGCTCACGGCCCAATATCCTTTTTCGACAACTCACACCCATTTTAACAATTTTGGCGACCCAACGTTTTATCTTCTTCTTTCTTTTCTTTTTTTTTTCCTTTTGCAAACATGCATTCGACTCTTTTTTTTTTGGTATCCAAAATAGTGTTACAATGTTAACCATCCTCTCGAGTTTGCGAGTTTGTTGGGCTGCAGCAAATGCCCAAAAGTTGCACTGTCCTTCATTTCATTTAATGAAATCTGTTTGATACCTCTGAGTTGTTGAAACACACCCAACAGTTTGATCCTTTTTGTCTTTATCTCGGCTTCATACAATTGCTAAGGTTTAGGGTTTACGCTATCTTTGTCTATAAATAGGAACACTCACACAAAGAATCTTCACTCTCGAACTCAAGTTGCACCATAATTTCCACTTTAATATCTTCAATAGCTTTTTTTTGTAGCACCTCTTCACGTATTTGCTTCTCGCTTTTATTCTTTTCATGGCCTCGCCTTTTCCTGTTCCTCGAACGGCTATCATATCCTTCGATTCACACCTTCACTTTCTTCACTATCTATTATTTTTCGCGAGCCTCGGAGCATTCTAGTTCGAGTTGTTGACCTCCCGAGGCGTGAATGACGTCCGGTGGCGGTGCGCATCGAGACGGCAGTGGTAGTAGACGGCATCGAGACGTCCGGATGGTGGACTTGCATGGGAGGCGGTGCTGCTGTCGGAGTCGTCAATCGGGTGGTGATAGCTGCGGCTGGAGGAGGCGTGTGAACGCGACAAGAACGGAGGCACTCCTACGCGTAGTGGAGCGGTGAGGGCTATTTCACGACGCAACACCGTGCTTCACGGCGTGGTGGCTTCACCGAATCTGAGCGTGACGAAGCGGCTATGGCTGTTCCGCTTCTTGTTGTTTGAACAGAAGGGTGTGCGGCGGTGTGTGTGGCGAGTGAGCTCGAAGGAGTTGGGCGAGGATGGCGCGAGCTAGCAGCAGCTGCATCGTCGGTGTGATGGAGGCGGGAAGTCGCAGATGAAGATGGCACGAGCTAAAGGCTGTGGATGAAGACGAGACGAGCTAGAAGAGGTCGTGAGGGAGATGCCGAAGCTGCGGTGGCTGGATGGTGGCGATGCTCAGCCGGAAGTCAGGCGTAGTGAGGCGAGCTCGAAGGTTAAAGCCTCGAGAGGAGAGATGATGGCGCGATGCTCTTCCGAAGACGAAGGCTAGAGCTGCTCGATGGAGACGGCGGAGCAAGCCCTACTTTCAGGCCATGGTTGGAGGTGGCGCGTCTTGACTGGACTCGATGGGAGTTGCGACGCTGAGCTATGCAAAACCAGCGACGGGAGGGACGGCACTACCGTGCTGCTACAGTGGTAGTAGTGCGGCCTCAGTGAGACGGTGCGTGGAGCAGGCTTGCAGGCGACGGAGATGCGAGCAAGGAGGAAGGTTAAAGGCGGTGGAAGGGCATGCAGACAACACCGCACGACGGCGAAGACAACGTCTGGAGCCGAGGCGTTTGACACACGGAGTCGCTAAGGAAGATGCGGCGCTCGTGCCACCGGAGGAGAAGGTCGAAGCCGATGCGTGCTATGCATGAGTGTCTGTAAGATAGAGCGAAGAAGGTATTGTGGCGTCGGGCATCGACAACGCGACGGAGAGGACCAAGTCCAGACGGCGACGGGCCATGCACCCTGAACTGCGCGGCGAGAGCGTGGTGCTGCTTCAGAGGATTTTCTGTTGCCGGAGCGCGCAGAGCGGTGGCTCGATACGAGGCGGACAAGCTAGAGGCGGGGCTCGGTGGCTGAGTCATTTGGTAAAAGGTGGTGTAGCTGCCGCTGTTATTGTTACCGTGTGTGTATCCGAGGAGAGAGACGGGAGTGTACAACAATGCCGGTGATGATGGCCGTTTTCCGGGGCAAAGAAGATGGAAAGGGGCGACGACTCCGTCGGCGATGAAGTCTCGCCGAGCGGAAGAGACAGTGAAGGCGGCGGATGTACTGCTGAGGAATGCTTTGTATGCGTGCATGTGTGTTAGGGTTTGCGTGTGCAAAAAAAGTTTGGGCTTTCTTTCTTTTAAAAAGAGTGGGCCGAGGGTTTGTTAAAAAAATTCAGAGCCTGGGCTTGAGAGAGAGAGGCGTGAGTATGGGGAGTGATAGACAGAAAAAGTTGGCCCCTTTTTTAATGTGGGCTGCGTTTTTTGTGGGAATGTTTTGCTTCTTTTTTTTTTTTTTGTATTTGAGCTAACTTGATTGCTTCTTGGCGTATGGCTTTAGGCTGATGAAAAGAGGTTGTCGCGACGGAGAGGACGCGGGTTCGTGATATTGAAGCTGCGACATATCGGCATCGACGTGAGCCTGAAGAGATGACGTGTTCGTGATATTGAAGCTGCGGATATCGGCATCGACGTGAGCCTGAAGGGATGGTGCAGAGAGGAGGCATGTTCGTGATATAGAAGCTGCGGCAGAGAGAAGGCATGCGGCGCGAAAGCACGGGCTGCGTTCATCCTTGACGACGGGCTACGTTCAACCTCGACGATAAGGCTGCGTTCATCCTCGACGATAAGGCTGCGTTCATCCTCGACGATAAGGCTACGTTCAAACCTCGACGATAAAGCTGCGTTCATCCTCGACGATAAGGCTGTGTTCAAACCTCGACGATATGGCTGCGTTCAAACCTCGACGATATGGCTGTATTCATCATCGACGATAAGGCTGCATTCAAACCTCGACGATAAGGCTGCGTTCATCCTCGACGATAAGGCTGCGTTCAAACTTCGACGATAAGGCTATGTTCATCCTCGACGATAAGGCTGCGTTCAAACCTCGACGATAAGGCTGCGTTCATCCTTGACGATAAGGCACGGGCCACGTTCAACCTCGACGAGAAGGCATGCGGCGTGAAGGCAACGGCTATCCAGGAGCTACATGCGGTGGTGCAGATCTTCGGGACGACGACGCGAAGTGAGTCACGTCGGAGCAGACGCGGTGTGTCGACGGCGATAAGTGCCGAACCTTGCTCGGCGCTGGCTGCAGATGAAGGTCGGCGGCGCGTGAGGCGGCGGCTGAGTTCTGAGGACGGCGAGAGAAGGGGCAACGGTGACTGATGCCAGAGAGGTGACGGCTACGCGAAGGGAATTGAAGTTGTGTACCATCGACGAAGATGAAGCTAGAAGCTTCAGCATCCGCGAAGAGGAAGCTAGAAGCTGTGCGTCATCCGCGAAGAGAGTTGAAGCCTAAGCGTCAGTGGAGATCGACTTCATGAACTCGACGAGCTAGAAGCGGCTATGGATGAGAAGCTTGAAGTTGTGCGTCATCCGTAAAGATAATTGAAGCCTAAGCGTCAGTGGAGATCGGTATCACGACCTCGCCGAGCTAGAAGCAATGTTCTCAATCGAAAGCGGTGGCTTCATTGTGACGCCATCTCCGAATCGAAGTCGCGATATGTTGTCGATTATCAGTCAAGCCATCCTCAAAGCAAGACGGTGACGTGGAGTTGGACTCGACAAGGTAGAGCCATCTTCGAAGCAGAACTAGCAACATCGAGCTAGACTTAAGAAGCTGGCATATATTCAAAGCAAAATTGACAACACGGAGCTGGAGTTAACAAGCATGAGTTATCTTCAAAGTGTAGACCCAGACTATCATCTTTGTTTGTTGCCCCATGATTGTTTTGCATCTTTACAATTTTCACCATACTGTCTCTTCCAAGAGTTCATATCATTTTTCTTTGATATTTTGAGCTTGATTTTTGATCACCCAACTTGAAATACAAATTAATGATGAACTTTGACCACGCAACTTGAAGGAGAAAAACAAATATCATGACTGAACTTAGAAGATATCTAAGCTGCCTACGTACCATTTTGAAATGGATCAAGTCAAAACGTAGTTCAAAAGATCAACTTGTGTTTTAGGGGAGTGCCGTGCACAGTTTATACTCATGCGGGCCAGGAGTAACATGCAGTTTAGGCTCATGCGTCATGGAGCTGTCTTGATTTTTTTGTTGATTGTCTTGGAATTAACAAGCAGTTTAGGCTCGTGCGTCATGGAGCATGTCTTGGTCTTTTTGATTTTCTCTTGGAGTTAACAAGCAGTTTAGGCTCGTGCGTCATGGAGCATGTCTTGCTTCTTTTTGTTGATTTTTTTGGAGTGACGTGCAGTTTAGGCTCGTGCGTCATGGAGCATGTCTTGGTCTTTTTGATTTTCTCTTGGAGTTAACAAGCAGTTTAGGCTCGTGCGTCATGGAGCATGTCTTGCTTCTTTTTTGTTGATTTTTTTTTGGAGTGACGTGCAGTTTAGGCTCGTGCGTCATGGAGCATGTCTTGCTTCTTTTTTGTTGATTTTTTTTGGAGTGACGTGCAGTTTAGGCTCGTGCGTTATGGAGCATGTCTGCTATTTTGATTTTTCTGCTTTCTCAATTTTTTGACTTTTTGCTTTTCTTCATGTTTTTTTTTTTTTTTTTTTTTGTCTATGTACATATATACAAGCTTTCACCGCTACACTTCAGGAATAGTAGCACTTCAACAACTTTTGAGTTGTTGCCCCAACTTCTATATCGTCGTCCAAGGTCGACTTGCATACACTGTTGGAGATGTAGTGAGATGAAGTCGCCCTTTTAATGGTGATCCGAACAGGCGCTTTTGGCACAAATCCCAAACCCACTTTGGAATTCTGGACCACATCATCTTTCTTCTTCAAGTAAGGTTCAAGTGTAGAGCTTCCTCGAGGATTATATCCAGATTGACAAGAAGCTTATACGCCTTTGGACCAAAATGCTTAGTGAGTCCGTTGTCGAAGATTCTCCATGTTCGACAAATACTTTTGCTTTGGTCGAACAAACCTCGTAGAGGTGGAGGAGTTGGTCTTTAGCATCAATCTTGGTCGAGGCATCGTCGGTCCTCGAACGGATCCATCTTGGTGAGAGATGTTTTGTTCTTGACAATCGGACCGACTTCAAGTTCTTTGTCATGCTCAATTACTTCTTCTTCGTTGTCTTTGTCATGTAGAATTTGGCATCGCAAAATATGACTCGACTTACGTAAAAGGCCCGTGATCACCAACCACCGCCTTCACGACACCATCATGACGATACTTGAGGCATTGATGCAATGTAGAGGATGACACCATTTTCATGCAGCCACGGTCGGCCAAGAAGCATATTGTAGGACGCCTTGGCATCATCGACATGAAACAATGCAGTTGAACTCATGTCTTCCATTAGCAAGTTCAACCTTATGGTGCGAGAGCCCTTTGTCCTTCGTGATTGAATCCTGAATCATCAACCGACTGCTGGACAAGTCATCTACTGGAATTTCCATTTTCTTCAACATTCTTAGTGGCAAGATATTGACAGCCGATCCTCCATCAATAAGGATCCTATTGACTTTTTGCTCATGGGCAAAGCAACTCACGAACAACGGCCTATTATGAGGCTCACCCAAGCCGCAAATCCTCGTTGGAGAATGTGATTGCCAAGACACCTTCATCATCAATCAAAGTTGACTTGAATTTATCTCTTACTGGCCTGTCAGATCATACAATGCCCCAATACCTTCTAGTATGTCGTCAGATTCAGGGGTGACAACATTTGTTGCAGCATTTTCTTCTTCAAGTGATATCTTCCCTTCTCGAGCTAGCCGCATGATCTTTTCTTTGAATATGAAGCAATCATGTATGGGATGCCCGATCAATCGGTGATATTTGCAATATCTTGGATCATCAGTTCGTCCAGCCTCATTTGGTCGTTTCATTTCAGGTAGCTCGATGAGTCCTTCTTTGAGCAGGTCATCGAAGATCCCAGAGACGTCGGAGTCTAAGAAAGGATATTGTATTTGCTGCATTTCTTTAAATGTCAACCTTCTTTGCCCCATGTCTTGAGGAAAATTCTGCTTGTCGTTTTTGTTGTCATCTTTTCTTAGAAACTTGGCAGGAGTTGCTTTTGTCGCCATTGACTCTTCTTTTGAAGCATTGTTAAAGGACTTGGTTTCCTTTCTAAATTCTTGCCTCTCTTTGAACTTCTGAGATTCTTGGATCGGAGGCCCTTTGAATCCACTTGCTGCCATACTTAGCTCCATATCATGAGCTCTAGTGGCCAACTCTTCAACGCCTTGGGTCGGATTCTCGCAGAATATATTGAAGCCCCAGTGCATTCCTTGGATGCACATTTCGATGGAGATGATTTGGATAACCGGTCCTTGCAATTGAGGCATAAGTTTCTCCACCTATTGATGTAGTCGATCATCGGCTCTTCTTTGAATTGTCGAGAACTTGTGAGTTCCACCATGTCGACCGTTCTTCTAGTCTCAGTAAGCGATTGAGGAATTCGTGCTCACCGCTCCCAACCGTCAGCGAGTTTGCTTCAAGTCCGTATACCACCGAAGGCATTTCCTTTGAGTGAACGAACGAATTGCTTGACGAGACGATCTCCAAATGTTCCAGCGTTGTTGCATGTTTCAACAAAGTGAGCTACATGTTGTCTTGGATTACCTTTCCCATCGAATTGTTGAAATTTGGGTGATTGATAACCAAGAGGCATTCTCAAGTTGTCGATCCTTTGGGTATAAGGCTTGGAGTAAATCAAAGATGACTTGGAATTTCCATCAAACTTGTTTTTCATGGTCACCTCGATGAACTCCTTCATTGATCCGCCTTGATGAAGCCATCGAAGAGATTTCGATGTGTTTGCGGACGATTTTCTCTCATAATGAGTTTCTAGCTTGTCGTCCGCTTCTTCATCATCATCGTTGTGTTCACTTCTTCATCATTGATGTGGCTTGACTCGCCTTCTCTTCCCGAGCTTTGCAATCTCGCATCTTGCTCTTGGATGTGTTTGTTCAAAGATTCGACCGGTCTTGTAAGATTTGCAAGTTGTTCTTCCACGGTGGAAGTGTTTGTCATCATCACAGGCGCCTCAAGTGGGTAACTTGTGATGGAATTTGCAATAGGGGATGTGAAGCTTCCTTCAGAGCTAACACGTTCTTCATTTAGAGTGGCAATGTGTTGCTCTTTTCCCCTGGCGATGGCTGACTTCGAAGCTTCTTGAAGTTGTTTGGCTTTGCTTCGCGTGATGACGCCAATGCTGTCTGAAGAAGCTTTTGAAGCAACCTTGTTTGCATGTTGTTGGATGAACATCGTTCAAGATTTTTGGTGAAGAGTAGAGATGAGAGGTAGAGATGTCCCACCCAAGCGTGCAAAATTTGTAACACAAATTTTTGTATTTAAATTTTATAAATACAAAATTGTATACAAAAATTAATTGAATTTGGATTTGATGAATTTGAGATGAGTTCGATCTCTATCTATCCTCTGATTCTTCTCTTCAATATGATTTCTTGAACGATCTTGATGTTTTTCGAGTATTCTTCAAGTTGTTGGAGGGGATGTAGTTCCTTGATCTCCTTGAACTTGAGGGTTGAACTTGATGATGTTGATCTGAAGGACCTTGGCCTTGTTTTCAGATCGACCGTCGGATTTGAGTTGAAATGTTGAAGAACGTTTGAAGGTCTTCAAGTTTGAGCGCCAATCGCGAGGGCTTTCACCTTGTTTCCGAATTGAACGTTATCTTTGATTTGATATGGAGGTTGATCTTGGCGAAGAACGTGGTGATTTGCACGAAGAACGCCTTGAATGTTTGAAGATCTTGAGTGTCTTGAGCTCTCGAGGATGATCTTGACGAAGAACGCATCAATGCTTGAAGATCTTCGAATGTCGGAGAATGCTTCGCAGAGGATTCTTCGATTTCTTCACTTCACCTCTTCACCTCTTCAATTCTCCTCTTCCCTTATGAAGCCCCAACACCTCTATTTATAGGTGTAGGCTAGTGGCTTAGTGGGCTTATGGGCCTGGGCCATCAAGCCATGCTTGGGCTTATGGACCTTTGGGCCACCAAGGTCTAAACCATGGGCTTGAGCTTGAGCTTGGGCTTATGGGCCACCAAACCATGGGCTCGAGCTTGAGCTGGGCTTATGGGCCACCAAACCATGAGTTTGAACTTGGGCTGGGCTTATGGGCCTTTGTACTACTAAAATTAAATATTAATCACATATCTATTTAATTTTGGAATAAATTCCATTAATAAAATAGAAATATAATTAATTATTTAATTCGTGATTTACACATGGCGCAATATAATTTGCTAACAATTTTTAATTGTCTACACGTGCCAAACTAATTGATTGTTTAGAGGACCCAAATAATTAAATGAAATTAATACAGCAATGAATAATGCATATTATTAATTATTTATACAAATATTTTTTTTAATATGTTATTTTTTCTTCATGTGTTCCATCCAAGATGACATGTATTCATTTTTTACTATCTCACCCAAGATGGCCTGTTTACTTTTTAAGAAATAATTATCTCTTTAAAAATTGTGGGACCTACCTATTTTTTTATCACTTTAATCATTTTATACTTTTCTCCTAAATAATCTTACCGAAAAGAAATGGACTGTTTTTTGTCGGACGGATGGAGTAATATATAATATATAATTAATAGAATATATATAAATATATGGATTACATTTATTTTCAAAATGGAATGATGATTTAGACGGAAAACATAAATTACTATTTTTGAAATTATTCCTCTTTAATATATATATGTTATATATATAAATTGTACATATTACTATATTTACACAAAATATAGTTTAAACTACAATTTTTAAGTTGTTGAACTAAATACCAATTTAACAACTTTCCAAATATAATATCAATTTAAGGTAAATTCTAATTGACATGTCAAAATCACACATCCCATGAACGTAAAAGAAATAACTTACAAGAATCTTTTTGTAAGAAAAAAAGAAAAAGCATCGCAAAACTCCTCCCAAAATCAACTTATGTAAATGTAAAAGAACTGTCCATTCTAAGTAATTTTTGTATACCTCTCTAATAACCAATCTGTAATAGATCGATGTCAATTAATCGAACTGATTTTTTTGGGAAAAAAATAGAACCGATTAAGATCCAGTTAATCGAAAATCGACCAGTTATTACGGTTCGATTTTCAGTTATTTAAAAAAAGAAATAAAACTAATTAACAATTAAAATTATTAAATATTACAATTAAAAAATCCGGACTTTGTTATAATAATTAAAATAATAATTTAAAATGAAAATGGTCTTTCAGTTTCGAACTAATCGATTATCGGGAAAGCTTCAAGTTTAGCACCGAACACCGAAACGAAATCGAATTTTCAATTTTCAGTTAACAAGAATTGATTCGAATCTAACCGAAGACCAAACACCATTTAAATAGCCTTAGCCTAAAGTCAAATAAAATCGAAGATTTGAAGTACTTATACTATCAAGTAAATAAAATTGAGAAAGATTGAAGTTAAGAAAATATTAAAACAGTTGCATGTTTATTGATATACTCTAATTACACGCAGAAAGATTTTTAAGAAAATATTAAAAATAGTTGCTTTCTAACAGCTGTTTTAAATTATTAATTACACGAAACGATTCAAAATAAAACAGACAGAGCGTGAGGAACTAATAAATACTTTACTAATCATATAAAACAATGAAATAGTTCCACCATAAAGAATAAGAATTGTCCTAATAAATATTTGATGAATATTCAGAATCGAGGCTGGTTGCCCCTGAAAACACCCCACAAGTAGAGCTTGCCCTGGAATCTGGTGAAGAGCGGCGGCAATTCAACAGATGTGAAGAGCAGCAGCTCCGACCCCATCACCGATGTCCTCAACGCCATGTCGTCGCGAATCAGATCAAACACCAATGAATCGTAAACGCTTTCATGTTTCGTCACTGACGGGAAGAAGAAGACCGCGATATCATCATCAGTGGGGCCGCCCCTCCGCTCGAAACTCTTCGGCCACACGCTCCACTTCGGCAGCTTCTCCCAACTGATCGACGGAGACAGCCGCTCCATCACCAGCCGCACCGGCGCGCATGCCTTGCTCGAAACACAGCCCTTCAAACCGTCGAATTCTGCACACGTCTCTTCCCGGTCACAGTAAACTGTGAAATTCCCCGCCCACGCCGCGCGAATGAGAGGTTGTGCCTGTGCGTATTGCTCCTCGTGCCTCCAACACAGATCTGGTTTTTGAATGGAATGCGATTTGAGTGGTGGTTGATTTTTAGTGTAAACCGGCCATTTTAGGGTGGCGAAGCCGTGAGCACATTCTGCTATCCAAGGATCTGGAGATGCCTTTGCCGCCTTCCAATAGGAACTCTGATATTCAGATTTATGCGCATTCTCGTAGTGATTAGGTTTATAATCATCAGAATTTTCATATTCAGATTGTGCTTCTTCCCCAATTCCGACGGAGGGCTCGGATCTTGCCTTGGGACCACAATCAGAGTCCTCGAACTTATCAGTCTCCCTTTCTGATTCCACAAAATATCCGGTGCAGTTCTCTTCCTTCGCTTCCGACGGTCCGCTACGGATTTTCTTGGGTTTGTCGATGGAACTCTCCTCGTCGGAATCAAAGACGTTCAAGTATGGTTTCAAGTATGATTTTCTTTTCCTGCTTGATGCTCTGCATTCACACTCGTAATGTCTAGGCGAATTATCATTCAGACTCTCCATGCTCTCAATAATATCTCTGGTTTTACTCAAAACTTTTGTATCTGCGATCTCCTGCATAAGTCTATATATAGAGAGAAGATAAAACTCTATTCCGATTTGGAGTTGGAAAGGCTTGCTATATCTTGGAAGGCAAGAAATTATCGGTATCAACCGTATTCTTGGATTTGAGAATCTTGCATTCGTTCGATTTTACTTAATTATAGTGATTACCATATATGGACCGACTTATCTATGTTATAATATCATATTATTATATAAATATAATAAATATTATAATATGACACCTTCAAGATTGCGATTTGATGGTAAAATGAATCAGAGATTCCTATATTTAATACATCACTAGTTTTTCTTGAAAATATGTAACTAAATTTCAAGCATGCACCAATTGGGGGCTTTTTAGTTGGCATGCACCAAGTTTAGGTTATTTGATAAATCACCAAGTGTCCTCAATTATCACTAACAATTTATGTCAGTCTCACTTTCAGTTTAGGTTATCTAATAAATCAATTTTTCTTATTTAAGTTAAGTGAACGGTAATTTAAGATTTTTATGCAATTTCTTTTTATTTGTTTAAATTATATTTTAAAATGTTTTACCTAATGTATTATGGTTATTGTTTAAAAGGCTACCAAAAGGCTTGAAATCATAAATTTTCAAAAATTTGAAGATACGGTCAAATTGTTTAAAATAAAATTTGGAAGCTACACATGCAGAGGGTAAAAGGATATTAATTTGTTTTATTTAGTAGCGTGGCTAGTTTATGGTAATTATATTAATAGATTTATTCAATAAAATATTCCTTTCACGATATCAATTGAATATTCCTTTCAAGATATCGGAAAAACAAGTTTTGGGATTGAGAAGCTAGGGGAAATTATATAGAACATGTAGGTGTACTATATCCCCTTTCACATGATAATATTTTATTAATATAATTATATTAATAAAATATTATCATACGAGAGGGGATATAGTACACCTACATGTTCTATGGAAATTCCCAAGAAGGTAGATCGGATTCTCTATCCCCAAAACACTGTCTCACTCTAATTAAAAAAGTGGATCATAACAGATTTTTTTGTAAATAAGTGAATAGTATATGAGGGAAAGTTAGGGTTATGTAGGGTCTATGTCCAGAAAAGGAAAGTAAAAGTTTTTTTGTGGATTGTCCAAAGAGGAAATAAGTAAACGAATTTCGTGGACGGAGGGAGTATCTTTTAATTACTTTATTATTAATTTTTTTTAATTGTATTAATAAACTGAACCAGTATATATTTTATAAATTTTAACTCGAATAAATATTTCAACTGTTACATAGGATTTAAATAAATGCAAATCGGATTAGATTCACATTCCTTAAATTGTTTAAATATTGTAATAAACTAAAAATTATGTCGGTGCAAGAAGTAGAAACGAAGTTGTAATTGTTATTGGTTTTAAATTTTATAACATAAATAAACAAATATTAGTAAAATTTCCTAAATCTACAAATATGTGGGCGTATATTTTACCAAAATCCATTAAATAATATATAAGATATACAGTTATATTTTATTTATAAAAAAATAGTTTTACAACTTTATTTAATAATAATTATCAAACATAAAATAAAATCGGACAAATTAAAAAATAACAAACATTAGGTAATAATCCAATATCTATATAGCAAGCATAAACCAATAAATTAACTAATATATCGCATGGATACTTTTAATGATGGACAAATAATTTTTTTTATTTTATTTATGGGATGATCTGGTGAATTATGATATTCATTCATTGATTATTTCCTTTATATAGATTTTGTATATAATTTCTATATAAAATATCTAAAGGATTAATTAGTCCAAACATTAAAATGCATAAACTAAAGAAAACATGTTCAATAAATTATGAATTACGTAAATGGATTTAATCAAAATATAAAAACATTATGTTTAGACATATATTGCTAAATAGTACCAATATTATAATATTCCTGCACGGTCTCTAATATAAAAGAAGGAACTGAAATAAAACGATGCATAAGAATATGATGAAACGAGGAGAGGGGATCAGCGTCATTTTTGAATTTTAAAAAACTTGCCTTAATTATTTGTGGGATATATCTTTTATGGCAAACTTCATGCCATAATTCAGAAATTCCAGAAAATGAATGAAAATGAGAATTGTACGTACGCTATCACATTAGAGAGAACCAACCATAGATATACATCATAATTTAAAAGGCTAATATATAATGTCTCTGAACACCCCATGGGAAAGATCAACAACACTACAAGCCATAAAGTCCCATAAAAGAAAAGAAATGGAACAAAGAAAAAGTGATAGAGACGACGATCAACAAGAAGTCGTTATTTCACAAGATTATTTGAACGAAAGTTGAACATCAGGCGCCCTCAACACGGCGTATAAAAATGGATTCGAGGTCAGGGGGGCAGAAAAATTCCCTAGCTCGAGAGCAGTGGCATCTCGCCACCACCGCCTTCCGCTTCTTGGGCGCCTGCGGGCACGGCAGTCTGCTTGGAATTCTTGATTTTGCACTAGTCGGAGTGGTTGAAGTTGAACTGTCTTCACACAGCTTCTCTCCATTGGTTTAGTGAGAATCGGCTTCACTGGACTTCGCAACTCAAGGTTTCCGGGGAACACCCATTACTTATTAGTTATTACCATCAAGATTTTTGAGGGATGTATAAATACAAAATGCCACAAAACGACATGCATGCTTCTTCTGTTTTCTAAGTTTTTCTTTTCGGCTGTGTACGGTAGAAAGAATAGATTCTCAAGAAGGGAGAAAAGAATTCGAAAAAAGATGTGTGTGTGTGTGTGTTTATTTTGGCCTGACAAAGTTGTTGAAAAGAGAAAGAGGCTTTTAAAAAAAAACTTGTATTGCGACAAAATGAGAGGGAAGAGTGAGTGTGAATATTGTATGTATTTATAGTGGTGCAATGAAATGAAAATTATTTAATTAGGTAAAAAGAAGAAGAACCCGAGGAAATCGGGAACTAAGCAAGAGTAGCTTAAAGGCAAGGGAAAAGAGGGGGTGCAGATCGTGAAATTTCCTAATTATGGCACAGAGTTATTATGGACATAATTGACTTTTATATATATATATATATTCTCACATTTTCATTATAAATATTTTTTATGTTAAATCTCATTTCTATATATATAGAGAAAGAGAGTAATATAACGCACAACCAAACATATTGATTACAAAAATACATAATTTTTAGCAGTTTCTAAATTTAATCACATTTTTAAAATTTTGTTTAAATAATAGGTAATTTTGTCTGTGTACAATTCGATAAACAACATCACATTTACCGGGAAACAATATGACGTGGCACGAAAATATATAATGGGTCCTTAAGTGGTTAGTAGTAACTAATAGATATATCAATAGTGAAATAATCGAGTGGGGCCTATAGTGATGGGCCTTACGCGGGCTATCAGTTCAAAATCACCCAATTATTTTTGACTTCTGGGATTTGGGCTTGAGCTTACTCGCAACCAAAAGGTTCAATTGAGATTTGTGTTTCTTGCCAAATCGTCTGCATCCAAATACACACCAACACAACACAACACAACTTCTTTTGTCTTTTTCTTTTTCTTTTTTAGAGATGAAAATGTAGTATGTCACTTAATATTAAAGGGGTGGTCTCCTGTGCGCGCGCACAGTGAGACCACCCTTAATTAATTAATTAATTAATGAACTAATCTTAATTAATTAATTAATTAATTAATTTTAATTAAAATTAATTAGTTTAATATATTTTAATTATAAATTAATAAATAATAATTTTGAATTAATATATCTTAATTTTGAATTAACAAACTCTAATTGTGAATTAATAAACCCTAATCATGAATTAATAAACCCTAATTTTAAATTAATAAATTCTAATTGTAAATTAATAAACCATAATTTTGAATTAATAAACCCTATTTGAAATTAATAAACCCTAATTTTGAATTAATAATCCCTAATTGGAAATAATAAACCCTAATTATAAATTAATAAACCTTAACTTTGAATTAATAAACCCTAATTATGAATTAATAAATTCTAATTTTGAATTAAAAATTCTAATTATAAATTAATAAATTTAATTATAAATTAATAAAATCTAATTATTCTTAATCACCATAATTAATATATAATTATTTTAACAAAAAACAAGGGTGAGCTCACGGTGAGACGGAGCTCACCCAAGTTTTTGTCAATATTAAATGGGTTATTTGCAAGTAAATTACTTAATTTTCACCCAGTTCTGATTTTGCATACTATTTAAAAAATATGTGTGATAATTACTGAATTTTTGATTTGTTATGATTTTGCACACGAGTTTGATTCTGACTAAGATTACTACTGACATGAAACACTATACGATTGTGATTTCAGCCCAAAAACAATGTTGTTTTAGTTAATAAAAACGATGTCGTTTTAATTATCAAACGATTTTGTCAAATAAGATTTTTCAGCGTTTTATATTAGCGTTAGTTTTGGTCAGAATCACATACGTGCTCAAAATTAGAACAAATCAAAAGTTCGATAATTATCACGTAAATTTTAAAATTGGTATACAAAATCAGAATCTAGTGAAACTTCAGCAATTTAAAGGCAAATAACACATTAAATTGATGATATCTTTTACGTTGCTTTATTGCTGGCAAACTTTAGAGGGTGTCAGCTGAGTTTAGAAGTTCATCAAAACAATTTATAAGTTCCTGAAAAGTGTTTGACAAATAAGAGACAATTTATAAATTTAAATAAATTTTATAAGTTGTAAAAATAAACTCCAACAACTTATAAGCCCCTTTAAAAATAAATTATTTAATCTCAACCAATTTATTTTTTTATAAGCTAAAATTACCAAAATAATCTTACTATGCTTTATTATTTTCTATATATACATTATCACTTTCACATCTCGTCAATTTTCTCTCTCTAAATCACGATTATTTCTCTAGCTTATAAGTTCAATTATCCAAACACTTTGATAATTTATAAGTTGTTCAAACATTACATCTTATCAATTCTTGAAACTTATAAACACTCTAAAATAAGTTTAGTCAAACACCCTCTCAATCAAATCTCCTAATTCTTATATCTGCTGCAGAGTTGCACAGCTACACTACTGTTAGTCAGACATTAAAGACGTTTTAAGCCTCGATTTACTTGCTCACTATTTATAAGCAAATAAGCAATTATGTAAAAGCTCCTTGAAAACATCAAGTTATAGTGCATCATTCACAAAACTTCAAGTATCAACCCTCAAAATTGGCATATAATCCGAATAGATGTCCAAACAAGATAATATCTGCAAGGACGAGGAATTGTATCATACTCATTAGGTAAAAACAAAAAAAGTCGAAATTAGCAAGCTGTCATATAATTTATATACCAGCTCATGAAATATGTAAGATTCAGAACCATCCGCCGTCTAACACGCGCGGCTTACATGTTGAATCATTTAGTATTAAACAGTTGGTGGGAAGGAGTAAAGGGACTTGAATTTTAAACCTCACAATCAATCATTTTTCATGAAATCAGACATAATTGATGATTAGAAATAGTTCATCCTTTTCCTGACAAATGTTATAATTCTACTTGATCAAACTAGTTTAATTTCTTGGTTTCTCTATTTGCAAGGGAATTGACTTGGTAAAACTAGATAAATTAATCAGAATTTAAAGCAGTGAGTGTGATGCAGCAGGAAAGAGACAGCTAGAGAAGGGAAGCCTCCTGACCTGGTGCTCATTGTTTACTCAGCCGGCTGATGTGAAAGTCTGGTTGCTCATTAGCAACAAATTAATGTGGAGAACCACTAATTTTATCCTTCAAAACCGTGGCGGTCGAGGAATATTCCTCTTTGCAGATCTCAAGATCCTCTGCGGCAATCCACTTCTTTGCTTCGATCAAATTTGCAAGAAATCAAACTAATAGCTTCATAACTTAGAGAAAGTGTAATGGTTGAAACATAATAGGAAACAACATAATATCATGAATGTTAGTTTCTAGTAGATTGTTTTTATAAAGTTCTAAACTAGGAAAAACTTACCTTTTCAAACTCATATTTTATATAATGACTATGTAATGACTTGGGATCTTTTGGAAAAAGAATTCTATATGTGGTGGTGCATGAAATATATTCAGCCCTTGTCAACATCGAACCATCTCCTAAACTATGAAGGACCTTCCAATCAGAGCAACTGAGGAAGTAATTAATCTCCTAGGTTCACTAAGGGCTGTGTTCAATGACAGAAGGATAGGTTTCCTAAATATGGCGTCTTTGTGAAAATCGACATACATTTGTAATAACTAGAACAAATTCCCAACTTCTCCAATATTAGACGGCGGCTTAGTTAAAGCTATAGAATATAGAGATTCTGATATAAATTATTCACTTGATCATTATGAAGGAGACAAGCAAGTATAGAATGAGAATACGATGACAATTATGTAGGAACAAATGGAAAAAGCCACCATCAATACCTCTTAACTACTCTTTTGTTCTAGCTTCTTCTCAAAAGGCCCATTGCATGCCAAGATTTCATGGATTTTCAGATATCTAGTCCTCTTTTTCTTCTCATTCTTCTTCTCCCGATCTTCTTCATGAAAACTTGCGTTTCAGAAGCACAGATATACCCCTTTACTTGTTTAGACAAGATTCAGTCATGTAATGCTCTTCTTTACCAGCACAACCAATATCAGGTCGATAAAATCGCCTTGTTATACTCTGTCAATGCATCACAAATCAAGCCCATACCATATGCAGACAGGCAAGATTACCTGGTTTCTGTAGACTGCTTGTGCCAAAATGTTAATGGTACTCGTGGATACTTCTACGATGTAGTCTACGAGCCAAAAGACAATGATATTCTCTACGAGGTATCAAATCAGTTTTTTAGCGGGCAAGTATGGAGTATAGGGGTGGATACAAATTTAAATGCTGGAATAAATAAAACTCTGCATCTTCTGTGTGGCTGTGTGGATACCGACTCTCAAGTTGTGGTGACCTACACAGTTCAGCCAACTGATACTCTCTCCTCTATTGCAAATCTGCTTTCTGCTGAAGTTGATGGAATTGAGAAATTAAACACATATTTGAAAACCCCAGATTTCATACAAGAAGGGTGGCTCTTATATGTGCCTATGGAAAAGTATGGACTCCCTACTCCAGAGAAAGGTGATAATCATTTTTCATGTTGCCACTATCTTGGTAGAAATTCTCTTCACACATGGTCAATTTGTAAGGTGCATAAGTTGATCTAGTTAGAGTTTACTGTAAGCTAAGTTCTAGTCTCAGCCACATGCAATACTGAGAGTTTGCATATGATCAAAACATGAATTGTAGTCATCCTAATCAAAGAACTTGCAGATGAATACTAAGATAGACTAACTCTTATCTTTTTTGTATTATTTCGTCTTTCTCTTTGCTCTAGGGATGAGAAAGGCGCACAAATTGATGCTACTCATTGGGTTATTATCAGCAGTGACCTTACTTTCTGTGTGCACTTTGGCCATAATCCTCCTCATCAGAAAAAGAAGACGGTCAAGGGATGAGAAGGATCCAAAATCCTCCTTCAAAAGTTCAACCACAAGAGCTCATTCCTTGCAGAGACAGTACACACACAAAGAAATAACAGAAGGTCTGATTAGTTGTAGAAATTACAGTTTTCTAAAATGCTCTCTTACTGAATGGTAACTAGTAACTGCAGACATTATTAAAGGTATTCACATTACTTAAGTACTCAGAGAAAGAAAACTTAAATTGATCTGTTTTGATCTCTGACAGATATCACAGCTTTTGAATCGGAGAAACCAAGTTTCTACAGCATTGAGGAGATCGCAGAGGCCACAAGTGACTTCGATGAAACTAGAATAATTGGCCGGGGGGGATATGGAAGTGTATACTACGGTGTGATCGGACAGAAGGTACTATTTGGCCCCTCTCATATGTAATGTAATGTATAACTGACTGGAGTCATCAAGATTCTTGACAAGTCAGAATTCATTGACATAAATCAGGAAGTTGCAATCAAGAAAATGAGATCTAACAACTCTAAGGAATTTCTCGCTGAGCTCAAAGTGTTATGCAAGATACATCACAATAATGTGGTAAGAGACAATTTTCGTCACCTGAGATTTACTGTAACATGAAGCGGCTCTATAATTTAGCCCACGATGTAGGTGGAGCTGATGGGTTATGCCACTGGTGACGACCACCTCTACTTGGTTTATGTGTATATCCCGAATGGCTCTCTCAGCGATCATCTTCATGATCCATTGATGAAAGGTATTCAAATAGATTATGCTTGTACTTCTGTAAGAAAAGATCCTTTTTATATGGTCCAGTTACAAAAATAACTCTTCGCATATAGAGTAAGGAAAGACATTTAAGGTTATGTAGGATCAACTTAACAAGTCTCATATTTCAGAATTTACTAAAGTACTTTCATGATCATTCAAGTCAATTTTACGGCATCCATGTGATTTTCAAGGAAATACTTCGCTCCCTCACTTTCATTACCGGATCATTTTAACCCAACCCACATGTACCCAAAAGCCACAGAAAAATGCTTACAAAGCCATAGAGAAATGCTTACATCATAGGTTGTGAATCAGGTCATCAGCCTCTCTCGTGGAGTGCAAGAACACAGGTTGCACTTGATGCTGCAAGGGGTATTGAGTATATCCATGACCACACAAAATCCAGATATGTGCATCGTGATATAAAAACTACCAACATCCTGCTAGATGAAAGGCTTAGAGCAAAGGTACCTACCTGCATGTAATTTTCTATCATGTAGGAAACAATAAAAGCTCTTATATCTCAATACTTTGCAATCTGATATTGGTTATTGGAGTTTAACAAGAATTACTACTACTATATGCAATAATCGAATTTCAGTTGTTCAAATCAGAAATAATTTGAAGAATATCAACAGGTTGCAGATTTTGGTTTAGCAAAGCTTGTTGGTAGAACCAATGAAGATGAGTTTATAGCAACCCGGCTCGTTGGGACCCCTGGTTATCTTCCTCCTGAGTAAGCATTGATCTCCATCAGATCATTTTCATAAAATTTTATGGGCAGTGCATCATTATATCAGCATATCAAAGTAAATGATTTCTTGCAGGTCTGTGAAAGAGATGCAAGTGACTACTAAGACTGATGTGTTCGCATTTGGAGTAGTTCTTGCAGAGCTTATAACTGGCCAACGTGCACTCATCCGAGACAACCAAGAGCCAAATAAGATGAAATCACTGATCACAGTAGTAAGTGAACAAAATTATACTGAGATTAGATCAATTTGAAGTTCGTCAAACATATAGTTGAATAAAAAGACATCCTTATCTCGCTAGTATTAAGTATAAAAAATAACCAAAAAATTCGTGGTGTTACTGAAGCTTCTTTAGGATGACTTGGTTAACATTTTGATCAGGTAAACAATATCTTCAACGAAGAAGATGCAGCATCTGCTTTGAATGTAATCATAGATGGAAA
This sequence comes from Salvia rosmarinus, assembly GCA_036937905.1. Lineage (NCBI taxonomy): Eukaryota > Viridiplantae > Streptophyta > Magnoliopsida > Lamiales > Lamiaceae > Salvia > Salvia rosmarinus. The sequence continues at coordinate 52,068,987 of CM072823.1, read as the reverse complement.
CCTGAAAGGCAATTATCCTCCAGAAGACGTATACAAGGTATACGTGATTGCTATTCTCTTAAATTTTCAACCCAAAATATCACTCAAGTGCCCCGTTTTGTAGACTGAATGCCACGATTGATATTTCTGAGCACGAGACAAAAGGCCTCTAAATGCTGTCTTGTCATCGTGCAGATGGCGGAGATTTCACAATGGTGTTTAAGTGAAGAGGCAGTAGACAGGCCAGAGATGCGTGAGGTTGTAATAGCATTAGCTCGAATCAGAATGTCATCAATTGAATGGGAAGCATCACTAGGAGGAAGCAGCCAAATTTTCAGTGGAGTTTTCAGTGGCAGATGAGAACTAGATCAAATATCTCCACTGACAAGATTTAGATAACAAATTCTGCAGCAAGCCTATTTCCTACTATGCAATGTAAGATGCTACAATATTTCTTCTTTCTTATACAGGAGTTGAAATTAGTCAGGTTGAAAGAGCACTAGTCATTTATTCACTCTGCTCCAATTGTACACACATGTAAGATAGTTGACACTTTCAGCTTCAAAGGCCTCCTCACAACGAGGTTTCATCTGTATACGTTAGAATTCAGTGATTATTTCTATGAGTTCGTCAACAAGGAAAGAGTAAGATATAAATCAACAAACCTATCCATTTCTCACGCTTTCGAAGTTACAGATCAAGTAAAGAATGCAAACCTCAATCGATCAATCAAAAGACAGATGAAAAGACCTCTATCATAACAAACGTAATATTTACGCAGCTGAGGCGACTTAAGTATACGTGGACTCTTACGTGATTTGTAGCCAGGGCTATGACGGAAAACTGGTTGCTTGCTTTATATTAGGAGAAAAACATTCTGCGCAGCAACATATCGAGATGATTTGAGCAAATTCAACAACTGGTGCTCACTACATCCGTCTTCTGCACCTTTGATCCCACCGCGGCCGAGCAGAGAAAGAGAGAGAGAGGAAATAGGTGATCTCATTAGGTGGCGGTTTGCGTTTTGACGTGCAGGATTCGCTGACATGTTTGTTTCGAAAGCACGTCTGCCTCTGATGTCACCGGCCCAGCTGGTTGAAGCCAGCGTGTTTTGCGACGTGGTTGGCTCAGCCGTCCCCACACACGTCATGACACGGTTTTCCTACGTGTGACAACACGTGGAGACGTGCTGAGTGTTGAGAAGTCGAGCCAAATCAAAACACCCAGCCCAGTACACAACAAATGGGTCGTAATGTCTGGCAACGGGTAAGAATTTCCTCTATTTTCACCAATCTATTTGTGAAAATAGGTTTAAATTCTGCGTATTACTTTGAGCTTCTTGTTATTTCTTTCTATTGATTTTAATTATCTCTGGAGATGCATTCATCAGTTTAATCGCATGTGATTAGCTCGAATAACATAAAATTAGAATGAGAAGTAATAAATCAACTGGCCTCCAATCGACGAGTAAAAGCTCTACCAAGAGAAAATATATTCAAATGAAGAATTAAACGGATGATTATTATAATGAAGTATCTCAATCAAAACCAGCACGAGGCTGATGGATCGGCGGCAAAACAGTATCCAAAAAAAGTGTATATCTTGTTCACCACAATGCCTAGATGGGTGCCAAAAAAAAGAACTAAACAAATGAAGTGCTAAGGTTGAAAGGTCCTAGTGCCCATTTCCATTTGCAGTGGGTTGAATCGTTGAGAGCCTCTGCAGAAATAGATCAAAATCCTCATCCCTACTCAGCATGCTTATTCTCACAAACTCCGAATCACTCCCGAATCGCCTTCCGCTTCTCGTTCCAATTTTATGCTCTCTAAGCAGCTGCTCCCCATCTATCCCCTCTTTGCATTTCATCCATGCAAAAGCTGTCAACAATTACAACAAAACGAATCAAACTTGTTTCTGATACGATTGCCTAATTGCAAGAAATAGGTTGATATGATTAATTACAGGGATACGTTTGAGCGACTTCTCCGCTGAAATTGCAATACTGTTCTGGGAATTTAGGGAGGCTGAAGAGCTGGTTGTTGCTGACGACGTCTCTCAATCTCTTCCACCTCTCCGCCATGGCTCGTTGGCTGTACTCGAAGAAATTCTCTACGTCGCAAGGCTTGCGTTTCTGGCAGCTCAGGGAGATAAACTCCATCACGCTGGCGCTTCTCAGTTGCGCTTCCTTCGACACTCCGATCGTGTTCATCTCGATGAACTTCACCATCTTCCTCGCCACACTCTCTTCTCGCACAATGGCCCATCTTCACACAGATCAACAACAACAAAAAAATCAATTCGACTCAAAACTATTTAATTAATAGTATATCTTGGTATGTTAACATGACAAATAAATAAATACCCGATCCTGGTTCCTGCATGGCCGGTGCATTTGGAGGCCGTGAAAAGCATCACGTCGTGATCCGCAGCGGATGTGATGGCGGTGTATTGAGGCCAGTAGTAAGCGAGGTCATGAATAAGCATCGCTAATCTGCCTCGATTCACCACCGCCTCTCTAGTCGAACCGTCGGGATTGTTTGGAGACGTCACGAATTCAATATAGGGGACATCCTCGTTGAAGCACCGCGCATCGCCAGACCATTTGAATAGCTCCGTGCGCAGAAACTCGATCATCCCCGGATACGACTGCAGTACATAAAATAAATAAATAAAATTAACAGCAAGATTTATCGCCTAATGTCCACATGTCTAAATAAGGACACACATGCAAGTATATTTGTATATGTCCATGTTACAATGTTTGTTCTGTTAGGGGATCTTGGACATCCAACCAACAAAAGTCTCAGCCGAAGACAAGGTTTGTCTCACGACAGTCCTACCTTTTATTTTTTTCTTTGGAGCAGAGTTGACTTTAAGAAGTTCAATTTTTTGTTTCAAGATCGATCCAAGCTTAAATTAATTGAGAAAATTGAAAAGTCAAAGCAAATTTGCAAAGATAACCGAGTAGTAGGGCGCTGCGGAGACGACGTCGACCGGATTGGGAAGGTTTAGGGTGTCGGCGAGGGCGTAGAGCGAGGCGAGAATGAGCTGACTCGATCCTGTTCCGATGACGATGTGGCGGCCGTCGACGATGGCGTTGCCGGTGACTTTATGCAGCTTCCTGATCTCATCCTCGAGTTTTTGCTCCATGAACCAGCATAGGGTTTTGCCGTCGCCAAAGTAACTCAGAGATTGGAATCCAGATATAGTCACACTACACTTTTGCCCTACCTGTTTCCAATAGGACTCGTACATTGTCGGATCGCCGCTGCCAAATTAAAAACAAAAGAAATAGCGACCACTAGAGATGGCAATGGATCGGATCTGGATCGAATCTGGCTAGGTCCAGATTCAGATTAGATTTTTTTTGCTTTGATTTAGATCCGATCCAGATCTATTGGGTCTAAAAAATTAGATCCAGGTTCAGATCCATAAGATCCACAGCTTCTAGGTCTAGACCAAAATCCATATATTTTGGTTTCTAAAATAAATTCTAAATCAACTATAATTCACAGTAACACCATAATAATTTACATATACAATAATACTATAATAATTATTTAGAATTTATACAATTATCACTGTATTGGAAGACATTAGTTACAAATTTACTATAAAGTAGGAAACAACAAACAACTCGATCGTCGGTGATGTAAGTGGCATGACACGCCGTGAATGCCGATTGATGCATAATTGAGAGAATTTAAAATGAAATTGGGAGCATATTTGTTTTGGGAGAATTTGAAAAAGGAAATTAAAGAGTATTAAGTTGGGGTTAAATATTTAATTATAATAAAATAATATATATATATATATATATATATATATATATATATATAATGGATCTACGGGTCGAATCTGGATCGGATCCGGGTCTCAAAAATTATATCCCAGATCCAGATCCGAAATATAGGATATGACCCAGATCCATCGAATCCAATTTTTTAAGGATCTAAATCCTAAAAATAGATCTGAATCCATAAATCTGAATCGGATTCGAGATTCATTGCCATCTCTAGCGACAACAGGTTACCTGGGAAAAAAGAAAAGAAAAAACAACAGTAAGAGTGAGAGAGGACGTACTGATCGAGAGAGACTATTGGTTGAGGGTGAGGCTGATGTGGCGTGACACCATTGGTTCGGACGTCGGGGTGGTGGTTTGGCGTGGAGCCGTTATTGTCTGTGGCTTGTTGACCGGATGAAGTCTTGGAGCTTTTGGTGACGAGGACCTCGAACGTGCCGCACATTCTTGCTTTCTGTTTCTTATCTGAAATTTAGACTTGATTTTTCTCAAACTATACCTTTTGCTCTATTGTGTGTGAGGTGAGCTGCTGTTGCCCTATAGCAACTGCTTCGTCCATTATTTATAGGGACATAGTGCACAAAAAATTGGGATATGCTTGTCTCCTCATATTTGATACAACTTTAGGAATGGTCAAGATCCTCAATTTTCTACCTTACATTTGTGAACACCACGTGTGCATAATGATATCATTATTTGTATTGCATGTAATACGTGAGTAATTACTACGAGTTTAAAACGAGATAAAGAAAAATAGGATCTATTGTACATTATATAATAATGAGTTCGATTACATAGTCTTATACGTTACCCTACTTTCAAATTCTATATATCAATTTAATATCTAATAATGGGAAATTAATACTGGATCTAGTGCGTACACGATAAAAGATTGCATGGTCATTACTAGTCCGCGAGAGATATAAATTGGATGAGATTCTCTTTTAATTAGATACGTCTATATCAACCCATCTGAAATCTGGATAAGCACAACTACAATCTATTAAAGTTTCCATAAATTAAATTAGTGCAATTGATCCAATTATGGTTTGTTATGGAAAGGGGAGAGTTGGATGTTGAGAAATTTTATCTAATATGGATTAAAATATGGTTATTGTATATTCGATTCCCCTCGGAAAAGAAATCAATTGAGTATAGGATCTAGTATCTCTTGTTCTTTTGAATTAGATTCTACATTATATTAGCATGTTATATCTTCTACTAAATTATATATACTGATTAATGTCAGTTAGCAACCCTTAGAATCGACTAAAATGTTGCAAGCCTCCCGATTTTAATTTCATAACTAAAAAATCTAAACTTCTATTACAAAATTAAATATAAACCTCAAAACTTAAAAAGGGACCCAAAACCTAAACAGATCCAAAAATTATGTAAAAGACACGAATAAAAGCAGAAATTTAACCCAAATAAATAAAAAATGTATTATTATAAACTAAACCAAAGTTAGAGAAGAACAATTCACAGTTAGTATAGGAAAACGAAAATTAAGAAGAAAAAATCTACCCTCTTTTTTTTTTGGAGCAAGAAAACATTTTATTTTTTTAATTTTATTTTAACAAACATATTCTCTTTTTGGAGCAAGAAAATACAAAATCTTGATTTTGACAAAAGAACCCACCTCGAGATTTTCTACAGAAGGCTCAATTTTGTTCTCCTGCTCAAAAAGTGATCGAGTATCTCTTGTTCTTTTGATCTCCAAAAGGTCCAAATTTCACAAAAATAGTCGAAATCACTGGACCATACATATATAGAGAGAGACGAGATAATTAAACGGATTTTATTTATTCTTTCGAACCGCTAATATTCATACATTTGATGCATGCATTATGCATATTATGAGTTTTGACTCGGAAGTCGAAAATTTGTGGAGAAAACCAAGTCCAACTCAATCCTTTGTAGAATCTTCCATGTTATTATATTATATACATTATATATTTAACATATGCACATCAGCACATGCATATGTATGCTAATCGGAGACATAGTGATTCCATCTTATGACAAACAACCAATCAACATGCATGGCCGCCGGCCTCCATTGCCGTGGGAATCTTAGCTAGTGGGTGTGTCTATTCATGAGTTTATTTTATCAAGAAATAATATGTCCTTAATATTTATAGTGGATAAAAAATATATATTCTTAAAATAAATTTAGATGTTAAAATGTTTAGTATTAATTAAATAATTCAAAAATATGCTTACCGTTAAATACACAATACAAAAATGTCCTTCATGTTAAATAAACTATGCAAATTGTTAAAAAAAATTAATTATGTTTAATTTTTTCAAATTTAAATTATATGCACTTATATACAAAATATATATATGATTCAATTTGCTAAGTTTAATATTATGAAATGACAAATTCGATATATTAAAATTTAAATTGATAAATATTAGGAAAAAAAATAGAGCTATATACTACAACATAATATACATAAATTTAATTATAGAATAAATATAAGCATGTGAAAATATAGTTTAAAATGAATATTTATATAACTACCGAATATAAATTATTTGTATAAGAAGCATGTATGAAAACAAGATGATTATAATTAGACCATCATAATTTTATAGGATATTAAATTTCATATTTTTGGCACTTAACAAAGTTTAGAGTGGATTTACAGTGTTTATTTAATATCAAGGATATTTTTGCACCTAAAATTACTTTAGAGTTGTTTTTATTCTTCATTATAAACATTAAGAGAATATTTATACCTTATTCCTTTATTTAATATTAGTATAATTCGAGATTATTGCTGTAAAATACATCAACGTTGAATATAATCTAATTTTTGTATATATATTTAATTAAATTACATTAATTTTCAATTTGTCTATTTTTCAATAAAAATATTCCTAAATTGAATCTGATATGATAAAATTAAGATGATGTGGCAATTGAAACAAATTTCGATCAAACGGTGTCGTTGTCACTAAAATAAAGAATTACAAAAATTTCCAACTGATTTCCAAATCAACCCCCACCTCCAATTACTCCGAACTCTTCCGAGATCCCCTTCTCCGTCCTCCCCCTTCCGCCAACGAAGACGCTCACCCGCCACCGCTGCTCCTGTCCATTTCCTGCTTCTCAACCTCCTTCCACTGCTGCAAATATTGAAGCCTGCAAGTTCATAACTTTTTTGTTCTTTTCTTGTCGGCGTTGGGGTGGGGTGGGGTGGGGTGGGGGCTGCAGGAGGTACTCGCGCTGGCGCACATGAAAGTGGCGCTCGAGCTGAAGGCGAGGTTTTTGCTGTTCTTCCGGCGGTTCAAGGAGGTGGCGGATATGCTTCAGGATTATAACCGGAGCTGGAAAATGGTGGCCTCCGACGGTTCATCGTCGAGCGGGTCGCTGGATAACTCGTCCACTCAGCTACCGAGAGAGCGAGTCAAGCTTCTTTCCTCCGGCGGCGACTCATTGAGAGGAGCGGTCGGCATTGTTGGAAATCAGTGCATATATATATATATATGTTTATTATATATGTGGTCAAGTTGCCAGGAAGTTATTTTGATCAAAATTTTGAGTGACGTAGCTTTTAATTTTGTGAAATTAAACGACATATTATCGATATACGTTTCAGGTAGATGATCGTGGTATATTCATATTCTCAAATCAGATTTTCGATGAATGAGAAATAATGGATCAAAGTTGATCACTTAAACATGAAGTTACGTGCTTAAGGGGATAAACATGGATTAATTAATCTTTATCCCATATTGATTAATGTACATTCATTAATTGTGTATATAAGTGGTTCATTGAACACTTAGTATAATTATGTGTACAAATGATGGGTTAGAAAAGTCTACACGCCGCCGGAGCGGGCCCGATCGGCCCGGCTCGGCCGGACCAGTCCGGCCCGATCCAGCTCGGCTCGGCTTCCGGTTCGATTTCATGGTCCGTGAATCATGTATCTTGGTCTTTGGGCTTGTTTCGTGAGCATGGTTCCGTGGTCCATTGTTCGTATATTTTGGATCAATGTTTGATCGAGCCCAAAGATGGAGTTGGTCCGAGGTCCAACTCCTGTAGTCCAATCCGTTGGACCTGCTGTGCACTTGAAGAGATGTCCGAATACGTCCAATGAACCTGGACGCATACGTTGTCCAGATTCGTAGTAACTGTCGGTAACGTTCCGACATGATAGCTTTGTGGGAAACGTGGGTGTAACTCCCACCTTGTCTCCAGAAACCGTCGCGTAACCCCTCTGCACTCAATGGAGGACATAACTTCGTAACACCCGATATAAATGCGGGTGTTGACTCCAGCATGCTATCTATGATGGAAACGACGCCTATAAATAGGACATGTCTCCCAAAGATAAGTCACTTCATCACAACTCGCATACCAAGAGACTCTCTCGCATTCTTAGCTCGAATTCAAGCTCTGTCCTCGCCTCCGTCCAGTTCGTCGGAGCTCGTTGGTCTGCGGTGCTGCCACCTTCGAGGCGTTGCCGTTTTATATTTGGAGACGATATGTCAGAACCGAAAACATTATCGGGGCATATCTCGTCTTACGGAAAGAGGCCTCCTCGACTCGGCATTAGAATACGATTATCTGTATTTTTTTCTGTTTTCTTGTTTTAATTTCATTGTTAGTTTGATCATCTCCTACATTTCTGTTTTTAAGTTGTAACACGTCCGACGAGTTATACCGTTTTGTATATTTTCCCAACAGGCATTCAAATGTTTCTCGGTCTCCTATTTGAAGAAGAAGGTGATGGCTGAGCTCTGAAAAACGTCGAAAAGAATCTCAAATACTTCATCTCCTCTCTCTCTGTGTTTCGAACATTAACTTATTACTCTTGATTTTTATCTAAACCCAATTGTGCCCAGTTTCTAGGAAAGGCTCATAGCTGGATGAGAGCATGTTTTTGATTCTTTACATTCTTCATCCGAATAGATTGATTTTATAGAAAAGGGTTGATACATGGAAGCTGATCCAATTTTAGTAGGAAGAAATTTTACATTTTTTTAAATAAAAATTTATGTTGCTTTTGCTTTGGTTGCAAGATGCGTCGGTGAAGGGAAGGATAGAGGAGGTCGGTGAAGCGGATCTTGGAAGAGTTGAGAGACAGAGAGATGGGGTGATTTGGAAATTAGTTGGAATAGTTTTTTATTTTATGTGGCAAACGATTGTTATATCGTATTCAATTTTGTTGTGTCGGCTTTAATTTGGAATAATTTTATTTTATGTGAATCAGACAAATAGGAAATTATGTATTTTAAATTAAAATTTTAAGTTTATGTGTAAAATTATATCGTTTTGTTCTTTATATTTATTCATTTAATTCTATTTTGTTATATTCATAAAATTCGCTTACTTTCTTTTTATAGATATAGATCTCATTCAAAAGTATATATTTTTATCCATATTCAATCCACTTACTTACAAATAAAAAAAAATCAAAAGTGGGATTCACTTATTCATAAAAAAAAAATCAATGGTCCATCTTTTCCACTCATATAACATATTTTATTATACATGTCTTATTTTTTATTCACTTTAAACTTATTGTATTTATTAAAATTCATATCGATAAAAACTAACATACTCCATCCTTCTCCAAATCTATTCCTGGAATTCTTCGATAGGCATGTTAACAAAAGTTGTTGAGTATATTAAGAATTGAGTAAGGGTTTCATAATAGTATAATATTAAATTAGTTAGTAGTGGATCATAGATGGTAAAATGTGTAAATAATAAATAGATTGTTGAGGATAAAAAAAGAAATAGTTGTAGATTATGAGTGATAAAATATGTAAATAAAAGATATTATTGAAAGTGCAAGTGTTGGCTCGTCTGGATCTCTACGTTGTGCTCAATGTTGTCGTAACAAACACAAACACACAGAAATGTAGTGCAGCGGAATTTAGGAATGGAAGACACACAGTAATTTTTCTACAAGTTGTTAAATCAACCTATAGATGCCTTATGGCTAAAATCACTAAATGAGAGAATTCTACAAAAAACACCTTGACAAGATCAAGATGACAACAAAAGAAACTCTCACACTAAAACTATCTCTTACTAAACAACAACACTTAAGAACAACTTAAGAACTGTACGAAAAACAACAAGTGTTACAGACGATGTTTGCACAACACAAAAACTAACACTTGCTTTCAGATAGCTATTTCTCCACCCAGTTTGTGTAAGCTCTTCAAGTATTTATAGTAGTAGCATTTTTTGATCTCCAAGCTCCTCTAGGATGTGACCCATGACTTGGAGTGGGCTGCAAACGTTCATGTGGACTTGGTAAGAGTAGTTTCTTTAAAATAGGAACTAACCTAACTGCTGCAGCAACATCCACTTCAGCAGCTATTTTATTCAGCTCCACTTCAACCATTTCCATGTTTTTAGGAGCTTCACTTCATGCTTAGATATCCACGATTTCAACACACGAGCCTACAACAAACGTGAAGAAAGATCAAAATAATTCATAAAACTAGAGGAAGAAAATAGAGTTAAAAATAACTCTAACAGAAAGTAATAAGTTTAGATGACAGTTACCATAAATAAATAGGAAATAAATTAAATAATGTCATAAAAAGAAAAACTATGAAAGAAATTAAGGAACAAGAAGAAATATATGATAGATGGAAGGAGTAATATGGGGGGTGTTTGGCTAAGCTTATTTTAGAGAGCTTATAAGCTCCAAGAGCTTATAAGATGTTTCAAAAGCTTATAAGAGATAATGTCTCAAGTGCTTATAAGTTGTTAAAGTGTTTGGATACTTGATCTTATAAGATAGAGAAAAAAATCGTGAATTAGAGAGAAAATCATAGTTAGAGAGATAAAATTTACTGAGATGTGAAGTTGATAATGTATGTGTAGGAAATAACGAACTATAATAAGGTTATTTTGGTAAATTCATGGTTGTTTATATCGTTTATGAAAAAATAAGTTATGGTTGACCAACTTATTTTTAGGAGCTTATAAAATTGTTTGAAATTATTTTCACAAGATCTTATAAAATTCGTTTAGGAGCTTATTTTGCCAAACGTTTTGCAATAGCTTATAAGCTCCTAAACAAATTTTAGTTGTTTTAAATAACTTATAACCTTAGCCAAACACCCTCATAGTCGGAATTGGTGTATTTACCGCAACTAACGCTATAACTTATTATATTCTTCATTTATGCTGGACGTTGTACATAAATTAAACTATCGACAATATATTACATATATAAAGTGCAACATATCTAATAAAATATCTTTAAGATTATATACTCGCCTGCTATTGATCGGCGCAACTATCAATGGATTTTACTCCCGGCATTTAAATAACCTGCTATTGATCGGCGCAACTGTCAATGGATTTTACTCCCGGCAATTAAACTGTCAATGGATTTTACTCCCGGCAATTAAATAATGTAACTCCATACAAATAGAGGAGCATGATTTGGATCTGATTTATTCATTTTATTCATAAGCACTATTATTTTAATTTAAAACAATTAGTATTTTTATAGCAATCATATTTTTTAGTAAAAGATAGAAAACTATTAAAAAAACTTTATGTCATCATATTTTTTAGTAAAAGATAGAAAACTATTAAAAAACTTTATGTCACTTTTCTTAATCATGACTGCCACTTTTATTCATAATACTACCATTTTTATTCAAGATATCTATCACTTATACAGTAGATAATTGGTAAGAATATTTATTAATTTTATAAAAAATATCTATCACTTTTATTCATAGGTACCTACATTTTAATTCAGAGTAAATATCATTTTTAATCATAAGAATGATCATTTTTATCATATGCATTATAACTTTAATTTAGATCAACTTTCACTTTTATTTTAAAGAATTGTCACTTACATATATGATGGATCATTGACCGAGCATCCGAATCAGACTTGACATAGACCCGAACCGCATGCACGACAGGGGATAGCGTATGAGAATTTTTGTCTTGAATTTATTGTTATGATTAAGTTTGATAACTATTTTTAGAAGATTTAAGTACCACCACTCGACAATATATAAGAAACATGAAGTCATAGTCAAACTATGAAAAGACAACTTTATTTTGACATTTGTTAGAGATCGGTATGAAGTCACTCCGGAGAAATTGCAATTGCATCGTGGAAATTTTTATTACGATTTTAAAAATCACAAACAAAGAATGAAAAGAAAACTAACGTTTTTTTTCTTCAAATAATTATTAGGTAACCAGAGTATACCTTCCTTTTGTTTGCCCAGGCATGGGCAGATCTAGTACTAGCTACACCGGCTCCAGTCAGCAGTTTCCAAATTTTTCTTACATCTATGTATTATATTAAATCCAATTTAAAATTAAATTTCGGGTCAAAATAATTTAAAAATTAAAACAAAGTTGTTATTGTTGGGTTTTTTATATATTTTTGATCCATGAGAAAAACCCATGAGCCCATGAGAAGGTTATAAGAATGAAAAAGATCAGCCACCATTTTTGAAGGGAGAAATTGGAGCAGTCAAAATAAAAAAATCCGTAGCCTTTTTTTTTCCTCTCGGATTTTTAGCGCGCAACTTCAGAAAAATTCCGTTTCCCATAGATTGAACCGTTAGATTAGCGTGATTTTTGGACAGAAGCTTCACAGCATCTGGGCGAACGTTGTGGACGGTGGAGATCGGATTATGAGATTCGTAGGTCGGGTCATCGATCTGAACAGAAGATAATTTCTGATGATATTTTTCTTGATCTTTACTCGATTTTGATTCCATATATCTTGATGTGCTTATTTTCGAGTGAATGATGTTTTGTATGCCTCTAATATAATATAGAGAAGATTGTGTACTGCTCCATTATTGATTATAATTGATTTAAACGGCTCTAGTAGTCCCGTGGTTTTTTCCTCTCTTTCGTTTTGAGAGGGTTTCCATGTTAAAATTTTTTATCTCCTTATTATTGCGTGCCTACTGTTTTGAGAGACGTATATTGATGCTTTTACAATACCATATTTATCTACATCCTCAAAGGTTCATACGAGTCGCGAAAATTAGCCAAACAAATGTGTCATATTCTTCCTCAGCGCTGCATCTGCTCAAGTGTTTGCCGATGTTGCTCTCTGCCCATTCGAAGCTGTCAAAGTTCAAGTTCAATCGCAACCAAGTTTTACCAGTGGTTTGGCTGATGAATTCCCTAAAATTTACGCTAAAGAAGAGTTTATATTGAAAGAAATTTTATTAAACATATAGATATAAACTTAATTATTGATGGATTTTGTGTATTGATATCTCGCAAGACGACTTATAAAAACCTAAAAATATTTAAGCATTTATGATATTTAATACGCCGAAGTACTTATTTTTCAGCCCACCCCATCACCAACTTCTGGATCCGCCCATGTGCCCAGGGGAATGGTCACAATCATTAATCCATATAGCCTAGCTTTTGTGAAGATTATGATTATGAACTATAAGATTATTCAAATGGAGTTCCGAATTAAATAAACATTCCAACGACATAAAATTCTAAAAAAGAAGAAGAAACATTTTAATCACTGCTAGTCTCTTGGTATTTTGTTGTTCAGTTCATATGTATCTATGATAGGACTGTTGTTAAATTCTCCTAATACATAGCTAGTGTACTATTTTGAATGATTAATAGTGCAGATACTAATTACTTATATAATTTAGAAAACATATGATTCGAAACGAGCAGACATAAAAACATGTATAATGAGGAAAAAAGATGAATGCCATGAGCAAAGTGATCTAATGCATGTGTCCATGACCGCGAGTGATGTATAACATCACCAGAAAACGACTAAGAATATGTGTTGGTTTTGAAGCTAATATGGCTTTCATAAAGCAAATAATATTATGTAAGTAATAATTTCAAAATTTCATTTAATTTTGTAGTTTGATATTAGGCCTTTCCTTCACGAGAGATTTATAGTTTTTATGGAGATCATCCCAATGGGTCTTAGGGGTGTTTGGTTTGATGGATAAGGCTTTATTCATAAAGAATTTTACTTTATCACATGTTTGGGTTGAATGATCCGATTTGAATGATTTCGTGATGGATAATTAGACTCGTGCTTCAATCATCCATTTAAGTGATAATTTATCACCTCAAATTTGGGCTCATTTCATTCCATAATATATATATATATATATATATATATATATAAGGTTGGAGTTCCCGTAGTCTTGGCCCCGAGATAGTATGTAGACTCAATCTAGACCACACATTTTGAACACGTGGGCGCACCAAAATTTGACACGTGGCAACCCATTTTTCGCTTAGGCAAAATGGGAACGCACCAATGGGCGCCGGTGCCGTCCCTATTGGGTAGGAGAGTCCGCGAGCGTTGGGGTCTCCGCGGGCGCTGAGTTTGGGTTGATGCACAACAAAACACAGATAATGCATACAGAATAACATGACAATGCATTTAAATGAACACAAAACTGCATCGCGCCCAACCGGCGCTGGGTGCGAGTAAGCGGGCGCTGGGTGGGCTCGACATCAGGTAAGTATTGGGTGCACACCAGTTGGGTAGAGACGTTGGGTTGGAAGAGCCACAATAAAACACAAAAATGCATATGAAATAACATAACATCAATTTACTTGAACATAAAATGCATCGCGTCCAACCGGCCACGTGGGAGCAAGCGAGCTCGGAATGTGTTTCACGAGAACGAACGCACGTTAGGCGCTCGCGAGAGCAGGCGAGCCCGCGCATGCTGGGCGCGAGCTCTAATCACATGCATTATTCTCTTCAACTGCATGCATTTTTTGTTCATTTCAATGCATTATCCTGTTCAACTAAATGCATTGTTTGTTTTCGCAATCACATAACAAATCAAATTACTAATCTACCCTTAATGAATCGAAAATTAGCGAAATTAAGCTTAAAAGTCCGAAAAATCGAACCATAGGATCTATTAGATGAGTGGATGAGATTGAGTACTACATACTATCTGGGACTTGGGTACTATATGATCTATCCTCTATATATATATATATATATATATATATATATATATTTTATTAAAGTTATTTTTGATCATCTTTGTCTCGACTTTTTCCATTATTATTATACAAAAGGGAAATTTCAATATTATATTATATTTTATTTATAATCCTTCAATTTATCCTAGATCACGATCAGTCAATCCAAATATAAAACTAAATAATTCAAATCATCATATCTTACTTTATCTTATCAATTTTATCTATCTCATCAAACCAAACCAAACCAAACAATCTATTAATTTTTCCTCCCAATATAAGAATAAGAGATAGTGACTTGAGCATGAGTCTCAATCTATATTCTTCGTTAAAGAAAAAAAAAGTGTGCAAGCCAACCCAAACATTATAACAGAACAAGGCTAGACTTAACCGACCAGTTGGGCCAACTAAGCTAGGGATGTTAACGGGCGGTCTTTACCCGGATCGATCCGGAACCGTTCAAAGTCCATTAAATTTTAAAGCAACGGTTCCGGTTCCGGTTCCAGAACCGCTTAGACCCAGACCGTTCAAGACCGGATCCGTTTTGTCCGGTTCCGGTCCGACCCGGTCAGTTTTTTTTTTTTTTTAAATTTGAGCATTACATAACCAATCTTTTTGTAAGAGCATTTTACATTTGAGTGTAATTACGAAATATTAATTATTTTACTCAAACCATCATTTATCAAAAACGTGTAAATTAAAACCGACAAATTGTTTCTATGAGTTAGACTATATCAACAGAAGACATAATCATATTGAATATATTCAACAGTAGCATATTGAATACATTCAACATGCAATAGAGGTGTTTATAATTCAATATAAGACAGAAGCATAGTATATTATGTCATGAAAGTATTTTGGCATAAAATACGACAACAATTAAATCTAAATCATATATATATCAACCATAAAACAAAAACATATTCAATAGGTCAGAAAAGCATTTATATTTAACTTCAGAAAGCATTCAAAATGTGATAGAATTGTACATAAAATTTCATGTATATAACAAATTAAGCATATCTCTTTAAATAGCGAAAGTATTCCTACATATAATACCAAAGCATTTTGTATATAAATTTAAACAAAGTGAACAATAAACAAAAGCATAAAAAATAAAAATAATACCAACAAAATGCGTGCCCACTTTATAATGAATGCTTTTAACGCATAATATAAATTCTTTGGTGATGAAAAAAAAAAAAATTACAAACCCGTCGTCTAACTGTAGCCATGAAATATATCCACGATATAAATAATTTTAATTGTACAAATGTTAAAAATTAATCGTGTAACTCATAGAAATAATTTAAAATGATTAAATATGTAAATAAGATAAAAATTGTCATATATTTTCCTTCCCCGTAGACGACGGGTTAAAAATTATTGGAAGAGAAAGTAAGTGTAACTATGGCCCAATGGGTACCCGGTTAGAAATGGATAATACCCGATCCAGATCCATAATTTAATGGTCCAGATCCGGTCCGGATCTAGTATTTGTTGGACCGGTTCTAGAACCAGAACCAATACTAATTCATTGGTTCTGGTCCGGATAAAGACCGTCCGTTGACATCCCTAAACTAAGCCCAGTGAAAAGCCTATATGTAAGTGGGTTGTGGTTCAAAAAACCCATCATCTTCCAAACACCGTATGATCTATCGCTATGACTTATAAATTATGAGCTGGTTTGGTCAATCTTACAATTTTATTTATTTAATTTTAATGTAGTTTATTAACATATAAATATATTTGGGTTGCTAAAGCGAATTTCTTAAATTGTTGATTGCAAAATCATACTTTCAGTGTTATGTAAATCTGTAGTCTCTAGGATTATTACTTTGAATGATAAATTAAACTGATAATGCGTAAAGTTGAGTATTGAAAAGATTATAGGATCGAATAAGCTAAGAAGATATTCAATCCATCCAAATATGTTATAAATTTAACAAAAATATTTTTATATATCTAAATTATCATACAAAGTAAACATTTCACCTGTATCTTTCTTATGGTACGAGTCCAAGTAATCGAGTTCATTAATAAACATACCTTAATCCAAATATATACAACTATCCAAATAGATATATTTATCTGTCTAAGCTTTAACTATAAACTGACATATTATATCGTGTTTGAATATTTACTATTAAAATATTAAATATGTTAACAATTTTGAAATTTTATAGATAACACACATAGATATACGTACACATATAAAACAAGAAAGTCAACAAAATTGGCCGTGAACATTGTAGATGGAGACGAACGACGTTAGTGACGGCCAAATGGCGGTGGATAAAGTGTTTGGCTAAGCTTATATAAATAATTTGAATTTTATAAGTCCTTGTAAAGTTTTTGTCAAAATAAATTTTTAAACAGTTTATAAGTTATAAAAATAAGTTCATTTGAAATAAGTTGCTTAAATCAAATTTATTTTTTTATAAACTTGTAAGCAACAATGAATTTACCAAAATAATCTTACTACGATTTATAATTTTCTATATATACACTATCAACTTCACATCTCGTCAATTTTCTCTCTATAACTTACAATTCTTTCTTTAGTTTATAAGCTCAATTGTCCAAATACTTTGATAATTATAAGCTCTTAAAATATTACTCCATCCGTCTCATCCAAGATAGCGTATTTCCCTTTTTGGATTGTCCCACCCAAGATAGCATATTTCATTTTTATGAAATAATTATCTCTTCAAAAGTTGTAGGACCTACCTACTTTTTATCACTTTAATCACTTTTTTCCATTCTCCTAAATAATCGTGCTGCAAAAAATAGACCGTCTTAAATGGAACGAAAGGAATACATCTTATAAACTCAGTAAGATACGCTTAGCCACCCTCTAAAAAGAAAGTAGAAGACATATAAATAGTAAACTTTCCTTATCTTTTCCGAAACTCGTGATGAATCAAAGAGTCAAAGTATACAATAATACCCACACACATACATACGAGAAGGTTAATATAAAAATTATTTTTCATAGTGATAATATAATTAAGAATAAAAAAAATGATGAATTCGTTGTGAAAATTGATAAATTCGTAAAGAAAGTTACTGAATAAAAAAAATATAATTTCAACCCCTCATAAGATTCGAATCCGGACGAAAAATTTTAAATTTTTGGATTCAATTACTTTCCCATCGGTTCATCTACTTTGATAATAAATTTAGTTGATTCATTGCGAATTCTTATGATTTTTAGGATAAAAATAGTTCTCATTTGAATCCAACTCCACACACACACACACACACATATATATATATATATATATGTAGAGAGAGAGAGAGAGAGAGAGAGAGAGATTCGAATAAGAACAATTTTTTATATGAGAATTAATAATCACAAAAAATTGCTATAAATTAAATGAATTATTTATGAAAATTAATGTTTCCACTGGAAAAATTACTTAATCCAAAAATTCAGAATTTTCACCCAAGTTCCACGAGGTACGATAGTTTTTTTTTTTTTTTGGATTCAGTAACTTTTCTAACAGATTCATCAATTTTCACGATGAATTCATCAATTTTGGATTCTCACGTTTTCAAGATATAAATGATTCTTATGTTAACCTCCCTATATATATATTGAAAATGGGACGTTATAAATGAGTTTTGAATCGAGTATATTATTTACTCTAAGAATGTGGTCCGACTGCTCGGATCACTAATCGATGGCAACTTAATTATGCATTCGCTGGTAAAACTAAGAGGGTGTTTGGCTGAGCTTATAAGCTCTTTAAAACAACTTATAAGCCGTTTAAAAGATTATAAGTTATTGTAAAGTGTTTGGTAAAATAAGTTCCTAAACAGCTTATAAGCTGTGAAAATAAGTTCCAACAGCTTATAAGTTCCCTTAAAAATAAGTTGCTCAACCCCAACTTAGTTTTTCATAAATTTATAAGCAACCACGAATTGACCAAAATAACCTTATTATAGTTCGTTATTTCCTACATATACACTATTAACTTCACCTCTCGTCAATTTTATCTCTCTAACTCACGATTCTTTATCTAGCTTATAAGATCAATTATTCAAACACTTTAACAATTTATAAGCTCTTGAGATATTATCTCTTATAAGCTCTTAAAACATCTTATAAACTATCTAAAATAAGCTTAGCCAAACACCCCCTAACTAAAATTATGATTGTACTATTCTGACTTTTACATATTTCAGGTGTCCCAATTATAGGCAAGTGATCTTTCTGTCGTTTATATTCAGTGACGGAGCCAGGAATTTTTTTCTGGGGGGGGGTCAATTAATTATAATTTTAAAAGATAATAAAATAAAAGTATAAAATAATAATTATTTAATAATATAATGAGTTTATTATAATCCTTTTAAAATTTTTGATTGGTAATATTAATTCACATATAAAACTTTATTATTTGCATATATCTTTTATTTTATCAATATAAAATAAATTATAGAAAAGAAAAGAAATAACATTTTATCAACATAAAACAAATTATAGGAAAAATATAAAGGAAAGAAAGATAAAGGAAAGAAAAAGGAAATAAAAGAAAATAAGTATAGAAAAAAAAATATGTAACTAAAAGGAATCGAACCAAGATCTCTTAAATGAGAGATAAAAATCATAACCCATTAGACTACAATAGATTTAGTTATTAAATGTTAAATATTTATAGAGAACACACATGTTTAGATAAGAATTAATTCACATAGTGTTATTATTTGCATATATATTTTATCAATATAAAACAAATTATATAAGAAAGAAAAAAGATCGCAAAATAAAGAGAAGAAATAGAATATATATATATATATATATATAGAGAGAGAGAGAGAGAGAGGGAGAAAACACAAATCAAAAGTAAAGAAACTAAGAAGGAAAAAAAGAAAGATAGGAAAAAAGAAAACGAGAAAAAAAGAAGAAGAGAGAGAGAAAAACAAGAAGGAAAGAAAAAAAGAGAGGGAAAAAAAGAAGGAAAAGAAAAGAGAAAGAGAAAGAAGAAAAGAGAGAAGAGATGTTGCGTCTCGAGGGTTGAACCTTGCTTTGAAAATTGAAAGAGTCTTAACCAATGCGCAAGACAAACGCCAATATTGTAGACATATAAAATATATAGTTATTTTTCAAGAAAAGTTGGGGCCATGGACCCCTGCGGCACTATGTGGCTCCGTCCCCTGTTTATATTCCATATATATTGAATTTAAATGCTACAATTTATATAGAGAGATTTTAATGCGGGAATCTCTAAATTAAATTTGGCCTTCATATTTGAGTTTGGGGAGGTGGGAGTGGGGATCGAATCCAAATCTCTCATCCTTAGTTACATGCGTGAGTGTGGAATTTCACTAAGCTACAAGGATATGCTACGTGTTTATGTTAAACCTTATTGGACTGATCAGCTTATTTTAAGAAATTTAAAAACTACTACTACTTTAGAAACGTTATTTTCTTTATTTGATGGCATTTACGATATATTTAGGTTTAAGTTAATAGATAGTTAGATTCACTTTATAAATGTATATTGTGATGTGTTCGGATAAATTGCGCTTATAAGATTTGAATTAATAATAAACTAATACTAAAATATAACGATTTTTCAAATATATCTTTTATCCCTGGATATTTACAGAGAGCTTATACACCCATAACAAATTATTTTAGAAGCATTTCTTTTCTTTTAATGATCATCGGATACTTTAAAGGAGCTTATGAATTCTAAATCTTATCATAAATTGTTTTGAAAATGTAATGAACTTGTCCAAACACACAACTAGAAGACTTCTTTTAATCGATTTTTTCCTAGTGTGTATTACTTAGCTTTTGTGTTCATATTTGCTCTATTGATGCAACGTGCAAAAAAAATGTCATATTCATATAACTCTATTTGAATTGAAGTACGAATAATGATCGAGTCATTTTTCCATTGTTGGTGTTATTAATTAAGACAAAAACTTGGGTGAGCTCCGCCTCACCGTGAGCTCACCCTTTTTTTTGTTAAAATAATTATATATTAATTATGGTGAGTAAGGATAATTAGATTTTATTAATTTATAATTAAATTTATTATTTTTAATTATACTTTTTAATTAAAGATTAGAATTTATTAACTCATAATTATGGTTTATTAATTCATAATTGAGATTTATTAATTCATAATTAGGGTTTATTATTCAAAATTAGGGTTTATTAATTTCAAATAAGATTTATTAATTCAAAATTAGGGTTTATTAATTTAAAATTATTATTTATTAATTCAAAATTATTATTTATTAATTAACAATTAAATTTTATTAAACTAATTAATTTTAATTAGGATTAATTAATTAATTAATTATGGGTGGTGTCACTGTGTGCTCGCGCGCGCAGGAGACCACGCCTATTATTAATTGTTGAATTATTCTACACGACCACCAAATGTGTATTGAGAGAGAGACAGAGCAAAATCAAAGTATATTTAATATTTCGATTTACCATTTACAAGCCCCTAAGTATAATTAATGGATCACATGTTGGAAGGAAAGATCCAAAGAATAACTCAAGCTGACCAAACATCATGAGAAAGGAGATCAAAGAGGATATAATTTAAAGAAAAAGAAAAGAAAAACGAAATTGACTTGTTCTATTATTTTTTCAAGGACACTTGGCATTTTACCTGGCCCTCCATAGTAAAAATAATTCCCCCAAACCTGGTTGATTCCCCCTTGTATATCATAACAATTTGGATGATCCGCCAAAACTCGGAGATTTGTTAACGGTATCAAATTATTATCCCAATCAACGATCTGAAGATTTCGAAAATATGATGCTTTTCCGAACCCTTCTCCTGCAAAATGGCCACTCCCCATTTGTGTTGATGAGTGGGAGCTCGAACTTTCACTATTAACAATTTCTCCACCAAATTGTACCATGCTCGCGTTATCTCTTAGATGTGTGAACAACAACGATGGCCAATAACCAACTAAAATGCCATTCCCGAACTCCAACCACCAATTCCCATGTTTCGGGTCCTGTAATTTAATAACACAACGATAATGTAATTTGTCACCCCACAATAAAAAATAAATATGTATAAATCATGGTCGTCGTGATTTCTTGATCAATATTAGGGTTGATAAGAAATAGGGATATTGGTAGTGAATTGAAGAAACTAACAAAGTAGAAGGGCTAGATGGGAAAATAATCTTTGCTTGAAAAAGAAGAGTGGGAAGAATCTTAGAAAGCATAAAAAGGTAGAAAGCAAAATAATGGTGTCGATGGAGTAATTCTACGGTAAGAGCAATCTTGTGTATTTACAACATGCGTATGTTAGCTAGGTAGTGAACATGCATCATGAAAGTTTCCACCTCACTTATCCCATTTTCCAACCCCATAAAGAAAAGGAGTGAAAGAAAATGCCCCAAAAAAAATTGAAGAAAGAAAGATTCTAACCCTTTATTTTTCGTTTTATTCATTTTCTAATACATTCCAATTAATTGTGATTTTGTTAATGGAAGGAATAAATTGGAGATTCAAACCCTAAAATTTAAAGTTTCTAATATATTAAATTTGTGTTAGTTATTTCTAATGCATTTTTTCAGCTATATAAGAATAAGAGAAATCAAGAAATGTGATAAAAGAAAGCAGCATAAATAAATTAAACAAATGAAAATAATAAAAATATAGTGAAATTTACCTTCCACACTAACAAGCTAATGTCAAATTGACCACCATTATACAATGAAGTGGGTGAAATTGCTGCACCAATCGCTATTTTATTATTGGTCTGAACAAATCCTGAGCACAGCAAATTGTAACAGCCGGTTGCTTGGTACGCATCGCTCTGTAATCAATTAATCAAGTGGAATAATTAAAAATTAATAGCCATAATCAAACCGTGTGCATGCCTGGTCCAGGAAATGATTAAAGCTGAAACAACATTAATTAATTAAAGATCAAGATTTCCTGAATAAGCAAGCACAAGAAAAATTAAACTTACAGTCCAGTATGTGAAGAACCTTGGATAGTTGTCCCCATAAAGCTCTGGACTGACCTGTTCGTTACAATAAAAATGAAATAAAAAACAAAAGGATTGAATTAGCCTCCATTAATACATGATGCAGCACTTGAAGATGAAATAGCTACTTTAATGAGGTTAGAAAATTCTATTTCACAAATGAACAGAGTTTGAAAGATAAGTCGGCAATCAATTCGGAATTTGAATTTCTAAAAAAAAAAGAAAGATATCGATAAAATAATTTTTCGATTTTGTTAAAAATAAAATAGAATGAGAGGCATGCCTGCCAGCCAGCTTCGATGGTGTTGAGATCATCACCAAAGGAACCTGCTATAACCCACATTTGTGATAAGCTGAATTCATATGGATTTGCTACAACAGGAGCCCAAACATTTATGCTTGCTTTTGCTCCGTAATATTCATCTCCACTCACATATCCAACCGCATGCTGCAAATTTTAGTTAAACAAAAACAATAGATAAGCAACATTTGTAACAAAAAAAAAAAACACAAATTCTCCTATATATATTTCCAAGAAAATAAAATATATACCTCATGGCCGTTGCTGGACGTATCTCTCAGAACGGGGCGAATTTTCTTCCCAAATGTTTGAATATTGCTGGCTCTCACTACATCTTTGACTTTAGTTCTTCTAATGGGAATGGTTCCTTCCGGGCAAAACTCATTAGACATGCTCCACATCTGGAAATTTTCTTCAAACATAACACTTCTTGATTTTGGCCCTTTCGGCCTCTCCGGTGGATCCTGTCCGTTCATCAAAAACATCAGTTTCCGTGACCTCTTTCTTTTACACGAACACTCTAGGCTTTGAAACTGATATTAATTAAAGGTCGTGCTATGTTTGATTAGTTACCAATGGCTTCTGTCCCTTTAATTTGGGGTGATCGAAGGCAGGCTGCTTGTGCGCTAGCACGCAGTCTATGATGTCACCATCGGGGCTCTGTGGGAAGACAGAAAACAAAAACAGTTTGACTAAAAATTGAGTAGTCATAAAACAGGACAAAAACAGAGGGGGAGAGAGAGAGAGACAGGACAAAAAACAGACGACAAAACAGAACTAAAACGTTAGATTCTTGTTACCTAGTGACGAAGAATTGAGCATTAAGAAACGAACTTGCCTGAATAGTTTTAACGGCGGGCTTGTTGATTCTGGCGAGATGGGCTCTGACGAGCTTCATCTTCTTTGGTCGGAAGACTTGATTGGTGTCGTTGAAGTTCACTGATCGGACAGGGCAGACAGAGGAGATGAAGAATAGGAAGAAAATGAATGTCGAGATTATTGGGGACACGGAACCCGTTTTGTAGCTTCTTTCTCTTAATGAGTCTGTACATTGATGTTGTTGTTGTCTGCTTCTGCGATCCAAGCATCTAAAATAAGTCTTGGTGAGATTTGCGAATTGCCAATCCATCAAGATAGCAAACACTTCACTTCGTCATTTCCTAAAGTTTTTTAAGTGGGAATTTTTTTCAAGAAAATGGAGCTCTTTTTGTGATTTGGTTCTCCTAATAATCTTCCATGCTCTAGGTTTTTTTTCCTGACAGAATGTATGATTTCAAGGCAGAAATAAATGGGATTTTAGAGTTTAGTCCATGTGGAGTTGGGGGATATATATATGTGTGATTTGCTGGTTATTAAATTCTTGGAAGTGAGAATGTGAAGGGGAAAGAGAGGCTCAAAAGAATGTGGGGTGGGGGTGGGTATATTTCGGTTTCCAGTCTCCAATACAAAGACTGAACTTTAACTTTTTTTGGTGAAATAAAATATTGGGCAAATTGTAAAATCGAAAGTGAGTTAATGAGTGGTGGTTTCTGTTATTTACTTTGGGTTTTGGAATATAGTGTTACACTTGTTTTATGGGTTTCCAAAGTGCGTAGCTTTGATGTTTCTCTTTCTCACTTCCCAAGATATTCTTTCTGTCAGCAGCCACCGTATATTCCCAAATGCCTCCTTTCATTAATGCATGGGGTCATATTTCTAAAAATGAGTTTCAAGAAATTTGAAATGAATAGTCCGATTTTATCGAGTTTCAGAAGAGAAAAGCCTGAGGGTTTGGTTTGCATGGCATTTTGTTTTTGAAGGCATGAATAAAATAGGATGTGATGACGTGGCTGTTCAATTTGAAGGTGGGATTTTGCTTATAGAAACACCGTTTTTGTTTTTTAATGAAATCGATAGGGGCGGAGTTGTTGGGCATGCATGCGCATGGTTATTTGCACTGCGTGCTAATGCAATTGCATGTGCATGCGTTTTTTTGGTTTTCTTATTATTTTGGGGGACCTCTCCAACAACAATATTCATTTCTTACTTCTTTTCTAACTATTATCCTATTAGACAACGCTTCGGCTTTTCCTATTCAACTCAATCCCGTAGAGATTAATATTAGGTTCATTTAGTCGGATTTCAAAAATCTATTTATAAAATAGTTGTATTACAATATTTAATTTACCTATTATATCCCTATATATTAATCGGTTTTGATTTACAAAATTATTTTTAATAGTAACATAACATTAGAATTTGTTAATTTCATCTATGTTTTATTATCTCAATACGAACACACATATCATATACTTATATACATATATATAATATACGTATATTGAGGTGGTATTTACTTTACATAATTATATTGAATAGATAAAATTAATACAACCTAATCAAATGTTTATTTTAAGGATTAACATTTGAGGATATCTCAAAACCCGAGATTATTTCAATCATTTGAATTGTTTTTCATTAATTTTAATCAAACCAATATAGGTAGGATTAGAATAGTCCTCCAAATAAAATGAAAGTTTATTTATCTCAATTTTAATCCTCCACTAATCCTTTATAGTAAATAAAGGTTTGATAGATAAAAATTATCTTATCACATATTTAATCCATCAAATACTCAATCTTTTAAAATACTAATCATGAAAAGTAAACATTGACATTAAAAGAATTATCATTTTAACATAGAAAATACAAAGTAATTAGTCTAAGTTACAGGAGAATGACCAATACTCTTCTTTAAAAGCTGTTGCTATAATAACAATAAAAAATTGTTTTGGGTTTGTCTCCTCTTCTCATTTAATTTGTTTAATTTGCACGGGATAGTAACAAGCATTTATATCTAAAATAAATCATATATTTAAATTAAATTACATAATCAAGGTTAAAACATGTTTAAAAATCTGAGAAAAATAAATTGCACCGATTCATGAAGCGGATATGAGAACAAAAAGAAATAAAAAAAATTGAATTGAAAAATAAAAAGAAAAGAAGAAAGAAAAGGAATATAGAAAAAAACTTATTCTAAAACTTTCGATGACAATTAACTTATTCTTTTTAAATTATTATATTATATATTATATGTTAAGTTAAAGATATTTTCATGATCTTTCATTTAAGATGTTTGTTATATATTTTTTTTTCAGAGCAACATGCTATGAAAATAGGAGAGTATGCGTTTTAGATACAGAATGTGTGTGTGAGAGAGAGAGAAAAATCAAAAGTAAAACTAACACCCTTAAACTAAGGAATTAACTACCTATTATTATTTTATCAAGCATGAGTATGCTTTAAAAAAAATTAAGCATTGCATAAATAAAATGACAATACTATCCTTTTTTAGAATAATTACCAACCTTTTCCAATTTTATACATAACAAAATTGAAATATCAGATATTCAGATTAATTGATTTACTTCATTGATTTGATTGAAGAGATTTACCCTTTCTGCAGTCTGCAATTTTATTATTTTCCCACGGACTCCTGTAGAACAAACTCCACTTTGTTAATGTGTTAATTCTTTTGAGACAATATTTTATTTTGGTAAGGTATTTAATTACAACTTTTTTGTTTTTCTTTTTTTTTGTCAATTTAATACATAAATTTTAAAGGTCACGTCACGATTGACTCGAACACGAGACCTTTGTCCTCGACCATTAACCACTCTACTACTAGGCCAATACACGCACACACTTTTTTGTTTTTCTACTATTGATGTATGTGCACCGTAGTTTTCATGCAACGTAACTATGATCATATACAAATATGCTTAAATTAACCTATCCCCGTGCTCAAGAAGCACAATAAATATGTATATTTGATAAAAGTAATATATTGTAGCGAATATTCACTGCCAAAGCTCTTGTTATACTAAAGATATCCCAGTTGACTTAACAGCTAAAAAAAACTTTAAGTCATTTGATTTATAATTAAATCATAGAGAAACGGATTTCAAACAGAATTTCCTTGAAAAGCTGTTGATTAAAAGCTGCAAAAGGCTTAGGTTTGATGTTAAGTAGTATAAATATATGCGTTTTTGTTTTTAATGTAGAGGGCCATCTTATAATTATATGAGACCACATGACTGTAAAAATATTCTAAATATAATGAATTCTAAAATATTTCATAAGGTGATCATCAACCAGATTATGCATGCGTGTGCACGATTTTGGATCAGAGTTGTGTTAGCATGCAAAAAATAAAACAAATAGACACTTATTTATTATTTAATTTTAATGAGCAATGGAAATGTAGATAATATAATTAATATGATGTCTGCAGGGAAAAGAAAGGGAAAAAATAGCATATTAGGGCTACGGTAATTAATATTCATTTAAAACATAAATAATCAGTATACTAGTCATCCAAATATTTGAGGTGGAACATATATGATAGTGCAAAGCTAATAAATTTGTATGTTTGAAAATTGAAATGGAGGTAAATATTAAAGAATGTTACTAGTGCTTTTATTTGTGAGGTTGACATGCTTGTGGATTTTGTGAGGTTGGCATGCTTGTGGATTTTGTGGCAAACTATGTTGTCTACAGTCATTGGCGGAGCCACACTGGGGCTTGGGGGGCCCATGGCCCCTCCAACTTTTTGGAAAAAACACTACTAGTATATATGTAATCGATAAATAAATAAAGCAATAGTCTAGTTGAGTTGGTAAGGATCTCTTCTTCCAATTGGGAGAACCTTGTTCGATTCCTGGGTTTGACAAAATGCTTATTTTTGGTTTTTCTTCTTTATCTTTCTCATTAATTATGCTCTTTTTTTTTCCTTTAATGTGTTCAATTTTTTTTGGTTATATCTTCTTTATCTCTAATTAATTATGCTCTTTTTTAATTTGTTCAATTTTAAAATCTCTCTCTTATTTTCTACTCTTCTTTTTTATTTAATTTGTATCATGTTGATAAAATAAAATATGTATGTAAATAATAAAGTTTTATATTGAATTAATATGATCAATCTAATTTTAAAAGATTATGATAAACTTATTCTAACAATTGAAAACATCCAAGTTATTGGAATTCTTATTTTAAGCCCTAAAGATGTTGTTGATGATAGAACAATCAAAATATAAATTGATTGAATATATGACAATTATTTTAGAAACATAAGTATGATCACATCTTTATTGTCACAAGTTCTTTTTCCGAAAAGTCTAACATTTTTTTTTCCGTTCTTTATCATACTTTATGTCGAATAGGTATCGTTTTAGTCTAATTCTAAACTACACTAAAATTCTAAATGTTATGTAGTTTTTATCATATTGTATTGCAATCATACACATTTTATGTAAAGCTACTCACTTACACTAAATTTTGTACGAGTGCGAAAATACATCATTTCAATGCAAAATTCATATCAAAATGACGCTATACATTAGATTTGCTCTTTTTGTTCACGTTATGAGATGATCACATTTTTTAACGTTGTCGTGTAATTCAGATCATATTAAACGATTATTGAAATTGTTATAATTAGTTTCTAATTTTATTTTAAAAATTACACTTATAATTTTTAAAATTTATAATTATTTGGGCCCCCCAGTAAAATATTTCTAGCTCCGTCACTGTCTACAGTCTACCTTCTTGCAATTGTATGTTGTGACAAGAAAAGCTCAAGGCTCAGGATATTTGTCTACAAATATGGCACAAACAAACAATTTAAGGCTGCATTTGTTAAGTATAACGTTTATACGCTGTGGTTTGCGTACTCTCCACAAACTAAAAGTCACGTTTTAAGTATTTAGTACCAATATAATTTTTTTGGAATTGGATCAAATATAAATTAATCTTTATATATAAAATAAGAAATATTTTAAGTTTTAGTTCGTGAATATCTATGGTGAATTTATCACTTTGTTGGATGAATTCAAACACTTAAGTTCGGAATCCTATGAGGGGAGATATTTTTTTATTTTTTGAATTCAGACACTTTCAAGAAGAATTTAGACGATTTCATGAGTTCAAAATTTATACTTTAAGGATGAGTTTTATAATAACCACTCCGTATAAGTATTTAGTACTTTTTTGGTCCCTACGACAAAATAAGGGATAAGTATTTCGATTTTATTCATATTGTCTATATGAAATACTATGGTAGGTGCTTCATTTAAATTTATACAACCCTTAGATTGAGATTGTCATTGAATTATTTATTAAAGATGTTTTGGACTGCAAAATTGAATTGGGTAATTCTATTTTGGACATTTATGTTTATCTAATGCGGAAGAAACCGGAACGTATTTACTTATATAAAATCAAATAATCATGTAAGTAAATAATTTATTTATTATATATATAAGGAGTGAATCAAATAAGAATTACATCTTTTTGTAAATATACAAACTATGCATGACAGTATAAAATTAATTAATTGAATTAAATTCTTAAAATCATCATTATTTTCTTGATGAGCATGTAAGGGGGAATGGTAATAAAAGTAAAAAAAAAAAATGAAGTGGGTGAAAAAGGCTCAAATATTTTGAAGGACTAGATTTTGGGCCCATATTTTGTTAAGAATATGGCAGCAGATTTTGACCATTGGCTTCTTTTTATGTCTTTCCACAGTTCCTGTTTCTCATGCCTATGTTTCGGTCACTATAATGTTTGGCTCAATTAACTTTAACATACTTATTTATTCAACCTTTATTTTATATGATATATATGTTTATTAATTATGGGGGCTATAGGCAAAAAAGGGGACTGTGACATTATTTAGAAAACATTCAATTATTTAAAAACTAAATATAGTGGGAAATTGTCTTAGAACTTTATTATACCGATGTGCATATATTTTTTCTCATTTGAGTAACATATATTGCAGCAAATACTATTTTAAAGGCCATACAAAAGCATAATATATTCATGATAGAAATATGGATGAAGTTTGCACCAAAGATTATCGTCTTGTTATGCACCAAAAAATCCTAATTATAATTAATAGATTCTAATTAAAAATTAATGAACCGCATTTGAATTTAATTAACATGAATACACCGCAAATCCAGATTCACATAGGTTTTGCCTTTCAAAAATTCATTGACCCAAGAGATGGAAGAAGTGAAAAAATGAAAAGAATGTCACATCTAAGAAAGCAATATCATATACTCCAAAGTTAATGTTCCCCAAAATTGAGGAAAAACTATGGTTTTTGGAAATAATACTACTGGTTTCTTTGGGTTTCGTTTTTCACTTTTGACAGATCAACTATCCATCACAAATTTAGAGCTTTATTAATACAAAGTGACACTTTCAGACATGAATTAAAGAAGATAGACCCATAAAGATGAATGTTAGGCAATGATTATGTCCCAGCTGCGGACCCAAAATTTTACTAAGGCATATAAACACACACACACACAATTACGTTTATTTGTTTTGAAACACCTAATTATTATAGGCTCATAGGGCACTGGATGTAGTGTAAATGTCCAAAGGGGAGATTTTGGTAGGCATGAATGAAGAAGGGTGTGAGTATCTTAAAAAAAGGAAGAGTATAGAATGTTTCTTGTCTATTGATTCTTGCTTTTGGCTGGTGGGATGATGGCCATTCCATGCTAACACCATCATACTTGTTGGGCCATCACTCATCATCATCTTCAACAAGATGATGTTGTTCATAACACGTCGTCAATCAAACATAGGCATGCAACTGCAACCCCATATTCAGGAAACTTCCCCTTGATCAATATCCTGCCATCTAATGGCACCTCCATATCTTGTATGTCGACTATGTAACTCCAACTATGATGAAAAGAGGTCATTGATAGAGAAATCACTTTGACCAAACGAAAATATGAACTCTCCAAATATATTACCGACCAAATACTTGAGGCGACAAAACTACTAGCCACAAAAAAAAGACTTTGACAATCTGAAAAAGGTTATGGATGAATTCTGTTGTGGGCTTCAAAAGTCCAATCGTCAATGGAAAAACATGACAAACAGTAAGAGAAAGGTTGTTATGGCTGGCGAGTTTTCATTTTTCTCTAGAACAGCAAGAACATCGAAAAAACAAAATTGATAGATGCCATAATCTGAATGAGAAAAACCCATCTGCTATTTCATCATTCTCTCACACAAAGTTAGCTTAGGTCCTTTTTATACTACATTCTTCAATTTTTATTTCAATTTTTATTCTTCTGCTAGTTTCTTCTACTCCCTTCGTCACCTATTTTACTTCTTGGAATCTTCGACACGGATTTTATTAAAAGTTGTTAGATGTATTGTGAGTGGAATAATGATCTTACATTAGTGTAGTATTAAATTAGTTAATGGTGGACCATAGATGATAAAATATATAAATAAGTGGGTTATTGAAAATAAAAGGAAAAATAATTGTAGATCATAGATGATAAAAGTTGTAAATAAAAGATATAGTTGATGATAATAAGTAGGGAGGATAGTTAACATAAATAGAATATGAAGAAAATTGAAGGACGTCTCAAAAAGAAAACTAGAAAGGAAATTGGATGACGGAGAAAGTAATATTTTCTCACTGTTGTTTAGTATGAAGAAGAGCTACTAGTAACTTCTGTCGATAGTCTCTCAGCATTCTATATCATCGTTCTTACATTTATGTTTTGCATGTGTTCTTCATGAAGAAGCCCGTCCTCAGTCATTGAACCGTTCCAAATACTATTCATCTTTTCTCAAATTGTGCCCAAGTCCACAAAAACACGGTACACTATTAGTGGATGATCTATGCAATCGTGACAAATAATTCAACTATTGGAGTATAGTCCATCTCCCAGTATAACTGCCACTTAGACGTATTTCACCAGAAAATACCATTTCTATACCACCTCCCAGTTATAGCAATGCTTATGAAGTAATTATAAATAAAGCCAGAGTATGTATACAGCGTTTAACAGATAACAGACACTGTATAACTTGAATTTATATAGGCATGTTAATGCCCTATTTGTTATACTGACACTTGATATAAATTACCACTACCTGATTCTTTTCAGGCACCTAGTATATCTGCCAGATGATCGCCCTTATTGTAGATGCTGCTTGTCGAGAAATCAACGTTTGTTTAGACGTAGCAGGACATTTGCATCCCAGAAAACATATGGATTCCAAGTAATCTGATCACATTTGTGGTCTTGTTTGGACGACATAAATTTTTCCATCCTTGACAACACCTTCAATATCTTGGGGGGATCCATATAGCTCCTCAATGGCATTTGCTGCGACGGCAATGTTAGAGAGGATTGAATGACGGAAGTCACCATCAACCATTAGTGCATCAGATGAGTAATCAAGCACCACTTTATCCTCTTCGTCCATTGGGACACTGCAAGAAACAGCAACATGACTTAGTTATATTCCGAAGATCTGTGCCATTAAAAAGCGGCCTTTCCGAATACTAATACTTTGTTTTTCACTCGGGGAAAAATAAAGCGCATATATATATAAATTATAATATTTTTTCATATAAATTTACCTATCATAAAGCCCAGCACCAGCATAACCTTCTAGATCTTCACCATTTGAATCTGACCGGAAAATTATAGACTGCCTAATAAAAAGGCCAATAGGTTTGCTGGGGTAACCCAAAATCTGGAAGGATAAAGCATATGGACAAATTTATCAGCAGTGAATAGTTAAATGCAATTCTCATGATGATAAACTGTGCAGTAGAATTCTGTTAAAACTTACCTGAGGGGATTTCAGGTCATTTTTCTTGCAAATGAAGCTCAGTGCACGACCTGGATAAGCTCCCACCAGCGTCTCTCCAAGCCCCTTGACAACCTATTCATGAGAAACGCATAGGCACGCGTTACCGTTTATTAGATAGATGAATGCCTCACAACTACATAGAATTTGGAGATGTTCAACAGGAAAGCTTTAGTTAAACTAAACAACCAATATCTATTCATACATATAATTTTGCTGTGCAGGTCCATTTCTTGGCCAACCTTCCCCTTGGATTTTGATTTTAGGTAGGTGATGCTTTACTAGTTTCCTGTCCAGCTCTTGGGTTCACACGTTTTGTCACCTGAGCTTATGGACATAGATTGGGGTGGTCTAGACTTGCTACTCCTGAGTGTGCTCCTAGTTTTTGGCACATAACTCGTTGATCAATAAAAATTTACTTTCCAATTGGGGTGAGGTGGGGGGGGGGGAATAAGTTGTAGCCCTACTGAGGGTGTGATGGGAGGCAATACGAGGCAACCTAGTAACTGAATCCCATCTTTTATAAATAATCAACTATGGTGTCTCTCATGTACTTTGATATTTCTTGCATCATTAAAAAGAACCAGTTGATTAATATCCCATGCCATTTCCAAAAAATTTAACAGTTCATAAAGTTAAAACAAAGTATGGCGTATATTACCTCGGCATATATTTCTGATGAATCCCCAGAAGATGGGTTAGTGGTATGGATAACAAATGCATAATCAGCATTTACTATTTCTTGAACTAGGACAGCCATGCAAAGACAGTCATGATCAAGCTTCACTTTTCTTGTACTGAAGTATGCCCTCTCATTCCACTTTGAGGCCCATACCTAGAAAAAGCAGAAAATTAAGTATTTGGCTATATAAAGATCAGTTGTTCTTATATCAATGGTTATCAAAAGATGGCAGTGTTTCCATAAAACGTGCAAGTATTGATGCCTTTAGGTATATGCTTACCTTCTTTATGGCCATCCATGCTTGTTCCCATCTCTCTGCACCTTCATCACCAGGCC
This sequence comes from Salvia rosmarinus, assembly GCA_036937905.1. Taxonomy (NCBI): domain Eukaryota; kingdom Viridiplantae; phylum Streptophyta; class Magnoliopsida; order Lamiales; family Lamiaceae; genus Salvia; species Salvia rosmarinus. Next base: position 52,035,240 of record CM072823.1, on the reverse strand, counting down.
ATGGCATGCCAGAATTTTGCATCTTCTCCTTGAGCTCTTTAATCTGAGACAAAGTTTCACAAGTAAAATATGGGACATCTGAAATGATTCACTTTCTCAACACTGCCAATTTCGGGGTATCTTTTTCATCTTAGCCCCATATAGTAACTTATTATGTTAGTTACAAAAACTACTCTTGAGGTTTGACCATCGACATATAAGGCTAATTATGTTTGGAAATTATTGGAAAGAAAAGTGTAAATCTGCTCAATTTAATAAATGGGCAATGCCCGGTCACTAAAAGGTGGTGCCACTAAAAGGGGACTTACCAATTGTGGTGGCGCTGAAAGTTCCAAAACTGTGTTTCGAATCTCACCAAGGAAACTGAAGTCTCCTTCGTATAACTTTTTCTTCAGAACTAGCAATTTTTCTGCCACAATCTGCAGAGTTCCAGATTAAAATGGAAAATCAACAGATTATTGAGCAGTTATGTTCACATCATCAATAGTGTGAAATGATGATGTCAGGGATTTCATTTCATAAGAAAATCTGCTACCAAAGATGCATACCACCCATATGTCCTGAACTAAAAGGGAATATACCCTATTAGTGTCAATCAACCACATGCATGAAAAAATTCCAATTTCTTTCAATTCTTCACAGGATTTAATCTGTAAAGCTATTGGAGCAAATGCAGCTGAAGTTTTTAACCATCCAAAGCGCACCTTGAAACATTCAACTAATAAAGATCATAGTTCGGTTTAAGAAATCTAAATTTCATTAATTGTCAAAAGAGACTCTATAAAGGAACTATTGAGTTTTCTCATGACTAATAAGGTCTTATGCACGTCAAGGTTCAGTGAGAACACTGCATATTATTAGAGGAAAAGTGTTCCTAAGAGCAATTCAAGCCAAATGTAAAAAATGGGAACAATTGCACAATCCCACACAATCTTGCAGATAAATGAATTTTGAAGTATCGGATAATGGGTAATGTAAACAAAATGGAGATGCATGACAAGGTGTGTCTACCAAGAGAGTATAACCTGATTTAAATTATCTGAAAGGACTGCTTCAAAAGTACCAAATGGTAAAGCAATAGAAGTTGGAATGTCAACCCAAGATGGAACTTTCCCTTTTAGGTGTGCGATATTGCGTGATTTGGCCCCAACCTGGACAAATTTAAATCATACGTTTCGTACAAGTTTACTTTACATCTGAATCTTTAAATGGAAAGAGAACATGAATTAAGATAACAAAAGAGGAGATATTTAAAGTATAAAGGGAATGCGAGAGGCTGACCAGTTCATTTGTAAATTCCTCAGATGCTATCGCATATCTTCCAGAGAAGTGCTTTCTCTCCAAAGACAAAGATGGAGCAGATGAAGCTTCATTTGAGTTAGTTGAACTTACTAGCTCATCATCTTTCATCTCACTGCAACAAAGATGCAAATAGGAAGGATCAACTTTGGCCTTCATAAAACTATAAAGTGCAGGTTTTCTGTGTCTAGGATTATGTGCAAATGTGAAGAAAGCAAAGAAGCAAAAAAGAACTCAAGTGTCCCTGATCTGTTTGATGTTAATGAACATGAACAGTAAACATGGTTTATCCTGAATTACCTGTATACCACATCCACCGATGTAGGTTTTAAGCACAACAACTTTCCTGCATGTGCCTCAATGTCGGCCAATATACTGGGATCAAAGCAAGTGGCAAAACAAACCTACAAAAAAAGAGCTCTTAGTGGAGGGATATTGTGAGTCAGCAATCGCACTGAAGAACTAAACAGTAATCGAAATACTACCTTACTGTTCCTGGCTCGAACAGAAACATGCGAGAGAACATCAGGCATGTCCGGAGTCAGTACTGCTACAGCACCATCAGGAATTTCCTCCTCCCCTTTAACAGATTTTGCAACCAAGATTGTTGGTCTTGAGTAAAACTTATTCTGAACAGAAAGCAATTGATCAACTACAACAACATATCCAACAGCTTCAACTGGACTGATGACCTGCCAACTGTAACAGAATATGGGACACTCGTTAGAAAGCTACTTAAAACTATATTTTCATGTTTTCATGTGATCTCAGAAATGTAATTCCTCATCCGACTGAGTAAACAAGTCAGGGCGATCTGGTGCTAACGTTCTTAGAGGAAAAATGATTGTAACTGGATTGATGCAAAATTATAAATTTTCCATTTTGGTGAGCTAATAAAATTTATGACCTTCCTAGGTTTGCAGTTTGTCGAAGAACTGGATCAAGTCGATTGAGAAGGGAGGACAGTGAAGCTGCTGATCCTGCTCGAATTATTTCTTCAGTAAATATATTGACCTGCATGAAATATTCACAATGTTACTTATGAGTTGTAATGGGGAAAGGCGCCCAAAGGACTACACAAGTTCCAATGTATACATACAGCCCCCTGATCCACCCCAAGCAGTGTACCAAGATACTCTGCCGATGGTTGCAGTAATTGATGGTATGCCTCGGCCTTGCTTGCAAGTGAAAGCCGAGTTCTGTCAAGGACTGATTTGGCAAACAATGCCCAGTGCTCATCCCTGGTCTTGAACATGCTCCGGGCTAAATTCCACCCCTTTGTATGAGAAGCAAATGAAAATCAGCAAACCAACACAATCTTCATTAACTAAATGCATTAACGAAGAAAGATCATATATTGCAGATGTTTATTGTAGTGACAAAAAGTACGAGGTCTCCGAAATTTCCACAAGCAAATAGATGTATATTAACTAGAAAGTCCCAAATGCTTGTAGAGGTGTTTATAAGGGCTCAAAATATGAGGCCTATGAAGAAACAATAGATCATAAATGAACAAACAACTGGCGCTTCTGTTTAATTGCTCCTCACCTTTAAGCAATAAAGGAGATCTTCATTATCACCCACGGAAAGTGTGAGGTTCTCGGCAACAAGAGCAATGAAGTACATGATTTTCTGTATTTTGCATGAAGTGTTGCAACTCCAGTCAAATTATAATAAAGAAGGGGGGTTTTACATGAAAAGGGATTATGAAAGGACAATAATAATGTTTATATAAACCTCAGGGCTAGCATTATTTAGCTCTTCATATCCACGTTCTACAGCTGTTCTAACTGCAGAGTCTAGGGCAATATCCAGGAATAAAATATCCTTCAAGCGGTCATTCGACTGGGAAAGCAATGGTCTAAGTTCCTGACGAGCCTCAAGCAATCCCTGAGTGCAAAAGCATATCCACAAGCATGCATTAAAGGATCAACAAACTAAGGGTTTTCCAAGATAAATAGAAAAATATCACAAGAATTTGATATACCTCAAGCAGGGCTTCAACATTTCTATCTTCAATGTGGTTCATAACAAATCGGAGTAGTTCCTGTTCTCATAATCAGACAGATTTAGCAAAATGTTTCAAAATTTCACTATGCTGAGGATCATTACATATTGAAGAATTGGTATTACCGGAAATCCTGCTGGCAAACCTTGGACAGGATTTATCTGCACTCCAACCATGAAACCTTGTCCCTGATGTGAATAAATTACCAGTTAGACACATTGCAAGAGGGATGAGATTATAGCTGAAATGAATTTCTATGAATGGAATTACCTCATCTTTGTATCCCAAGCAATTTGTGATGGCAGACTCAAGATCTGCACCTGAATGAACAGCCTGCAACGAAGTAGGGTAAAATTTTAGAAATTAAGTACACAAGCAGTTGTTAGAATACTGCTCAGAAATAAATCAAGCTGGCCAAGATGTAATGGAAAAACAGGGAGTCTGAAAATCTGAAAGTTTTTTTTATGTGAAATGAAAAGGTTTGGAATTAACAAGCATTTTGAGTCTTATTCTGCAGGCGTTCACTTTGAATGACCCATACGCATACAAACAAGCAGTTATTGGTGTCAACTGTGAGTGCCAGAGTTGAATAGGTCATACAGATGTGACAAAAAGATCTAACCTTCAATGTTCGCATGTAATGTCCAAGATCACGCAGAAGTCCATCCTTTTGGTCCCGTCTAAAAGCAGGTTCAGAGTGTATAGCACGGTCGTAACTAAGGAGACGCTCTTTTGTTATTCCATTATCATTTAAGGTCTTCCAATAAACACTAATGTCAAAGTCACTCTTGATATAGTCCATTAATGCCTGTGATAAGGAGTATGGGGTTTAAATTATTTGTTGAAACTTATGCAAGTGAGTGTGTGTATTAAGAATTTAAGATCAGTAAAATGATTGTTTACTTATATCCTCATCCTGAATACCTGACAGATTACAACATCATCAGGACTAGTGTTATTATGAAGCTTTTGATGCCATTCTTCCATCAGTCCACCTTTGCAGTCATTGTTTCTCTGCAGTTGAATAATAACTTATGCAGCATTATCAAATCCAAAGGTCCACGAAAAGAAAATAAAGGGGGAAAAGTACATGCTTAAGAAAACTACCTGAATGACTAATATTTCATCCCTAATTCGTTGCCCCACATCCCCTTCACCTCCACGTCCGACAGTTGACATAATCATGCGTAGGATTTCACGATACAGTGGACAACTTTTGTAGACATTCTGCAGCAAATCCGTAAGCCTATCTTGAGCTTTGCTTATCTCTCTGCAACAAGACAACAGTTAAATTCAATTAAATTACGATTGATAAGATACATGGAGAACATGACTCTCTGCCATCCATTGCATAGGCCCCTTCATTTGACTTCCTTAAAAACATGTGTCGCAGAACCAAATATTTTCAGGAACTAAGAGCTTGGCCAATTTATAGGATACCATATCCAAGGAAAACAGACAGGAGGGGACCAAAATTCCCAGGAATGGAAAACCCACCCATTATAACAATTTCAGCCACTGTTTAGGAATCCTACCGTGGTTTTACATTGTAATTTTTGTTCCAGATGAGCTGTCTTGTGGCCATATATCTCATCCACACAAGAATGCCAGCAAGACCTAATTCACCTGCATTAGTCGCTTGTTCCATCAAGTCTGCTGCAATATTGAATCTGTAGGAAACGTCATGTGTTAACACAACATAGTAAATTATTTCCTGGTACATAATATTGAATTAGGTAGGTATATCGATTAGAATCTCAACATATAATCTATTTTCCTCAAACAAAAAGCTACAAAACAATGTCTGCCCCATAAAAATGAGGTGCTGGGCCATACATTTTGAATATACAAGCAATGCTTTTGAATTAGAATAGCAACTTGACATAGTTACAGAAATAAGATATAACTTCTTTAGAATTCATAAAAACTGAGGCCATTTAAAGTTAGATGCAAAATTAAATAAGTCACTTTTGAAGAGTTCTTAAGTGAGTCTGTATGCATCTCAGCTTCAGTTGAAAAGTCAAAGCCCAAGATCCAGAAGCCAAGACTTGGTTGCGTGCATTTAATTGTCATTATAATAATAGACTTAAGGCAGGAATTTTAGAATCCGTAGGATAACATGTTACACCACATTTTGTATCATGTCCACAAAGTCAAAAAGCAATTTTTAATATCAATAGAAGCTCGGATATAAGGGAAATGAAGAATGAAATTGCTCGTAAGAAATGTTATCATGAGTTTGGAATGTAAGAGAGTGCTGTATTCAGACATTTAGAGATACATTTAGAGTTATCACCTATGCATAAATGATTTCTGGGCTTCACTTTCCAAGTCTGCTATTTTATCTAACAAAAACTTTGATGTTCCTTCCCCGTCTCCTGCATCCTTTTGCCATAAAATAAGCATTGAAAATAGTCAATATGTAACATGGAAACAAATTTACAATAAAAATCAAGAAAGGTCAACAAGGATTTTGTTCATACCTTTTCAACCTTTCCAGGGCTAGTTTTGAACTCAACATAAAAGTCTGAGCCACTGTTCTTTATCCAGTTTCCACCAGACAAAAGAACAAATGGCATCCCCACAAAATTTTCATCGTCAACTGTGATTTCCAATGATTGAATCTGAAAGAGTAGTCTAGGAAGAAGTTATTTGCTTAAGGTCAAAAAGTTGATTTCTAGTCTTATGGCATCAAGGCATATGGAGAACGTACAAAAGTTCATTCCAAACCTTGTGGGGCTGATTATTGACAGAACTGGTTGTGAAATTTGTTTCGGCAGCCTTGTCTATAGAAACTGAATCAGGGGGCATTATAGTTGAGGGAGGTGTCTGGAACATATTCAGCCATTATCAACAGAACAACAAAAAATACAGTACTAACTTAAAAAAATGAAAATAAAATATACTTATTTTCTCCATTAACAAACGACATTGAAAGGGTTAATAATTATTAATAGGTTTTTTGACATACTGTCCATTCTCCAGCATTTTTGGACAAAGCCCAGTGGAGAACAACAGGATCGGGAAGATCTGTAGCCAGGTAGACTTTTGTCTTCTCTGAGGACTTCACTGCAAGTACCTTCAGAAACAAAAGAATATCATAAACCATTTGCTCGATGTTAAATATTTTGCAAGGGAAAATAGATAGGATGTTACAGACATACCAGGAGTTCCTTATCACCAAGCTTAAAAATTTTCTTGTTCATTATGGGGCCATCAATATGAGCTTCCTTATCCATAGAGAACTGTTTAATAGCAGATAAAACTTCTGGTGCAGGGGAGATATTTTCCTTGATGGACTTAGGTTCAAACTTAGTGAGAAGTGACATTATGTCCCTTTTCCTGCGCTGAACTCTATCGTTGGAGAAATTAGTTTTTGTGTCCTGCTTCTTGGGAACCTTGGTTTTTATCTCTCCTTTGGTTATCTTTTTCCGAATATCTTCAAGAGATGAACCCTTATCTAGTTCAGCTTGCAACTCTTTTCTCGCTTCTTCAAATTCTTTCTGTCAAAATGAATGACATTTAGATCAAAAGGTGTTAGGAACATAAAGTAGACTTCTAACCCCATAACTCATTTACTATCTGAATTAATGATGTGCAATTAGTATGACAGCTAATAGAGAAAACACATGGAAGATTCGACATTTACAAGTTTCTGTTCGGCAGAGTAGTTTGGCTTTCCAGCTCTTTCCCATCTTATATATGCTTGTAATTGAGCAAGATCATCAGGTATATTGCTCTTTGATTCAGAAACAAATTGCTCTTTACTTTCACTTGTACCACTTTTACTTGTTAACTTTGCTATGAGGTCCTGTGTGGAAGCACCCCTAGCTACTTCTTCCAACAGCTCCATTCGAGCCGCCTCATACTCTTCCTGTTTAAAAGACATAAAAATATGAATAGGAAACAAAAGCAAACAGAAATCAAACAGGTATATGGCCAATGGTTATATGAAAGACATCAATATCAACTAGCATATTAAAAATAATCAACAACTTTAAATAAACCAAGAGGCAGGTAACTGATCCGGCATTCAAGTACTAGAATATATTTGACAGTTTGTACATATTGAATGAAGACATATTTCTAGATCTCTAGTGATCTAAATTATTAAATCACATACAACATCAAATTTTCTTCTTCATTGTTCAGAAAGTAGAAAAGTAGTTCAAGTACAAAACTGAGCATTGTGTGTGAAACCAGAAAAAGAACAGATAGAACTGTTGTAAACCAAAAAGGCGAAATGGGCCATCATTATGTGGTAGGCACTGTGTTCTTAAGCTGAAGCTAGAGCAAGCAACAACAATGACAACCTTCTCTTGTTCTGGGGTGTACATCTGTTTCCCTTTCCTCTCCCACCTCAAATATGCTTGGATTTGAACAAGATCCTCAGGAACTGAAATGTTTGGAGTAGCAAATTCTGTCTTGGGCAAATTAACATGAAAATTTCCCCCATTGTACTTATACCTGAGAGCATGAGAAAGACAAAGCTAATGACATGGTTCAATATATGTGCTCCAAAGTTTATAACAAAGCATCACTCTACCATTTATTCTGGGCTTCGTCATATATCAGAAACTCTAGAGCTTCTATTGCAGGATCATCAATCTCTATACTCAGTGCAGCATTAGAACCAGACTAAGAAGAGACATCACATGAAAATGTTATTTAACAGAAATGATGCAGTTCTGCCAATTATCAACCCAGGAGACACTGTTAATACAAGTGGAATTCAGAAGCTTACTTTCACAAAAGGACTCCTAAGTGCTTTGTTTTTGTACACCATAGTTCCAACTGGACGAGATTGTGGAAGACTCCATTTACTGACCAACCAAGATAAAAGAAAAATAAACACTTGATACAGGATTCCATTTTACAGTAAATAGATACCTATATATTTCAGTTGCACTTACTCTTGTTGTTTTTTTATGGCTCCCCAGTGTAGAAGTATGCTGTCACTACTGCTTGTAACTTGAATATTTACTACTGAAGCAGAACCAGATGTCGGAAGCCCAACAACAACCTATTTATTTACATCCAATATTCTAATGTCAATAGATTGGCTTGCACATTTCATCCAAGTATCATTCTATATGCACAGTGGATAGAGCTGTAGTTTGCATCCCAAATCAAAGATCACTATTTGTATGCATACCTGTAACTCAACCTTCTCGTCGAGTTTGAACTTCTCCATCTGCTTCTAGAGAACAAAAACAGTAAACACAATGAACTGAGATACCGCATTCACCGGAGGGAGGAGTAATGAAATATCCTAAAGAAACTAGTCATGCTATTGCCATGAAAAACTGAATATTTTGTAATAATTCAAGCCTTTCAGTATGGATGAGGGTGTTCATTCCAATTCTTACGACCATAGAGACAAGAGACTTTGAAAAACAGAAACGACTATTACCAAGTGAAGAAAATTTACTGGTATATCATTAGATTTAGATGAGACCTATTAATCGAGTGAAAGGGTTCTAATAAGATCTTGATTGAATCAACTAGCATTATTAATCTGAAATGATCTCAATCTACTACCTTTGCAGATATGCATTCCACTAGAAGAAACAATGAAAACTACACAAGAAAACTAATATAATTTTAAAATTTAGTCAAAAGTTTCACAATGTTACCACGGAGGATGGATCAGCAGTCAAGATAGCCTTCGTGGATCTTAAAATAGTATGCATCTTTCCCATCTGTAATTTGTTTTTCCACAGTGTGAGCCTTCTACCACGGAAGTCAGTAGATATAGGAGTTCGGTGCCTATGTGTTAGTGAATTTGCTTGAGGCTGGAAAAAGGTATTCCCCCAAATTGAGGTTGAAGAATTGCTTCGACTCTGATGATATAAAACTTTCGGAGAAAGCAAAATCTGATGCAGCAAGTTATTCCCAATCGTGTTGCTCATGTTTCCTCAATTCTATGATTAACTCCAAAATTCACAACTTCGACCTCAATATTATGCTGCCAAAAAAAGAACTAAATCACGGATCATTAACATAGTCCATGGTTCGGATATACGAGTATCACATTCACATACATAATATATTGGTCTATATCTAGTAAAAGGAAAGAGGTACAAAATCACTATTTATAGGATCGTGCGTCGGAGGGTGGTCGCTATTTCCACAAAAAAATGCACGTATACAGACACAGCGAACATATACAATTATACATAGACAAATATATGTTAACGTTGCATTAACGAAAAGAACAACATATAATTAAATCTGAACTTCACTAGAGCGATACAAAAACTTTTAACTCCTCAGAGATCACAGTTAGAATCTCATGAAATGAACTTAATGATCCACTACAGACAGAAGCATTTAGCTCAATCACTTAGACAAACAATTGGCATGCAAAGAAATTAGCTACTCCACAGAAGAATCAAATCAAAGAGCAAAATACAACAAATTCGCAAAACATTCAGTTTCAGAAACAAGGTGTCAGCATTGAATCCAACAACAACAATTTTAAATCAAAATTTACCTGAGACAGAAGCAATTAGGAAAAATATTGTGGACGGAATGAAATCTAGGAGAAGTTGGAAGTTCGAAGAGAGTGAAGCTGTGACGGAAAGTGGAAAGTGTGGGCAGATTCAGAAAAAAGGACTGTGTTAATACGTTACTACTGATATTATTATCATGAAAGAACGGGACACGTGGAGATATGAGAGAGGTATACGAAAATTAAAGGGCTTGCGGGTCTGGAGATTAGTCACGTGCCCAGAGCATGAGGCGTGGGGTCCGTGACTAGCGGCTGCCTTGTTGGGTTGTGTTTGGATATTTGCCCCATACCAATTCTGATTTTTTTATGGAAGTTTCTAATTACGGTTTTGTAAAGTAACAAGTATATAGGATAAATGGGCTGAATTAATTGACAAAATCTGCGATTACATTTTACAGATTTTGAGCCTTCAATAAACCCAAATTATTTTAGGTATGTACCACATGTCACTGTTTGATATCTTCCATTAAATAATGTACGCCAAGATGATGAGCAGAGGCTGTTTGGTAGAAGCATAAGTCTGACATTAATCACTCTTCTGCTTTGCCAACACAAACACACAAATATGTACCACATGTCACTGTTTGATATCTTCCATTAAATAATGTACCCAGTATGATCTTAGTCAAATTGATAGAAATATGATTTTCGAAAGTTTGTCACAATAATATCCAATATTACTTTATTTTAAGTACTATCATTGTTTTCATAAGAACTATTTTAAGTATTATTTTTCTTAAACATACTACATTTGTACATATGATCTATGAGATTTTAATTGGGATTTCCCCCACTTTTTTAATGAATAAAATAAAAACACTGCATATAATTAAATTGACAATATTCAACTAAAATTAATAAACTCTAATCATAAATTAATAATTTTTTTAAGATTAATAAATTCTAATTAGGTATGTTCCCACGCATCTGAGGATGAATCTTTATCAAAAACTCGATAATTTATCAATTGTAAGTATTTGATTTTCTTTTCTCTCTAAGAGATAATCTCATATAATTAAATTTGCAGACATTCTCACAATAGAGCTTCGCATTATGAGTCTCATGGTTGATTTATTATTAATAAATTTTGATAGAGCGCCAATTAAGTTGAAGAAATATTTTATATAATATGCTTCATGATCATTCGACGTCTAAATAATAGTTTGGTGGCAAGGTTGAGCTAAAACTATTTTGAAATAAAAATACATACACCGGGGGTGGGGTGGGAGTGGGGTGGGGTGGGGTGGGGGCTCATGTCGGTAAGATGATTTCGAAGTTATATTTTCATTGACAAACTCATTGATGTATGTGGATGCGTGCACATGTATAAACAACATCAAGTTTCAGGGTTCCGTTATATGGAAAACATAAGGGATATAACAAATAATGTTTGCTAAAAACTAATTGGTTTTTGAGATGGTTTAAACACTAAATATGTTAAATTATGTTAATTTTGTAAAAGATTATCATAAACTCTATGCAATTTTATTTGTGACTATATCTAGTAATTGGGATTTCTTTGTTGTTATTATTGATACTATTTAAGATGATATTTTGATGGAAGTTATTGGAATTGGTGGCTCCAATTTGATGAAGTTCTTGAAGTACACTATTCATGATATAAGGAGGGAAAAGGCATGAAAAGAGAGAGAAATTGACCGTTGAGAAAAATAATTCACGTGATTTATATTAGTGAATTAGACAATCTCCAACCATTTACTCCAAACTCAAACTCATTTTATATTTGTGTCACATCAAACAGTAATTCATCTCCAACCATTTATACCAAATTCAAACCCAAAAGAATATTCTTTATATATTCCTTTTCACACTACTTTTTATACTTTTACAATCATACTATATATTTTCTTCAAATTACATACCAGCACAAAAAATTTAATTACTAATTTTATATAAATATATTTATTAATAATCAAAACTTGATTATTAATAAATAAACAAATAAATAATATACAAAATTTATTATTTATTAAATAAGAGAAAATTTGTGAAGGGCAGCTGTCTTCTTGTTCTTGTAGGAACAAAATCTATAATATATGTAAGATGAAGAGGTTTGTGTTTAATAAAATTATTTATTTATTAAATCTATAAAATTTATTATTTATTAAATTATCAGATTTTGATTTAAACAAAATAGAGTAGAAAACATCTTCTCCCCTCCCCTTTCTTCTTCTCCCCATTTTCTTCTTCTTCCTTAATCGTCGTCTTCTTCTTCTTCTTCTTCTTCAATTTTCACAAATTATAAGTTCGATTTGCAATATTTCAAATATTTGCATTTTCACAAATTTGCATTTCTACTGTTCAAATCCATCGATCTCCTGTATTTTGCGTTTGGGTTTGGAGTATGATTGGAGCAATTTTCATACTCCATTTTGAGTTTTGCAGCACGATTAGAGATAGCCTTAGTTGTTACTTTCTGAAAGAATGACAAGTTTTTTTTTCAAATAGGATCATAACCTTTTCCTACCGACATCAAATTGTTTGATCTAAAAACACTGACGAAATTTTAAAGGATAGTTTATGGGAGTATTCCCTCATTATTAAAGTAAAAATCAAATTTTCCAAATTGTTCTAATGTGTATGGACGACAAGTTATTGCAATTTGATGGAAAACAAGTTTTTCAAAATCAAAGAATATAAAATACATTATTTGAGAACAACGACTTAACTAATAAGATTGATTGGGCGACTTATCAAATTAAATTCTTGAAAATTATCTACCACCCAAACGTGATTGCAAAAGAACGAATGATAATTTGTTTATTTTTCCTTCAGAGGAAATGAACATAAATATATTCAAACATTTAAAGGGGTTGCTTCATTTGTTTCTACTTTAACTTTCACGATAAATAATAACTTTATTGGATCAAGCATTAATGTCAGACGATAATACTAGTATTCAAAGCAGAATGGTTTCGTTTCCAATGAAAAAGGAGAGAAGAAGTAGAAGTGAAAAAAAGCATTTAATGGTTCAATATGCCTATCAGTTTCCTAATGTGTTAACATGAGAGAAAAATGAGTCCAATCAACCTTTTGTATACAGAAAAATGAGTTCAATTCAACCTTTGTATAGAGAAAAATGCGTTCAATCAACCGTGTATCTCAATTATTCTCAATGCCAAACGCATTTTAATTATCTCTCATTCACACATGATTCGATATTCGACTTCCAAATATTGGTCCAATTTTAGTTAGCATATATCTCGTATATCTCCACAACCAACAGTTATGGAAGTGGAACGTCAATTTCCGAAGACTAGTAAAATTGTTTTAGGATATTTTTGTGACAATCACTACAAAAAAATGTGTTCTTAAAGACGAAAAAGTTTCTTTGTTTATTCTCGGGCTTAACAATAGAATAATTTATTTTAATTTTTTTTAATCAAACATTTTGTCGTGTGCCCTCGTTAAAATACATAATTTTTTTTAACATTTTAGGAATTTTGAATTTCATTGTTAATCAGTCATTAAATTTATATTTATTTTTCTATTTTAAATTTTGAATTTCGTTATTATTTCGTCATTAAATATGATTTTTTTATAAATTTCATCATTAATCTGTCGTAAAAATTTTGAATTTAATTTAATAACAATATTTGAATTATTATTTTAAAAAATCTGTCGTTAATTTTTGATACACCTGAAACTCATTTCCCCAAAATCAGAATTCAATTGGAGCCCTAACCCCTTAAAATCCTCGCTCCGTCGCCGTCCTGCCGTCCCGTTGTGGCTGCCTCTCTCTCTCTCTCTCTATATATATATATATATATTATATATATTATATCTTTCTCTCTAGCCGCCTGGACGCCTCATCGCCGCCAACTGGACGCCCCGCCCCATGTTGCTGCCGCGCCACCACTGCATATATATTGCCCTATCTATCTCTCACACACACCCATTATCTTCATGGCAGTCGTCCTGCCGCCTACTGCTGGAGAATTGCTGTCATGGTTAGATCGTAATTTTTTAGAATGTGTTGAATATGTTAGTTAAGATTCTAATTAATTGTTATTTACCAAGCTAGATTATTTTGTAAATGGCAATGGGTAGGAAATGCTAGACTATGTTGATTGAATATGCATGTTTACTGAGCGTGGTCCATTTTTAAATGTTTTTTATTTGAGAATGATTATGCCGCCGGTGGGGACGAGTCAAGATAGCATGTATGTTGAGCGTGATTATACATGTTGAGCATTGTCACTAATTAATTTAATTGTGTGAATCGAGTATGATTGTGAGTTTTGATTGAAATATGAGTATGATTGTGAGTTTTGATTGAAATATGTGATGATTCGAGATTGGGCCACAACTGAGACTGAGAGAGAAAAGAAGGCGGTAGTAATGATTGTCGTCATGGTTTTAGCTTATCAACCCTCAACCCTCAACCCTAAAGACTTTATTGTTTAGCTAAACCTAAACATAAATCTAAACTTCAAAGCTTTATAAACTCAACAAAAAAGATGACAAATTGTATGGAATGTAAAATTATACAGCAAAAAATATTAGTTTTCAATTATGCTAAAATACTTTCAAGGACGTACGAAAATGAGTTTAGATCTAGGATTGATCTATAGACTTTATGAAAAATGATAATCTAACTGGTTCGTAGTAAAAGTCGAAGTTTTTACTTATGTTGCTAGTAACCATCAACGCACATGGATGAATCAAAGATAAAGTGTTCATGCATTAAATGTAAGAACAAAAAATTTGATCATCTTATGTCTATAAGGCTTCATCTCGTAAAGAGTGATTTTATCCCTAAATATCACATTTGTTGTATGCACATTAAAAGACTAGTGTCTGCATATGAGGCATGTAAATTGCCTTAAAGAGGATGGATATATATGCTGCTAGTGTTAAATTCAACATAAGAGCTTAACTGAAGAACCTATAAATCTTGCAGTTCAACATTCATAAAATATTGTTCTTTTGTGGATAACATATGCTGGCCCAGTAAACGTGCAGTTAAATAGATTTGGAGGGTAAATACCATTTAGCATCCCAATATTTACAATTTTTTACATTCATGTTCTAACATAAGTATATTGACAAATCAGACTCTAACGTTGTGAATGATTTCATAATTGTGTCATGATGACGGATTCGAACCAATTTTGTCTTGCTGGCATGCCAGAAAGCCACGCCATTTACATAGAAATTAGAAAAAAAAATCTAAAAGAAAAAACAAAACGGTGTCATTTCACGATTTATTGCTGTCAACTCAATTTTTTTCATTTCCTCTTCTTTTTTCCATTTTGAATTGAAATTCTCACTATCATTCTCTCTGTCTCGCTCCAACTCTCACAGCTAACTCCCATATCTTATCTCTTCTTCCTCACTCTCACTCATATCTCTCTCTCTCTCTCTCTCTCTCTCACACACACACACACACACACACACCTTACCGATTTGACCAACAATACACACAACACTAATTCGCGTGTATCTATATTTGTGCTCGCACTTCAATCCACCAGTAGAAATTTGTCTACTATTTCGATAATCAATGACCAGGGAGAGGATTGCGGTTTTGTGTGGTGATTGAGGAATTGTCCTGTGGCGATCGTGATGGCTGTGGTGGTCAGGGGCAGTCAGGTCGAATCGGGCGATGGATCCGTCCTCCGCAGCTTCTTTAGCTACCGAATCTTCGTTTCTGCCATGTTCACGCTTCTTTTCATAGCTATTCTCTTCGTCCTCCTCACATCCCACCCATCTCACAAGCGAAGTGAGAATGAAGCAGAGTGGGTTGTTGTTGGTGAGAGAGAGGGGAGGAAGAAAATCTGTTTGTTTCTGTCTGAATTTGGGATTCAAGAAACAAAGAGAGAGAGGTGATGAGAGATAAGTTCAAAATGAAAAAAAAATATGAGTTGGCAACAGTAAACCTGAAATGACACCGTTTTATTTATTTTTTTTAGATTTTTATTTTCTATTTTTTATTTTTGTGTAAATGACGTGGCTTTCGAGCGTGCCAACTAAGCAAGATTGGCCTGAATCCGGTCATAAGAACATGATTGTAAACCCATTCAAAACATTAGAGTCCGATTTGTCAATATACTTACATTATGACACAAATGTAAAAAATCGTAAACGTTGGGATCTAAATAATATTTACCCTAGATTTGGATAATATATGGCCAAAATAAATCGGGGTTCCATCCATATCAATGTCATCTTTTTTCTTTATTTATTTCTTTCTTCCTCCATGTGATACGTACATATGGTTATCGAAATAAAAAAATAAAAGATAATTGCAACTAAAGTTAGAAGAAAAAAACTTAAATATGGAAAGTAAAATATCATAAATTTTAAATATTTCTCTTTATGCAACTTCGTAATTGCAGTAAAAAAACATAGTACATTAATAAAATAAAATCTTTCTGAGCAAGTCTCAGTGTACATCTGAAAATGACATAAACACACCGAACTCAATTTGAAGGTAAAATTGATGTACAATGATATTGGAGCAAATTACTCTTATTTATTCCACCGTCGAGATCAAGACGATCAAATGAAATCACTTTTACATCACCTCGAAAATAATTGTACATGTATTGCTTAAGTTTATTAGAAATGTTGATGTGTCAAGTTGTTGTAACTGTTTTTCTGTTTCCATTCTTGTTAGCTTTCTGTTAGCAATGTAGTTAGTCTGTTATTTTCAGTTTTGTTGTTATGTTAGGGTTTCCTTTTATCTTCTTCCATTGTATTTAAAGCTCCTCAACGAGCTAAGATCAGTAATGAAACATTATTCAGTTTTCAATCTTCCTTCTCTCTCTCTTTCTATTATTCTCTCTGCTCGTTATGTTCAACATGGTATCAGAGCCTTGCTCAATGGATCCAAGAAATTCTTCATCTCTGCCACACTTTCCTTCGATAATCAAACTTAATCGAACGAATTATGCTTTTTGGCGTGCTCAGGCAGTTTCTGCCATTAGAGCTCATGGCTTCCATGATTACATTTCTTCTTCCATCAACACTCCGTCTCCTTTCCTGCCTTCGACGTCCGGAGATAATGTTCCTAATCCAGATTATATTCAGTGGATTCGAAATGATCAATTGCTTCTCAGTTGGCTGCTATCTTCTATTGGAGAATCGATGCTTGGTCATGTGGTTAGATGCACCAATGCGTTTGACTTCTGGAATGTGTTAGAGCGTCTGTTCATGTCACAATCCAAAGCTCGTATCATGCAGCTAAGGCTCCTACTCCAGACCACGAAGAAAGAAGCAATGACTGTGGAGGATTTCTTTCTCAAAATGAGGAGTTATGCTGATCAACTTTCAGCTGTTGGTCAATTGATCAATGATGAAGAGCTTATCATGTATATTCTATCTGGTTTTGGACCTGAGTATGAGGCGCTTGTTGTTAATGTCATGAACAGATCTGATTCCCAAAATCTCCAGGAAATGCAATACGCATTTCAAGCTTATGAATTGAGACTGCAACAACAGCATTCCTCTATGTTTCAGCCTACTGCAAATATTGCTCAAATAAGTGGAGGTCGCGGTTTCAATCCTAATAGAAGTTCGAGTGTTGGCTCTCGAGGTGGATCAAGCTCTGGATCTCGTGGAGGCTACAAGTTTAATCCTGGCAAATTTATCATTTGTCAACTATGTGGAAGAAATGGTCATGTGGCTATCAAATGTTTCAAGAGGTTTGACATTAACTTCACAGACAACTCAACTTCGCATGCTTCTCAAGCCTTGGTTTCAGAGGCTTCGCAGATGTTCATGCCAAATACTTCTCCTCAGAATGCTACACATGACAATACCAGTTGGTATGTGGATAGCGGTGCCACTGCGCACATCACTAATGATTTGAACAACTTGGCAATTGGTACCGATTACAGTGGCAGTGAGAAGCTTGTCGTTGGCAATGGAGCTTCCCTTCCTATCAACTCTATAGGTGCTACTTCTATCTCTACTCCCTCTCATTCTCTTTTACTTAACAATATCCTGTTCGTTCCCCAAATAACCAAGAACATGCTCAGCATTTCTCAGTTTACTAAGGATAACCAAGTTACAATTGAGTTTAATCACTCTTCTTGTTTTGTCAAGGACAAGCGCACACATCAAGTTCTGCTGAAAGGAAGTCTCTCTAAAGGCTTATATCAACTTGATCTCTCATCATTTTACAAATCATCTCCAGCATCCACTCAGTCATCTCCAGATATCAATTCACACTCATCCATTCAGAAAAATAGTTCTGCGTTAGTTTCAAATTATGCACCTGTATCATCTAGTTTTGCTGGTATATGTAATACTTCTTTAGACAAATTACATAATACTTTGGGCCATCCAGCTCTTTCTGTTCTATCAAAAGTCTGTTCACAGCTTAATATTCCTTTTAATGCTTCCTTGTTATCCTTTTGTGAAGCATGTAAAGTAGGAAAAATGCATCAAAAACAACATACATCTCAACCTATACATACCACTGTTCCATTCGAGTTAGTTCATTCGGACCTCTGGGGTCTTGCACATTCACCTTCATCTACTGGGTACAAGTATTACATCATTTTTGTGGATGATTTTACACGTTTTACATGGATATATCCCCTTACACTGAAATCACAATGCACTCAAACTGTGAAACACTTTATCTCATGGGTTCAGTGTCAGTTTTCCTCTTCTATTAAAGTTATGCAAACTGATTGGGGAAGGGAATTCAGACCTTTAGCTGAGTATCTGGAATACATTTTCAACATCCATGCCCTCACATTCATTCTCAAAATGGTCGGGTTGAAAGGAAACATCAACATATTGTTGATATGGGATTAACTCTTTTGGCTCAATCTTCCTTGTCGTATCAATTCTGATGGGATGCCTTTCAAGTAGCCACCTTCCTCATAAATAGACTTCCCTCTCCATCTCTCAATCAACTATCACCTTTTCAAAAACTAACTCAAAAACCTCCAGATTACTCGATTCTAAAGGTCTTTGGCTGTGCTTGTTTTCCTTACCTAAAACCTTACTATCCTCATAAGCTTCACTTTAGATCTGCCAAGTGTATATTCTTAGGCTATAGTGAGTCTCATAAGGGATATAAATGCCTCAGTCCAATTGGTCGCATTTACATTTCAGACACAGTTCACTTCAATGAAAACGAGTTTCCCTATCCCACTCTCTTCTCTTCCTCATCATCTCCTTTGCATTCCAACACTATTGTGCCTATAGTTCTGCCTATACTCCCACTGCCTAATCTTGGTTCCTTAACAAAAACTCCTATAGCTACTCCACCCTCTGCAGATTCTCCCATCTCACCTCGTATATCTTCTCCATCCTCATCTTTCATCCTCTTCCGCTGTTTCTAACTCATCAAATCAAGCTCAGCATATTCAATCTCCTCTACCTTCTACAGATAATACCTCTGCAGTTTCTTCATCCCCCTCTTCTCCTATATCTTCTCTTCCATCAATATCTCATCCCATGGTCACAAGATCCAAAAATGGCATTTTCAAACCAAAAAGTTTGTTGCTGACTCAAGTTCTCTTCCTGTCACTGAAGATCTTTACCTCGCATATCCTACTGATTCCAATGACTCTGAGCGTGGTCAGTGTTTTGAAGTGCTCATTGTTACCACTAAGGATATTGAAGGTTCACAGCTGCCTTCTGTTCCTTTGTCTAATGTTGAGGCAGTTAATCATCCGGGCTGGTTTGACGCGATGAATAAAGAAATTCAAGCCTTGAAAATTAAAGGCACGTGGCTGCTCATTCCATCATCTCCTCTTTATAAGGTTATCGAGAACAAATGGGTTTTAGGGTCAAGACTCATGTCGATGGCTCTCTTGACAAGCTCAAAGCTCGCCTTGTTGGCGTGGATTTCAAAGATTGGTGGAATTGATTTCTATGAGACTTTCGGCCGGTGATCAAAGCTTCGTCCATTCGGTTAATCTTTGCTCTTCTGCCACTAATCACTTGGTCTATCCAAAGAAATTGATATTCAAAATGCATTCCTTAATGGGGATCTTGAGGATAACATATATATGACACAGCCAAAGGGTTTTGAAGATTCATCACATCCTGATTATGTGTGCAAATTGCAGAGGTCTCTATATGGTCTTAAACAGGCACCACGTGCATGGTATGATAAGTTGAGAAGTTTTCTTTATCATCTGCATTTCAAGATATGCACTTCGGATTGCTCTCTATTCTTTCGTCGAGAACATGGGAAGTTACTTCTCATTTTGGTGTATGTTGATGACATCCTTATCACCGGTGAGGATGACATTGAGATTCAAGGTCTCATTACTCAGTTGCATGACAAGTTTGCTCTCACCTCGTTAGGGCTTGTTCATTATTTTCTGGGCATCGAGGTGTCACGATTGCAGTCCTCTTATGCTCTTTGTCAGACAAAATACTTAATGGATCTCCTTCGCAAATCCAAAATGGAGTCTTGTCATCCATGTTCTACACCTATGGCTACTAATACCAAATTATCAAGATTTAGTGGCACGGTGTTTATTTAGTATGAATTTGTGCGTATTCTTGGTATTGTTTTGCATGTCATTTTCTATGGTTTGTCCTATTTATGCCGTTGGTTCGATTAATATTTATCGATTCGAACTTACCTCGTTCGTTTCAATGTTTTGCAGAAAATCGGCATTAAATAGGAGAAATTAGATCTTCCAAGAATCAAGTTTATTGAAGAGCATCTCGACAGGAGTTCGTGGCGCAAGCGGTTCACAACCGGAGCTCGACGAAGGAGAGCGAACTGGCTGCTTAAACGGTCACGACGTCGCAGCGCCAGCCCGCGCCCGCGCCTCGCGCCCCGCCTCGCGTCCGCGAGCATGTCCAAGCCGCCTCGCCAGGCGCGCGCCGCCGCCTCCGCCCGCGTGCCACGCTGCCGCCCGCCTCGGCCACACACCCCCGCAAGACGACCACCCGGCCTGGATCACAGCCAGCGCGTTCGCCATCTCCTCGCTGTTGGCGATCGTCGGCGCTCGACGCCCGGCCAGCATTTCGCCATGGCCTTCGGCCGGCCTTCGCTTCCGCTTCATGCCGTCCGGCTGGTACCCAGCGCCCCATCTTCACCAAATGAGCTTCCTCCGTCTTGCCCTTCCGCGTGCCGCGCCAACTCCACCGTATTTGTAACTCCAGCTTCGCTTCGCCAACAAGCGTCCGTACTGGACGTGTCTCCGAAGATTGGCGAGTCCGGCTACTGGGTTCTTGAGACTTTTCTCTCCGATAACTCCTCGCGTCCGTACTGGGGTGAAATTTCGGGACTATATATATTGATCTAACGCGAAACGAGGGTTCATATTTTATTTCCTCAGACGTCAGTTTTCTCTCGCATTTTGTTTTCCTCACGCGAACTCTTCTCATCATTATTTTCCAAGCAATTCTTTGCATTTGGGATTGATTCAAGACATTTGATTGGAGAAATCCATCAACGACATTTACGATTGTAAGACTTGTTATTCGATTTTTCTTCATTTGATTGTTGGATAATGATTTCTATCGATTTTAATTGTTTGAATCGTGAGACGAGCATGAACTAATTCCTTTCTAGGGTTGGGTGATTCAAATTGATTGATTGATGATTTGTTTGATTGAGAATACCAATTGAAACCTAGGGTTTATTGTTGAGTGATTGATCTCTATTGAATTATTTATGTTTCGTGTATTATCGAGAGATAGATACGTGCATGATATGAATTTGGTAATTGATTAATCACTATTTTAATTGTTTATGTTTCGTGTATTATCGAGAGATAGATACGTTGCATCATAGGAATAGATTGGATTAGAGGTTACCGGAAACGGGACTCTAATAGTTTATGTATTTGTGAAATTTGATAACCTAGGTTTAATCCACTAACGAAAGTCAAGTGTTTGGATTGAGGTTTGAATATTGCATGAATAGGTAAATTTCTTGATCAAGCAATAAATCGATTAATCAAGGCGAAGAACCCTAATGCCCTAGTTTATCTCACATTCTTGAAGAATTCCTGTTGCGATTGAACTGCTTGAACGCTTGGTTTGAGTCGTTTGCGTGTTTAATTTCATGTTAATCTTAGTTAAGTTCAACCCCAAATCAAGTTTAGGATTTAGATTTATTGCTTTTATCGTAACACATCATAAGCCCTGTTAAGTCTTCCTCGAGAGATTCGACTTGGGTCGACCTTACCACGCTATAGGGACCTCGTGCTATTGCGAGCGACTAAGTAGAACAATTTGGTCGGAACAAATTTTGGCGCCGTTGCCGGGGAAGGCTTTAGTTATTTTGATTGTGTTATTTTCCCACCTATCTTCTATTTTGGTTTATTTTTATTTTTGTTTGGTTAATTCTTCCTCCAGGTGCGGGTAATCCGTTTTCTTGTCTTGTGTTTGTGTATGCTAGGTCGTCGAAGTCTCAAAAGGAAGTTGGCACCAAGTGTTCGACAACATTCACGGTGGTAGGAGAATTTAATCCTTGAACTCGGAAGAAAGCTTGTTTGAAAGTGAGGCGAGTGCGAATTGAGTTGAGTACGAGTTTGGAGAGTAGATCTCGAGAGAGGAATCAGTGCTCAAGAAATGGCGAAAATGGAGGAGGCCATGAAGAAGGAAACCCGAGGATGCGTGATTTTGCTCGACTGTCATTGGTGTGACAACGTCGTGCATAGTTCTCGGGGATCCGCCCGAAACTATGAGTTGAAGCCCATCCACTTCAACCTTCTTCCGTCATTTTATGGGATGCTCAGCAGGATGCCTTGAACTTCATTCGGAGTTCTATGCGGTGGTTCACACTTTTCCACCGAGCGGGCTTCTGAGAAGATCTGTTGAGAATGAGGTGTTTTCCTTACACCTTGAAGGATAGAGCCAAGACATGGTTGATGTCTCTGCAGCCTGGTTCGCTGACGAGTTGGCAAGCTGTGTATGATAAGTTCATGGGAAAATACTACTCGAACCAGAAAACACAAGAGTTGAGGGCTCAGATAGCTACCTTCAAGCAGATAGTTGGAGAACCTCTGCATGAGGCATGGGATCGGTTTAAGTCGTTACAGCAGCAATGTCCGCATCACCACTACCCGGCTGAGCTCCTCAATCAGTTTTTCTATGATGGACTGACGATGGATTATCAATACATGATTGATAATGCAGCTGGAGGAGACATTGGAAATTATACTGCTGGTGATGTTAGCGAGATTTTGGAGACGCTAGCTGCGAACTCACAAAGGAGAAGTGCAGGACGAAGACCTGCTGCAGCAGCAAAAGAGATTACGCCCAACTATGAAGTGACACAGCAACTGGCGGATCTCACTCGCCAAGTGCAGCTATTGAGAACAACTGAACCTCAGAAATCACCTCCATTCCAGCAGCAACAAGCGATGTCGATGGAAACTTGTGGAATTTGTGGAGAAGCGGGGCATGGAGCTAACATGTGTCAAAGAATCAGTGAGATGGCATATGAAGAAGTGCAAGTCAATGCTATGCAAGGGTTTCAACAAGGGTACCAAAGAGGAAATCAGCAAGGGTATCCGTCGAGACCCAGACATGACCCCTACTCAAATTCTTACAACCCCGGCCGGAGAGATCACCCTAATTTCTCTTGGAGTCGAATCGAGGGGACCAAGTCGAGTACCAGTTCGATAAACAAAATCGGAACAACTTGATCTCTCCCAATAAACCATCGCTGAGGATTCTCTAAATACCTTCGTCCGTGCAAGCACTTTGAGATTTGAATCCTTGGGGCATCTGTCAAAAGTGGAGACTCAAGTGGGACGATTGGCTACTCAAGTGGGACGATGGTTGGGCTGTGAGCAATTGGCACGACGAGATCAAAGGGAAGTTTCTAGCCAATCAACATGCTAAGGTCATTCTCGCTTATGGAAGTGATAATGAGAAGTGCGAGGCGATGAAGAGATCGGAGTAGAAGAAGAACGACCTCAGAGTTTATGAGCCACTGCTCCATTTCCGAGTCGTCTGATAGTCGAAAAGAAGGAGATGGGGAATATGAAGAAGGTGGTAGCTGAGAAGAAGAAGAAACCCATTCTGCACCAACCTAAACCAAGGCAAAGTGATCCAGGTAGCTTTACTCTTAACATTGCTTTTGGTAATGGAAAAACTGCATCGGGGATGCTTGATTTGGGTGCCGGGATTAATTTAATGTCCTTTTCTCTGTTTAACTCATTGAAACTTGGGGAGTTAAAACAAACTAGCATGCGATTAGAATTAGGCGAGGAACTATTCGTTGCCGAAAGGTGTGATAGAAGATGTTTTAATAAGAATTGGTAACCTCTTGGTCTCGATTGATTTTGTTGTAATTGATATGGGAGAAGAGATCGAAAACATGAGAGTGGACATCCGTTGTTGTTAGGTAGACCATTTATGGCTACAACAAATACCCAAATTGATTTCACTAAAGTTGATAAGCTTGCGGTTTTGGGAGCAGCGGAGACATTTCATGCTAGTAGTGCAGTGATAATTCTCTTGTTTCTACCATCGCATCATGTTTTCTATTATTGCACTCGATGCTTGGACGAGTATAAGGTCGTGCGAGGCAATGATGCCTAAGGAAGAAGTTGAGAGTAAGACCGACCCCACACCCGTGCTAAGTGTAAGAAAGATCGGGGTGAAGTACAAGTCGAGATAAGTGGAAAGAGCCGCCACCTTACTCTCCGGATATGGTTATCGCCTAGCGGTAGCGTTGGATAATGAGTCGGAGCGAAGCTTCTCGCTCGACAAAATTCAACAAAATGAGTAATCAATGGTCGGTGGCGACGTTAAACCTAGCGCTCGTGGGAGGCAACCCACGTTTGTTTCCGTTTTGTTCTTGTTTTATTTTGGTTTTTCTTTTGTTTGTGTTTTCGTTTTTGTTTTGGTTTTCTGTGGTGTAGGTTTCGGCGTTTATCATTTTGAGTTAAGGGACTTTGTAATCCGTGTGATGAAGTCGTGATGCTCCAACTCTACAACAAGACACTCGTCTTTTATCGAGGAAGTATCATCCTCTATGGCCTTTTGCATTATTAATGTTTGGAGCACCTGGACGGTGCTCGGTTTAAATGCTGGGGATGATTATTCGATTTGTGCGTTCTTATCTATTTGTATGCTTGGTGATGTGCATCTATGCTTATTTTGATTTCTTGGAATCAAGTATCGTATATCTGAGTAAGTTGGGATTACGATTTGTGCAACTAAGCTCGTGGTATTGATCAAACTGTTTTTAATTTTTGAAACTTTTGGTGATATATGATTCGATGCTAATGTGAATTGACTAGATTGTGATTGATAGAAAATGAATACAGGAGAATTGATGTGATTTGTCCGGCTAATGTTAGGGGGAGTGTTAACATTGTGGTCACCTATTACTTGTTTCATCTATTGATGTAAAAAAAAAAAAAAGAAGGAAATGTTTGAAAAATAGTAGAATATGAGATTGTTGAAATGGAGGATGGGATTCTGTCCTTCTTTCTTGTAATTTGAGAAATGGACATGGGAAACCACGATAGGAAACTCGAGTTCATCGAGGGTTCGCCTTTCGAATATTGTTCCAAAATCTGTTAAAACATTCTATGTGCTTAAAAAGAAACTTGTGGCTAAAGGTGACCATATTAGTTAGTTCACCCCTAACGGAGAGTTGGGTCTGAGCAGAGATTACCCTTTTATTTATTGGAAATCATTTGCCGTCCTAGATTTATTTCATATTATCTTTGAATGCGTAAACACCAAGTGTGGAGGAAAGCAATAAGGTTTGATTGATTAGAATAAGAGTGAAGTTGCATGAATTATCCTTCCTATTCTTACTAGTATATACTTTGCTTGAGGACAAGCAAATGGATAAGTGTGGGGGAGTTGTTTAGTATGAATTTGTGCGTATTCTTGGTATTGTTTTGCATGTCATTTTCTATGGTTTGTCCTATTTATGCCGTTGGTTCGATTAATATTTATCGATTCGAACTTACCTCGTTCGTTTCAATGTTTTGCAGAAAATCGGCATTAAATAGGAGAAATTAGATCTTCCAAGAATCAAGTTTATTGAAGAGCATCTCGACAGGAGTTCGTAGGCGCAAACGGTTCACAAATCGGAGCTCGAGCGAAGGAGAAGCGGCCAAGCAACGGTCGCGACGCACGCGCGCCGCCAGCGCGACGCCTGCCTCGCGCCCGCCCTCGCGTCCGCGAAGACGCCCAGCCTTCGCCAGCCCAGCGCGCATCCGCCTCGGCCGCCCGCGCGCCACGCCTGCCGCCCGCCTCGGCCACACCCAGCGCGCAGACGACCACCCGTGACCCGGATCACAGCACAGATTCGCCATCTCCTCGCTCGGCTGGATCACAGCGCGTTCTCGCCATCTCCTCGCTCATTGGCGATCATCCGGCGCTCGAACGCCCAGGCCATGCTCGCCATGCGGCCTTCGGCCAGCTTCGCTTCCTTTCCATTCCACGACGTCCGGCTTTGGGTACCCGCCCGTCATCTTCACCTGGCCTTCACTCCCGCGTCTTGCTTCGCCGCATGCCGCGCCAACTCCACCGTGGCGTAACTCCAGGCTTTCGCCACCACCGCGTCGACGCTGACGCGTCCGTACTACGGGCGTGTCTCGAAGCTTAGCGGTCCGTACTGGGTTCTTGAGACTTTCTCTCAAGAACTCCTCGCGTCCGTGGGGAGTGAAATTTCGGGACTATATATATTGATTTAACGCTGAAAACGAGGGTTCATATTTTATTTCCTCGACGTCGCTTTTCTCGCATTTTGTTTTCCTCACGCGAACTCTTCTCATCATTATTTTCCAAGCAATTCTTTGCATTTGGGATTGATTCAAGACATTTGATTGGAGAAATCCATCAACGACATTCTGATTGTAAGACTTGTTATTCGATTTTCTTCATTTGATTGTTGGATAATGATTTCTATCGATTTTAATTGTTTGAATCGTGAGACGAGCATGAACTAATTCCTTTCTAGGGTTGGGTGATTCAAATTGATTGATTGATGATTTGTTTGATTGAGAATACCAATTGAAACCTAGGGTTTATTGTTGAGTGATTGATCTCTATCAATTATTTATGTTTCGTATATTATCGAGAGATGGATACGTGCATGATATGAATTTGGTAATTGATTAATCACTATTTTAATTGTTTATGTTTCGTGTATTATCGAGAGATAGATACGTTGCATCATAGGAATAGATTGGATTAGAGGTTCTGGGAAGCGGGACTCTAATAGTTTATGTATTTGTGAAATTTGATAACCTAGGTTTAATCCACTGAACGAAAGTCAAGTGTTTGGATTGAGGTTTGAATATTGCATGAATAGGTAAATTTCTTGATCAAGCAATAAATCGATTAATCAAGGCGAAGAACCCTAATGCCTAGTTTATCTCACATTCTTGAAGAATTCTGTTGCGATTGAATCGCTTGAACGCTTGGTTTGAGTCGTTTAGTGTTTAATTTCATGTTAATCTTAGTTAAGTTCAACCCCAAATCAAGTTTAGGATTTAGATTTATTGCTTTTATCGTAACACATCATAAGCCCCGTTAAGTCTTCCTCGAGAGATTCGACTTGGGTCGACCTTACCACGCTATAGGGACCTCGTCTTATGCGGCGACTAAGTAGAACAATTTGGTCGAACAGTGTTCTCGATCCTTCCTTTATCGCCGCACCATTGGCTCTCTTCATGATTTAACTCTTACGCGACTTGATATTGCGTACCGTTAATAAACCGAGCCATTCTTGCACGCCCAACAACCGACCACCGGGCTGCGTGTAAAGGTTCTCGCGGTATCTCAAAACGCATGCGTCCTCGCTCTTCACTTTACCCCATCGTTGCATACGCCGCATAGTTGGTTTCATCGATGCGATTCGCCATTAATCGGATGACAAAGATCTATCGGAGGATATTGTGTTTATTTTGGAGATAATCTTGTTGTTTGGAGTTCAAAAACAAGATGTGGTCTCTAGGAGCGATCTTGAATCCGAGTATGTGTCCTTGCAAATACTACCACCAAGTTCTATGGTGCAGCCTTTATGCTCGAACTTGGTCTTCCCATCTCTTTTCCCATTCAAATATGGTGTGATAACTCGAGTGTTGTCTCTCTTGCTACGAATCCGGTGTTTCATGCGCGCACGAAGCACATCGAAGTTGATATTCATTTTGTACGGGAAAAAGTTCAAGCCAAAATTTTGGAAGTTGGTCATGTACCTGCTATAGATCAGATTGCTGATCTATTTACTAAAGCTCTACCTGAACAACGTCTATGTATCTTGCGTGAGAAGCTTAACCTGCATCTGTTGCAGCCTCCTGGTTAAGTTGGTTTTTACGTTTGGAGTATATTAGAAGTGTTGATGTGTCAAGTTGTTGTAACCATTTTTCTATTTCCATTCTTGTTAGCTTTCTGTTAGCAATGTAGTTAGTCTGTTATTTTCAGTTTTGTTGTTATGTTAGGGTTTCCTTTTATCTTCTTCCCTTGTATTTAAAGCTCCTCAACGAGCTAAGATCAGTAATGAAACATTATTCATTTTTCAATCTTCCTTCTCTCTCTTTCTATTCTTCTCTCTGCTCGTTATGTTCAACAAAGTTCACCAGTTGTTAGGGCTGACTAACCGGATATCGGGTTTCGGGTATTACCCGACCCGACCCACACCCGATCGGGTATTCGGATATCCGATAACCGATAAAGCGGTTATCGGGTCGGTATCGGGTATTGTGTATCTTGAATAATCGGGTATCGGGTATACCCGTCGGATAATCGGGAATACCCGAATACCCGAATTTTAAATAATGCGTATGGATTTCTCTTTCATGTGGGTAGTGGTAGCTGCTCTACTGCTGCAAAGCCTGCAACCTAACCCATCCACTTTTTTACTTTTTCCAATGTGATATGATTGTTGTTGATGAGTTGCCACACTTTTTGAATATTAAAGTTATTTCTTAATTTCAACTTCCAAAGCTGTCTTCTTTTTCTGTATTCTTTAATTTTAAGCTCTCCTCTTCTTCTTCTGCGTTCTTTAATGAGTCTTCTCTCTGCCTCTTTTCTCTTCTCTGTTCTCTCACTCCAGTACGTCGACTTCCCTCGCCATTTGCCCTTTCTCTCTTCTCACTCCAATATACAAAGATGTTGTTCCGTCATAGCCTTTTCTTATTTAGTGTGCAGGATATTTTCGATCTTGTTGTCCTAGCGGTTGGATATAGATGGAATCGAAAAAGAAGAAGAAGCTACCTTGAAGATTCTGATTTCGGGTGTTTTCGGGTACCCTAATACCCGATCCGGATACCTGAGTCGTGTATTAGGGTACCCGACGAAAGAAAACGGGTCGGGATCGGGTATTAGTTTTAGGAGAAAATCGAGATCGGGTACCCGAAAATTTCGGGTAGGGTACCCGACCCGACCCGATTAGCCACCCCTACAAGTTGTCATAAAATGTAGAAAAAAATTAAATCCTCCATCTCAATAAATATGATCCAATCTCATTTTTACTTAATATTGAAATTAATATTGCTAATCTTATGCACCCATAGGTATTCCTATATTAACATGAAAAAACACAGGGTGTGCAGGTGGAGCACCAGCAACCCCAACCAATTCTTTAAAAAAATAAAAATTCTTTTACCTCATATTTAGATTTTTTTCAAATTTTTTGATATTATACTTCCTATCTATCGCAGGAATTTTTCAGTTATAACTCCCCCGACCCTATATTATTTTTTTGCGTGCCTAATATATACGAAAATTCCATATGCAGTTATATATCGTTATATGCATTGCATGTATGCAAATAAACGAATTAATAATAGATTTAGAGGTGTTTGGCTGAGCTTATAAGCTTACAAAAAACAGCTTATAAGTTGTTTTTAACTGAAAAACAAATTTATAAATTTGCTTTGAGCTTATAAGCTCAGCCAAACAGCCTCTTAGTGAACTTTATGATATCATTTTAAACATATTTCTCTTCCGTACATGACTTAATAATAGATTTAGAGGGTGTTTGACTGAGCTTATAAGCTCCCCAAAACAACTTATAAACCGTATTTTAAACTTAAAAAGCGAACATAAAATTGTTTTTGAAATTATAAGCTCAGCCAAACACCCTCTTAGTGAACTATATGCGACATACTAGATCACACTGTATTTAAAAACATTTCTCTTACGCATGAAACCGTAAAACTTATAACCAAAGAAATCTGTATTTCTTAACTGTAAGTCAATTCTATGATGATCAACAATTCTAAATGGAAAATTATAACATAATACATATTTTTTAAGTCAAATGAAATAAATAGGCTGTATAAGAAATATACTGGGTTCCACTATATAAAACGAGCTACTCTTCCATAAGAAACAGTAAAACTTAAAAACCAAGAAAGATTTATTTCATAACCACAAAATTAGCATTCCAATAACAGAAACTAATAACATAAATATTCAAATTTTCTCCCAAATAAACTGCAAAAGGCAGTACCATGGAAAGAGCATTTCCTTGCTTAATCAACTTCAATCGACCACTAATTCTCTCGGAAGCGAACTGAGTAGGATGTATTGTCACATTATCCTTAGTATACAAAAATAAATTTCACTTGAGATTTAAAAAAAAAGACTAACAAAAAGATTCACAAAATTAACGAAGAATTGACATGGTCTGATTTGTGAGAAATTGGGGAAGAGAGGAGAGATATACTTGGAGGTGCTGCAGAATTCATAGAGCTTGCCACGACAACCCACTACCAAGGCGATAGGATATGACAACGCTTACCTTCGGAAATCGATGGCGATTCCGGATATCTCAACAAAGGCGAAAGCTTTTTCTGTAGTTATGGCCCGCGGTGAGATGAGTGGAGCGGCGGCAAAGGGTGGTGCACGGTGAGGTGTGCACGGCGAAGGGTGGCGCAGGGAGGGAGAAGGCTTAAGAGATGAGGGAGGCGTGAGAGGATGGAGAATAATTCAATTTTCTTTGACAACGGTAGTTATAGGTGGCTATAACATCACAAATATGACAACGGACATAAATGCCCTATGTCGTTTAGCATTTTTTTGCTCAACAGCAACGGACATATCTACGAAAACGGACATTTTACATGCGACCACGGACTTTCAAATTATTCGTTATTGTTTCTGTCTCTAAAGCATGGGGACGCCTGGACAGAGGGTGTACTCGTCCCGGGGGACGGGGACGGTGAAATACACCGGAAATACGTCATCGGGGATGTAAGACCAAGAAAATACATATTGTTGACTTTTTTTTAAAAAAAATACGGTCAAAATACATTGGATTAGCCAAAATACGTAAACCCTAGTTTTGAAAAAAGAAAAAAACGCAGCCTCACTCTCACCGCCTGGTTCGCCTCACGTGTTCAAAGGAAAATAGGCAGAAAGTCTGGGCTCGCGTCGCCGCTGCTCGCCGCCGCTTGGGTTCGCCAGTCGTTGCTTGGGCTCGTGTTTGAAGGCATCGCAGCTCTGCTCGCCTGACCGCCTCTGCTCGCGCCTCTGCTTGCCGTCGCTTCTCGCCTCTGTCCGGTCTACAACTATGAATAATTCACAACTAACTAGCTACATCCTTTACTATATTTATTTTGGTCTTTGTTTATAATAAATGCACAATTTTATTCATGGCCAAGATGCAAGACTGTAGCAAATAAATAAATCTTGAGCCGAAGAATAGAAAATAATGCCCTCATTCCATCATCATGTTCAACTTGCTTATGACGTATTTGTTATAGAAAATTATGACGTATTTGTTATGGATTATGTGGTAGTTGTATATTTTTTGATAAATTAATGATATTTATTATATATTAAATATATATTAAATATAAAATACAAAACATATTTTTGACGTATCGTATATTCATTTTTGGAAAATTGACGTATTTTCGTCCCCGTATCGTATCGTCCGATCCCTATCCCCCGTGCTTCCTAGGTTTCTGTGATGTGGTAGCCATTTTTTGTAGTAGTGGATCAGCGCATGTATTTCATCACAACAATATCACAACAATTCTGCCATAACCAGTGATCAGAATCATACAACACTGAAATCAATTTTCGCCTCTTTAAACCATCATAACCCAAAACACAGTGATATACATTTATATATCCTTATCTCTCATCATGGCTTCTTCTCCGCCACGGCCAACAGCGCGCTGCTAAGCTTCTGCGTCTCGCCGTCGAACTGAGTCGCCTCGGGCACGGAGAGGCTGAACTCGCTGAGCCCCATGGTGCAGTCGGAGTAGCTGATGGCGGAGAGATGATATTTGATTGCGGAAGTGGGATCATCCTTCACGAACCCAAGGCACTCCTTGATGTTGTCCATGTTGTTGTCGTACGCCCACTGGCACGTGCTCACGATCGACTCCTTCGTCTGCGGCAGCACGGTTGCCGGCAGCTTCGCCGCCACCATGTCGGCAACGGATTTCCTGCCCTCCACCAGCTTCTGGACGCCTTTCAGCACGTTCGTCATCGCCTCGCCCCAGGTGCCGGCGCCGCCGACCAGTTGGCCGCAGAGCACCTTGTCTTCCGCGGTGTCGCAGAAGGATCCGGAGGAAGCCGAGGCGGCGAAGGCGGTGGCGAGGATGGCCAGCGAGAAGCAGATGGTGGTTCTCATGGCTGGTAGTTTTTTTTCAAAAGAATTTTAGAAATTCAAAAGAAGGATATTACGGTTTGTGTTGTTAGAGAATTTATTTATTGGAATATATGTTGAGAAATGAGAAGAGGTGAATAGAATTCCTTTTCTGTGGAATTATAGATGATGTTTTATTTCCGATGAAATAATTTGATTCTAATGGTTTTGGGTCTTAGATTTGGCAACTATTTATATTATTTGTAATGTTTGAGGGATTTTTTAAAATTAGATTCAATTTCAAATATATAGCGCCCTTAATTCATGCTTATCCATTATAATTATTGATGGAAAGTAATTAATCGTCGTTTGAGAGGGCCTTTTCCCGTGTTCCTTTTCAAATTAACGATGATAAAATCTCAGCCCCAACTGGTGCCTATTTATGTGCAATGTCCAAGATCAATTCATTCTTTTATGGGTGTTTTAGATTTTCTCAAATAGTAAATAATGATTTTATGTTAAAATATTATAATTTTGTGTCTCTCGTCCCAATTTGGATTTCTTATTATATTTCCATTTTAATGAAGATGGTAGGCAAACTAACTACAAGTTGTGAATGATGAGCCGTGAGCGAAAAAGTTTAAACTGTGTTATAAAAGGCAAAAAAATATAGAGTTATAACGTACCAAAATAACCTTTTTTAATATATATATTAAAGATAAAAAAGTATTTACTAACATACATAAATAGTTTTTTTTAAATTACGTACGTACCCTTGTTATCATTTTTTACCTTATATTAAATTTAAAATTTTAATATATTTTAGTTTAAAATAAATCTATTAGATTTCAAAAGATTTATTTACTCTTTTAAACAAAGATTCAACTATATTCCAAGATACTTATTTACTCCTTTAACCAATTTTTTTGTAGGAAACTACAACGAACTTTTCGACAAAGTAATGGTGGTGGATTGATTCTTGTTTGCTATTTGATTTTTACTAATTTATGTAACAAGTCACAACATTTCATTATTGGGTCGTGTATCTCACTCCAAAAGTCATACTATCTACGTTCCCAAAATTTGTTCATAGTTTTCCTCTTTGATACGTCTCCCAAATTTATTATCTTTTCATTTACAAAAATTACCCCAAAAATTCTCTTTATTTATTACTCTCAACAACATCCTTTATTATATCTTTTACCATTAATGATCTACCACTATCCCTATTTATGGTCATCATTAATACCACTTATTAGTTATTTATATATTTTTACTATTTATGGCTCATCATTGATTATTTTAACATTACACTAATGTGAAACCCTTACTCTACTTACAAAACACTAAACAAGTTCTTAAAACTCGTATCAAAGATTCTCATGAACATATTTTGGAGTCAAAAGGCGTAATAGATATACTTTTATACCATAACCTCCAATTTTAAATTTAACAAAATAATAATAAATAAAATTCTAAAAATAGAACCACCGCATAGCCCCAAAAAATACGTTAGATTTAGATGAGAAGAAGTGTCAAAGTTGAAGATGATGAAATATGATGCCACTTTGATCCGGCGATGGAGGCGGAGGAACTGAGCGAGGAAGCTCGAGGGGAGATGAGAGAAACAGTTACAGTCAATATCAATCTTGTGATGGAAAAACGAATCGATGAATAAGCTGTTGAGGCTCAACTACGAAGCAGTCATCACTGCTTGGACTAGTCAAGATTCATCATGAAAAGATGGAATCATACCTCACTTCAACCTTGATAAATTCATGGCACTCCCTCTCTCTAAAAATCAACAAGTATATAGTTTTATTGATGATGATAATTTGTAGGGTGTGTGATTTGACGAATGGGGGTTTATGTTTTTAGGATTTAATTTACTATTATTTTGTTAAAATTTAATTAAGATTAGAGGTTATAATGATATAAAGTATATCTTTTATTATTTTTAAAACTAGAAGTCCATACTGAGTAGTTTGGGAACTATTTTAGAGGATGTCAGCTATAAACTATTTTGGAGAAATTATAAGCTCTCCCAAACACACTCTTAATCACTCTTTCAAGCACATAGCTAGAAGAGATAGCCCAATACCCACCTTGAATTAAGTTCGCTCCCTAATTCCACAAATATACATTATTATTATTGTTATTAGAGGATACGTTAACTTTTATTATTACACAATTCTCCTAAAATAAATAATTAATTAAAGAACTCTCAATTATTCAAATTATAAAAAAAAAACATAATTATAAATCCCCTGGTTTAGCTGAGGATGGGATTCGCTAGTGGGAGGAAGGGTATAGTTCAAGACGCAGCAAAGCCGGAAAGCACGACCGACTCACCGATCTCCATGATTTTAGAGTGAAAAGTTCGAGCTAACTATTTCCCTTCTTTCTTTTATCACTTAGGAGCAGTGTGAGATGAAAGTTCCGTCATGGAAAGAAAATATCCTCCTCTCTTTGAAAGAAGGGGCGTAATCGACTTGGGGAGACTTCTTGGCATCGGTCTCTCAATAGCCCTCAGTCAAACCAAATTCCAAGATCCTTTGTCTTGAACTGGACTTTTCCGAATCTATATACGCGATTTCATTATGAGTTCATCCACGACGAATTAAGAAGTAACTAGTGTGTAACCCGTCGAGTTCGACGGGAAACCACTTTACGTTATAATTTATAAGTAGAAATTTAAAATAATAATTCAAAAAATATGTCTAAGAGGATGTTTATCGATTTTTTTTACTTACTATATACACAAAAAATCAATAGAGATTAAATTCAACACATATATAAAAATATAATAATAAAATATTATTCTAAATAAGAAAGTGAAGACTAATTTAAATTAAATTATCTGGTGTGTAACCTGTCGAAATTCGATGGAGAATTCCTTTTTATTATAAATTATAGATACGAATTAACAAAATAAGTCACTATTTTATATCAAAGTGCTAGTATTTGAACAATTCATTGAAAAAAGTGCTAGATAAGGGATTAAATTATAGTAGAAAAATAGTAAGGATGGTATTTCTTTGATAAATTTTTTACTTCCTTTATCTACAAGAAACCAATAGAAATTAGGACTACATATGTTTTTAAAAAGTTAATTACAAAAGATTCTCCAAAATATAGAAATTGAGACCAATTCAAATAATATATTTCTGTAAAATATGAAAAATATAATTGTGCAATTACCTCACAATCCGTCAAAAATTTCAAAGTAAACTAAGTTAGTTGTTGTATCGAGTTTTAACCATCTCATCACATATAGAAATTCTAAGACCTCTTTTGCAAGTGACACATGAGATTGCAACGTACAATTGACTATGACTGAATTCATATTTTGGTAGGCATAGTTCTACATTAGAAAGAGATTGTCTATATCTCTTGTTTATCATAATAGAAAAGTAAGCAGTCTTTATATCAAATCGATGCATCTAAACTATAAGTTTTCTTTGGGTTTTGATGAGAAATTAATTTACCTTCATAATTTATGAATAGAAATATAAAGATAACTTCATGCTTGACAATGATTCAGCTATGATATGAGTTGTTGATTGAGGCAGAGCATGATGATGAAGCGAAACAATGCGGTCAGGGTTCAACTATTTAGAGTCATTTATCGCGGTAAAGTATGGCGATGACCCACAATAATAAGGTTAAAGTCCAACCACCTAAACTCATATAAAATTTATATACCAGTTCATGCCCTAAACTCCAAAAAGTGAATCCACTATTCATTTTCATCTCAAATCCGTATTGTAATAGCCATTAAACCTCTCCAAATTTATAAATACAAGTTGTTCAAATAATATTTTAATCCTCTTAAATAATAATGATAATAAAATATTGATAATAAATAGTATTGATAACAAAAGAGTAAAAGTTAAAAAATTCATGTAGGGATGTCTATTAATATTGGAACCCTTTAGATTTTATATATGCCCTTACCTATCTCAAATCTATTTAAATAATTTTACTACATGTACATATTCCAAACACGTATGGTAATATATACCAGTTTCAAATACAATAAAGCTATACGGCCACATTATGGATGGTCACACACTCATTTTCCACCTATTCTGAAAAATATTAAATTATTAAATATAAATTTAAATTTAAAATTTTCATTCGATAGGTGCAAAATTGTAATTCCATAAGATGGTTTTAATGTAAAATCAATTTTTTAATAGATCAAATATTAAATAAATAATTTTTTCATTCAATAAAATTGATTATGACCGCCATATTATTGCCGAATAGCATCACTCTTTCAAATAAGCATAAAAACAAAATATATGTTTCAAAAATAAAATATGCATCTTAATATACATTTTGAGTTAATTTACGGTAAACATACAAAACTATAAAGAAATCAAGTACAATATGTCTAATTCACTACATGATTATGTGTTGAATACATTATTTCTAATCGAGATATGATCGATTTATGGCCCCAACAAATTCCTTTTTTCTATCCAACAGTCGTAACACTCTGTCTCACTAAATAATCTATTTTTATTTCTTTTGATTTTAAATTAAGAAATCAGCTTGATTGGAAAGCCTCGCACAAAATGCATGAATATTCCATAAATAATCAATGCACAAAACACGCCGTTCAAATTACACTTGTATAAAACCATAGTACTTTGAGATTTTTGAAGTCTCACGATTCTATATTTAAACCAATTAAGTCAATAATTCAGAGTGAACCTAAAAAGTGGTATATTGTAACTAAGATAATACCAAGCCCTCGTGACATCAATAGCTAATAGCCTACGTATACTTGGGAAATAATTTGGTGGTCTGTCTCTACATACAACTACATAATCATCAACAATAAACTTATACATACAACTAAAGCTCAAACTAACAATAAGCTAATAAAACTTTAATATTATGACCATGCATGCCACAAAAATATAGCAAAACAAATGTTTCTATCGGCGATGCACTAAATTATTAACTTAATAATCAATCTTACGCACACAAAACGTCGTTACTTGATAGGATATGGCCCAACCTCTCGTGCCCAACAACGGGGATATGGCCCAACCTCTCGGGCCAACAAAGCAGTTCCCAAACGAGCCGGGCCTAACCTAATGTTGCCTACTCTCTTCACGCCTAAATGACGATCCCAAACCCAATTATGGGTAACGGTAGTGAGGTAACGGTAGTAATCATGGGTAATAATGGTGGAGATCATGGTCGGTTATAGGAGAATGATGGCCCGCAAATCGAGGATTCGTGGCGAGGTTTACGTTTGTGTATAAATAGGAGTTAGATTGAAGGTAAAAGGGTTAGCAAATTCTTCGAATACTAGAGCCCTTTGAGATACTTGTGAAATCGAATTATAGTAAACATCTTGAGGATCATCTCTCCGTGGACGTAGATCTTATTTTCGATCGAACCACGTAAAAGTCTCTTGTGTTCTTTCTTGTTTTCATAAATCTCGCATATTAGATTTATCATTGGCGCCGTCGTGGGAAGCTCTCTTGAACAA
The DNA here is from genome assembly GCA_036937905.1 of Salvia rosmarinus. Lineage (NCBI taxonomy): Eukaryota > Viridiplantae > Streptophyta > Magnoliopsida > Lamiales > Lamiaceae > Salvia > Salvia rosmarinus. The sequence goes on along the minus strand of CM072823.1, from coordinate 51,997,427 downwards.
AAGCGTGTTTTCTACAATCTAATGGCAAGGACACGTCAAACGCTAATCTTGTTGGCGATGTCGGTAACAATCGTGCGGAGGGCGATCGGTGGTCACACAACGCGTCGGGAAAGGAATTGCGGATGCTACCAGCGATCACACACCGAGGTTACATGGAAAATGCTTCCATACACCCTCGGGATCGCCGCCCCAACGAAGAGGAAGACACCGACCTCGATGCGGTGAATGCGAGGTTCACCGCCCCACGAGGTCCTCGGTCGGCGATGTCCGAGTTCCTCAACGCCAACCTCAATCAATTCCAAAGTTTCCTCAACCGAGGACAAGCGGAGCGGGCCCTCAAGAGTGCCCGGTGGTGGTTACAGCAATCGAGGTCGCTTACCTCTCCAAACAATCAACGCTCATTACGACATAATGATCGCCCGATACCGTGGTTCATTCGTCCTCATACTCTCCGCGAGTCGTTCTCCACCTCGACGTGATACCCATGAAAATGGACGGGAAAGAAGGAGGAAAGACGGTCGAACTCCCTCGAAGAGACGACAGGCGTCGTTATCGATCTCCCACTCCCGGAGAGGATGGTAACGAACTCCCGGTTTGACCGACACGGACGAATTATCTCTCTTTTCAAGGAGATTCGGATACACCCTCGCCACAAATGATACCGGCTCGAATATTGCTGCATACGATGGCCTTGGAGATCCTTCCGACTTCCTATTTGCCTATACCACCAATATGGCAAACCAAGGATGGAAGATTTCCATATGTGTATGGTCTTTCCCGAGGTGCCGATCTCCAACGCCGACGTTGGTTCACCTCGCTTTCCGCGACAGCATCCATTGCTTCAAAGACCTCATGGATCGCCTCAAATGGCGTTTTACCGTAAGATGCCGCCTCAACAACCTTCGTCCGATCTGCTCACAATCCGCCAAGGACGGGACGAAACAATGTCGAATTTCGTCTCCAGATTCATCATGGAATCCCTTAAAATAGATGAGAGTAACGATCTCTACATCATCAACGCATTCAAGAACGGGATCCGACCTGGAGCTCTGAATAAAGAGATCACCCGTGAACAGCCAAAGACCGCTAGTCGTCTTTGGACCCTGGTTGACAACTTTGTCAAAGGGGACGAGTCGGATCGGAAGAAGAGAGAGATCTGGGATGAGCAGCGGACTGAGAGAAGGAAACCAGAGGATCGGGGCCGAGGTGCTGAACGCCGAAGTGCGTTCGAAAGAATAAAGAAGGGGCCAGTAGAATCAAGGCTGGGACCTCGGCAAAACCCTGGTAATAACGATCGCCCTCTATTCAAATCCAGGGCGGAAATATTTGAGCTTAACACTGAGCTCTTTCCAAAACCTCCTCCTATGAAAGGAGGATCTAAAAAAAAGTCAACGGGAAAGTATTGTGACTACCACCAAGGGTATGGTCACGATACAGAAGATTGCAAGTCCTTGGGCTCACAGATTGACGAGCTCGTCAAGGAAGGAGCGCTGAAGAAATACACCGGCAGATCTGGGCCGGGTAATAAAAAGCGCAGAGGGAAAAATGGAGGTGGTAACAACTGCGGACCGACCTCAACGGCAACCCGACCTGAAGATGACGAGGACGAAGGTCCCAATGCAATGGAGCAGGTTTACGCTATAACCGGACTGCCAGTTGGTACGACGAGGTCGTCGCTTAGAAACGAAGCTCGGAGGCCGACCCCCGAAGAGCCGAAAAACAAGCGACTCCGGGATGGAGAAAATATCGTGTTCTCCAAAGACGACCCAGTACCTAAGATCATGCCCCACCAGGATGCCATTACAATACAAGCCGTGGTGGGTAACAAGAATGTACATCGGGTCTACATTGACATCGGAGCCTCCGTTAGCATCATATTCCAGAGCTGCCTGGATAAACTTGATGTCGGAGGAATTGAGTACACCCGCACCTTCCTGGGCCATTGCGGAGCTTTACTCAAGAGGCGGTTCAACCGAAGGTGTCATTACCCTTCCGGTCACCGTAGGCGCGCTCCTGTCGGTCACCAAAGCCATTCAATTTTTCTGGTCCGAGCCCTCTCCATACAACATTATCACGGGAAGAGATTGGTGTATGCAACGAGCCGTCTGCCCGTGTACCACCTCACCATTAAGATACCCACCCCTGGGAGTGTTAAGCATTCAGGGTGACCAAACGGCGGCTAAAGAATGCCCACGAGTCTCAACCCAAGACGCGGCCTTACCTCGTGCCTAGCAATTACGGAACCTCCGGTTGCCACCTCGGGATGATCGGACCGAGAATCTTCACTATACGACGACCCTTCCAAAGTTGTCAAGGTTGGTACCTAAGGTTCACCAATATTCGATATCGTGTCATGCAACTTCTAAGGAATATAGAGATGTATTTGCATGGTCTCCATTGGATATGACCTGGGTCTCGCCCTAGCTCATAACTCATCGTCTTAACATTGATCCGCCACTAAACCAGTTCGGTAAGAAGAGAAGTTTTGCCGCGGGCGTAGCTGTGTCATAAGAGACGAGGTAACCCAACTTCGGAGGCTAAAATCACACGAGGTTAAATACCCAACTTGGATGGCTAATCCGTTGTAGTTCGAAAGCCGGGAGGGATGGCGCATGTGTGTCGACTATACCGACCTCAATAAACACCGCCCAAAGGATCGTACCCTCCCGACATTGACAAGAAGGTGGAAGCATTGGTCGGACATGAGGTCTTCAGTTTCCTGGATTTATACAAGGGATACCACCAAGTCTTGATGAGCCCGGAAGACGCCCCAAAAACAGCGTTCATTACTGACTTCGGTGTCTTTGCCTACCGAAAGATGCCTTTCGGTGCGAAAAACGCTGGAGCTACCTACCAAAGAATGGTGGGCGCGATCTTCAGGATCACATAGGAGAAATTGTTGAGGTCTATGTCGATGATATAGTAGTCAAAGCAAAAAGTCGAGAGCTGCGCCATCGACCTCGAAACTATTCTTGATTCCTCAGTCGGCCAACCTCAAGCTCAATCCCAGTGCACATTTGTGGTGAGGACGGGTAAATTTCTAGGTCTTGGGTTTCTCGAGAAGGCACAGCCAATCCTACCAAGGTGAAAACGGTGCTCGACATGCGGATCCCAAAACCATCCGTGAAATACACAAACTCACCGGATGCTGGCCGCCACCGATTCCTATCTCGAGCCGAGAAGCTTCCTTCTTCAAGATCCTGAGGAGAGCTCCAGACTTCACCTGGCAGGAAGAACATCAGGTCGCCTTCGCACAGTTGAAGGAATATCTCGCCGACCAGCCGACACTATCCGCCCCAAAGCAAGGTGAAACTCTATCATTATATCCGCCACCCCGACGAGGCGATTAGTCTTTGTCTTGTGCGAGATGAGGTGGGACGACAACTCCCGTCTACTTTATTAGCCGAGCTCTCAAAGGACCGGAAGCGAGGTACATCAACCTCGAGAAGGTAGCCATGGCCTTGGTGAACGCCAAACGACGCCTTCGGCCTTACTTTCAAGCTCATTCTATCCGGTGTTAACGGACTTGCCTCTAAGACAAGTCTTATCAAAACCGAGTCATCCGGCGAATAGCTAAATGGGCACTGAACTCGTGAGCACGACATTTCATACTCCCCGGGCCGGCTATAAAGGGCAATCCCTTGCATTTCTGGTGGAGGTCAAATTCACGAGGTCGCCTCTACCAACGAGTCACTCCCACCCTCACGGCGAAGAACGACTTAGCACCACCACGGATGTTGGCAAATGTACGTGGATGGAGCTTCATGCAAGACGGTAGCGGGCGGGTATCCTTCTCCTCGGCCCGGATAAGCAAAGTGACATACCCTGCGGTTTACCTTCCGACCACCAACAACGAAGTGGAATACGAAGCATTGATCTCGGACTCCGCCTAGCAAAGGAATTGAAAGTGGACAAAGTCCAGATATTTGGAGATTCCTGTGTCGTGGTAAACCGGTATTAGGTACATACGAGGCTAAGGAGGATCGAATGAAGCGATGCGAGAAGGCGAAGGAGATGTTGACCTCGTTCGACATTCAAGATTAATCAAATCCAACGAGGGAAAACAAATGAGCCGACATCCTTAGTAAATTGGCTTCGTCATCAAGAAATCCGCCAAGAGAGGAAGTTCATTCCGGAAGCATTGAGGCGCCTCATATCGGCGTTATCTCGAGGGTGAACCGAACCGGACGACGCCCAAAAGCATATCCGAAGTTGGCACACTACCTCGGGATCGACCGGAGGCCAAAAGATGATGGCGAGTTCGAAGTATCTCATGCATGAGGGCGCTCTCACGGAAGTCTTACCTTCAACCCTCCCGAGGTGCCTCGGGCGTAAGGTTTACTACGTGCTCAATGAAATTCACCGGGTCTTGTGGAAGCCATGTTGGTTGTATCTTGGCGTTTGGTTGAGCTTGTATACAATGTTTCGTTACCACTATTACAATCTCCTATCCGATTTGAATACTTGATTGCATATATCGTGTCCCCTTATCTCATATATAAGTTAGATCATACGGTGTGTAGAAGATCACGAAGTCTGTATGATTGGTCGAAACTTAATGAGATATAAAAGTTTCACACCGAGACGACTTAAGGACGAGTTGTCGGTTTAGGTGCGCATATAGATAAGTGACTTGACTTAGTTGCTTGTCTATCTTTGCACGTCTCGACGTATTGAAGGATCACAATGAGATGAGTTCTTCTTTCGGACCGTCGTGAAGAACCAAGATCTCGGTGACTTACGATGATCTAAACCTCGATAAGGTATTAGGTGAGTATGAGTTCTCATCCATCACTTTGACTTGTTATGGGTGAGGTTATATGTTCTAACCCAAGATTCTCCGCGTCTTGGGTGGTGGCGATCTTGTATGTCACGCTAGTTATCTCAGTCGAGTCACCGTATCCGTTAAGGATGATGGCGTCCCTTAAGGAGCTCAAAGGTTTATTGTACTAAACCCCGCAGTTGAGTTAGCTCAAGTACAATAATGAGGTTGAGTGGTACTACTTAAGGAAATAAAGTTGTTAATCGTTTTAAGCGATCGATTGCTATAAATGATTAATGGACGTTCGATATCTTAAATACGGGATTCAGAATGTCTAAGTGCAAGCCCGACTCAACTTCGGTAATAAAGGGTAAGTCAACATTCTTTCTCTAGTGGCATGATCGAATGTTTATAAATTAATTTATGTTAAATTTGAACATAAGATAATTAATTTATTTGAGGCCCATCTTTATTCCTTGCATTTGATCCACTGGTGGCCCATCCGTGCCCGTAGCCAAGGAAAATCGGCGCCTCATGCTCTCAATTGGCAAGATTTTATTCTCTTTATCCTACAAGGATATAATTATATTTATGGTATATGCATAGATCCTTTCCATATAAGATTATGGTAATAATCTTGAGAGTATGGAAATAATCTAAGAGTATGGAAATAATCCTAAGAGTATGGTAATATTCCATATAGGATTATGGTAATATTCCATATAGGATTATGGTAACATTCCATATAGGATTAAGGTAGTGCATTATAAATATAAGGTATGAGATAAAGTCTAGGTTAATGCTCACATATTGCAAGCACAAATTTTCGCCATCTCACATATTTGAGAGAGAATTTTCAAAGCTTGGTGAGAGCATTGGGTGATTTTCGAAGCATTCTCCATAGATCGTCCTCACTCGACGTTGGAGATCGGGCAACCGGATACGATCCGTAAGGTCAAAGCACGAGTCTCGACCGCTCAATCGCTTCATCCTGCTCGATCCACCTCGGCGATCCAAAGGTAAACACGAAAACCCCAACGTGTTGCTATTAATTATATAGACGCATGCTAGGATTATAATCAATGTATGGTGAATTAAACACCCAAGATGGATCCTCGGGCGAGGTTAACATACGTTTTCCTACAAGCCACATCGGGTCGCGAGCTCTCTCAAAGAAGACGCTGAGGTCGGGATATTACTGGCCCACCCTCGTGAAAGATTCGGCCGAGCTCGTCAAAAAGTGCCCGAAGTGCCAGATTCACTCCACGGTCAAAAAGCTGCCTCAGACTGATCTAAGCAGCCTGCAGAGTCCATGGCCTTTCATGCAGTGGGGGATCGACATTGTTGGTCCGTTCGACCGAGCACCAGGTCAGCTTCGATACTTAGTCGTAGCCATAGACTACTTCACAAAATGGGTCGAGGCCGAACCACTATCGAGCCTCACGAGCAGGAGAATTCGACACCGTGTGGAAAAATATAGTTCCGCCGGCTTGCGCACCGCACGTTCTGGTCTCGGACAACGGCACCCAATTCGTAGACAAAAACTTCAAGGAGTGGTGCGAAGAACTTCAGATCGATCAACGCTTCACCTCGGTCGCACACCCACAAGCGAATGGCCAGACCGAGGTCACCAACCGCACGATCGTACAAGGATTAAAGAAGAGGTTGGACCGAGCTAAAGGCGACTGGGCTGAAAATCTCCCTCAAGTCCTCTGGTCCTACAGGACCACACCTCGGACGTCGCACGGGGAAACCCCTTTCAGCCTGGTCTATGGTACCGAGGCCGTCATACCGGTTGAGATCGGCGCGCCAAGCCCGCGCACTCTTCACTTCGATCAGGCCGGGAACGAGGAAGAACTGCGGGCAAACCTTGACGCCCTCGAAGAGAAGCGCGAGCTAGCCTTCATAAACGAAGCCAAGTATAAAGCCCAGGTCGCACGGTACTACAACAAAAGGGTCAAAACCTCCGCGTTCCAAGTAGGCGACCTCGTCCTACGAAATAATGAAGCCAGTAGAGCTGAGCGTCTTAACAAGCTGGATCCAACATGGGAAGGCCCATACCGTGTTCATGAGAACCTTGGTAAGGGGCTTACAAGCTATCTCACTTATCCGGTGCGCTTATCCCCGAGCAGGCATATTTCTCATTTAAGGAGGTACTTTACATAGTTTTGATTTCGGATCGCCCTTATGTTAGCCTCCTTACTTGCCTTTGTTGAAGTGCGATGTCATATATTTGTTGAATAAAATATTTATTTTCTAATGAATATTTCATTTCGCTTCATTTTATTCGTATCACGAACATCTATTTGGATATACCGCATTGAACCTTCACGAGGGGCATACTCACGAAGATAAAAACCCACTAAGTAGGGTACTCACTAAGCGCGCGCACTCGTAGATTACTCATTGAATTGAGCGTCTCGGTCAACGCATCTGCACTACTCACTAGTTTGAAAGTCTACATGCATGCATACAGATTACTCATTAAGTTGAAAAAATCTACATGTATAAGACATCAAAATTGGATCTCACCAAATTATGGCAAGTATACAAGATATAAATACATTTACGACCAAATGAAGTCCTAAGCTATGTTTATACCTCTCGAGAGGAAAAACATACACTTCGAAACGAGTCTAAATACATTTATACCTACATACAAAGTCCTACACCATGTACGCTCATTCGGGTTTTCGGGCTCCGCCTTGCCGAGACTCACTGAAGCTGAGATAATTTTGAACGAAATCCCCAGGTCGGCGATGGATACCCGGAATGAACTCTGTGCCTTCCACCCAATCTACGAGGACGACACCACCTCGGCCTGCTCCGGGAGTAGTCTGACTCGACGCGGGCGGATTCCGACCTGGAGAATTCAATCCTGCACCCGAGGCCACACCTCGACCCCGTGAACCTGACGTCGGACCAGGACTATGCCATTTTCCCCGAGCTCCAACCCTTCCACGTCGATTTGCTGTCCGCACGCGTCCTCCTCCGAACCGCCAGCGCTTGGTCCTCTATCGCCCACTTGTCGGATGGACCCATTTGACGGAGCACTTCGCGTGATCAGCGTAGCCGCCTCCTCTTCGAGCTCTTCAATTATGGGATCGCGTTGCCCACCGTAGATGCTTGCGGCGGGGGGGGCATGCGTCGTTCTGCGAACGATCTCATACATCCGCATGTATTTTAGAGACGTAGTCGAGGCGCCTTTAAAATTCTTGCTATTTGGACCTCCTCATCCTCAATACCATGCCTCCGCCAACAAGCTCGAACTCGATCGTCGGCTTCAGATATAGTAGTTCCCCAACCGTGGATTACCTTTTAGACTGCATGCTCTTACGAGATCCGAGCCGACTTCTTTGTTGTCGGCTCAGCATGTTCCTCATGATGCATCGCTTGTCCGTGGATCACATCTGCGGATAAATCAGCCCTCGACTTGAGATGTAATCCTTAACTTTAACGCCTCATTTTCAGCAAGCAAGGGCCACCCATGATCGACTTCATGCAACTTCTTCGGTTCGGTGGACGATGCCGAGTGACTTCCATCTTGGCAATACCGAGTCGACTCGGCGGACCGACTCCTCCAAAGGTGTCACCTTCTTCATTCTCTCTACTGAGCACCTCGGACTTCTTTCGGCTTTGTTAGCAATTCATGATCCAAATCCAAGTATTGAGGTGAAGAATCTAGAAATAAGGCAATACACAAGGCATTTTAACAAGATATTTCTATTATTCAAAATGGAAGTTTATACAAGATGTGGTCCTATCGACCCGGCAAATCGACCTATTACATTAGGTCCACCGACCTCGGGCTCATTGCCGGACTCTCCGACCTCCTGCTCCATTTTCCGCTTCTTTCCTCATGGTGGCCGATCTCCTGAGCGAATGTCCGAGCTCGGACTGCCGCCTCGGTTTGCCTCTCAACTCGGCAAGGAATGCTTGAAGCTCAAGTCTTCATCTTCCTCAGACCGAGTTCTGACCTCCGCCGTCGAGAGGAGGCGAAGATGCCAAGCATCCACCACGGAAAAGAGGTCGCCCCGGCGATTATGCGAGCGTAATTCTTGCATACCTCGGATGGTCGACCTCAACCCAACCGTGTTGGGCCTTGTCAAAACTGGTCTCTCGCCGCCAACTTCTAGGTGGGCACAAATCACCAAGGCCTCATCACAAATGCCAGTCGGAGATGAAAGAGGAAAACTCTCCGACTGATAAGCTTCTTGGGCGAAGGCCACTAGCATAGGTCCTTGCCCGCCAAAGAAGGCGCTGTCTGTGACGGCCTCCTCTCCGACCTCGGCGACCTCCTCTTGGGCGCCTCCGCCGGCACGGCCACCGCAAGATCCGGTCCTTCTTCTTGAGGCACTCTCCGCGCCATCTTTGCCACTTCGCCTTCAGCCGCTTTAGCAAGTTCGGCGTCCGCCCGGCAAGATCTAGCGGATTCACCATGGCCCGATCTGTCTGCAGCCGCCTTCCTCTCCATGGCCTCATATTGCGAGGCACCCAACAATAAGCCCGGCCATGCGGTGCATCTCACCGCCATCGAGGCCGCGTCCCGAATATGGAGCGATTAGCAACGGTAACAACAAGCGTATAAGGAGAAGGTAGCGACTTATACCTTTGGGAAGGATAAAGGAAGTCTTTGACGCCGCCTCGGCCGAGGTCGGCCATGGACCTCGATCTCCGCGGCGGGCCCAGGTCGCTCGAGGACCGGTCATCAAGTCTTCGTGCGCCCACCACCACGGCCGTGGGTGGACTCGCCGTCTCGCCTTCTTCCTCGCGGCTCCCTTCGTTCGGAGGAGGCGGGCGCGAGATCGGCACATCGACTTCTCCGGTCGGGTCAACCTTCACCGCATTCAACATGAGAATTTCATTAGCACCACATAATCGACGAGGAAATAAGTATAAGAAGGTTGCCTCACCCAATTCGCACCGACACCGGAGCTTCGACCTATAGACACTCACCCGAAAGATCGCTCGTCATCCTCGGTATAGTTGATCGATAGATCTCACCCATATCGCTCAACATCTTCTCCATAGGGCCCGTGGGATTAATTTTCACGTCCTTCATCGCCCGAGGCCCCACTCATACCTCGGATACCCTCACCGCAAAAGAAGTATCTATTTTGCGGTGGGATACCTTCATGGGAAGCAATTTTAAACTTAAGACGAGGTGACGGTGTAATATACTCCTCCCATAGACTTGATGCTAAAAACGCATCAAGACTTGAAAGAGAACCCTCGCCTATGCCATAACAGAATGAACCCTAACCCAACCGACCTAATAGAATTGGAGGTCGGTTGCATATAGAGATCCGAAAATACTCTTGAAAGCTAAGGAAAATGGGGCAAAAGGAAATCTAAGCCCAAATATTAAGCTATCTACAAAATGGTAATAAATCCTCCTCAGGGCCATCGCCTATCATTGGGTTTCTTGACACCACCATGCATCCTCCGGATGTGGTATTTCTCGGCGACCACCGTAAGCTCCTCTATCGTCAAAGTTGATTTCGCCCACCAACTCGAGGCCATCCCATACCGAAGACATCGTGAAACCACAGAACTAAGTCCTATGGATTTACTGGCGGTTATGGCATATATAATCCACTTACATTGGGATCTTGACGCCGTAACCCGTCGAACCGAGTTATCGAGGCGAGAAGAGGAATGAGAGGTGAAGAATACATACTTACTTTTTCGGGCGGGATTTCGATTTCTTGAACAAAGTGTGAAAGAGAATTGGGGATTTCTAAGGTTATACTCGATTCAAACGTCGAAGGAGAAAATGAGCAGCTTGCCTCTTTTAGACCTATTTATAGGATAAATGGCGCCTAAAAATCTGCCGCTTCGCTTATTACACGCGCTATTTACGGTTGGATGTGTGGCCAACGCACGCGCTTTTCAAGTGCCCAACTACACCGCGCGTATGACGTACTCTCGGAAAACAGACCGCCACCGATCACGTGATGATTACTACAAGTTCGGACATCAACTACGCCCGTGTCCTAATTCCGTAAGTATTTCGGTCGGACCTCGACCTCCTCCGGCATCGGATCTCGACTTGACTAATGATTTTGAGTTCGGATATCGGTCAGGCCCCCATGTCCACCTCGGACCAGCGGTATTTTCGTGTCGGACATGTCCACCTCGGATCGCCAGTATTTCAGTCGGATATGTCCACCCGGACCGCCAGGTATTTTAGGTCATACAACAATGACAAACCTTCAACGAAACTTCACCAATATCCCGCCCCGGCAAAGCACATTCTCCGCTTCACCCGGCAAGGCTATTCCTCGACTTTCGGGGCTATGATAGGATATGGCCCAACCTCTCGTGCCCAACAAGGGATATGGCCCAACCTCTCGGGGCCAACAAGAGTCCCCAAACGAGTGGGCCTAACCTAATGTTGCTTCTACTCGATTACGCTAAATGACGATCCCCAAACCCTAATTATGGGTAACGTGGTGAGGTAACAGAGTAATCATGGGTAATAATGGTGGAGATCATGGTCAATTATAGGAGAATGATGGCCCGCAAATCGAGGGATTCGTGGCGAGGTTTACGTTTGTGTATAAATAGGAGTTAGATTGAAGGTAAAGGGTTAGCAAATTCTTCGAATACTAGAGCCTTTGAGATACTTGTCAAATCGAATTATAGTAAACATCTTGAGGATCATCTCTCCGTGACGAGATCTTATTTTCGATCGAACCACGTAAAAGTCTCTCGTGTTCTTTCTTGCTTTCATAAATCTCGCATACTAGATTTATCATTACTCAAAAGTAAATATATAAGTGCTCTCGCTTTTAGCTATAACAATTATTCATAAATTTGTAGTATATATATAATTTCCTATTAAACTCCATCAACCATAATTTCTCAATGGATCAACATAACTTATGGAAATATAAAACGGGAATGAAAATGAGTTCACCTTATGCTTAATATATTTAGAAACCGGATAGCTTCGTTGTATTTCTCTATTGTAATTTCACCAATATATTTGCAGCCCATATTAAGCTGAGTCCACGCATAAAACTTTGATCTTTATCGATGTATATGAGAGATGTTTTAGTGAAATATCAGTTGAAGAATCATTAGCCATTATATCCAATCATGGATTTGTATTCGTGTCAAAAGATTAGAAATCTATCAATGAATCAATAAGCATCCATGACAAATCAATCAATATGTTTTGATGGAACATGAAAATAAATTTAATGCATAACAAAGAAACGGATAGAGATTGCAGAATAGATAATTATCTACAGAAATAAAAGCGACCACAATAGAAGAAGAATTGTTAAGAGTTTTCGCTATAATTGCTCGCAATTGTCTATAAATCACATGTTTGAAGGAGACGTGTTTGATTGTTAGAAGAGCTCGATGATGATGAATTCCTTGGGGATTAATCATGGTCGCCGTTTATCTAAAGAGATCGGAGAATATCATTTTTCTAAAGAGGCTGCTTCTGTAGGGTTCAGATGTAGAATTAATAGATAGGAGGTTGAGGGAAGAGGAGACGGGGGACTGAATTATGTACTGAATATGCGTAGTTAAACGATGATTATTGGAATTATGAAGGAATTATGCTATGATTAAGGAGGATTATTGTGGACTGATCGTGATTGACGATAGGAAGATGATATTAGATTTATAAAAGGGAATAAGATAATTAAAGGCAAATCGTGATTGATGATAGGGAGATAATTATTAGATTTGAAAAGGATAGGAGATAAATAAAAATTGAAATTTAGTAAAAAGAAAACAAAAAAATATAGAGATGCCACATATGATAGAGAATTGTTGTGGTTTCAGGAATATGTAATGGATTATAGAATTAAGTAGATAATTATTAGATTTGAAAAGGATAGGAGATAAATAAAAATTGAAATTTAGTAAAAAGAAAACAAAAAAATATAGAGATGCCACATAGGATAGAGAATTGTTGTGGTTTCAGGAATATGTAATGGATTATAGAATTAAATAGATAGATTATATCATTAAATATGAATAAAGATTTGAATCTTCACTTTTTTTTCACTGCAATACGATCTCACACGTCTCCAAATTAATAAAGTGAAAGATTTCCATTCGAGTCTTCAACCGACTCCATGGGGCACAATTCCAAAACAGCCCAAATCAGAAACACATAGTTGGACGATAAAGTATCATTCACCCAAAAAAGGAAATCCGCGTTGAAACTTTCCTCTCACATACACACACACACATACAAAATATACACTAATATGTTCTTCGTTTTCGTATCATCTAATGATTAGTGCAAACTCCAGTGGATCAACAGTACTACCATCAAAAGGACTAAAGTAAGAAGGATCATACATCCCATCTGAATCTACTCGGCCTACTTCAATCATTTTAGGATGCAAGAAGAAGAGAGAACGCTCCACATATTAAACAAAATAATACTATTGAATTGAAATATTGCCATCTCATCTTCATCATACTTGATAGTTGATATCGAAATCTCCAAATTTAGCGTTTACAATAAGATTTTGCTTTCACGCCAGGATAGGTTTAGTATCTTCAATTTGTTGTTCGATCACCAGGCGGAAATAAATATTAATCGTTAATGTTCATTATATTATAAAGTGATGTGAAAGGCGTGTGTAATTGTAGCCGTAGTTGTAGTTGAATTTGAAGCTGGGGTTCTTCAAAATTAATGTGGCCGGCGCTACATTCATTATTCTGCTACCAATGCGTGTCTCGTCACCGTACAATAGGTCGAATTTCCATCAATTCTCAACACCTCCCACATATTTTACTGCAACCATGTGCCAATTTTGGTGCCACTCTGGCAGTCGGATTCGAACTGACGCTGATGCCGACTTTTCTCAATCGAGTTTGAATTTTCCGGTGTGAAAACTTTTAGTTAGGTAGCATTGAAAACCAACCACCTCAACTCGTTACCTAATCATCGTCCACACCACATCACTACATTCTTCCATAATTCCAAATACACGGAACCATCGATCTGCTTCCTCTTCAATACCAAACATTTACTGTGTTAATCTTCTAAAAATTCAGCCAATATGTTTGAGGAAGCAATTGCGACGATGATGTTAGCTTCAATTCTACTATTTCTCGACGCCGCACTCGCAGCGCCGAGATCAGAAACAGTTAAAATCATGTGCGGGAAGCAAGCGGAGCACAACGCCACTCTCTACGTGCCGAACTTCGTCGCCACGATGGAGAACATCAGCGCGCAGATGCGATCTTCAGGCTTCGGCATAGCAATCACTGGATCGGGACCGGACATCAACTACGGCCTCGCGCAATGCTACGGTGATCTCTCCTTACTCGACTGCGTGCTTTGCTACGCGGAAGCGCGCACGCGTCTGCCGCAGTGCTTCCCCGCCAACGGAGGAAAAATTTTCCTCGACGGCTGCTTCATGCGGGCAGAGAACTACAGATTTTTCCACGAGCACGCCGGTCGGACGACCGCGCCCTCTGCGGGAACAGAACGCGGAGGGATTCGGCGTTTCGGGCTGCTGCGAGACAGGCTGTCTCGGAGGCGGTTTCGGCGGCTGCGGATGGTGGTGGCTATGGCCGGGCGGCGCGTGCGGCCTCGGCCAATCAGTCGGCGTATGTTTTGGCAAACTGCTGGAGGACTCTAGATGCGAAATCTTGCAGAGCTTGTCTTGACAATGCTTCTGATTCTGTGTTGGGATGCTTGCCTTTCTCCGAGGGAAGAGCGTTGAACACCGGCTGCTTCTTGAGGTATTCCGACGCCGATTTCCTGAATCGGGTTCCTCGGTATCTGAGCCAAAGAGGTACTACCTCTTCCCTCTCTCAATAAGTGTCCCTGTTTGTAAATGAATTTTATCCCGAATAAATTCCATGATAAAACGATGTGAAATTTCCCATTCTACCATTATCATCATTACAAATTAGGTTTCAATTGATCATTTGAATCATTTGCAGGGTTGGTGATAGTTATTGTAATTGCAACGGTTAGTGCAGCTGCTGTTGTTGTTATTGGAGCTCTGATTGGGGTTTATACTTGGAAGCGGAGAGAAGTTCAAAAGAAGAGAAGAGGTAAGAAGTTCAAATTTGTCAAGAAGAATGAAAAAGAAAAAGGTTTGAAATATTAGAGTTTCATAATTGAGTGGTGTATGATTCCAGGTTGTAGTGATGCAGAGAAGTATGTGAAAAGCCTGAACGACAGCAGTTTGAACTTCAAATACTCAACTCTAGAGAAAGCCACTGGGCGTTTCGATGAGGCCAACAAACTAGGCGAAGGCGGTTTTGGCTGTGTGTATAAGGTTAGTACTGCATTTACTATTGAGGATTAGTCTAAATAGATAAAAATAGAATAGGACCAATTCATGATTTACTAAGATGTATTAGAAATTTGAAATATTCTAAAGACCTTGATTATTTCTACAATTTGCTTGATTCATATCCTCTTGAAAGAGCTAGGATTGCAGAAACCCTTGTGATGAAATACTCAATCATGTATTTTGTCAATCTTGAATAGTAAACGTGCGGAAAAAATATTCTGTTGAAGACAAGCTGAGCATCGGCTGATGATGTCTAAAACCATGTAGTTTGAATGTTGGTACAGGGAGTTTTGCCAGATGGAAGGGAGATTGCGGTCAAGAGGCTATTCTTCAACAACAAACACAGAGCAGCAAATTTCTACAACGAAGTTAAGATGATCAGCAGCGTAGAGCACAAGAATCTCGTCAGATTATTGGGGTGCAGCTGTTCGGGACCCGAAAGCCTACTCGTTTACGAGTATTTGCCAAACAAGAGCCTCGACCGCTTCATCTTTGGTAAGCACTAGGAAGACTAGACCAGAATGTTTGAAGCTGTGGTTTAGATATTGGTGGTGATAGAATGTTGAATGTGGACAGATTCAATCAGAGGCAAAGCGTTAAGGTGGGAGAAGAGAATGGAGATAATTGTAGGAACCGCGGAGGGGTTAGTGTACCTCCACGAAAACAGCAATGCGCGGATCATTCACAGAGACATCAAGGCCAGCAACATCCTCCTCGACTCCAGACTCCGCGCTAAAATTGCAGATTTCGGACTGGCTAGGTCGTTTCAAGAGGATAAAACTCATATCAGCACGGCCATAGCAGGAACTCTGTAGGTGTTTTATCTATCTTTTTTATATATGTATTATTTGAATTCATAACTCTTAAGAGGCAGGGGATATATGGCACCGGAGTACCTAGCCCACGGGCAGCTGACGGAGAAGGCAGATGTGTATAGCTTCGGAGTGCTTCTGTTGGAAATCGTCACGGGCAGGCAGAATAATAGAAGCAAACACACAGACTACTCTGATAGTTTGGTCAATATTGTGAGTTTGTATAACCAAATAGTCATGTTTTAATCTACATTACATATATACCTATTCTATTTTATTATAATGAAATGTTTTGAATAAAACAGGCATGGAAGCAATTCCAAGAAAGGAGAGTCGAAGAGGTGTTGGACCCTAACCTAGTGTTGAGTAGCAGCAATAAAGCTGAGGTAGTAAGGGTGGTTCACATAGGTCTCTTGTGCACTCAAGAGATATCTTCGCTACGGCCGTCGATGTGGAGAGCAATGCAAATGCTGGTGAATGAAGAAGAGGAGCTGGCTGCACCAACCAGCCCCCCATTCTTGGATGACAGTACAATGGAACTCAATGAGTCGCCTTCCCAGCATTATGATGCTTCAGTTGCAACCATTTCTCACAGCATATTTTATCCCAGATGACATGTATTAGAGATTTGCACTGCTTATTTCTCTTTACATCATTTTTGTCTGCTCATAATGGTATATAGTCGCAAACTCAAAGAGGTACAAATGAGGCAGAGATCTTGGAATAATATATAGGTTGCTCAAAAAGTTCATTTTTGGGTATTGAAAATTTCACCAACAAAAATACCTTGTGGAAACAGTCTAGATTTTATATTTTATTTTTCTTTCTAGTTCCGTTGAATTTTGAATCCCCTTGAATGGATTGGCTGTGGTTCCGGGGCTCAATTGCGTCGGGAGTAGCCAAGTGAGACATTCGGTTCGGAAACGTAACAAGCTCCCCAATTGAACCCTGTCCGTCACGCTTTGGATATCGCCTCACTTTGACATGTCATAGAAAATGATCCTTAATTTTCTTTAAAAAAATCCCATGTTGACTCAGCAAAGCCCAATGGGCTAGCTGTAAATGAGAATAGATTATGAAAGAATTCAGTGCCTGAATTACTACTTAATAACACTGTGTGAATGTTAGTAGAGTAATGTTACTAGCAATGTTAATATCATTCCAAGTAATACGCAGCGGAAAAAATAAATAACGCACGGGATAATTTGTGGGTTATGAAAATAACCCGTGTTGTCTCGCGACAACTAGCTATATTGATAACTTAGAACAGATTACAAGTGTTACACACGAAGACCTATCTACGGGATGCACTACCGCCTATGATAAGTCACCTAATCTAACACAGCAAACTGAATGTTAACAACAAGCAAAACAAACGATACAAAGAATGGACAAACAACCCGAACAGTAAAAGACGACTTGGTCTTCAACCCCACTCTTGCTTGCCTAGCAATACCGTGGTCGATGTTTATGATTGGCGCCTAACACACCTCGCTTTAAGCGTGGTTGAAGGTCGTTTTTCCGCTGCGTTCGGGAAAAATGACGAGTCGATCGGAGTGGGATTTCTCTCAATTCGTCTTCAAACATGCGTGTGAGAGCTATCTTGCGACTTTTATAGAGGAGTGTTTCGTGGTCTTCAAGCTTCAAATCCCACGTCCATAAACCTCCTATAACCGCGCAATCCACCCGTTGTAAACAGCTTTTGTCCGATCGTTTTTCGATCGCTTTTCCGCTCGCTCGCTAAGGATTGGATTCAGGACCAACCATTGTTCATCCAACGCTTCCCTACGGGTTTTATATATTTAATTTCCATTTTATGATTAATTCGTATTTCATTCCGCTTATTATGTCTCGCTAGTTTTCCGCTCTAATCCTGGGTTTGCATGATTCGATCCTATATGTTGTGATTCTCGCTATTGTTATTTACCTTCCGTGCATTGATTCATGATTCGATTGTTCTTATTTATATGTGTTGATTTCGATCAATCTTGATGCATATCTAGTTGTCGGTTAATTACGTAATTGTATTAATTGTCAATCGTTATCGAACGCATGATACGAATGAGCCTCGAGTCGAATCGAGATAGGACATTCGTAGGAAGCATATTCTTAGTGATCCTTTTGAGTTGCTTATTTTCCTCTGCAGGCGAATCGTAATAGGGAAAATTAGTAATCAATCGCCGCAATTGTCGAATCAAGTTGTTGGTTATATATGTGATCTTCGCCTTGTCCGGATTAAAGCGGTTAGTAATAAGCGGGATAAACATCGTTGTGGATAGGATTGGTGCATCCTTGTGGTTAGTCTTTCTTCATAGTTATCTATCGTGTTTTTATTGCGTTATTTATATTTCTGTTTGGTTACATTTGCTTGGATTAAATTCAAGCCCTTAAACCTCTCATCCTTTATCCGTGCTTGAATAATATCAATTATCGTCGAGCTAGCTTCTATGTTTTCGTGATACAATCTCTGATACGATATTAAACACCACTATACTTACACCTTTTGCGTGTGAAAAGGAGCGATCAAATTTTAGGCGCCGTTGCGGGATTGTTAAGATCACATAGGAATAATTTGACGATTTGGATTTATTAATTCAAGTTATATATATATATATATATATATTATATTTATTTATTTTTGTCAGTGCTAAATTCTCTCATTTCTCAGGTGGTTTATGCGTACAAGATCTCGTGGACCTCACAAGTATTTTAGATCCCGAGATCGAAAGCTCTCAAAGGAGAAGAGGACGAGAGAAGAAACGGGCTGCAATGGCGGATCCGCAAAACGGGGCATTCCTCCCGAGCAAGTTGCACGATGCTAGCCGACTTTGCGGAGATGCAGCGGATGACGAACATAGAATCATTGTCCTGCCCGGAGGAAAGACCTCTCGAACCACATGTACCGACATCCCACCGGTCAGCTTCCAAGGAGGCGGTTGGGGCCCGCACGAGATGCAATAATTTCGAGCTCAAACCGCCCCGATTAGTATGGTCCAAGGAGAGCGGTTTGGGGAGGAGTCATCAAGACCCAATCGCGATCTCGAGACCTTCTCGATATTTGTGACACCATCAAAATGAATGGGGTGCCACAAGACACGATTCGATCGCGATGTTCGGTTTCGGCTGCAGCCAGCGAAAGATTGGTTCAAGAGTTGGACCGGTGGCATCGACACTGGGGGAAACTTTAGAAGTTTCTTCGAAATACTTTCCACCGCGAAAGCGTGAAGATCATCGCCAAATCTCTCATTTTGCAAAACCACGATTTAATCATTATTCGAGGCATGGGAGAGATTCAGAGGTCTATCGAGATGATGTCCACAACATGGGTTCTCCAAGGAGCAACAAATAACTCGGCTTCTACGGTGGACCGATACGGCGATTTAGGAGCATGGTGGATCGCGTCGGTGGGGTCGCTTATTGAACCGACCAATCGACGAGGCAAGCCAGACAGAAGAGATGGCGACCAACAGCTATCAATGGCCAACGGAGAGAACGCCATCGCTCAGCAACTGCTTGTTGAGAGGATTCAAAATATGACGATCTCATGAAGAAGTTCACTCTTTTGAAGAGTCGATTGAGACGAGAACGCCACCACATCAATTAGAGTCATTCAATTTCCAACAACCTTCAAGCAGTTTCAATATTCGTAATTGATTCAAGAGCCGAGGAAGCCAAGTCTCAAGACATGATGCGGCGCTTGGTTGTAAGCAACCAACAATTGGCAACGAATCAAAATTGCTCATCAAGAACACCGCAAAAGATAAATCATTTGGAGTCCACCGTGACGGCTATGGGAAGCACATAAAGATGTTAGAGAATCAAATTAGTCGAATAGCCGTGCAAGTGAATGCACTACGTAAGACGGGCCATTTCCGAGTAACACGGAGTGAACCCAAAGAGTCAATGCTTGCTATCCGGACGGTGGGACGAGCTGCCCGAGCCCTACCGGGAAGAAGAGCATGAAAGCACACCGACGCAGTAAATCGCGATCGAGCTCGACCGCGAGCCCGATCGCGAACCATCCGTAATTTTTCCCACGAAGGCTCGCGATCGAGCACGCGTCCGCGCCCGACCGCGAGTCATCCGAGTATCCGCGCGCAGAGTTGTTCGCGAAGCGACCAGTCATGAAGCCACACCGCAAGCTCGCACGCGAGGAAGGAGTCCAGCAGCAGCAGACTCGCGACCTACCCAGGTGATCGCGAGGTCGACCGCGAGGCAACCCTGAAGCAAATCCGCACGCACACCCTCCTGGGTCCCTGCTTCCGAGTCGACTTGTCAAGTCGAAATATGACGAGGAGTTTGCTCGCTTCAAAGAGGTTTTTCGAAAGTTGAGATAAATTTGCTTCTCTTTGACCGCAAAACATGCCGCTACATGAAATTCTTAAAGACGCGCTTGCAAGCAAGAAAAACTTGGAAATTCGAGAAATTTCCCTATCCAAGAATCAGCAGCCTTGCAAAGGAAGCTCCTCCGAAGCGTATGATCCCGGCGGTTTATCGTTAGAGTGCGAGATCGCCGGCGTAATTTTCCAAATGTTTTGTGCGATCCGGGCGAGCATCAACTGATGCCGTTGAACGATTCAACCGGCTACACCTAGGAAAGATGAAGCCGACGAAGATTTCATCGATGATGGTGACCGATCGATCACATATCCAAAAGGTATCGTCGAAGACGTGTTGGTAAGAATTCGGATTTTATTTTTCCGCCGACTTTGTGATTTTAGATATTCCGAATTCAAACAACAACCACTAATCCTGGTAGACCTTTTCTAGTTACGACGCCATCAAGCAACACGACGCGTTGGAAAGTCGGAAGATTGTTGCTCGATCATGAATGTGCTGCCGCCACGCCTCGCTTTAGAGGGTACTCGACCAATCAAGGTGTCCGTGAGAAGGAAGAAGTGGACTCGGCATGGAACCCGAGTGTTTCGCTCGAAGTTTGGGGGCCACTTCCATAGTCGCGGTGGAGATCCGTAAATGCTAAGTTTAGGAGGTTCCACAAGTCGGGAAAGATGTCTATTGCTACTAAAACGCCGCATTGACGAGGTTAGTGATGGTCTAGCTAAAGACGTTAAAGTAAGCACTTGTTGGGAGGTAACCCAACGCTTTTCTTTTTTTTGTTTTCTTGTTTTGTCGTGTCTTTCGCTTGTGTTGCTTTTGTCGTGTTTCTATTTTTCTTTTTCGCTTTTAGGTCTCGCCGATCAACGAGTTAAGTGAAGTGTGTTAATCCATGCCCAATGACTATAGAAATTTTTGTGAAATTTAATGATAGTACGCATGATATGTTAGAAAATGACGCATGAATGACGTGAGATGGCTTAGCTTGTTGTTTTCACCATTTGCTTATCCTGTGAGACTTGAGCTTCACTTTGTATAAACATCTTGTCTGATACGCTTTTAATTGTGTGATATCATGCATGTGATTATCTTCTAGAACTTGCCGTTTTTCGTGTCGAGACCTGCAATATGTGTTTAATTTGAAATGATAAAAGGCCATCTTTGTTAACCACATATTCACCCAAACACTAACCCGATGATATATACCATTTGTCGCCTTCTTTGAGCCTTTATTAGACTTTTTCTTTCGATTAACCGATGATAGGAGGTGAGGATGGATATGGGAATCAAAAGGTTGAAATTTTGATGTAGTTATGACGAGAAAAGTTTCTTTTAGAAAAATACATCCGTGGTGAAGAATAGTACCTTTGTTGTGAAAGTTAAACCCTATAAGCTCTAGAAAAGAAAAGAAAAGAAAATGTTAAGTTCACTATGAGCGTTGAGCATAAATGGTCTTTAATCAAAGTATAGGTACCTTCGTGGCATGAAACGTCAATTTAGCACGTTGGGAGAGAAGAGGAAATGGACAAAGTCCATATGTGTCAAATATATAAATGGTGGTGCTTGAAGTTTACTTGAGTCACTTAGCCATATATTATCCTACCTTAACCAATGTGCCTACATTATAACCTATCAAAAGACCTCTTTGATCCTTATTTGAACACATTTGACGCGTGGAGATGTTAGAGAAACGCAAGCCTATGGTAAGACGTTGCATTGCATTGATCGTTGAGTGTATACACGCCCTTAATTTCTTTATGAGTTTGAGTGTATCCTATATATTCTACACACATGCCGCTGTGAGGGTCGAAATAAATGAGCTTTTGCCCTCGATAGTTGTTTGCGCTGAGTGGACTAACGTCGTCATGTGCACTAATGTTTTAAGCGTCAATATGTTTCGAGGCCTAGAATGGTTATCCTCTTTTGCTACGCTCGTTGATCTTTCGTTTGTCTTTACGTTACGCTTTTGTTTGAGGACAAACAATGCTTTAAGTTTGGGGTTTGATAAACGCGCATTTTACACGCTTATAGTTGATATTTGAAGATGAGTTTAGCTCGCTTAATGTGCGTTTATGTATCGATTCTTAATGTTTTATCTATTTCTAGAAGATAACGCTTGGGTGTTATTTTGGTGTTTTGTAGGTTTATGTGTTGAAAATCAAGCAAGGAACGAAGCACGAACCAAATGAACAACCGACCCATTTCTAGCGACCAGCCTAGCGGTCGCGAGGCAACCAGCGAGAGCCTGTAAGAGCGCGCCGCGACCTGCGTGCCAGCGAAGCGAAGCTTCAGCGTCGAGAACTCATCGGGCGATTTCGCGACCACTTCATAATTGCTAGCGACCGCTAGCCATGGTCATGAGCCAACCAAGCGGGCGAAGAGGCGATCATGCGAGAGGACCGCGAGACTTACCTCGCGACCGCACCTAGCGATCGCTAAGGGTGGTCGCGAGCGTAGCGCAACGAAGGAAAATTAGGGTTTGGGGTGTGCCTATATACGGCAACACCCCTCGTGCCCCCAATGCACCCTAGACGCCCCGCACTCGTTTTATTCGCTTTCCCGCTTTTATAGCTTTTAGTCTTTAATCTTCCTTTGTTTAATTCTAGTATTGTTTTTACGTTGTTCTAGTTTAGTTTATCGCTTCGCTATCGATCGAACGCTTTGTCCGATCGCTTTTCGATCGCTTTCCGCTCGCTCGCTAAGGATTGGATTCAAGACCAACCATTGTTCATCCAACGCTTCCTACGGGTTTTATATATTTAATTTCCGCTTTTATGATTAATTCGTATTTCATTCCGCTTATTATGTCTCGCTAGTTTTCCGCTCTAATCCTAGGGTTTGCATGATTCGATCCTATATGTTGTGATTCTGCTATTGTTATTTACCTTCCGCATCGATTCATGATTCGATTGTTCTTATTTATATGTGTTGATTTCGATCAATCTTGATGCATATCTAGTTGTCGGTTAATTACGTAATTGTATTAATTGTCAATCGTTATCGAATGCATGATACGAACGAGCCTCGAGTAAATCGAGATAGGACATTCGTAGGAAGCATATTCTTAGTGATCCTTTTGGGTTGCTTATTTTCCTCTAGAGACGAATCGTAATAGGAAAATTAGTAATCAATCGCCCGAATTGTCGAATCAAGTTGTTGGTTATATATGTGATCTTACGTCTTGTCGGATTAAAACGTTAGTAATAAGCGGGATAAACATCGTTAGGATAGGATTGGTGCATCCCTAGGGTTAGTCTTTCTTCATAGTTATCTATCGTGTTTTTATTGCTATTTATATTTCGCTTGGTTACATTTGCTTTGGATTAAATTCAAGCCCTTAAACCTCTCATCCTTTATCCGTGCTTGAATAATATTGAATTATCGTCGAGCTAGCTTCTATGTTTTCGTGATACAATCTGTGGATACGATATTGCTTACCCTATACTTACACCTTTTGCGTGTGAAAAGGAGCGATCAATGATCTCGATCACCTCCTTGTTGTAGTTGTGCATCTTCTCACTAGCTTCCAACATCGTGTCCACTTGGCCTTCACACCACGAATTTTCTTGACAAAGACGCTGGAGTTCTTGGGATCCGGGAATATCCAGATGTCATCGCATGTTGGAAGAAGGAGAAGAAGAGCATGCTTCAGATGATGAATTTGCAACGTCGTGTTGCTCCACGGTGAACTTTGTCCGTGCTCAACATCCTTCATCGTAGCCTCAAAAGAGTCGAGCTCTCGGAGACAACAATCTTCTTTTCTTCTTGGCAACATCGATGTCAAGCAACATGCTTGCCCTTCGTTGGTTTGTAAGGCGCATCCTTCACCCTTTCTCGATGCTTGAACAGTCTTGACAAACTCGTGGTGTTAACTTCCACCAATTCCTCTTTGGATGTGTTCGCCATTGGATGTCGCAGATGATAGATGAGACTTGGAAATGGTGAAATGTTGGAGCCCATCGTCCTTGATGCTTGCACGAGTTATACATGCAAAACAAACTTATCAAAGTTGAAGTCCAAGGACTTACCAACCTTATAAATCGGTTCAACTTGATTTACGGTAGGCGATCGTGTTCTTGCTTGGCACCCGCCAGATGCTTATTTTGTGCAAGGTCGCACAAAACATCGTCGATGCGATTCTTCTTGTCCCACGCCCATGTAGACAACTTGTTGCCGAGAATGGTCTTCATCATACTTTTCTCCGAAAATTGTCATCAACAACATCGTGCAAGTTGAATGCCTTGTTGATTATGTAGGGGTGAAATCACATGATCTCCTCTAACATACACTCTCCCGTATTTTTTAGACGTAACATCAGACACCTCCTTCAACATGTTAGCATAGAACTCCCTCACAACATTCTCATCATAAGGTTAGATGTCACTCACAGTTTTCCACAGCTTTCTTTCTTTCAACAAGACATTTAAACCATACTTAGAGAAGAAAGCATCATCAACCTTTCTTTCATTCAAAAAAGACCTTTTCATCACAAGATAAGCGAGTGGAGTAAGCCCTTCTTACTTTATAGTCAGACTCGGAGTCTCTGTCTGAGTTACTGCTTGGACCAGACGGGGAAGGAGATGGAGCTTTGGTGCTTTTTCTTTTTTCCTTCTTCACGGATAGGGGTGGAAATCGGTTCGGTTTCGGTTAACCGAACCGAAAATTCGGTTAATCGAAACCGAAAATAGATATAAATGCTGACCGATAACCGATCCGATCAGTTTTTTGGTTATCCGAATAACCGATCGGTTCGGTTATCGATTATTTGGTTAAACCGAAATTTTTTTCCTCTCTTACACAACCTGGTCCAAGAATACATACAATCTAAGAATCCCCAACACTCCCTAAAACTCTAGTCCCAACACTTGAAACTTCTCCTCTATGGCGCTCTTGTACCAAGAATACCACCGTCCCAACGCCTTGGATCATCACCATCGCAACATGATGTTGTTGTTGATGAAACCTATTCAACCTTTTGATATCCGCAATCACTCCCAAAATCGCCTATCTCCATAGTTGTTCTCACTCTCCGCGAGCTTCCTACACTCAATTTGTGCGGCGATTTCTCGACAATAACTAACCATCTCGAGAGGCTCGCCTCGATCGCCATCTCACCGTCTTTTCCTCTCGCGCACCGAAATCATACCTTGAGCGGCCGCAGCGGCGGCGCTGGCACCGATGGTGCAGCGCACGGTTGTCCGGGCCGGAGTCAGGTGTGGGTGCACGATGGTCCGGGAGTTGCAGCGGCACGAGAGTTGCGGGCGCGATGGCGCGACGCACGCCTATGTGCGAGGGCGAGTGGAGGTGAACGTTAACGTTACGCAGCGTGAGCGGGGCTGCGGCGATCGGCGCGGGGCGGCGGCGGCGGCGACAATAAGAGTGGTAGCGGCGCGGTGTGAAATCTAGGGTTCTCTTCCGTAGCAGCCAATCTCCTTTCCTTTCCCCAAAACTCAAAAGAATGAAAGATATTAAGAAAACAATTAAACAAAAACAAACCACACCGCAGTTGATCGCACACACGACTTTTTAGTCTTTTTAGTTTTAGTATTTTTAAAATAATATATATATATATATATATATATATATATATATATATATATATATACACATTAATTAGGTTATTGTTGGATTTGTATATCGAAAGCGCTTTGGTTGAGCTTGTATACAATGTTTCGTTACCACTATTACAATCTCCTATCTAAAATGAATACTTGATTGCATATATCATGTCCCTTATCTCATATATAAGTTAGATCATACAAGTGTAGAAGATCACGAAGTCCGTATGATTGGTCAAGCTTAATGAGATATAAAAGTTTCACAAATGAGACAACTTGAGGACGAGTTGTCAGATAGCCGCAGATATAGATAAGTGACTTGACTTGGTTGCTTGTCTATGCTTGGTGCGCCTCTCGACGTATTGAAAGATCACGTGAGATGAGTTCTTCTATCCGACCGTCGTGAAGAACCAAGATCTCGGTGACTTACGATGATCTAAACCTCGATAAGGTATTAGATGAGTATGAGTTGTCACCATCACTTTGACTTGTTATAGGTGAGGTTATATGTTCTAACCCAATATTCTCCGTCTTGGGTGGTGGCGGTGCTTGTATGTCATGCTAGTTATCTCAGACGAGTCACCGTATCCGCTTAGGATGATGACGCCCCTTAAGGAGCTCAAAGGTTTATTGTACTAAACCCTGCAGTTGAGTTAGCTCAAGTACAATAATAAGGTTGAGTGGTACTACTTAAGGAATTAAAGATATTAATTATTTTAAGCAATGTAATACTATAAATAATTAATGGACGCTCGATATCTTAAATACGGGATTCGTAATGTCTAAGTGCAAGCCCGACTCAACTTCGGTAATAAAGGGTAAGTCAAGATTTATTCTCTAGTGGCATGAATAAATGTTTATAAATTAATTTATGTTCTCAATGAACATAAGATAATTAATTTATTTGAGGCCCATCTTTATTCCTCGTGCATTTGATCCTGGTGACCCATCCAGTGCCCGTAAGCTAGGCAAAATCGGCGCCTATGCTCTACAAGGCAAGGATTCGATCTCTTTATCCTATAAGGATATTATTATATTTATGGATATGCATAGATCCTTTCTATATAAGATTATGGTAATAATCATTTCCATAAAGGTTTATGGTAATTTCCATATGGGATTATGGTAATTTCCATATGGGATTATGGTAATTTCCATATAGGATTATGGTAATGCATTATAAATATGAGGTAAGAGATTAAATCTAGGTGAATGATTAATAATCATCATCATTATTTTCGAGAATTTGAGGGTTCATCCTTTGAGAGATTTTCAAAATTCTTGAGAGCTTGAGGGTGATTTTTCGAAGCATTCTCCATAGATCGTCCTCACTCGACATTGGAGATTGGGCAACCGGATACATCCGAAGATCAAAGCACGAGTCTCGATCCGCTCTTCCCGGTCCACCTCGACAGATTCAAAGGTAAACACGAAAACCCCAACGTGTTGCAATTAATTATATAGGTGCATGCTAGGTATATAATCAATGTATGGTGAATTAAACATCCAAGATAGATCTCGGGAGAGGCTAAACATAGTTTTTCCTTCGCTTATCGGATACCCATTCGGTTATCGGGTATACCGATAACCGAAATTTTTAAATTTCCAAAACCGAATACCGAACCGATTTTACCAAATTCGATTATTCGGATAACCAAACTCCAAAAAATCGGTTTGGTTTGGATACTAACCGATTATCCAGTTCCAAATTTCCATCCCTATTCACGGAGATTTTGAACGGCTTCACCTTGGATGTTGTAGTAACATCACCCTTCGGTCGTCTAGGCAGATTCAAGCTTGGTGGCAGAGGTTGAGTGGACTTTGATCTGGTGCGACGAGGACCACCGAGTCATGGGAGCATCTTTTCCTTGCCCTTTCGAGTAGATTTGGTCTCCTTTATCACTGCATATCATCCTCCGATTCAACAAGGGTTTCGCAGCAACATCTCCCGTTGGTTCAACATCTTCCTCTCGTAATCTTTTCCTTAGCAACATCCCCAAAGGTTCAACATCTTCCTCTCAGTAACCTTTCCTCAACAACATTACGGCAATGACATCTTCCTCCATCTCCGCCGCTGAGGATGGCTTACTTCCACGATCGAGCATCACCACCACTGCACTTCGCTCGCCTTTGGGAGGAGATTTGGTGATTTCTCGCTTGTTGCAACAGCAAGAGAGACAAGTTGTTTATTCACCGGATCGTCACCATGGAAGTTTTGCTTTTTATCACCGAGCTTCGCCTCCTTCTCCCATGAGGCGATTTCTCCCGAGCCCTCTTCTCGTCCGCCTTTGCTGAGTACAGGACGTTGATGGGCACATCATCTGGGTTTTTCTAGATGTCTTCCGGCAAGATCATCGCTATAGGCTCAACATTCAAGCCTTCTTCCTGGATTTTAGCAACATTGGGACGTGTGCCATCATCCATTTTTTCAGATGGAGAGGGAAGAGAAGGGTGAGGGAGAGAGGATAGAGTAGAGAGAAACTGAGGATTTGGAGTAGGGGATTGAGACGATTTAGCTTTTTGGAGTGAGATGAGGTGTTTGACGGCAGCTTCTGGTGTTCTAAAGTCTTTAACTAATGATGAGAGCAAGTTGGCCCAGTTTTGATCCATGTTGCTTCGATTCTGCACAAAAACCGAGAAACACAAAGAAGCTAGAGAGGCGAAGGGGTTAAATGACGTTAGTTATCACAAGTGAATAATATATAGAACCCCAGAAAACAAACACACAACCATACTCTGAGGGAGAAATCCCTAAAAAGATCTCCAAATCCCATAGGATAAGCTCGACTAACCAACAAGATAAACATCACACAACCATCAAGAGATAGGATAATCTTCAAGATAAGAACCAAATAAGTTCCCAGAAATTTAGAATCTCCTGCATATTAACCAAAAATTCGGAAAACAAGGGAGAGAGAGAGAGAATGGGTTATGCAGATGCCTAACGCGAGAACAACATCGAATGTTGATAGCCAATGTTAGGTCAAATGCTGTCAACATCTCTCTTTCGCCTTACACAGAAACCTTTGTTCTTTAGAACAGTTTTGTGGGATTATTTTTGCTAACACCCTTTTTCCCTGAGAACATCGTCGCCGCGAACGCCGTGCCCCGAGTACTTAGGTGAGAGCTTTTGAATAACATCTCTTTTAGTGATGTTTTCTGACCATTAAGTCTCACTCTTGTGCTACAGGTCTTATAACATCACATGTTATTTTGATCAACATATGTTTATGGCACTTAACACAGATAAGATGAGGTGAGAATATAACTACTTTCTCCCTGCGAAAGGCAGCAACATTAGAAAAACACATGCATATGCCTAAAGAAAGAGAAAACAAACACAATCAACAAAATGTAATGTCGGGGCAAACAAAATCCTAAGTCCCAACATTCCACACACACAACTAAACTAGATGCAACAAAGGTCAAGAGACTTCCTAAGGTGAGAAAATCTCTCGTAATCTAAGGCTTTGGTGAATATGTCGTTAATCTGTTCTCTGTAGGAACTAATTTAATGCATATCAAGTTCTTTTCAACTAGATCTCTTATAAACGGTGCTCGATGTCAATGTGTTTAGTGCGAGAATGTTGTATGTGGTTTTAGAGATGTCAATAGCACTCATATTATCACACATCACAAGAAGGATGTCACTTTTCATACCATAATCGTCTAACATCTGTCTCAGCCATAGTAGTTGAGCACAACAACTTGCAGCAGTGATATATTCAGCTTCAGCCGTGAAAAGTGAGACACAATTTTGTTTCTTGCACGACCATGACACCACATTGTTGCTCAGCATGTAACATCCACCACTAGTGCTCTTCCTGTCATCCGCATAACCTGCCCAATCAGCATCACTAAAACCAACAATGTTAGAGTTAGTGTCTTTAGAATACCACATTCCAAGCTCAGTTGTTCCAGCAACATAGCGGATGATCCTCTTGACAGCCTTCAAATGTGATTCTTTCAGCATGGACTGATAATGAGCACACACACCAACACTGTACATAATGTCAGGTCTGCTTGCAGTAAGGTACAACAGACTTCCTATCATTCCTCGGTAAGATGTTGGATCCACATCTATGCCAACATTATCTCCGCCAAGTTTGTCACTAGAGCCCATGGGAGTTCTCATTTGCTTGGCACTTTCCAATCCGAATCTTTTGACCAGTCCCTTTGCATACTTGCTTTGTGAGAAGAAGATTCCTTCTGGTGTTTACTTCACTTGTAGACCAAGGAAGTAGTTGAGCTCACCTACCATACTCTTTCAAAAGTTGTTGACATGGCTTTTACAAAATCTTCTACAAGAGCAGTGTTAGTAGCACCAAACACAATGTCATCAACATATATCTGAGCAATGATAATGTTACCACCACGTTTCTTAATGAAAAAAATCTTGTCAACTTGACCCCTAGTGAATCCAAACTCGATGAAAAACACAGTAAGACGCTCATACCAAGCACGAGGGGCTTGTTTCAATCCATATAAGGCCTTTTTCAGTTTATAAACATGCTCAGGTTTGTTGGGATCCTCAAAGTCTTTAGGTTGTTCAACATATGTCTCCTCAGACAACATTCCATTTAGGAAAGCACTCTTAACATCCATTTGCAACAAATAAATTCTAAGTTGACAAGCAATGGCAAACAAGAGTCTAATGGATTCAATCCTAGCAACATGAGCAAATGTTTCATCAAAATCTATCCCTTCAACTTGAGTATACCCTTGAGCAACAAGTCTAACCTTATTCCTAACAACAGTCCCGTTCTCATCAGATTTGTTTTTGAAAATCCACTTGGTACCTATCACATTTTTATCACGTGGTCTAGTAACAAGATCCCACACATCATTGCGAACAAACTGATTGAGTTTATCATGCATAGCATTCACCCAGTCAACATCTAGTAAAGCCTCCTTAATATTCTTAGGTTCAACAAAAGACATGTAACAAGCAAACTCAACTTCTTCACACACAACAGACATGCATGCAATTCTTACCATATCACGGTAGTTCACTTGTCCTTTCTTCATCGTTTGCATTTGTCCCGATGCTTCACCAATGATTTGATCTTTGGGATGGTTCTTCCTAATTCTTCCTGGAGGGTCACACTTGACTGGATCATGAAGAAAATCTCCACCATCATTATCTCCATCACTGTCAGAACCACTTCCTTTGTCTTCATTCGATGTTGTGTCACCACTGGATGTTGGCCGAACATCAGGTTGAACATGTTGTTCATGAGTTTGCTCGGGTATAGTTTGATCCTCCAATAAGTCAGAAACATCTTCTTCATCAGACCTGTCTGCAAGACTTACCATATCATCAAAAATCACATTCACCGTTTCTTGAATGGTCTTAGTCCGAAGGATGTACACCCTATAGGCATGGCTGTTGGCAGAGTAGCCAAGGAACATTCTTTTGTCACTTTTAGAGTCAAGTTTGGTCAAATGATCCCTATCATTCAGGATATAACAAACACAACCAAAACATGAAAATATTTGGGGTTAGGTTTTTCAAGATCTCATACTGGTGTCAACATTGTACTGTGTCTCAAATAGATTCTCATGATGATGTGACATGTAGTGTTAACTGCTTCAGCCCACAGCCTTTTGGAGAGGTTTTTGGTATGCAACATTGCTCTTACCATCTCCTGGAGAGTGCGATTCTTCATCTCGGCAACACCATTCTATTGTGGTGTCTTGGGAGCAGAAAACTCATGAAAGATGCCATTGTTAGCACAAAAATCAGAGAATACAGAATTCTCAAATTCCCTCCCATGATCGGCCTCGATCCTAATAACATTCTGACCATATTGAGCAAGAAACCTTTTATAGAGTTTTTTTAAAAGAAAGAAGGTCTCAGATTTTTCACGCATGAACTCAACCCAAGTATACCGAGAGTAGTCATCAGCACACACAAGCACATACCTCTTGCCTCCAAGGCTCTCAACTTCAATGGGACCCATCAAGTCCATGTGAAGGATTTCAAAACATCTTGTGGTGCTGCATGTTGATAACATTGGATGTGAAGTTCTGACCTGCTTCCCATTTTGACATGGTCCACACACAACATCATTCTTGATCACCAGCTTTGGGAGTCCACGAACAACATCATTCGTTATGAGCTTTTGGAGATTCTTCAGGTTAACATGCCCCAGCCGTTGGTGCCACAGATCCACTTCACATATCTTGGCAGAATGACAGATGTTGTCATTGTCAGTCTTGTAGCAGTTGTCAGATGACCTGCTACCTACCATCACACATTTGTTGGTTGAATCAAACACTTCACAAATGTTCTTATCAAACTTGACAAACATCCCGTCGTCATATAATTGGCTGATACTGATCAGATTAGCCTTCAAGCCTTCAACATGGTGAACCTTCGAGTTTTGGAAAGTCTTTAACATTCAAAGTTCCTCACAACAATATTGCCTTTGGCACCTCCTCCAAGGTAACATGCCCACCATTTGTTGGAACATAATCGATCAGAAACTCCTTGTTGCCTGTCATATGCCTGGAAGAACCACTATCAAAGTATCAATTGCAGGAAAGGTTAGCATGAAGAGAAGTGAAAACAACATTGCATTTGTTGTAGAAAATGTTGTCAGTTATGACAGAGATATTTTTCAAGGAACTCCCAACATCAGACTGATATTAGTCAAACATCTGACTTGCAGATGTTACAGCAACATCATTCAAATACTTCTCACAGTAAGGTTTGATATGCCCTGGTGCTTGACAGTAATGGCATACATAGGGTTTCCCTTTCAAATTGTTCCTCTTCTTAGTCTTTTGGAATTTTCCTCCATTTGACCTCACAAACACATAAGCATCTCCTTCTCTAACAAACACATGAGCACTGCAGTTCTCATTCAACATGTTAGTGTTACCAGAATCAGAACTAATACCATGAATCCCAGCAGATTTCTGAGATAACATCTCATCAAGACAAGCAGTGCCTTTGTTAAACCATCAAAGGTTTTATCAGCTTTGTAAACTTTACCTTTCAAGACAAAAAGCTCAGCATCCTTTTTGGTAAGGAGGACTTCCAACCTCATGACACGATCCTTCAAAGTTTGATTTTCATCCAACAGCGCAAGAATGTCCTTTCGTTGCTCCTCACATTGAGCATCGATGTCATCACAGAGAACTCGAAGATCACTAATGGCTTTTAGAGGATCAAACTCCATTTCCTCAGGGACTGCAACACAACAAATATTCTCTGGGGTAACATTAGTTTCATCAAGAAGAGTCATTTCATACCAGTTCGTTGTTGACGTTGAAAAGATGTGTCCATCAATGTTAACCATGGTGTTCTGTTCTGGACCAACTTCTTCTTCTGTCTTCATTACATCATCTTTGTCAGAGAGCTCTTCCTCATAACATTCTTCTCTATCAACTATGGCTTCAATCATTTCAGCCTCTGACTCATCAACATCATCGATCGCTGCGGTGAGAATAACTTTCTTCTTCTCGTATCGAGTCATCACTCAAAGAAGCAACATGACCGCCCGAGCAACATTGCTAGATTTTCCACTCTGTCGAAAAGACGTTTGCTTCTTTCTTGCAACTGTAGGGCATTCATTAGCATAATGTCTCATCCCTAAACATCCCCGTGACCGTATATTGTCAATAACGTTATTCTCAAAGATAGGATTGTTGAATGTTCAGAGAACATTGGGAATGTTAGTAGGACTTGGAGGTTTCCAGCGACGTTCCAGATATCCTTCTTGATTTGAGCTTTGTTTCCATTTTCAAGGATTTAACCAGATTGTTGATTTTTGGGTCAACATGGCAATGTTGAGATCAACTTCATCGAGCTCATGTTCCCGATCCGAATACTCAACATCATTAAACACATCGAGACCACTTTGGAGTTTTCAAGACGAAAAGCAACTTGTCGGACTTATTATAGCTAACCTTTGTTGGTCAAGATTCATTTCAAAAGTAATCAATCTACTCACAAGATCACCTACCCTCATGGTGGTAACATCAAACGAATCTTCAATAGAGGAAATTTTCATGTTATACCTTTCCGGTAGAGACCTCATCATCTTGCTTACCAACCTCTCATTTGCAATGGGCTCTCCAAGTCCAATAGCCTCGTTAGCAATTTCACTCAGCTTTTCATAGTATGCTGATATGGTCTCATCTTCTTGCATCCTCAACATCTCAAATCTCGTAGTCAACATCCTTCGGCGTGTTGCTTTAACACTTGCTGATCCCTCACATTATTCCTGTAGAATAAGCCAAGCATCTCGAGCCTCTATGCAGTTAGAGATCAGGCGAAAACAAGGGACATCAACACAGATAAAATAGCATTTAAAGCTCTCGCATTGAGATTAGAGATGAGTCTCTTCTTGAGATCCATCGGTTCTCATGTTTGTTGGTGACAACATCATTCACCGCCTCACGTGGAGAGTCCACCATTCAACACCGCAAGCCATGCACGTTCATCTATGGATCGGATGTACATTGTCACGCGCGACTTCCACAAGACGTAGTTCTTTCCACTACTATCAAGTGCTGGAGGTCGAACGGAAGCATTTGTGGCGTCCATCAGTAGTAATATAGCACACAGGAACAATCTTAGTTCGTCAAGATCCCGCTCTGATACCAATTGAAAGAATTCAGTGCCTGAATTACTACTTAATAACACTGTGTGAATGTTAGTCGAGTAATGTTACTAGCAATGTTAATATCATTCCAAGTAACACGCAGCGTAAAAAATAAATAACACACAGGATAATTTGTGGGTTATGAAAATAACATATGTTGTCTCGCGACAACTAGCTCTATTGATAACTTAGAACATATTACAAATGTTACACACGAAGACCTATCTACGGATGCACTACCGCCTATGATAAGTCACCTAGTCTAACACAAAGAACCGAATGTTAACAACAAGCAAAACAAATTCTGCAAAGAACGGACAAACAACCCGAATGTAGAAAAAACGACTCGGTCTTCAACCCCACTCTTGCTTGCTTAGCAATACCGTGGTCGATGTTTACGATTGGCCGCCTAACACCGCCCGGTTTAAACGTGGTTGAAGGTGCGTTTCCTCGCTTTAGGAAAAATGAAGAGTAGATCGGTGTAGGATTTCTCTATGAATTCACGTTTGAAACGTGCGTGTGAGAGAGCTATCTTGCGCCTTTTATAGAAGAGTGTTTCGTGGTCTTCAAGCTTCAAATCTCACGTCCATAAACCTCCTATAACCGCTGCAATCCACTCCGTTGTAAACTGCTGCAGATGTTGGTGGAGATCATGCTCCCTAGAAAATAGGAACTAACTTCCCATGATCTTGTAACCATGATTTAACTAACCTCCACTTATTCAAACTTGTTCCAACTGCAATCCACGTTTATTAGATAATAAATAAAACATAAAAACGTAAAGGAAGTGAAAGATTACTTATATACAGTTACGTCTGGAGAGTCGAAGTTCAACTTCAAGGCTGACTCCAGGAATGTTGATTGTACCCAGGATGTTACTAACATCGAATATTACCAACAATCCATTCAACAATGGACTGGAGTCAACATTGACTCTAACACATTCCTCTGGATCCACTAACTGTATCATTTTTTCAGTCTCAATGGAATTCCAAGAAAAAGAAAGCACAACAATAATAACTAAAACAAACATTTTTATCACTCAAAAGTATGGGTGTCTAAACGGTTTTCGGTTTTTGGTTAGAACCGAAAAGGACAAATTCGATTAACCGAAAACCAACAAATTCGGTTATTGGTTCGGTTTCGGTTCCAGAGTTGAAAAAAAATTCGGTTATTGGTTAACCGATAACCAAACGGTTCGGAACCGAAAAACAGTTTTTTATTTTTCATTATTAATTAATTAATTAAAAATTCTGAAAATCAATTTTTAATTATTACTATATTAAATATTTTAATTATTTGTTAAATATTTTATGTATTTATAATAAGTTTCAGTTTTTTAATTATTAATTTATTTATTTTAGTTATTATTTTATTTATTTTTATTATTAATTAATTTTAATTCGGTTTTTCGGTTAACCGAAAATCGAACCGTCGGAACCGATCGGTTTTCTGTTAACTAAAAATTTAAAACGGTTCGGTTTCAGTTTCATTTTTTCAGAAATTTTTCGGAGAAAAAAATTGCTTCTAATAATCGAAACCGAACTGCTTAATGTTTCTACTCAAAAGTAAACAGGACCCGCCAGTTCTTCTATTACAGATTGTGAAATTGCATATAATCTTTGCATTTATTCGACATCGCAATCGTACTAAATTATAGTTGCATTTGATTTTAGTTCTTTCGTTTGGAGTTCTACTATTCTAGGCAATATTTTGTTCGGTTTAGAGCCTGTAGTGGGGAGATATGGACATAAAAGCCGTCTTAAAAAAAATTGTATTGGATGGATAAAGTCCTTGTGTAAAATTCTGTAGTTCATAATTTTGTCCCATTTAAAATCACATTACCATGATGAAAATATTATGAATTGACTAGCCAAGGAGAAGACATATTAGAAGTCCAGTTATTTGAAAACTAGAATGGGTAAACTGAGTGTAGTCTGAATAATATAGAAAACATAAAAGTGGGTTAATGATCTTGGGGGACAAAATTGTCCGCTAGCAAATTATCGGGCGATTTCCAGTGGCGCTTCCTCTGATTTATGAACCAATTGTTAATCTGCTTCTGATCAAGACCCGTTATCTCCGCCAGCGCAATCTTATCCTCTTCCTGCACATAACACATAATTATTCGACGTAGATTCCATTTGAAAAGTTTGAAGATATATAGATGACTATGTAGAAACAAACCGTAGGGTAGGGCCATTTGGAGTGCAAATTCCACCAACCGAGCAAAGTCTGTCTCCCCTCCTTTGGCAGCTTCCCTTTCTTCTTCTTCTTTGAAAATTTAAGCTTCAGACTACTTATATGGCTGCCGTACATACCCAGCAGCTTCTCCTTCAGCTGCCGATCTTCCCTCTTCGTCGCTGCATCTTGCATTTCTATCAACTCCTCGTCCGACCACACCGCGACTTCATCTACCCGAAAAGACACATCATAATCAGACAAAAAAAAAAGAGAACTCCATACCTTTGAGTGATTTACAGACTATTTGACGTGAAAGTAAATATACACCAAAAATAGCTTTTCATAAATACACATAAAAAAGCTTGCAATACGACTACAAATTTTGGTATGGGCCATCAAGAATGCGGGCCCACTAATTCCATTGGGTCCCAAATGGTCAACATATAGGGACAACTGATTTTTATTGGAGTAAATTCTGTCATCAGCAAAGATGGGCCCAAACAGTGGAGTGGCCTTACAAACTTGAACTATGAATTTGTAGATTATATATATATATATATATATATATATATATATATATATATATATAGGGTTGGGTTATAATACAAACTCCCTTAAAATAAAAATAATAATTCATCTTGATCATCCATTTACCATTAATCAATGGTTAAAGATTAAGTTATCACATTCCCTATAATTAAGGGACGGTTATTTTCGTAATATTCGTAATTACCATTATACCCTAATTTGATTTAATCACAACCACATCTTCAAAAATCAATGGTTCAAATTTGTTCATTTCTTATTTTTGAATGTGTTTTATTTGAACCCAATCCTATATATATATATATATATATATATATATATATATATATATATATGGGATAGCCAATAATATGTAAATTATCGAATTTGGGCTAAATTCTAGTTCTGTATATCACAAAAATTTCTTTCTATCAATTATTACATTTTAATTAATTCTAATTTTACAATCAAGATCGATTTCAGCTCTAAATTGATGTTGATATGGTCGCCTGAAAATATGAGATTACCAAAATTTAAGCAATCATGTCAACATTTTAGGGGTAAATCAATCTCGTTTACAAAATTACAATCAACTAGAAATATCACAATTTACGAATACACTTCTATGGTGGCATGCAAAACTAAAATTTGATCAAAATCGATAACTTACATACTATTATTGCTTAAACATGTATAATGGTGTTAAGAGGGTGAATAATGAATTGGCCCAGTGGAAGTACAATAATATTTTGGAAAAAAAATTGTGTAGTCGACAAGCATTTATGGAAATTGTGTGGGCCGGGCTTCGGCGTAAACCCCGGGCGGCCATGTAAATATACGACCACCCGCCCTATCCGGGTTTTTACCCATTAAAGCTTTTCCCATCTTCCACACTGGACCCCACTTTTCTTCTCTCTCTATCTCCCTAAATTTGACCAAACTCAACTAGGTTCTATTTCCAAGTCATTCAGGTCATGCAGCACAACAATTCTTTCCATGGTTTCTCTGGGTAGTGTTTTTACCGTCTATTAGCAATTAATGTCAATTATGCCCTATTTAATTTAATAATGTCACTAATGTATGTGGGCCTTAACATAGGCAGCAATAAATGCTGCAAGATCTAATTTGAGGCAAATGACTCCAACTTTTCTATTGCATGCCACTCCACTCCTAACCTCCCATCTGCAGCAACTCCTCTATCAAAATAAGTGTACTAAATTCATTGAAGTAACTATTGAGAAAAGAGCACTAGTCACATGCACGTGGCGTTTATTAGTAGAGTAAAATGTGAGATATAATATGAAGATGTAAAAGACGAATAAAACCGTGTACAATCTGTGGCAATTTACAACTTTTCAGCATCAAAATATAAACCAAAAATTGATCACCGTGTGAGAGAGCATATGCATGGGACAAAATATATGAGTGCTAACAAGTAAAGAGCGCGACACGCTAAAATGCACCACAACCATCACAACAAAGGCATTTTTCTTGAGAGGCACAACAAAAGCATGCAGAAACTGTGACATATCGAACTGGTAAAACGAGAACTTCTATAGAAAATGTAGATGTATTATAATGTGCATCCTCAAATGTTAAGAAATTGCCAATATTGACAAAACATAGGCCAAAAACATCTCCCAAAACACACACCGACTATAATGTGCATCCTCAAATATAAAGAAATTGCCAATATTGACAAAAATCGAAGTCAGACAAGTGAAAACAGCTAATGATGATCAAGAGATTATTGTCAAGACAGCATCTTAGGATACCGGTGCCATAACACTAGCAAAGCACGTGAAAATGTGCTCCAAAAGTAACAAATCTGAAGAAAAAAAATATGAATTAAACTTGTACTTCCAACTTAAAAGGATGATTCGTTGTCAACCAAACAAGCCTAACCTCTTTTTCTACGTGTTGTGAATATTTAATCTTCTTAGATTAACACATTCACGTCTAACTAAAGCTGCTATCCAACATATATATTAATGCCCAACACGTTATCTCCACGCCCAACATTCCCAGATTCTTTGCAATTAAATAATCTACCCTGACTGAGATTTGTGCATGCAACAGATCCCGATTGTACTTGGCAGCAATTAACTATAGCTTAAGCTCGTTAACTAATGTACAAGTGAGAAAAAGGAAGGAACAAGCTGCAGGTGGTAGAACATCATATCCCATATATAACTAAAGATGGCAAACACTGTCATGTGACGCAGTATGATTCTCATAATTAATTACAATCTTATGATAAGCATAGGTTTGGAATTATTAAGTGAGCGGATTTTTCAGAAGTAAGTAAATTATTATTATTATTATTATTAGTTGGAGGAAGTACAACCATCTTTTCTTTTAAGAGAACCATTTAATTCAAAGGAGCAACTAGCACGACATATAGAAGACACTGCTTTAACTGCCAACCAATAAACTACTTTTCTTATGTTATATACACCTTTCTTATTCATGCACGCTCGATCGGTCAACACATGATCTGTTGGAACTTGGAACCTATATCTCATTTTTGCCAGACCTATACGCATAATTATAAATTAAAGTTTTGATGCATTTATTGAAGCAAACAGGTAGAAGTGGTAACAAAATTATGGCAACGACTTGTAAATTCACTGTATAACGTGTAAAATTAAGTTTAGATCTTATCATGAAAAAATCTTCATGCAAACATACATTCTTGTCTAGCTTCTGTTCACTTTTATTTATGAAATCAAGTATCCAACCAGCTAGCTAGCTAGCTAGTGTGTGTGTGTGTGTGTGTGTGAGAGAGAGAGAGAGAGAGAGTAGATGAGAAATGTGCACAAGTGCAACACCTGAGGATTTGTCAGATAGACAGGTAAAATACAATAAACGTTTCCTGAATGTGTAGAACTTATTTTAACATTTCAGCAAATCAACCAATGAAATTTTTATTCTTAGATATATTGGCTTTTTCCTTTATTTTATTTATACATGCAATATTGCCCATATTAGTTTAACTCCATTTTCACCACTATCACCTCCATTAATTGTCCATCTAATACGCTACGAATGCAATATCATACATAAAATAAGGAAAAAATGATTTGATAATAAGATACTCTCTCTGTCCATCAAAATCTTTCTTTGATTTTAATGGCACAGATTTTAATAAATTATAATGAGTTTAAAGTAAGAGGGTGTAAAAATGTGAGTCATGTAAATAATAAATGAATATATTAATGGATAGTGATGTAAAAAGTAGAGCTGGCAAAGTAATGGATCGGGCCGGCCCGACCCCGGGCTAGTCGGGCTTTTAAATTTTTTGGGTCGAGCCCGAAATTTTTCGGTCTAAAATATGAAGCCCAAACCAATCTCGGGCGGGCTTTTTTTAAATATATTTTTAATTTTTTTTAATATATAAAATTAATATTTTAAATTTAAAAAATAATAATTACTTAACTAAGATCTCATAACTCCTTAACTTAAATAAAGAATCAGTGATGAAAATATTTTGAGTTTACTTATTCTTATGACAATGTTTATTGTATATCTTGATCTATTTATGTATTCATGCGATGATGTTGTAATGCAGTATAATTTTAATTCTTTAATTTATGAAAAAAATAGTAATTACAAATCAAAGATAAATGATATTATTAAACGCCAATCTCACTTATACGTATAAAATAATAGAAGAAAATAAATTAATTATACAATATATATTTAAGATCAAGGATTCAAAATAGATTTTACATACTATAAGGTCATTAATCATCAATGTATATATTTTTGGAGATCATTTCTCTTAGAAATTATTTTTGAATAATTTATAGGGTTATTATTTTTTCCAGAATTTATTTTTCTGACCAGTATGTGAATTAGTAAGAAAATTGTTACTATAATAAAAATAAATAATTATATAAAATATAATTAATATTATTAAACAATTATAGACATGTATATTAAATAATATTATAAATATATATATTTAATATAAATCGGGCGGGCTTTTTTAGCCCAAAACCCCGGGCTTTTTTGGCCCGAAGCCCGGTAGGCCCGGGGTTTTTTTCGGGCGGGCTTTTTAGGCCCGGTTTTTTTCGGGCCTTTAATTTTGAAGCCCAAACCGGCCCAAACCCCGGGTACCCGAGCGGGCTTTTCGGGCCGGGCTCATTTTGCCGGCTCTAGTAAAAAGGTGGATCATAAGTGATTTTTTTGTAAATAAATGGATAAGTTTTAGGATAAAAATATGAAGTTGATGTTTTTAAAAAAGAAAGTGAACATTTTTTGTGGACGGACCAAAATGGAATTAAATGAACGATTTGACGTACAGATAGAGTACAAAACATAACAAATAATGGAGCCACATTTTATACCTACAATATATATAATAAGCATCAATATAGAAGACTTGAGGACTAACAATATAACAAGCATCAATATATACCTCAAAATATACATCATCCATTTAGAAGACTTGGGACTCTCTAGGGAGCTATATGATGATGCACACGAAAATACTAGAAGCGCTTATTCAAGATAATAAAATTAAATGAAAAAGGGCAATTACTGTATTAAATTTTAAATTATTTGGTTTGTCCCAAAAATATCCTAAACTTTTAATAATATCAATAAAAGATTCAAACTATCGATATTATAGCAAAAATGTTCTTCGTAATGTTTTTTATTAACAAATACTGATTGAGATTTCCACGTGACAAAAACGACGACATCATTTCTAATAGAATAATTTTAAAAAGTTTATGATGACTCTATTTAATCATCATTTTTTATAAATACAAACATATTTTATGTTTATTTTGTTTTGATTATTACGGTCATCAAATGACGAATTTGATGAGAAGACAATAAACATGAATACATTTGATAAAACTTTGGTAATTTTTGGTAAACATCCAATTGCATTACTTAGAAATTCTACATTTTTTTTATCAATAGTCATTCATCAAGTCTCATAAAACAACATTATGGTATGATCAATATAAAATTTACTTTTAATAATACTCATTAACCTACATGAGCTCACTTTTGCCACATGGAAATCTTAGTCAATATTTTATTAAACAAAAATATTAGGGAATATATTTTTGATATTATATCGATAGTTCGAGTCTTTTATTTATATTATTGAAAGTTCAGAATATTTTTTGGACAAGCCGAATAATTTAGAATTTAATTCGATAATTGTATAGTGAAAAACTACTCCATGTTTTAACCTAAAACAACTTAAATTAATTAGGCGAAAATTTTATATAACTCATATGTTAAGTTTGATATTCTTTTTATCTCATATGTTAAGTTGCTACTCTTTTTAACCAATTGTACAATTTTATCCTTTAAAACATAAAAAAAAAAACGATTCACACAAATTCAACCCTCTCTGTACCCCGGCCAACCATCCCAACGGCGGCCAACCCTCCCAGCGACCAATCCTCTTTCCCGGCGGCAAACCCTCCCCAGCGGCCAACCCCCCAACGGCCAACCTCTCTCCCTCTCCCTTTTCCCAGCGGCCCACTCTCCCTTCCTCCCTCTTTCCCGGCGGCCAACCATCTCTCCCTCCCCTCTGCCGACGACCAACCTCCCTCCCTCTTTTCCCGGCGGCCAACCTCCCCTCCCTTCCCATCTGTTTCTCGGCGGCCAACGTCTCCCATTTCCTTCGTCTGTTTTTTTTTTTACAAATGAAGGATATTTATATAATTTTAATTAGAAATTGGAAAAAAGTAGTATGTTAGTATATGAGTTAAATTAAGTAGGTATGTTAACATTTGGGGCAATTGTCACCATTAACACAAATTAATTTGTATGAGGTGGTCATTTAGTAGCACATAAAATTGATGCACAGATCCATGATTC
This sequence comes from Salvia rosmarinus, assembly GCA_036937905.1. Lineage (NCBI taxonomy): Eukaryota > Viridiplantae > Streptophyta > Magnoliopsida > Lamiales > Lamiaceae > Salvia > Salvia rosmarinus. Next base: position 51,954,494 of record CM072823.1, on the reverse strand, counting down.
GGATTAAGTCACTTAAAAGAGAAATGTTACTGTGGCGTGAAAATAAAAAAAGGGAAGTCAGTACTGAATCGTGTCACTGCGCAATGATAGGTCAAATCAGAATCTCTAGCAAATGAATGGGTATAATTTGAAGCTTTAATTTGGCTGACATGAAACCAAAGATGAATGTAGAAAAGGCAAAGGATAATTAGCAAGGTTCACGACAAAAAGATATGGAAATGGTGAAGAAGGAAACCCAGAAAAAAAACTGATTAAAAAAGGGGAAAGTACTTAACGGTTTAAGGTTTGCTCTTTCCTAGAATAGGCGAAGAGATAAGAGATGTTAATGCTCACGGACATCCTCAAACACATCGAAACACAAACTTCGTGATTTAGATTCCCATCCAGAGCCCGAAATGGGAGAGAAAACTCAGAAGCCCTCACTTTCAATTCTAGGGTTTTCGCAGTACCAGGAATATTTCGTAATCAACACAATTGTACGTTAGTTCATAAATGGCTAAGACAAGCCACACATGGTTGCAGATTGTAGTTGATAAGGCACGCACATAAAGAAATAATGGGACACCACGAACATGTGGGTGGGTAGGTGTGTGTGTGTGTGTTAGAGAGAGAGAGAGAGAGAGAGAGATTATGAGGCGAGTACCATTGCAAAGATTGAGGAGCTGCGTTTGAATCTCGGTGAGGAAGGAGGTGGCTTCATCGAAAGGCCGTGACAGATCCGATTTGTACTTGACCAGTATGTGGCCGTAGGTTTCCTTCACAAAATCGATGAAATAAAAATGAAGAAGATGAAGAAAAACTGCAGAAGACTATATATATATATATATATATATATATATATATATATATGTGTGTGTGTGTGTGTGTGTGTGTGTGTACTTGAAATGATTTTTATGTGTGGCTGGGAGCGAAAGAAGTGCGACCGTGCGGGTGCAGTCTAGAGAGAGAGAGAGACCATGAACTCGTCGAGCTGAGGATCAACCTCTGTGCATGTGGAAACAGCGCCTCGTTTGCACAAGTCCTTTTCTTGCCTCACCTCATCCAACAGAGACACTATCTCTGGGGGAGCTCCAACCTGCACACCAAAAACCCACAAAATCATCAAACACTTGATTAAATAACAAAGGATGTGAGTTTAACGACATATTCTCGAGTTGATTGAACCTTCTGGCAATCAATATAGGCATCGAGCAATTTTGAGTAGGAAGGATGTGAGGCGATTTTGGCCTTGATCACGCTGGAATCTTCCTCACCTTCTTCATCACCGCCATCTCTTTGATTTTGGAAATTAGCAGAAGTTGAATCGTGAGATACGACAGAGCACTGGAACCCCAATTCATCGGAACCAAACATCGGAATCCGATAATGGTGATGGTCGACGGAGTTAACCGGAGAATGGTAATGGTAATTGTACTCCGCTGGAATCATCATATTCTCCGGCGACATCAACGCCTTGTCTACATAGTAATCTCCCACCGAATGAAACCCACACATTTCATCCATATGCTTCACGAATTATCCCTCAATTTAGATGCAGTCTTTAGAAAAAAGTTAATATATATTTGTTTTCGTGCAGCTCGGGTGTCGGAGTACGGTACAGCAGCAGAGGTGGTGGTGGTAGTGTCGGCGGCGGCGGAAGTGGTGGTGGAGAGCTTGAAGGTCTTTGGAGAAAAAATTGCAAGAATGGAGATTGAGAATGTGAAGGTGAAGGTGAGGTGAGTGATGGGGGAGGCCCATCCTTTCCATTATTGATTTATCAACAATTTCCGGTTTTTATACTTATTATAGTAATAGTGGCATATATTTTTTCCCCTCTTTCTTTATAATTATCTGCTTTAATTTGTAGTAATATTCCACCGTTTGATTATGGTTGATTTGTTTTCTTTTTTGAATTTTTATGTTATTATTGATTTATTTTAAAAAAAATTACTTTAAAAAATATCTCAAATTTCGTAACATATATTATTTTATATATGAAATCTAATTTTTCTTAATCAACATATAAAAATATAAGAGTCAATAATATCAGAATTGATATAATATTATTTAGTTTTTATATTTTGAAACGTCAAGTCGCTTGAAAATTGTGCACAGTTTAAGTAATTTTTTTTATAAAAGTTTTTATATAACCATTTAAGTTAAGAAATATCAATTATAATCACCAACATAAAAATGTCAAATTATAGCCAACTTACTGGCCCTAATTGACCTATTGATACTATTTGATGATAATAGTCCCAATATGACCATTTAGTTGGCTATAATTTTATATTTTTATGTTGGTGGCTATATATATCAATTTTCACTTTTTTTTTTGTACTGCACGTTTTGTGTAACTGCCCCTTTCTTTTGTTATTGTATATATCTCCTTCCGCTGGATTTCTTTGGTCCAGTCTTATATTCAACATGATACTAGCTTTACAAATGTATATTAAATTAATATTTGAAACATAAGTTAATTGTGAGTTTTACTTATAAGGTTCAAAATATATATGAAAAAGTATAACATAATTTCTATTTTTGACGTCCATAAAAAGTATTTCATTTTTTATTTTAATATATTTTTCTACTTTTTCTCCTTCTATTTTACTATTAAAGTTTTTATTTAATCCATTCAAAAAACATCTACCAATTATTTTCTTAAAACATATGTCGGTTAAACATATGATATTTTTCATGAACGGATGTAGTAATAAATGTGTTAACTATATTTTATCAAGTAATGTAATACTCCATTCGTCCCAATATTCATGGCTCCTTTCTTTTTTGCACGTAGATTAAAGAAAGTTGTGTTTTATGTATAAAGTCACTACAATAAAAAACAGATATTGTGGCACTTATTTAGAGTCACTATTTATTAAATGCCTCTAAGATATATTATTGGGGCAGTTAGATATATTAAATTTAGAGAAAAATGTTAAAAAAATCTAAAAAAAATTAAAAAGTGCCTCAAACTCTTTTGGGACATGATACTTAGCAACACTATGTAAGTGCCCCGAAAATGAAAAGTGCCCCCAAATACAATATATTGAGGCACTTCTCAGTGTTTGAAAAAGGTTTTTTTGTTGTAGTGAGTAGTGTGTGACACGAAATTTGATGCATTTTTTAGTGTAAAGATGTTTTCTTTTTTGGAAACGAGCCAACAATAATGAGATTGTGGGAGTATTTATTTGGAACCACATGGTTTAAATGCAAAATTAATATTCCTCTCATGAAATATCCCCAAATAAAACTTTAATTTTTTTTATTTTATTTTAAAGTTATAACTCACACACACTCACATTCACACTAAATGCCAAATGGAACCTCTAACATGTCGGTTGAAAGGAAAACGTTTTACAAGCTAAATTGCACTTGGTCCTCAAAATAAAGCTTAAAAATCCGGTAATGAATTTATTTCGCGGTAATATCAAGCGGGGAGAATGGATATTATACGATTGTGGTTGGGCAATTATGAAATAAAGAAACGAGTCCAATAGGTTGAGCAAAAAGTTATTCTAACTTTATCAAACTACTGTATAATATGCGTAAGTGATCATATTATAACTGTAAAGTAAAAATTATATCTTGAAAATAAACAAATAAAAAAGGTTCTCCTTTATATCTTTATATGTACGGTTAAATTAAAAGTCTATGTAATAAACGCTCGATAATTCATTGACCTCATAATGAATTGTTAAAGTTATTTTATTTTATTTTATTTTTAGTAAAATTAATGAATTGTCAAGGTTGTTTGTTAATTTAAATTGGAATAATTTGCATAAACCGTAGCAAGAACCCCCCAACCCACTAAAATAAAATAAAATAATAATAACAAATTATGGTAACAAAATCTTTATGATCAGAATATTCACTAAAATTTATTTGGAATTATTTATGTATCTTTGTATGGTCAGTGAATCATTACACGTGGATACTAGGTCATGGCAAATTGCGAGTTTCTCCACATTATACATATATAAAAAGATACACTTCACCAACATTTTTATTTTCCTCACAAAACATAAAATATCCAACTTTGGTAATGGAAGCTCTTCAAAAGTCAGAACGGAAAATAATATGTTCATAAAATGTCACGACGAAATCCAAGATCAACCGGGTCTCCGTCCATCAAACCGTTCATTGATTTTGATATTACAAATAATTTTCGATCGATGTTGAGATTTTAATAATTATAATAAATATAATTTTGAATACTAAAACCGCTCATTGATTTTCCCCGAAATTATGTTGTTGTTTTTTCAAATATGTATTGATATAGACATATAATTTAATGAATTATAATAAATGTAAAGTAAGTAGATGTAAAAATATGGATCATGTTGATAATAAATAAATATATTAATAAATAGTGAGTGTAAAAAGATGGATCATGTATGATTCTTTTATAAATAAATGGATAGATTTAAGGTAAAAAATTCGTTCATTTATTTTTGATGACATATAAAATTAATCAAATAAAATTAAATCAACGTCTTTAGTGGAAGGAGAAATTACGATTTAATCTACACTAAAAACAATAAGACCCAAACAAAACAAGAAGGCTAATGAACTCTCGTGCGTATCAAATTTGTGGCGTTACTGGCCAGGGGTCCTCACCAAAGTTATGAATAAATGTTAAATGTAATTCCTTATTTTTCTTACAATGCTTATTATTTACTTCAGACAAAGGACTAGCATTTATTTGCATAAATAGACATTGACTTAAGGTAGCATGGCATCAAAATTCAATACCTCAAATTCGAGGACACCCATCGTCAAAAGTTGAATTTAGCAAAAGAGAGTTTACACCTTAAATGGTAAAAATCGACCAAGTCTCTCATGACTCATCTAAAATACAATCATCCGTTCATTAAATATATTGATTTAATTTTATTTTGATTTATTCATAAAAATATTTATTTTTTAAAACATCAACGCATAAATTTATTTATTTATTTATAAAAAAAGTCATATATGACCAATCTTTTTCTCATATTATCTATTAATTTATTTATTTATTTATTATCTTTATTCGTTATATATTTATAGAAAAAATAAATTTATCTTATTTATGTTGAATCATTATTATTATTATTATGATGGTAGTGGTGGTAAAAATGTTATGTACGAAAAGTAATATTAGTATGACTGATTGATTGATTGATTTGATATGATATGTTGGCAGTTAAAGCTGATAGATCCATGCTATTCAATATTCATCCTCTTCTTCCTCTCATTACTGATAAAAGTTTTTTTAGTTGAAATATATGTAAATAATTTTTATCTCAACTATGCTACACATTTTTTTAGATGTTATTATCAGCAATATTGGTTATCGAATTGTTAGTATAATTTTTGAGAAATAGAGACAGTAATTAATATTCAATTTAGGTTAAGAATAACTCAAATACGATTAGATTAATTTTAGAAATACATTTCTTCTTTTGGTATAATACCCTTGGCCATGTTAATGTGACGTTGCTAAAGATAATTTTTCGAAGTATTATATAATTAAATTCCATCGATATGATTGATATATGCGTTTACAGTATATCAGCTTCCATTACTTTTAATTATATAAAATATGACAATTTTCTGGTAATCTTTTGTAGTTTCTACAAGATAACAAACACTTTCAAATTGTGCTCGCCAAACACGGCCGATTTTTTCGTTTTATCTTTCTGAAACCAAAAATATATTAGACGATTGAATTTTCTTATTTAATAAAATCATTTGAGAATATAAGAAACTATAAACACATTTCAGTAATTTTTGTCCCTTTTCGAATTCGATGCATCTAATTTAGTACGTTGTTAGATTTTCTTAACCCTATCGCTTAGAGTCGTCGCGTGCATATGACTTTTGGTCATCTTGCTTTGCTAAAAATGTGAAATATCAATCGACTTATTGAGCTAAGTAACAAAAGTCCTTAAAGAAAAACTAGGTAGTATAAATAGAAAAGTTTTCTGACAATAAAAGTGATAAAATTTGAAATTATAAATATACTTCCTCCTCTATTTGAAATGTTACTTTGTTTTGGACACAAGTATTTATGAGAATGGTATAAAGGTCATGAGTTCGAACCTCACAAACACATCTATGGATGCGAGTCTGTTCGATCTAATTTTTCAAATATGATTTACCCGCCATGTGTGGTTTGTAGGATATTGCATAGGAATACGGGTTTATCCAATGTGTATCGAAAATAGAGACTGGAGGTTCCCAATGATTTCAAAAAAAAAATGCTATAAAATGGTTAAAGAAATAAAAAAAAATCGATATGATTCATACATTTTTAAGATATAATTATTTCTTAAAATAAAATATGACATTTAAAATGTAATAATTCAAAAAGAAAATTGTGACACTTTAAATAGGACGGAAGAAGTATTTCTTTTTTTTCTTGAAATTATCACTCGATAAAAATAATAAACCTATTCTACTAATAATGTGAAAATAATTAATAATATATATATATATATATATGTGTGTGTGTGTGTGTGTGTTTTAAGTTGAATTTTCCACATGAATTAATCGGCGTAGGATTTGAGTTGAACAGACAATACAAGGATCCACATATTTAAAAATTAATGTTTAATTAATACACAATCATGAAAACATATTTATAGTAATTGTGCATTGTTGCCCATGAAAACTTTATAGAATATATAGATTTACTACATCTCTCTCTGTATAATAATATTTTATTAATATAAATAAAATTAATAAAATATTATCATAAAAGACTGAGTATATTACACATATATATTCTATGTATTATTCACTTCGTCGCATTAATTGTTCATTTTCGTGTAAGAAGGCAATTTGCGTGTTACACGAATGGCGCTGCACGTCACTGTACAATTGGTCCTGAGTCATATATGCATGATTGCATCCTATGGCAACCAATCGTGCAGTGTCTCTGGAGGCGCGCTGCGCTTCAACAAGAAGAAGATAGTAGTATTTTTTATTTTCTAATGATAAAATGTTGAAGGGAATTTCGAACCTTAGAAAAATATATTTTGAATTGACAAAAACTTGGGTAAGTTTTACCCTTGTTTTTTTTAAAATAATTATATTAATTATGGTGAATAAGAATAATTAAATTTTGTTAATTTATAATTAAATTTATTAATTTTTAATTATAATTTTAATTCATTATTAGAATTTATTAATTCATAATTATGATTTATTAATTCAAAGTTAGGGTTTATTAATTCATAATTAGGGTTTATTATTTCTAATTATGGTTTATTAATTCAAAATTAGGATTTATTAATTTAATAAGGTTTATTAATTCAAACTTATGGTTTATTAATTCAAAATTAGGATTTATTATTCACGATTATTGTTTATTAATTCATAATTATAATTTATTAATTCAATATTAAGATATATTAATTCAAAATTATTATTTATTAATTTACAATTAAACTTTATTAAACTATAAATTTCAATTATAATTAATTTAATTATTTAATTAATTATAATTAATTAATTAGGAGTGGTCTCACTGTGCGCGGGCACATGAGACCACCCCTTTTCAATTTATGGGTACAAATAATTTTTCACTCCATAATTATTTATAAAGTTGCCTATTTATATATAAAGGTAGAAGCAAAACAATGCTTCCCTTTAATTTGGGTTGGGATAGTTTCCAAGCTACCTGCAGATTGGATTCCCGCATGCACAAGGACTGATGTGAAGATTACTAGAATGGTTATTTCACAAAGAAAATTTCATTGATATTTCAAATCAGAAGGTTGAGCAGAGAGAAAGAGAGACTCCTCTTTTGTCATTCACTAATTGAGAGATGGTTAAATGAATTTCCACTTTCTGAAACTTTTTAGCTTCTTGGGTTTATTAACTTAACAAAATTATTTATAAAATGATAACACTAACTAAGTTCTGAAAGCAATTGTAATCATCATGACTTTTGCTCTTAAGTCGAGAGATATAATGTAAAACCAACATGCATGACGATTTAGTTATCAAAGATGGACAATAGAAATAGCAATTATCCTTCTTTTAAATAAAACTAAGTTTTGCGTTTGCAGCATGAGAATACAAAGTAGCCTCGGATGGGATCATGAGCCCTAATATATAAAGGGTGTTTTGCTAAGCTTATAACCTCTTCAAAACAGTTTACAGGAGCTTATAAGTTCATGCAAAGTGTTTGCAAAATAAACTCTTAAACAGTTTATAAGATGTGAAAATAAGATCCAACAATTTATAAATTTTCTTAAAAATAAGTAGCTTAACCCTAACTTATTTTTTCATAAACTTATAAGTAATAATGAATTTAGCAAAATAACTTTACTATGGTTCGTTATTTTCTACATATACACTATCGACTTCACCTCTCGTCAATTCTCTCTCTCTAACTCATGATTCTTTCTCTAACTTATAAGTTCAATTATCCAAATACATTGACAATTTATAAACTCTTTAAAGTAAACTTAGCCAAACACCCTCATAATCTATACTAAAGTTGGAACATTATATACTAAAGTTGGAACGTTATATGTAATTCCAAAGTGTATACTATGCTGTGTCATACCCAATACACGGCCCATGAAAATAGGGTTCTTCCCTCATTTTTATATGCTATTTCTTTAACCATTTCTGGGAGAAAGTGATGTTATTTTATGCTAGTCAATGAGAAAGAAATAGAAGTGGAAATCAAGTTGTTGAATTATTATATTATCATCGCAACGTACCATGGAGGTGCGCCATTATATTTTTATTTTATCTTAAGTTGAAAAAACAAGATATGATTTAAAATTATTGGTATCGATGAAAATTGCATTATTCCATGTTGCTATGATCTGTAATAGTTTGTTCCTCTCAACGAGTCAAAATTTTATTTGCGTTTATGAGGAGGAATACTACATAATATGTACGCCCATCTCAACTTTTTCCCCTAATTTAATTCCCTTCAGCACTTGCAAATTGTGCCACGGAAAACGTGTTTCAAGAAAAGTCATATTCTTAGTACTTTTATTTTATGATTAATTAGTAATCACACACACAAAGACTTTACTCCCTTGTTGAGCCCACTGTTCCGACTTCTTTTTGTATTGTTTTAAGTCTAGTTGGAGTTTTTTTAGTGTTTTGTCTTTTTCTTTTTTGTGTCTAGAAAAGCATAATGAAGAAGGGTGTGTTGCAAGACAAAATAGAATCAAAGAATGGTAGAAAGAGAATAGAGTGAAGTTGCATCCCACGAAAGAGGTCTTAAGCCAAGTGCAACCGAGAGGAGGTCGCGAGGAGACAGCTAAAGAGGGCCTAATCTATTTGTCGGCCCATATAGCATTATAGTGGGTATGAAAAATTAAATACAATTATCGGATTAAATCCTAAATTATTTAATTTATTCAAAAAATATCTTAAACTTTCAATAATAGTAATAAAAATTTTGAATTATCGATATTGTATCAAAAATGTATTCCCTAATATTTTTTATCAATGAAATGTTGACTGAGATTTTTAGATGACAAAAGTGAGTCCATACTTTCAACATATTAATGACTATTATTAAAATGAGTTTTATGTTGAACATATTATAATGTTATTTTATGAGACTTGATGAAGGACTTGACAAGAAATTTGTAGACATAATACAATACAACTAATGGGGCTTACATTGTATAATATTTCATCTGAATTTTTTTGTTATAGAAATAATACTCTGATTTTAATTCTGATTCCATCAAAGTCAATGTTTTCTCTGATAAATGAGTAATGAAGTACTTTCTTTACTAATAGGAATGATGCTATCAAATAACCTCACGAATCCAAAATTTTGAATAAGTAGGAAAAAAATCATCCAAATTCTACATGAGAAAATGGATGTAGCTAGAATATATAAATATAATATTCAATCATACATCAATCTTAACGACACAAGATATCATATGCAATTGGATGTTCATCAACAATTGCAAAAAAAAAAACCCACCAAATATATTTATGTTTACTGTCTTCCTATCAATTCGTTTAGTCATCTTTTTTTTTTTGTAAATTCGTCATCCGATGATCATCAAGTAATAACCAAAACAAAATAAACACCAAATATGTTTGAATTTACAAAAAAAGATGACTAAACAGAGCCATCATAATTTTTAAAATTATTTTTGTTGGAAACGATATCGATTTTATCATATGGTAATCTCAGTCAACATTTTGTCGATAAAAATATTAGTGCACACATGTTTGATAAAATGTTAATAATTTAGGTCTTTTATCAATATTAATAAAAGTTCGAGATATTTTTAGAACAAACCAAATAATTTAAGATTTATGGTCTAAAACTAGTGGACTTAGTTTAATCTGGAAACTAATGGGACGCATGGGCGCCTATTGAAAATTCTACTGGGCCTAAATAGCATTATACTGATTTTTTTTAATGTTTTCGATATGGATGAAACACAAATTCCATCTATCGATAGAATCACTTATCGCGAAAAAAGGAAGAAAAAATAATCCATTTGGTAGATTGGATGTGAATTTTTCTGTTACATTTTGTATTATACTCATTTTAGTCTAATCAATATACTTCACGTGTATTTTATCGTACTATTGTACTGTAAAACATTATAAATATAAGTGTACTGGTGTAGCGAAATACAAAATGTAACAAAAATATGTAGCAAATGAAATCAGATTGGCAAAATTGAGGTGGTTGTGTTAGTTATTTGATAGTGGCATTTAATAGATTTTAATGTGATAATGATCATGTTTATTGTTATATTGTGGTTTGCAATTTCTGGAAGAAAAAGAAAGAAAGAAGGAAAAAAGGCGTTGTACTGTAGTATCATCATTTAAAAGGTATTAATGAGGTTTGAATTTATGATTTTCGAACTCTTAAAGTCCTTATTCTAGTAGGTCCCAAAAATTAGTTATATATCCTTCAATATTCAAGCTGTCAACATAATTCAAGAAAATGAGTTTCATATATCATAATACTACGGGAAAATTAAGCTACTAAGATGCTTCCAATTACGAACTTCTATGTAGTACGATACGTGAGATCATTATTGCGTTAAAGATTAGACATGGCACATGGGCGGTCGGGTCAGAGCGGCGAATATGAGGCCAACCAAGCCCAAATAATATTTTAGTAGAAATTTCTTGGTTCGGGTCGGGTTAGTTCGAACCTATCGAGCTTTGATTTGTTATGGGTAGATTTGATCCGATCTAAAATTCAATCGTACCTACTTTTTCTTAGTCCAAAATCGGATGGGCAGATCTATTTTGACATCTCTGTTAATGGTACAAGTAAATAATGTGTGGATGCTCTATAAATTTTTCTGATTATTGATATTCAATGAGTCCTTTTCGTGCTGTGAAATTAGAAGCTGTTACAACTTGCCTCACTGGGTGCAATAGTATTAGTTGGAGTTTTTCCAATTACTAAAGGAGAGTGGAAATGAGAGTGACATAAATTAGATGAGTGTTTACTTTTCATGACTATTATTTTAAAAGATTGAATATTTGATGGATTAAATATATGATAAGATTATTTTTTCTACCAATAATTTATTTATTATAAAGAATTAGTAGAAGATTAAAATTAAGATAAATAACTCTCCCTTTATTTGGAGGATTATTCTAATCACTACCTATATTGATTGGATTAAAATTAATGCTGAACAATTCAAATGATTAAAATAATTCCGAACTTTAAGATATCCTCAAATATTAATCCTTAAAAATAAACACTTGATTATGTTGGATTAATTTCATCTATCCAACCTAATTATATAAAATAAATACCCCATACAGTACTATAAAGTACATATCTTATTGAAATTACTTTAATTATTTTTTTTGTTGGCCAACCGAACAATGTTTCTCGTCATTTTCATTTCTCACCCCTTAAAATAGTTGTCGATTTAGTATTTAAGTATTTCTTTAGCCCCTAAAAAAATTATAGCTGTCGATTTAGTATCCAAGATTGAAACTGTAAATAGAGCTAAGAATGCTGAAGCCCTTTATTTGATGACTCCCCTGTAAATCAGTAAATGTACTTAGAGATTTTTGTTGACCTATAAATCTTATCATTATATAGAAAAAGGTCGCGTATTTGAGGTGACTCGACTCTTATAATGATTTATTTAAAAGGAAAATTACAGTTTGTATCATCAATTTTGACGAGAATTTAAAAAATATCTCCAACTTTAATTAACATATTAAAATATTTTAAACTTTGACGAGATTTTGAAAAATGTCACCAGTTTTAATTAATACGTTAAATGTCCTCAACTTTGATGATATTTTGGAAAATGTCCTGATTCTAAAGTTTTCGATGACGAATGTTGAGTCATTTGAGCTATAACCTACACATGACGGAATGTTGAGTTATTTGAGTTATAACCCACACGGGAGTCTCGCAAATTGATGTTGCATTTTGTCGTCAAAAACTCTGGAATTGGGATGTTTTTTAAAATATCATCAAAATTTGGGACATTTAATGTATTAATTAAAATTGTGGATATTTTTTAAAATCTTGTCAAAATTTGAAACATTTTAAAATATTAAGTAAAGCTGATATATTTTTTTAAATCTCGTCAAAGTTGAAAATATAAATTATAATTATCTCTTATTAAAATTAGAAAAGTGGATAGTTATTGTTGTTAATTGGCGACGCGTAATGTGAGATAAGTGGAAGATTAGTTGATTTTTGAAACAGGGAAAGTGGTGAAGCAGCACTAATTAATGGGTGCAGTGATACACTATACTAAAGCCGCTCAATTATCAAACGCATATTAATATCAATAGAAGCGTTGTTCATAAAGTATAATGGCATGTGGGTACATAGGAATCAACTGAAAATAAAATGACGATTTCTATATTCATTTCTAATTTTTTGGATTATATTAGGAATCACCACCTTTGTAGAAATAAGCGTTTGCATGAAATTGAGATTAATTATACCTTTCATCTTGTTTGATTTATGTATTTTAATCATTTTATCCCATCTTTGACATACCTACTTTTTTTTGACATATTAAACTTCTTAAAAAGTCTAATATATACTTCCTCCATTCCTTTTTAACTGTCCCTATTAAGGAAGTAACCCCATTAATTAACATGATAAATGCATTCATACAACTAATTATCATATTCCAAGAGTATTAAATAGGGTAAATAGGAAATATATCATAATTTTACTCTCAAATTACGAACTATGACATTTATTAAAAAACAAGAAAATAATATTAATAGAACACTTAAAAAGGAACAGAAAGAGTACGTAATTATAGTTGTCAAACTATCGGGTCAGGTTGGCCAAGCCAACCTCAACCTACCGAACCAAATGAACAAATCAGGTTGGACCAATTTCGGGCAGATGTAGGCCCGCTAAATCCACAGGACTTTTCAAGCCACCTGTGGGTCTACAACACATTTTCAAACTCAGCTAGGCCATGTCTGTCAAACTATTGTATGAAATCGTATTGAGCCAATAAGTACATGGTCCAACACTTTGTATTTTTCTAAGTCAAATTTGCAGTCTTCTATTGACTTCTCTTGTGACGCACCTTCTTAATGATTTTAATAGGTTAGTGCAGTGACAAATTGAATTAATTCCAATCAGCTAAAAACTACACAAGTAAAAACAAGTAGTCGAGCAATCAATAAGACTTTGGTTGATTATAATGTGGAGTTGCATCAATACTCTACTATACATGTGGTGACATAGCAAAAACAAGATACCTACGTACACTAGGGATACTGCGTGGAAAACAAAGAAAGATTCAAAAACTAGCAAGTTGCACTAAAATGAACCTATCCAAGATCCCTTTCCGCTCTTCAACAGTGACACATAAAGCAACTCATTCCACGTATCGGGCACTCCAGGCAAGCACCAATGGCTGCAATCTTGGGCATGGACTTCTTGCTGTGCTGCCTGGTAGTCCGGCCTGTACACCGACGGGTGCCCATCCTTTCTATAATCCGTCAGTCGGCTTATGTTCAGATATGCAACTGGGGTTTTCGCATCCTTGAGCACGTATTCCAGAATCCTCATTTTCGCAGGGTACTTCGCTAAATAAGCGTCGTTCATTATTGGTTCCGTTTCGTTGTTGCACTGGCCGCCCGCATTCCACGGTCCGCCCCTGCAAACCAGAAACCACAACATTTCAGACCACAATTCTGCTGAAAATATATACAATTTCTTTTGAAATGATTCAAATGAAGTTCAATTATTCCTTTTTTGCTGCATATGGTATCTTATTGTCCAATATTTCAAGTATCGGTGACTAAAAGTCCATCATGTGAATGCGTTATGGAATCTGGTATTATATACCTATTGATACAGTTGGATTACTCAAGTGGGAGAAGCAGCTGTCAAACATTTAAGTCACATGCCTTCGGTCTCAATTACTCATCAAAAAATCTAGTCTTAAACCTTGTTCAGATATAATCGGATTTTGATCCTCATAAAATCTATGTATTCGTAGCCTAAAGTAAGATCACCTTAAGCCCCTTCATAAATATACAAGAAACAAAAACTTACAGAAATAAATATTTAAATATATTCTTATATTTGATTGAAGGTAGATTGTCCTGTAAAAGTTGTCAAGAAAGAAGAGTTACATTTGACAGAAATGGGGTTTGTTGCCGAATTTATAACAGAAAACATTGGGGGGATTGGCATTTTCAGTTGCATTTTCAGTTGCATTTTCCATAGGAACCTCAACCTTCACAAATATCATGCTATGGGTTATTAACCATGATCTTAAATAGAGAATAAGTGTTGATTAACATCAATACCATATAAAGTTACATGTGAGTCAGGGAAAAGAGGTTTACAACATACCTAAAATGCGTGACCGAATATCCTCTGAATACAACTTCAGTTTTGTTACGATCAATATTCTTATCGACCCATCTAGACCAAGTGGTGAGCGCCCTCTTGAATGCTTCCAAAACTTTAAGCCTTGGGTGCACATAATCACCTTCCTGGTAATAGCCTTCTCTGTAAAAATTATAAAAATTATAATTAATTATAATCAACATATAGTACTATTTTTAATTTAAATTCAGGTATCTTCTCCAATGAGAACTTGTTTCATGAGATAGAACGCAACTCACTCACCCACGGGAAGTTTTCTCATGAGTCCACCAGTGGCCAGTGTTGAAAATAAGTACGTCTGCATCATGATACATTGAAGTCGTATCATCCATCAAATCAAGCCTCAATGTCTCAACAGAACCATTTTTTCCATTGAAGGATGATTCTTTTACAAGGAAAGGAGAACTAACAAAGTCGACGGAGCAGTTGTAGTCCTTCAAATACAGCCAAAGTATAATGAATCAGACTCGAGAAGTTTCAACATTTTTTCTTCAATTTGAATTGAAGAGAACATACCTCAAATCTGAAAGCGTAGAAACCCTTCTTTTTGAATTCGTGCTTTCCGGATATTTCATATACTCGGCTTTTGTCTGCAAGTCCGTGGCGGAGAATGCAAACAAGAGATTCCCACATGTTCCTATTCAAAGAATCGCCAACAAATACTAGCTTTTTCCCTCTAAGTCTCTCAAGAAAATCGGTCACATTGAACCTGGAAACCATTTTTCATCAGCATACAAACATACATGAAAATGAAAAAAGAATTTTTTTAACACATTAAAGAAAATACTTTTATATATCAAATGAATGATAAATCACAGTGTTTGCTACGCCAGCTGCAGCATACTTATCAGTTCCAATATTGGATATTTAGTTGATGCAAAACAATCTGAACTTCATTGTGTTCCACTTTATAGACTACCCAAATCAGAGGGTTCACTTCATCGAACAATAACAAGAATTTGTAGTTCCATAAAATTTCAGCTGTGAAAAATACTTGGCAACAAAGTTTAGAAAAAGCGGAAAAAAGAAATGAGAGAAACCATTGAAATTAAAAGAAGTTAGCAACTATCAAGAAGCCTGGCTCCATCAGAATTTGTTTGTTGACGTAGAACACTAGTAGATAACTAGTGAAGGCACTAAACAAGTTCAAAAAGAGTATATAGCTGCAGTTTTACATAATGCAATATGCATTGAGATTAGTTGGAGTTAGAAGCAATACTAAATTAACATTCAAGAATGCATTTTTTGACTACATTACTTTAGTTAGAAACAAACACGAGAAGATTCTTATATATACAACAAGCCACACCAATATAGGCAACATTTATTTGAATATCTATTCAAAATTACCCAAATAGTGTAATCCCTAGATCCCAATTAGTAGAAATCACAACATAAATCTTTACCTTGGGATGTCACAATCATATGGCTGCCATCTCCAGTTAACATACTCACTATCAGGTCTCCCATTAAGGTGGCAACTGAAGTCCCTATCGATATAAGGACACGAATCAGGAGGATAATAGGGCTCTGCATCATCCCTCACCCATCTCCCATTGAAAATGTCGCACTTCATGTAGGATCTATCACCTGTAGGTGCACCTGCATTCACCCCTTCATACCCTAAACCTCCATCACTACCCTTACTCGAACAATTACCGACACGGCTGCCTTCCAAAGATTCAATCCCCGACCCACATGATCTCTGTTCATCCCCAACAGACATAGATCCCTCTCCAACACCCTCTTCTTTCACACTAACACTCTCATTCTTCACATTACCAACAGAATCCCCTGCACGTGGCGCTCCTGATTCCTTTCTCCCCACACTATCATCCACCAAGATTGCACTCCCAATAGGCTGTGAGCCGTTTCTCGCACCTCTCTCCACTCCACCACTTCCTTCAACAATAAAGCTCACATCTTCGAAGAAGACCGACTGATTCCCCGCAGGGGTACTCTCAAAACCCTTCTCCCTATCTCCAGATTCCACAGAATTCGCCCCCTTTTTACTCACAGTGACATTTCGATCAAGGGTTTCATTCAAATGAAATTGAAAATTCTGACTAACGCTAGAATTAACACTATTACCAAGGGCGCCGGGATTGCGCCAAGAAACAAAAGAGCTATTACCGCGTGAGCCAAGATTGTAGAGCTCTTGAAGAAAAGGTCCTTTGGATGAAACACAAAATAATAAAGCACTCAAAACGATGAAGAACAACACGATGCCAAAGCTACAGGGAGAAACTACCTTCCTCCTTTGAGATGTTAACACCTGATCTGAGAATGCGATCTTTTTCAAATCCATGGATGATAGAGTAGAAAACAAGCTCACCATCTTGTTTGAAAGGCAGCCAAAACCTCAAAAGAATCAGAAACTGTAAATTCTTTTTCTTCTTGAGATGTAGAAGTGGCGGAGTATATGTATGTACGTATTAATCTTCAAGAAATGTAATATCGTCTTCTAGTAGTTTGTTAGCGTTGTAGAATTACCCGTAGTTCTGAGATTACTAAGGAAAGAGATGATAATGAGATTCCGAAAAAAAGCCAAGAAATTAATGAAGTTCCGTTAAAGAGTGATTGAAGAGGGTTTAAAGTGGTAGGCTTTTTCCAGGAAGGAATCATCAGAGATACATATAGTAGTGGGGGAATGACGAAATTGCTTTGTTAACTAAACAACGAGAATTTTGAATGTAAAAACGCTAGATGCCCGCCCGGTCTTATGGATGCCCCAAAATTACGTTCCCATCCATTATTATTTCACCGATGAATCGATGATTTTTATGGTAAATTTTAACTTTTCCATGAATAACTATAAAGAGTTCATCTTAAATGAATATCATATATTTTTTTTTCTAGGACCCATGGCAAGTTAGTATGCCACTTTGTTAATTATTGTTCTTAAGGGACGAAACTCTTTAAATGATTAAGACAAAAACTTTCATGAGTTTTAAGGGACGAAACTCTTTAAACGATTAACTCATCTTTGTTTTTTGTTAAATTAATTATATATTAATTATAATGAGTATGCATAATTAGATTTTATTAATTTATAATTAAATTTATTAATTTTTAATTATAATTTATTAATTGATAATTATAGTTTATTAATTTATAATTAAAGTTTATTAATTTATAATTAGGGTTTATTATTCAAATTATGATTTATTAATTCATAATTATTTTTATTAATTCAAAATTAAGGTTTATTAATTTAATTAGGTTTATTAATTCACAATTAAAATTTATTAATTCAAAATTATTATTTATTAATTTATAATTATGATTTATTAATTTACAATTAAGATTTATTAAATTAATAAATTTTAATTAAAATTAATTTAATTAATTATTAAATTAATTTAAAATAAATTTGGTGGTGGATCTCACTGTGCGCGCGCACAAGAGACCACCCCAACGATTAAAGTCTAATGCTATTTTTGCTTTCCATACAATTATTTCTAAATAGTTGTTCTTGAAAATTTTCTAAAATCGACACATAATTTATCCGATATGTATGAAGATGTATGTTTTGACGATCGAAATGGTGCTTATTCTTAACTGAATTAAAAATAAAATACCTATGCTTTAGATTTCTTTCTCTTATATAAATAGAAAAAACACGAAATCCTCATAAAAAGAAGTGGCACTTGACTTTGTTAGAGAGGAGAACAAAATTCAATACAATAACTCAAACAAGGGCATGAGGAGATATGCCTCCGGCCTCTTAAATTTAAGCTCCCAAATCAAATTTGATTATTTGATACTTAGAAGAAAGAAAAAGAAATCAGTTGCATTTATTGTTTGTAAGAAGTTAATAATCTATATTATCCATTTAAGATAGTAAATGAGAAAATATATCCTAAAAATATATGGATCATATAATGTTTTACCAAAATACTATTTCTAACATATTTTTCTTTCCCGACAAGACTACATAATGGTGTTGCAAATAGACGATGAGTATGTGCGATCATGAAAGGGGCAGGGGATTAGAGTTTATAATTTTTCTTTTGTCTTTTATTTTTTAAATCATTTTCTTAAGAGTAATTTGTATGATAACCCTAAAAATATGAATATAATGTATATGTCTTGACCTTATGATATATATATATATATATATATATATATATATATATATTTTATGGTTAACGTGAGAACCATTTTATTGTGAGACATGAAAATGAATATCTTATGAAAGTTAATGAATCTGCTGAAAGTTAATGAATAAAGAAAATAGAATTTTCGCCTCTCGTGGGATTGAAACCCGGTGAAAATTCAATTTTTGGATTCATTAACTTTCATGACATTATTCATTAACTTTCATAAGATATTCATTTTGTTCGTAAAGAATTTTATATATATTCACGTTAAAATTGGTTCTTATTCAACTCTCTCTCTCTCTCTCTTGATATATATATATATATATATTCTTAGAGAAATTTGATATCTTTCACTGCTAAGCATCACCATCCATGAGTGAGCTTGTTAACAGACCGATATGGTGGTGACACATTGGACAACAATGTGTATTTAAATGTGGACAAACACTTGTGTGCGCGCGCGCGTACACGACGCGCACAAGTGTTTGTTATTTTTTTATATTTTTTTTATTAATTTATAATTAGTGTTTATTAATTCATAATTAGGGTTTATTAATTCAAAATTAGGGTTTATTATTCAAAATTAGGGTTTATTAATTCATAATTAGAGTTTATTAATTAACAAGTAGGGTTTATTAATTCAAAGTTATGGTTTATTAATTCATAATTAGGGTTTATTAATTCAAAATTAGGGTTTATTAATTCAAAATTAGGGTTTATTATTCAAAATTAGGGTTTATTAATTCATAATTAGGGTTTATTAATTAACAATTAGGGTTTATTAATTCAAAGTTAGGGTTTATTAATTCATAATTATGGTTTATTAATTCATAATTAGGGTTTATTATTAAAAATTAGGGTTTATTATTTTCAATTAGGGTTTATTAATTCAAAATTAGGGTTTATTAATTCCAAATAGGGTTTATTAATTCAAATTAGGGTTTATTAATTTATAATTAGACTTTATTATTTAAAATTAGAATTTATTAATTCAAAATTAAGATATATTAATTTAAAATTATATTTATTACTTTAAAATTAAATTTTATTAAATTAATTAATTTTAATTAGATTTAATTAATTAATTAAGATTAATTAACTACTTAATTAAGATATTAACTAATTAATTAAATAAAGTGGTCTCACTGTGCGCGGGCGCGCACAGGAGACCACCTCTTAAATGTGAACATATTATATATAAAATATATAAAAAATTAAAAGTCATATAACAACTTATATATAGCACTATCGTTGAGATGACACATATGCTAACTTGAAGAAAAAATGTACAACGTAGCCTCCCCTCCCCGATTATCTTAAATTTGTTACTCCCTCCATCCCCATATTCCTTCCAGGAATATGCATGCAATTAATAAAAGTTGTTGAGTTATTATGAGTGGAATAGGGTCCACATTAATATAATATTAAATTAGTTAGTGGTGGTATAGGTGGTAAAATGTGTAAATAAATAGGTTGTTGAGGGTAGAAAAGAGAAATAGTGGTGGTATAGGTGGTAAAGGTGTAATTAATGAATATTATTGAGAGTAAAATTGGAAGGTAATTTCCATAAATAGAATAGGAAGAATTTTGGGGCGATAAAATGGAATCTTAGGAAGGAATATGGAGACGAGGAGTATTTGTTAAGGGCTGAATTTGTGAATAAAATAAAAAGGATAAAATATCGCAAGTATCATGAGGGCATTTGGTCAGACGATTTGAAATAATTAACCGTATACGACACGAATATGTGTGCCACGTAACACGTGTCCTTATTGTGCGGGGTAGGCTGCAGAGATCTTCCGATGAATGTATGTACGGCCACGTGCTGCTGTTTTACCTTTTCCAGATCCATTCACACGGTCGTTTCTACCAATGGGCCTTATTTGTTATTTAAATCGTGGGATTCTTGGGCTTATGGCCCACCTCTCTTCGCTTGAGTAAAATTGATTGTATATGGTTCGACTGTTTCTAATTTCAAATTGCAGTAGCTGATAAATATTTTGTGCTTTATTTTTTAGTATACAATAATGCCAGAAACCTTGTTTGCTAAATTTTGTGATTACCTAATTTGGTGGAAGCTCTCAAATCAAACAAATGACACTATGTTGACTCATGCACAATACCCGAACATATTTTTCGATAACAAATTGGATGGCGCACGATTACCAAATTCTAGGCATGACATAGAGCGTGGAGGATGTTGTTGATTTTGAGGGAGCTCGGTCGGAAGCCGCTATGGCATAGCTTGTGGAGGGCGGAGGTGGCGGCCATGATCGTTAGAAAGAAAATAGAAGAAATGGTCACTAGGAACCATGCAAGGAAGAAGAAGAATAAACGTTTGTTTTTCTTTAAAAAGAAAAACTATTGCACACCGAAATACTAGTTGAGCTTATAAGCTCTTCAAACAACTTATAAGTTCTCTAAAAAATAACTTTCTCAATTCTAATACTCTCTTCGTCCTCCATTTTACTTCTTGGGAATCTTTGCAACGAATTTTAATAACTATTGGGTGTATTGTGAGTGGAATAATAGTATCATATTAATGTAGTACTAAATTAGTTAGTGGTGGATTATAAATGGTAAAAAATGTAAATAAATTGATTGTTGATGGTAAGAAAGAGAAATAGTGATGGATCATGAATGGTAAAAGTGTAAATAAAATGTATCGTTAAGAGTAATAAGTAGGGATGATAGTTATCATTAGAGCTAACAAAGTAGCGGATTAGGCCGGGCCGATCCCAGGTCCGTTGGGCTTTTACATTTTTCGGGTCGGGCCAGGCCCGCCCTGAAATTTTCGGGCTTAAAAATATGAAGCCCAAACCAACCCCGGATGGGCGGACTTTTTTTAGATAATTTTTTAAATATATAAATTAATATTTAATTTTTAAAAAATATACTTAATTAAAATCTCATAACTCCTTAACTTAAATAAAGAACCAGTGACAAGAATATTTTGAACTTACTTATTCTTATGAATTATGATAATACTTCTTGTATATCTTAACATATTTATGTATTCATGCGATGATGTTGTAATGTAATATAATTTTAATTCTTTAATTTAAGGGGAAAATATAATAATTACAAATCAAAGATAAATGATATTATTAAACGTCAATCCCATTTATACGCCTAAAATAATAGAAAAAATAAATTAATTATACAATATATATTTAAGATCAAAGCTTCAAAATAGTTTTTACATACTATAAGGTCATTAATCATCAGCATATATATTTTGGAAATCATTTTATTATGAATAATTTTTGAATGATTTATGAGATTATTATTTTTTTAGAATTTATTTTCCTGACCAATATGTGAATTATTAAGAAAATTGTTACTATAAAAATAAATAATTATATAAATTATAATTAATATTATTAAAAAATTATAGATATGTATATTAAATAATATTATAAATATGTATATTTAATAGAATATTGTGTGGGATTTTTTAGCCCAAAATTTCGGGCTTTTTGGGTCCGAACGGTAGACCCGGGTTTTTTCAGACTGGCTTTTTAGGTACATTTTTTTCGGACCTTTAATTTTTAATCCCAAACCCGGCCCAAACCCCGGGTACCCCGAACAGACTTTTCGGTCGGGACTTATTTTGTCGGCTCTAGTTATCATAAATGAAATAAGAAGGAAATTGAGGGACGTTCCGAGAAAGAAAATGAGGAAGGAAATTAAGAGACCGAGAGAGTATTTTTTTTATAATTTTATAAGCAACACTAAATTTATAAAAATAACTTTATTATGATTCGTTATTTCCAACACATACATTTTCAAATTTCAAATTTATATCTTTTCAATTTTCTCTTTCTAATTGTCCAACACTTTTAACAAATTTTAGAGTTTATAAATCTACAATAAGCTTAGCCAAAAACCCTCGTTCCCATTGGACACGTCACTATTTCCACGTCATTTAATTTGTGTGGGCATAAATATTCACGCAAACTTCTAGTTGCCGATTAAACATTATGATGTTAAAAAGGGATCACTTTTGAATTTGAAAACTAAAACAATTTAGTAGATATTAATCTATCATTAACATACCAGTTCTAACCTTATACTTTTAGAAATTTTAATATATCTATTATAGGCTTATTTATATTAAATTTGAAGGATAGGTTAGTGATTTAGTGTGTACATATATAGGTAGATTTATTTAACAGAAGATAAAAATTATTTTGTATCTAACTCGGAAAAATTATTAATAATATTTTTATTTATTTTATATATGTATAATATTTAAATTTTGTTTTTTTTCATGCGACCGATGTAATTTAAATATTAGGGGCACTTATTTTAAACCAGAACCAGATGAAGCAAACCAAAATGACGAAGCTATACTGTTAAACTTTTCAATGATGGCTCTGCATTTATTGAAAATCTAGGGCTGACTTGGAGCGAGCTCAATGGATCTAACACTTTGAACAAACAACTAAATGTACATGACTTCTGTTTTTTTTTATACAATTGATTTAAAAGACATAGGTCCATCAAACTATAGACACCAGTGAATGCAAATCTTTAAACAATAGAGACAAACGAACCTGATAAACGATGCTACCTCGGCCCAGAGAGCTCCATAGCCTCGACTACGAGGGAGGACTCCTCTATGAAGTCCGAATATCTTTGAATAGGTTGTTCAAATGATCGGTATCTAGGGGTCTCATTGTTCTGTGATTGTTCCCACTTCTCAGCTAGGCCGTCTCCTTCGAGCATTCTCAAAACCTCAGACATTTTAGGGCGATGCAATGGGTTAAACTGAGTGCAGAGAAGCGCCACTTGCACCATTTCTTCGAGCTCCATTCTGTCGTAGTCACTCTTTAGATCTTTGTCTGCCATAAGGCACAGCTTCCCCTCTTGATGGAGCTTCTTTACCTAAAGAGCAAGTGAGCAACATCATTAGAAGTAGAGGTGGCAAAAGACCAGGTCGGGCGCATGCCGACACGAGCCCTTCGGCCCAGCCCCAAAAACTGGAGCCCAACCAGGCTCGAAGTATTTATAGTGCGAAAATATGGGGGTCGGCCAGGCCCACCATGCCTTTTGATCATTTAGGGCGGGCCAACCTGACCAAAAACTCCATGGTGTCTCAAATTTTGATCCATTGGCCAAACCCGGCCTGGCCGCCCAGCTCTAATTACAAGTGTGTGTGTGTGTGTGTTCGAGTTAGAAGGTGAGAGCGTGGTGATTGTACCCAGTCTAGTATAACCCCTTTCTGGTTGTTTCCCCGCCCAAAGTCGACTGCTTTCTGTCCCGTGATTAGCTCAAGGAGCAAGGTTCCAAACCCAAAAACATCAGTCTTCTCGGATGATTGGCCCGTTGAGAGATACTCGGGCGCTATGTGACCCACAGTGCCGCGGACAGCTGTTGTGACATGAGAATCGCGGTGGTCCAAGAGTTTCGCCAAACCAAAGTCGCCAACTACAGCCTCAAAGTCCTCATCCAACAGAATGTTGGCTGCCTTGACATCGCGATGGATGACTTTGGGATCACACTGCTCGTGCAGATACACCAAGCCGCGTGCTGTGCCCAGCGCTATCCTCTTCCGCCTCGACCAGTCCAGCACCGGCCGCCCATGGACATGGTCTGAGATGGAAATCACATTAAAAACATAATCAATACTTCCAAACAAGTTCTCTGATAATTTGTTGCATACCTTTGAGTCTCGATGCAACGCTGCCATTTGGCATGTAAGGGTAGATTAGAAGGCGCTCACTTTCAGTCGAGCAGAATCCCCAAAGTCGGAGGAGATTTCTGTGAACGGCCAAACTGATCAACTCTACCTCTGTCTGGAATTGTATTTCTCCACCAACAGCATTGTAATCCTTTATCCTTTTCACAGCCACTACAGTCCCATTGCTCAACCGACCCTTGTATACAACACCAAATCCTCCCTTCCCCAATATGTTCTTTGCGTTGAAATGATCAGTTGCGACTCTGAGTTCCTTAAAAGTGTACCTTCTTAAATGCCCTAGGCGTACCTCAGGGTCATATTGCTCTGTTGAAAGACAGACAATAAGTCAATTTTCTCTGATTCACTTAAACTATTGAATTTCTTGTTCTTGGTAGCTCACGTGAAGCAAATTATCACGTAAAACATAAACATATTTTTCATCCCAGTTTAGTATCCGTATATATTTAACTATCACAGACAACACAACATTAAATACATATGGCTTTAGGTGGATTCTTCATTCAATTTCATTTGAAAAGGTAAAGAGGATTGCTGAAGAATAAAGTTTCAAAATCTCTATTAGTGATGTAGCAAGGGGTGCTGCCATGTCAAGTAGTATTATAGAACTAAATAACACATCTTATAACTTTTACTCTACATAAAAGAGTGTAATTCTACATGAGTGGGCGAGCAGAAGCATGTCGAATATCAAGTCTTGGGGCATTTCTACGAGTTACAAAAAGAAACTATCGAGCAAACAAAAAAACTTGTTGGGCTCAGTGTTTATCATCTCAATTACTATCTGAATATTCATAGACTCTATTCTTCAA
Source organism: Salvia rosmarinus (assembly GCA_036937905.1). Classification (NCBI taxonomy): domain Eukaryota; kingdom Viridiplantae; phylum Streptophyta; class Magnoliopsida; order Lamiales; family Lamiaceae; genus Salvia; species Salvia rosmarinus. The sequence goes on along the minus strand of CM072823.1, from coordinate 51,929,036 downwards.
CTCAAGCCTTGCAAAAGTGCACATGTTAATACAAAAAGAGAACACCATAACCAGATAAGAAACATCTATTTATCAATATAAATTAATTCATACAGTCATTCTAGTTCTAACAATGTAAACTCACCATTAACATCAAAGAATATCTGCTGATTGCGTCTGTATCGCCACCAAAAGATCAAGCCAATAATGACAATGATTGAAAAGGCACCACCAAAGCTTGCTCCGAAAGCAACTGCAATGTGATTTTTTGCTCCAGAATCTGATTGATCTGCTAAGAAAATAGATATTATCGATTGAGAGCCACAGGTGATAAAAGCTACATCCTGAAGATGAGGCAACACTTGCCTTTAACAGCGTCTGGTGGGAAGGACAATGGCTCCGGATAGACAACAGAACAATTGTTTTTAGAAGTCTGCCCACAAATTAGAGGATTCCCAACTATTCTGCAAGCCCAATCGAAGCAACGAGGCTACTTTTAAATTAGAAAACAAATATATGCAACAAACAAATTAGTCCGTGAAACTAGAAAGATAACTCACTTAAACGTTCTAGCAGGTATCTTCGGCAAGGAGCCACTGAAATTATTGAAGGAAAGGTCCCTGCAAGAATTTGTAACACTATAAGCCTAAAACTATTCAATAAAGAAACTATGGCCCTTCTATGATCATAGACTTCATAGTAGATGAAGGACGACATACACGAGGGTGAGGCTCTCGACTCTGGTCAGGGAATCGGGAATAGGTCCGGTAAGGCTGTTATTGTTAAGCCGGCTGTCTTGCCACAAGAGTAGCAGAAATGAGAGTCAATATAAATAAATGTTGAGCGAACATATTTTGCAATTTTAAAACTGATGAAATTCTCAAACTCACAGATAGTTCAAGTTCTTCAAATCCCCCAAAGAACTGGGAATTTCACCAGTTAGCTTGTTGTTGGAGAGGTCGAGCGTTTGAAGCTTTTCTAACTTCCCAATTGCAGCCGGGATAGTACCAGTAATTCCATTGTTTTGCAGTAACCTACAAAGAGTCTCATTAAAAAATTACACTACATCGAACAAGGAAGTAACATCTAAAACTGCTTGTATTAACAAGCTGAAAAGGAGCATACAGACAAACTACTTACACAGATTGCAAGTTAGTGAGGTTCGCAATTCCGGGCGACAAAGTTCCAGACAAGCTTAGACTAGGTAGTCCTCTGTTTAACAATCAAGAATTGATAACAAGACATATTTAGTGATGAGATCAGCAAAACTCTTTCATTATTAGGCAAGCATCGGTAACAAGATTAGTGATGAAATTAAGAAAACTCTTTCATTACTAAGCAATAGTTTCTGCAGCTAAGCAACTTACAGAGCAGAGACATAACCATCTTGGGCACAAGTAACCATTCTCCAACTACAAGGATCAACAGAATTAGCATCCCAATTCTCCAGCACATTGTAAGGATCGTATAAGTCGTTCTTTATCGCGATTAAAGCAACAACTGCAGAAATTGGAGGGTCAAAACTAGACGAAGTGTTGGAGCTAGCTAGAAATCAGTTTTATGCCTTCCTCTCAAGAGAGCCAGAAACATAAGTAAATGCAGTGTAAGGCAGAGCATTAAAGATAACAAATAAGTAGATGAAAAACAGGAACACATTTATTAGTGGAGCCACTATAAAAATTCAATCTGATAAAAAAAAGAATGGGAAACACAATCAAGAACAGTCAGTACAAGGATGGAGTTCCAAACAAAGAACATTCCACTGAATTCCCAAATTACTGAGAAATAGAAAAAAAAAATCCCTTTTTTTTTATATGCAAAAAAAAAAAGAATTCAGAAAGAAGAAATTCTACCTTCATAATTTACACCAGAAGGAGATAGAGTTGAATGAGAAGCCTCAATTATTGCCAAAACCAGCAATCCCACTTGCCAGAGAAGGAATTTCCCTCTTTCCATACTCTGCTAAACAGCACTCTCACTCCACTAATTTTTCACCTTCTCTGCATTATTCTTATTCCCTTCATAGAATTCACACAATCCAAACAGCTCATACCAAATAAGGTAGCCCTAAATCTGCCATCACCAAACAAAGATTTCCCTGTTTTCCCCCAGTTAAAATCCCAAATTACCACAATCTTCTCACTGAATCTCCAAGAAATCCGTCAACTTTAGGCAAAAAAAACCACTTAAACAAAACGCCCAGATGATAAAGTTGCTGTCTTGAACCAAATGGAGCAAGCCCTTAATGTACACAAACTTGGGATGGAGTGAAATCAAGAAAATGAGGGGTATTTTCTTGAAAACAAAGCCTTGAGATCTGGGAATCGAGTTTGTATGTGAATTCCACGCAGTTTTAACTGATCCTCGAAAATTCTATTTGTCTTTGCAAAAATATAAAAAATGTTTACAACGTATCCCCTCTGATTCTTCACAAAAATGCTACTTGTTTTTTCAAGAACAGTACACTACTCGAAACCTCTATCTTCAGCCATAATTCACACATTTCAATAGTATATATTTACCAGATAGATACAACATGCTGCAAAAAGGTCCAAAACATAAAGCCAATGCCTCACAGATACAGATGTGGACAGTGCCATTTGAAAAGAAAAGAAATGTATTTTATGTACAATATTAAATTTTTTTATAATGGTACTTAAGGTGAAAAGCTAGTTGTATTGTTTGGGGAAGTAAAAAATTTGCTTTATATTCAGTGATTTGGACTGAAGGGATGTGCGTGTGATTGATTCAGAGAGAACAATGGCATGTCTTTAGGTCCAAAAAGCAAATTAAATTACAAAAAGCAAAAAATAAAGAGAAAAACAATGCAGGGATTTGTTTTGGCAGGTCACGTGCTTGGCTTGTCCAGTTTTTGTTGGTTTATGGACTTTTCATATTTTTATTTTTTTGAAATTTATATTGTAATGATTTTTGGGTCTGTTAAAGTTTTGGGGCAGACACGGCTCTGTTTGCTACTATGACTTGTATTTAATCAGACATCACCTTTTCCTTGATGTTTTGTCTATCACACTGATTTATTATACTTTCAGTCTCCAATAAAATTTTAAACTTATTTATTTAACTGAAAATGGACAAATAAGTTTTATGATGAAAAAAATAAGGATGGCGTATCCCGTGGGGATGAAACATTATGTAATTATTATTATTGATGTAATATGTCTTCCTTCGCAAACAATCAAAATTTTACATGCATCAAAGTTACGTCTTGTTTTATAAATATTCTATATATCTAATAATGCTGCCACATTATAATTTACAAAGTGTAATATTAAAAGTTTGTTACGTCAATTCTTGAATAAAATATGGTTGGTGAGGTAAGGAATAGTGATGTCGTTATTGAGAGAGAAAAATATATCATTTGTTTGATGGCTGTTAGGCAAGAGTTGGTATGGTTTGATTAGCTACCCAGTATCATTAGCACTATTTATTTTATTCTATAAATAACTTTAAAATGGGCCTCTGCCTCTGTGTGTGTATGAGAGAGAGAATCTATGAAGTGTATACAGCTAAAGTGCGCCGATAGCGCACATGCCCACTTGGGTTGATCAAACATTCTAACAGTGTGACAATTCCGGAATTACACGGGTCAGTTAAAACCTTGATTTACTAATATCAATACAAAATGATAATCACATTCCTATACTTATATACTACCTCCGTCTCCTAAATCTATTACTAGAAATTTTCGACACAATTTTTAATAAAAATTATTGAATGTATTATGAATAGAGTAAGTATCTCACAATAATATAATATTAAATTAATTAATAGTGAGTCATAGGTATTAAAAGGTATAAATAAATGGATAATAGGAGGTAAAAAAAGAAATAGTGATGGACCATGGATGATAAAAAATATAAATAAATGATATTATTAAGAGTAACAAGTTGGAAAATAATTATTATAAATAGATAGGAAGGAAAAATTGGGAAATATCCAAAAAAGAAAAACTATAAAGAAAATTTGGTGACGGAGGGAGTATCTTTTATTTGGGTTATCGTTGATTTTACCTCGTGATGTGATATACTCCCTCAATTCCAATATTTATAGCATGTTTTTTTTACATGTAGATTAATGAGAGTTGCGTTTTGTATGTAAAGTAGTATATCGAGACACTTTTTAGTGTAAAATTGTTTTATTTTTTTGAAACATGCTAACTTAATTGGACAGTCTATAAAAAAAAATGAATCAATAATAATGGGACGGAGAGAGTATTATTTATCAAATGCAAAATTAAATAAAATAATTTAGTTGTTGATTGATATAAGTGAATTTAAAATAAAAAGCTGACTTTGTTTTCTCGTTTTTCTATCAGCACATGTGGTTCAGAATTTTTATGGTAAAGGGAATAATTTTTGAAACAGCTCCAAACTTCAAAATTTAAATAGATGAAGCGGAAGATAACAAGATTTTAATTATATATCAACCCAAATAAAAAATATTGGTTTGCAGGATAAGTGACTGCCGACAAATGTTTATTTTCAAGGATTAACATTTGATGATATCTCAAAGTTCGAGATTATTTTAATTTTTTGAATTATTCTTAATTAATTTTAATCCAATCAATATATGTATGATTGAAATAATCCTCCAAATAAAGGAGAATTATTTATCCCAATTTTAATCATCCACTAATCCTTTGTAGTAAACAAATGATTGATAAAAAAATTATCTCATCACACATTTAATCCATCAAATAATCAATTATTCAAAATGATAATCATGAAAAATAAACACTCACTGATAGTATCATTGACTAATTATACATGGACCATGCCATAGTTAGCTACTGCCAAGTTCTCTATCTTTGGGGCCTCTAAAATCATGTTCTTTCGGAGTAAAATCATGTTCTTTCGGAGATATTCTTGTGATAAATATGATATCTATGCGGAAAAAATATCTCTATTTTAATTCTCATCACCCCCATCCTCCACTCAACAAAAATAAAAGAAAAAAAATGACATGTTTGATTAAGGGTTAATTGTTTATTTATACATGAAGTTTTATCCAAATTGTAATTTTAACGTGAAAATTGAAATGTTGTAATAATGTCATCATGTTTTAATTTGTTATAAATTAGCATCCCAAATATTATCAAATCACCAAAAGAGTGATATGTCCACTACAAGAAATAGCGCGATAAACGACGGAAATTTTCGTCGTTATACCGAATAAGTCCGTCGGTACAAAATGTCGTTATTCCTATCAACGACAGACTCTTAGTCCGTCGTTGAATGACCGTCGGAACAACGACGGATATAGACGTCGCCGTTGTCTACGCACGAACGTCGTCGATCAACGACGGACTACTATCCGTCGTTAATCAACGACGGAGATGCCGTCGTCGCTCAACGACGAAAAAAAGTCCATCGTTGATTAACGACGGATGATATTCCGACGTTGATCACCGACGTAACAGAGACGGACTTTCCGTCGTTGATCAACGACGGATCAACGAAGTACATTCCGGTGTTGATCAACGACGGTCATTTTTCGTCGTTGATCCGCCGATATTTTAGATTTTTTTTAATACATTATATATTTTATTTTCAATGCAAGATTCAAAATCACAACCACTAAATCAATAAAATGTTTGCAACATTCAAATATAATTTTAGATAAACTAAAATGTTTGCAACATCCAAAATACAATAAAACTAAAATGTTTGTAACATTCAAAATACAATAAAATAAAAACGTTTGCAACATTAAACAACACCACTAGAAAATAAGTTATTCATGATCTATTTTTCTCAAACAACTTCGGTATTAAAATCTTAAGCATCTCGGCATGAACTTCTTGCACATCTTGATCATTCACGATAGATTTTTCTTCAACGTTAATGACATCGTGATGAATGGAATGTGTAGAAGAACGATGCATGTCGCATGTACTAAATGATGCTACTGCATCACTAATTTGCAAAGCAACATACTCGGTTTTTTTCAATGATGCTTTTGCCTCCTCAAGAGCCTTTTCCAGTGATGTTTTACCTCCTCAAGATCATTTCATTTGTCATTTTCAATTTCCTCTACACAAATAAATTGAATATGAAAGCAAAAATGATATAAATTATAACATTCCATTTATAATCTTTCTTTAAAAAACTCTTCACACATTCCATTCCCACACCAATAAACTCAATCATTCCGAACTAGAGTTGACAATCGACGCTAAACCACAAACTGAAATATCGTCATGACAATCAACGCTAATCACAAACTCTACTTGAAGTCAAATTGAAAGAAAACCCTACAAAATCTACATCTACATTTATAACGTCCTACTTATATAATTGATGTACGTTCATATAAAGTATGTGAATTGCAATTAAACTAAAACATACCCCAATAGATAGCCAATTGTCTCGTAGAGTCAACTGCTCGGATGAACTCATTTCTGTGCAGCCTTTTGCAATCAAAATAAGGATAAAATGAAAATTTTGACATTATTTTACTATAAAATCAAGAATGGGTCGAATCTCTACACGAGGCATCTGATACGAAGGTCCATCCTTTTGTTTCCTCGTTTTTTCTCTAGATTCTTGACTATACTCGTGTTCGAACTCGAGCTCCTTCGTATTGAATGACAACACTCAAACCATCTTCCTCGTATTCACATGCGAGTTGTCATGTTCTTCAATTTTGCTAAGATAAGCATATAATGAGGATCATCATTCTTCTCATCGAAATAGAAATTGTAATGCTAGTCTTCATTATTGTATCTTATCTTTTCATTCGACTCGTCCTCTTTACTTCATCACATATTCTTGACGGATGACCCATGTATTCCTTATCCATGCCGTGAACAAGCGGCATTTTTTGATATTCCGATTCATCGCGATTGGATAATGATTGTGATTATGGATATCAAGATCATCCTTCTTCGAAAAAAATTAAGGATGCTCGACCGCTTGAAAAGAAGTGAGGATGCTCTTGATGCGCTCATAATCACAACCATTATCCTGCGATGAATCGTAATATCAAAAAAATTCTTCTTGAAAACAGCATGGACAAGGAATACATGTGTCATCTGCCAAGAATATGTGATGAGCAGAAGAGGACAAGTCGAATGAAAACTAAGATACAATAATGAAGACTATCATTACAATTTCTATTTTCGATGAGGAGAAGGATGATCCCGTTATATACTTATCTTAGCAAATTGAAGAAACATGACAACTCTACGGAATGAATACGAGGAAGATGGTTTGAGTGTTGTCATTCAATCGAAGGAGTTTTGAGTTCGGATACGCAAGTGTAGTCAATAATCTAGAGAAAAACGAGAAACAAAGATGAACTTCAGACGATGCCGTCGCTGTCTCTCGACCCATTCTTGATTTTATAGTAAAATAATGTCGAATTTTCATTTTATCCTTATTTTGATGCAAATCTTTACTATTTGAATTTTATACGCAACAATTAGAAATGGAAATAATCAAGATCAAGATCATGATATTTTTGAAAAACACGCCAAAATTAGGATTATAAATCGATAATAATTCTAAAAATACTTATGAATGCCATAAGTAGGTTTAGTTTATACGTTATGAATGCAGGTATTTTCGCACATAATAATGTTACTACATTAGTAAAAATACTTTTAAATATGGTTTCACCAAATTAATTTCATTATATTTTGATAAAGATTAAACTTGATTTGAATTTCATTGAACTTGTAATTTGATGCCCAATTAATCCTATTATGTCGACCTCTTAATTGATTGTTCTTTTCCTTTTTATTTATAAGTCCATGTCCGTTAAAAGCGACTTCATCACATTATGGTGGTGGGCCGAATTTAAGCTACATAATACTTGAACGCAATTTGAAGTGAAGCAACCTATAGATGATCAACTCTAAACCAACTTCACTCATTATTCAAATCGTTGACACCTTCGATGTACATGAACCAAATCCTAACTTCATATTGACCACGCTGAATTTATCATCCCAACAAGTTAACAATCAAAACATTTTAAACATATGCGTCGAAATATAATCACTAGAGTGGCAAAGGGACGGGTCGGTCGGTCCGACCACCCCATCGAGACTTGTTGTTTTCTTGGGGTCGGTTGGTGGCCGAAATGCTATCGGGCTAAAAATATGGTAGCTCATTGACCCCCATCTGGCCATCGGACCGGCCAAACCCGCCAATATTTAATTTACTAAAATATTATTTTTAATTTCAAAAAAATATGATAACAATAAATAAATTAAGTCTACTAACATCAATTTCAAAATAAATAAGATAAATTATGTCTACTAATATCAATTTTATTTTCTATATTTACTATTTCGTATTTACTACTAATATAAAATATAAAAAATTTAAATGTGTGGGCGGGCTTTTTGGCCCGTTAACCCCGGGCTTTTTAGCCCCAAAGCCCGGTCAGCCCGATGGGCTATGTGGGTGGGGCTTTTTAGGCTTGATTTTTTTCGGGCCACTATTTTTACGAGCCCAACCCAACCCTAATATCGGGTACCTCGGGCCGGCCCATCGGGCCGAGCCAATTTTGCGACATATTACTCAATCTCATCACATATTGCTCAATCTCATCACATATTGACATATTCCAAGCATATACATGTCACGATAAATTCACTATAAATATACATACACATATACATATACGATAAATTCATGAATATATATACATATACACATAAGATAAATTCAAGATCATACATACACAAAAATACGATTTCAAGAGTACCTTTGTTCGGTGTGGGGGCGGCGCGCGATTGAGCGTGGGCGGGGGCGGCAGCGGGGATGGCGACACGGGCGGTAAGGCGGCGGCGTCGAGGCGAGGCTTCGGCGGCGGGGCTTTCTCACGGTGGGCGGGGCTTTCTCACGGCGGCGGGGCGGCGGCAACGTGAAGAAGGCGGCGGGCGGTGCGGCGGTGGCGTGAAGGCGGTGAGCGAGCACGGGGCGATGTCGCGGCGTGAAGAAAGCGGCGGGGGCGGCGGCGGCGTGAAGCGGTGGGCGGGGGTGAAGGCGGCGGCGAGGATTAACGACGAGGCGGCGCGGCGACGGCACTCGGAATTGTGGTTTAGGGTTCGAGTTTACGTGAATGAAAAATTAGGGTGGAATCCGTGTTTATGTTAAAATTCAGACGGATCAACGACGAAATTAACGACGGACAAATGTCCATCGTTGATACGTCGTTAAAGTCGTCCGTCGTTATTCCGACGTTGGATTTCCATCGTTGATCCATCATTGAGTGTGTCCATCGTTATTACGTCGTTGATTTTTCGTCGTTGACTTACTCCGTCGTCATTCCGTCGTTGATCAACGACGGACTTTTATCCGTCGTTAATTAACGACGGAATGCCGACGACATTTCTTACGAATATATTACAGTATAATACCGTCTTAAGACCGTCGTTGTTCCGTCGTTAATTGCAGATAAAAATTTTTTCGTCGTCTTTCCGTCGTTGTGCGAGCATTATTCTTGTAGTGGTCGAACATAATAATCATCGAATCAAAAAATACTAACCTATGCAACCGTACTTTGACAACAACACCACCACCAGTGAGACATGTTACATAAACTTTTCAGTGATAAAAAGATGAATATGTGAACTTGGAAAAGATTTGGAAAGTAAAAAAATTACTATAATATTCTAAAAATAATTTTAATACAAAATAAGTAAAAGTTCGTACTTTAATTAATTAATAAATCTTCAAATCCATCTTTTATGATTGAAAAGAGATGTGCATTTTCATCAAAATTTTCTTTTTTATCCATTAATTATTATTTTCATTCTATAAGTTTATTTTATTTTATTCATTTTTTCTTTCACATCGGAACTAAAAAAAAAAAGGAGATCATATGCATTAGTAGAGACTAGAGACTCACTCTAACCCCCCAAAAAAATATTGGGAAAAGGTTCCTTAATCTGTGTTATTTGTGGAACCCTAGGCCTAAGGGTATTTTTGTCGCATTGGAAAGCTGAATATTCTCTGGTCTACACTCGCTGATAACTGATTTGATTCTTTAATATAATATTTCAAATTGATAATTCTTTATTATTTTTTTCTAGCTTAGTTTAATAAGGAATTTTCATTCCCTTTTCCCAATTCCAATTTATATTAGGAGTATTTTCGTTGGCCTGGAGCTCCAGCACCAAGCCAATGAAGAAACCAAATACGGTTTTCACCTTTAAACTTTTGTAAATTACAAAGATAATATCAACATTTTATCCGATCGAATACTATGTCTCAGTTCTTCGTCAATATTTAACTCTGTTGTTTGTTTATATAATCTGAATGGAAACCACTCCTTTACTAATATTTCCAAATTCATTTTAAATCTCTTCAAATTATTCGTTTCATATTGAATTTAAAATATTTTCGTGTTCTTCGATTTAATACCAAATTTATCGTTTTCAAAAAATATGAAATTAATAAATTTTAACTTGAAATTGAAATTCTAGATTTTAGGCCATGATATGTGAATTTTAAACTCTGAATCATAAATCATGAACTATTACGAGCAGTGGACGCAATAGATTCATATAGCAGTACGACACCGCAAGTAAACACATTAATGGTGCAACATTGGGGTGAGTGGAAGAGCTGGAAAACAGGAATCTGATTGAATATATCTAAAAGATGCACGCCCTCCAAAGTTTGTAACAAAATTTTGGGATATTGAATATTTATTTTTGAAGGAATATTTATATTAATATAAGAGGATATATAAAATTTTGACCCCTAAAATGAGGCGCCCGCCACCCCAGTCGGAAGAGCTTAAGCACCCCCAAAAAAAAAAACCCCGTAATCTATCTATTTTTTAAATCTTATAACTTTGTTGTATTTTGTGGGAAATTTTTTATTTTAGCATTTTTATAGTTAGAAATTTTAGACTAGTTTTCTTAAACTATATTTCTACTAAATACTTATGGTAAATTGAAAATTATATATATAATTATTGAAGTAAAATAATATATTTGGACAACAACAACAATTGAGATTATGACAATAAAGTCCCCGGTGATCTCACGTCTCATCCAATATATTACGCATCAAGTACAGACAATTGTATATATGTGTGTTGGTTTAATGGTAAAGTGATTAATATCTGATATCAAAAGTCTTAAGTTCGAGTATATCGTGACGCGATCTTTAAATTTCTATATTTAATTGGAAAAAAAAAAGTTATAGATAATTGAATTTCAAAATCATTAGCTATGCATTTAGAAAAGGATTGAAATGGGCCAGCCTTCTTTGACAAGAGGCCCAATAGATTGAAGTGATAGACGTTAAAGTGAAATCTTTGTTCTTCTGTACGTCTACGTGTTAAGTTCTTAGTGAACTAAGAATGTTGTGTGACTTCACATCTACTTTAGAAACTTTAACCTTTTGCTATCACAAGTAAGAGCATTAATGCAAGAGCACATGGACTGACTCTTCCCTTGAATATTCATTTATTTTACCTAGTAATATTTACTTATGACAATAGATTTGTTTTGTGTTGTTTTATTTATTTATTTATTTATGTCCGTCAAACAAGCTGGAAAATCTCAAGTCCAAGATTTCAATACGTCTGCAAGCAATGAAGAAAAAAGACTGAGATGTTTTGATTACTGAAGTTTCTAAATTTTCGAGAACCCTAGTAAATTGGGAAAAAAATGAAATCCCTGGAAAGATAGAAAGAAAAAAATTGTGTAAAATTTAAAACTCTAATATTTGCTCAGCGTATAATATGAAGCTCTAATTTTGCTTAAAAGAAGTTTCGGATATTTAGGAAAATAATTTTGAGGCTTAAATATGTCAAAATCCCACCCAAGAGAGGAAATGATTATTCCTTTTCTTTTAAAAAATAAATTGAATTGAAGAAATATAATCAAAGGTGACAAAAAAAATCCATCCCAATTTGTAGACAAGCTAGGCCATAATATTTTTTGCCCAATATGATTTAAGCCCGGTCAAATTTCTTATTGGGCTCCACCCTACCCCAAAACACTAAAATCCACTTTGTGGTAGGACCGGACCTTTATTATTTAGGTATGATGAAATATCCATCAGATGCTTTTACGCCACTAAATATGATTAATCAATAGAGTTATAGCAAGAGGCACCAAAAAGGTAAGGTAACTTTTTCAATCCTATTCTTAAAACTGTCATCTTTAATTTAAGAAGGTGGAAAAATCAAAGTAAGATTGACTTTTACCCCAACTTAATTCGAATTTGGGTGCATGAACATATATACTGATCAACTCTATAATAATATTGTATGCCAAACTTAAGAGACTTATTTTCCATGAATAAAAGCTCTAACTCCTTGATGGGACTAAAATATATTAAACTCTCATAAACTTTGAAAATATCATTAAAGTCCCACAAAATTTTCCAACTTTAGTCAAAAGCCGCCTACTTGAAGTTGTAAGAATTCGATTTTGATCATAACACGAACCTGCTCGGTCTCATATGACTATAATTAATATTGAATAAAGGATTTTAAGACCCGTGACCTTTGTTGTTTTCATATATGACTGGTCAGAGAAACAAGGTTCAATTCAAGCCGAACGCACAGCTCTATAGACAAGAACTGTTAGGATTTATTTATTTATTATTTATTTAAAAGAACTGATGGTTCAGTATTTCAAAAGCATTCCAATTGTTGACGTCTCTTAAAACAGAATGATTACCTAATTAAATCTTGTTTACAAATTTTGATCGAAAAGATCACTTCTACATTAGATTTCATGTTATGAATATTGCCTACAAAAAGTTAGGCATTTTGCTTTATTCTTCAGACTTTTATATTCTCGTTAGGTTGCTAGTTTATATTGTTGTTGTTGTTGTTCTTCCTATTAATTAAATAAGATAAAAGTCATGTTATATATTCTTTGGATTACCTTGTGTAAATCTGTAAAGATTATAACACGCTAATATTGTTGGCAGTTGGTATTTTGTAATTGCCATCTCAACCTAGGTTCTGATTTACAGGAAAAGATGGTGTGATCTTAATTAATGTTTCCATTATTTTTTTGGGGGAGCAGATATTACCTTTACGTATATTCTAAAGCAAACTTTCATGGAAACCAGTGCAGAATCATATATATATATATATATATATATATATATATATATATATATATATATATATCGATTATTGCCCTTTACAACGTCAACGAGTTAATTGCAAATTACTTCCCAACTTTTCAAGTTTGTTTCAAATTAGACCCACTTTTTAGAACGTTTTAATAATATCTCAACACTTAATTTTATTCTTTTAATTTTTTTCACAAGTTTGAAGTTGAGTTTTAGACATCCAACATAAAAACTCACAAATTATTTGATAGCTTTTGAATCTCATTGTCCAATTAAATGTTCAAATCAAGTTGGTGGTCACAGATTTATCTTAGATGTTTTGTGAAAGTTGTAATGATTTTATCAGTACAGCATTATGCGCATCAGCGCATACATCTGATCTCAGGTAATTTGACCAAACAAAATAGACTAAAAACGCAATTTCGACTACAGCATTTTGTTGGATAAGTAAATTGAGGTGCTTCACCATTCATAACAAATCCTTGACCTTCTAAATCGCGAGATAACTGGAAAAGGGCATACCTACCAATTTCTTGAGGTTCCTTTATGAAATTAAACAGTGAAGAAATACAGTCCAAAATGATTGGAAATTTTGGGTAAATTAATAATAGAAGGCAGATAAAGGAGCGGAAATGAGGATTTAGCAACTTCAAGCAGCTGCACTGATGCATTCAATGGCCTGTTTGCAGATTCCAGTCATGGTTGCCTCAGGTCCATAGACCTACATCCCAAAGAATTAAAACAGTAAGCTTCTTTGCCTTGTTTGCTTGCAGATTTCAGCCACATTGTATCGAAAACGTGTATAATATATATACCTCGATAGGAATGCCGATTTCGTCAGCAAGAATCCTCATTTTCTCGAGTCCCTTCTGGTAATTAGGCCCTCCTCTTCGGACATACAAGCTCATCCTGGCAGCCTTGAGTTTTGCTTCCTGGCACGACATCAACCGCGTTAGGAGTCGAGCTTTTGATGAGGAAGTTATATGTATTAGTCTGTGTGAGGTTTTGGTATGTACCTTTTCTCTTAGAGCTCGGATGATGCCACTGAATGTAGCAGCAACGTCGGTGAAGTTGGCTATTCCACCACCTATCACAAGCGCTCTCTTTCTGCCATCGGGTTCAGCAGTTGCACACTGTAAACAACAACTCATTAGTATGTTCCAAAGAGAGGTTATTAATTTAGTGTTAACTCGATGCAAGAATTTTATTCTTACGTCAATTACAACTCTGGCATACTGCAAAACTTCCTCCTCGTTGGGAGCACCACTGTATTCCGCATAGTTCCCAAGCTCAGAAGCAAAGCCAAGATCTCCAACCTATTACCGGGTTTGAAAGACTGTGAGAGACTTATATTTTCACCAATTGGCAAGAAAAATGGAGAACGATTTATGGTAAGTCGAGTGAAGTATAATAATATCAAGATGAGGATCATACGGTATCAGCATAGATGACACTTGCACCTCCTCCCGCAACCATGGTCCAGATTCGCCCTTTGGGGTTCAAGACGGTGAACTTCAAAGATGCACTTGTCTGCAGATAATGATATATATAGACTTTACTATAGCATCTAAAAAGGGGGTGGGTGCAGGTTTCGTGAGTAAGTTATGCAAAGGGCAATATGCTTCCAGATTTGATATTAAAATGGTCTGAATACTAATTGGGAGTCAAATAGCTGTATAAGAGATTCTACATATCAATGATTACCTTCTCATCAAGTCCGTGAATAAAGCTCTCTGTTGGACTCATAACTCTTCCGAATGGCATTGGGAATTCTATATTTCCCCATCTGCAAGATCAGCGTAATAATATAAGAAATAATACATAGTAATCCACGATCTTTTATGCACATTAAAGCAAGACCTCACACGCGAAAAAGAAGTGAATATATTTTCAAACTGCCTGAAAGTTAATCTTAAATAGACAACAGAAAAATAAAATCATATTACTTTTTGAAGTTCTTGAAAGCAGCAGTGTCGTCAAGCTCGCCTCTCATATCCAAAGGATAAGGCTTTCCGTTTACCAAGGTGAAAGGATTCATCTCGAGGAAAGTGAAGTCCAAATCTAAATTAAAAGAAACAGGTTATTTCCAAAACTCTAGAGAAAGATTGACAACCTTAACCTTAAGAATGCAAACTTTCTTTTCGAGATCTTACACCTACCTAAAAATAGAGCATAGATGAATGTGATGAACTCCTCAATTACAGGTTTGACCTGCATCACATAAGATTACGTATAAGAAATGTCAATTCATGGCGGTATAAATTCAATGCATGCAGTAATTAAGTGAAACAGCGACAACAATGTTAACAGCAAAGAATATTGACAAATATACCTCTAAGGGAAGCGTTGCCACAAGTGGAGCACATAGGTCTGATGTAAAGGATACACCCGTTGGAACAAATATAGTTTTGACCTTGTCCCAGTTCTCTTCAATATCAATCCCTCCGCATTCTGAAAAGCTTATGCTACAACCGAGCCTATCAGAGACGATGTTCAGGTAGAATTCCTCATTGTGCGGAATAAATGGTTCGACAATGAATGTAGTAATGGGTCCTTTGCAGCCTCCCATCTCTACCTGTTCACACAAAATAATGCAGAATATTAGATTCAGCTAAACTCACTTCTTACTCGTAACTCGTAAGTACTAGGATATGTCTTACTGTGCCATATAACCATTGAATTAGCACAAGAAATACTAAAAGTTAAGTGACATGTACCTCTTTGCCAAGCCGCTCTTTCACAAAAGCAGCAACTCCTGCCAAATCAAGGTTCAAAGCGACAAGACCACTTTTACCACGTTTCCCAAATAGCATATCTGGTTTGACAACCAATCTTGTAGATGAAAGCCATGGTTCCTTGTCCACTAGTTGATTAAAGTCAGTAGACTCAGTCACCTAAAAGATCATGCAAGTATTCGGTTTATTGAAGATTGAAGGGCTTGAAACTTGTTTCTTAATCAAGAAATCAAGATGGTGCAAGCTAACAGATTGAGTTAAAAACGGAAACTCTGGCAGATACAAGCCAAGTAGCATTGCATGACAATAGCATCGATTTCTTGCAAACTTTTAGAAATAGATGTGCCAAAGTATTTTGCAGATTTTTCCAACAATTCATATTATCTTTTGAGAATGAGTCTATTCTTTCTGGACAAATTCTTCCACATTTTCATTCGATCTTCAAGAAATTACACAATAAATTTGCTCACAAAGAAAATACAGTTGTCCTAATTCTTCACCTAACCTTCAGTAATTTAATCTATATTGTCCCTGAAAATATCAAATAAATTTCCAATCAAGACGGCGCATGAGTTTAGGTACAATTCTATTTGATTAGCTCAGATGAGAAACCTATCCAAAATACATCTACTTGAGTAACAAGCCAAAAGAGAATCGGTTAACTGCACAGCCGATCATAACATAATACTGTTATGTTCCTAATAACGCATTAAATCCACCTATATTCGATCTGTTAGTTTCTCCTTTTACCACAGATTTCCCAACAACACGCAGAATGTAAATTTCTAACCAAATAATGCAAAATAAAAAAAAAAAAATACTTTTCTAATTTAATAAAAATATTACAGATCTCAATAAATCAATAGAGCCAACCAGAACTACAACAAAAATCGAACTCACCTGCGCAGATTTGATTTCCAAATCGGATCCAGAAATTCTCTTGAAATGCTCCTTCAACAGTCTCTTGGAGTCATACTCTCTGATCTTCTTCCTCGCCATTTCCTTTTTAACCTGATTTCCAAACCAAATAATTAAAAAAAATACTAACAACAATGACGCGAGATCTCTATCCCCAGATCGGAATCAACAATAATTCCAAGATTCATACTTCCCAAGCAACAAATCAAAATTGAACATGACATCCAAATAAATGGCAGTAGAAGATTGATAGAGAAAATAGAGATATTTACTATTTGAACGAATGCGAAGAGGAGGTCGCAAGAATTTCTGGTGTGCACACTCTGACAGACTAGTACGACTCAACACTCGATGCTTGAAATCTTGTAACCCACCTACCTGTATTTATAGTTAAGTAGTTCAATAAACATGAATATGTAATATTAATAAAAAACAATATTTAAAAAGTATTTTTAGTTGGCTATGTATTTCTGTATAAGCGGGAAATAGACTGCCGAAGTTGACACGTATCCACCTACCCAGATGGGCCAAAGCGTTACACCTACTGCCTGGTAAAAATTGTAATGCTATTAAATAGTCCAAAAAATTAGAACTTTAGTTGCACACTTTGTTTGGCAAGTTTTGTAGGGACAGAAATATAATTAATTATTTTTTCTCTTAGTTATCGAGTTTGAATATCATTAATACGTTTGAGATGATTAGCATAAACCGAACTTTTAGGTGGCGATGCAAGAATTAAGTCCAAGTCTGCTGTGATGCTTGAATATTCGAAAAAGTCGTAGTCAACACTGTACTGCTAGCTTTATTTTTAATACTTTATTTTCCACTTCAAATGATATCAAAACCGCATACATTCACATACGAAATAACAATTATTGTAATAGAAAAATAATAGAGATACTCACACATTAATGGAAAATGGAAACAGCAACTATCCCTTGTGAAACTCGTTTTATGATTTCACATGAGAAAGAGTTTAATAAAGACATATAGTACTTATTTATTGAGGTTGGCGGGCTGCCGCTGCTACTTGTGATGCATTACTTCACTTTCAATTTTAATTTCTTGTATTTTAAGATAATTATATAATTGTTCGTTAGCTCTTATTGTATTCAATAAGGATATTTAATTATTTTTTGTATTTTCTTTCAACATTTATTTAATAATTGATTATTCCATTACTACAGTATTTTTTTTTATTTCAAATTTTAATAATAAATTTTAAATATGATTCAGTAATATAATAATAATTTTATTATTATAATAAGTCTTTAAATAATAAATTTTATAGTGGAATATAAAAAACATTAGGACAAAAGATTCGAACTGAGTGTGGATGGGGCTTTTGCTCCAAAATGATATCTTTTATATCTTGTATTGGAATTATTAAACTATTGTCATGTGTATTTTCAAAGTATCTTGATCATCACTACCCTTTTTAAGGGCTAGTTATATAATTTTTACAAAATATATGATGGAAATTCAATAATATAAGATGAAACTTTCATTTTGAAACAAATGATACCATCATCCATTCCACCCTATCGTATCTCAATGTAGTGCTTTGGTTTTTACTTTTATTAAGTGAAAAATATATTAGGTATATAATATGCGCGACCTTTTTTTTAATGAACTGAGCATTTACAACAAATAGGTATTGTGCTTGGGGTTCGATGTGGAATAAATACAAGAATAGTACAGCACGTAAACCTTTTTATGCACTATAGTTATTTATTCATTTACTTTTATTGTTATCTTTTCAGTCTATTCATTTAGTATTAATTAGCATTATTAAATGTAGCAACTAGTTGTTATTTTGTTAAGTGGCACTAAAAAACGCAAAAGGTCAATAATTTCAGTCTCCCTAATTTGACTTGTCAAATCCATGAACTAATAATCGTTGCACTCGAGGGATATGACTTATGAGTATACTCCAACTAAACAGGCTACAGTTTTTTCAGCTATGACTACATTTAATTTCATAAAACTCAAAAACGTCGAAATAACGATGAATATTCATGTTCTCCGAAAAAAAAGACGCTGAATTTTTATTAGTAACAAATCATTCTTGTTTGGAAAATATACATTTGCGAGCTATTAATTTTGACTGGAGATTTTCTTTCATTCAAAAGAAAACAAAAGCAGTGATCATTGAATTGGCATCATCAACTTACGGGAAATAATTATCAATTATTGCTATATTTTTAAAAAAAATTATGAGGAAAAGAAAAAAAACTGTTGCCTTCTTTATAAAGAAGAATGGAATATCAACAGCAATCGTTATTTTCGATACATATTGGGTATTGGTATGGAATTAAATCGAAAACTCATAAATAATCCCAATAGTTAACTATCGTTCTCACGATAATAACATCCAATATAAACTCTTTGCAAACCACGTATGACGGGTAAATAATATTTGAAAAAAATCGCGAGTGTGATAGAACTGCCACAATATTCTCATCTTATGAGTTAAACAATTCGTTAATGAGGTTCGAATCTATGATATTTTAACCACAAAAATTCACTTTACCATTGGACATAATTTTTTATTAGATGGTTGAGGGATTGAACGTTCTTACTAGCCATGATTGAGCTATCATCAATATCTTATAATTCGAAAGCCGCCCCTCATAAAATTACCGTGGTCATATTAAGTAATGCATGATGTATCTACTTATGTCTATGCTATGTATTTCCAAACACTATGAATAGACAAATCAATTATACAGAGAGAGTTAAAATTAAAACACAAAGTTTATTTTAGCAAATCAACGACAAATTGATAGAAATTCATACAATGAGAGTAAACTTTTTAACAATGAAAAGAAAAACCATTTATAGTACATCTCATGCACATGTTTGTTTACTTTTGGATATATAAAAAATGAGATATATTAATCTACCACATGCTTTAAATGATGGAAATTATTTGAATAATTTGGGTCTGAAATTATTTTCATTTTTGTACGTATCAAATTATGTGTTGTGTGATTCGAGAAATCACTCGTGTGGTCTTTCAAACACAATTGTATATTATTATAAATACTATAAATAACGCACAAGCTATATATATAACATGAGTATCAGTTAAGGGATTGATGAAAAAAATATCTAAGATCAATACTTTAAAACATGCAATTTATTGTGAAGACAAACACTTGTGTGCGCGCGCGCGTACGCGACGGGCACAAGTGTTTGTTATTTTTATTTTTTTTTATATTTTGTTTATTAATTCATAATTAGTGTTTATTAATTCAAAATTAGGTTTATTATTTTCAATTAGGGTTTATTAATTCAAAATTAGAGTTTATTAATTCATAATTAGGGTTTATTAATGAACAAGTAGAGTTTATTAATTCAAAGTTAGGGTTTATTAATTCATAATTAGGGTTTATTCATTCAAAATTAGGGTTTATTATTCAAAATTAGGGTTTATTAATTCATAATTAGGGTTTATTAATTAACAATTAGGGTTTATTAATTCAAAGTTAGGGTTTATTAATTCATAATTAGGTTTATTAATTCATAATTAGGGTTTATTATTCAAAATTAGGGTTTATTATTTTCAATTAGGGTTTATTAATTCAAAATTAGGGTTTATTAATTCCAAATAGGGTTTATTAATTCAAATTAGGGTTTATTAATTCAAAATTAGGGTTTATTAATTTATAATTAGACTTTATTATTCAAAATTAGAATTTATTAATTTAAAATTATATTTATTACTTTAAAATTAAAATTTATTAAATTAATTAATTTTAATTATATTTAATTAATTAATTAAGATTAATTAACTACTTAATTAAGATATTAACTACTTAATTAAATAAAGTGGTCTCACTGTGCGCGGGCGCGCGCACAGGAGACCACCTCTATTGTGAAAATGTTAAGAGAATACCATATGAATATCAATTTCAAGCGTGAGCTTCCACGGTCTGAATTATGATTATGAAAATATTGCAAAATGAATATTAATTTATAAATTTATTTAATATTGTGAGATTATTTTTAAAAGGCTCAAATATTGGGACATTATATTACCAAAATTATTTACTGACCAAAAAATTAAAATTAAAATAAAATGAGAAAACCCCGGTAAAGCCCATAGCCCATAGGCATAGCACTCCAGTCTCAGCCGAGAAAATACAGCAACAAATTTCCGTTCATTCGCTGCGGTGGCCAAGGCAGGTGAGCAATCGCTACTCGCTAGGCATTGTTTTGATTTCCTTCCACCTTGAAATTTCCTTAGGTGAAATTCATCTCATTTTTTTACTTTTGTTAATTTTGTGAATAGAAACGATGGACAAAGAGAAAATAGGTGAATTGAAGATCCAATTGCAGCAATTATTGAACGAAGCTCGAGAATTTGTTCAACAGATCCCACCGTCGCAGATATGCGCCACGATTGCGCTCATTCTGTTCACCACCGTTTTTCTCTTCATAGTCAGTAAGTTTGATATCCGAATGTTTCAGTTCAGTTGTATTGTTGGGTTCCAGTCCAGTGATCTTGTGTCACCTACATGTGAAGGAAATGGTTTCGTATATTACGATTTTGGTACCTTGAGTTGATAACCTCCTTTAAATGGATTGTCGCCTTAAAGGTTGGCTGACATTGTGCTGAAACTTGTGTGCTTACAAATACTTTTTAATTGCTAAGAGTTATTAATTTTATGTGTTTCTCCACAATGGTATGTTGTAGGATATGTTTTTAGCTTTATGTGCAAATTAGGTTTCAATATTGAGTTTCACTGGACTATTGGTGGTAATCCTTTGGAAATGCTTAGCTGAACATGTACTGCGATTTCCATTTCCGTGTTGCCATTGCTTTACTAGATGCATGTGACTGAAATGTCATCTATGTTACGTAATAGAAGAATTATTTTGAACTTCTCTCCGTGGAATTCAAGTGTCTGCTAAGATCTTCATTTGGAATAAGAAAAAAAACCCTCAGGAATTCACTGCAAAATGTTACAACATCTTCTCTAGGCGATAAGAGCCTTGAAGAAGGTAAACAAGGATAAAATTAGGTTAAAACTCATTGTTCTTAGCTATATGCATTTAAGACTCCACGGGTGATGTTTATGGTTATATTAGTGCTTTGTATGTCTACTGTATGTTTATAGATTGTTGATCTGACTTTTTTTTGTGGACGGTGAGTCTGTATTCATCTTTCTACCTGATCATGTATATGTGTGTTGTTTACGCGCGCACTCTTGTGCGTATATATGTGCACGCATGACTATTCAACACCAGTTCTATTCCTGTCGTATGTCTCAATTCCATTGTTTTTACTTGACAATCACATGCTCTTTTTTTACAGTGCATCGTTTGAAGCATAGATCAGCAAACACCATTTTACTAAC
Source organism: Salvia rosmarinus (assembly GCA_036937905.1). Classification (NCBI taxonomy): domain Eukaryota; kingdom Viridiplantae; phylum Streptophyta; class Magnoliopsida; order Lamiales; family Lamiaceae; genus Salvia; species Salvia rosmarinus. The sequence continues at coordinate 51,906,956 of CM072823.1, read as the reverse complement.
CGGGCTTAGTGGAAGTGGGAAAACTGTTCTTTTTTACCAGGTAAGTCTGAATGCAGTAATTGCATCAACTTTCTGTCCTTTATCTGCTCTGGTTAACACGTATTTTGTCTCCCCTCTAGCTTCGAGATGGCTCCTCTCACCAGGGCTCTATAACATCAATGGAACCAAATGAAGGAACCTTTCTACTACACTCTGAGGCTAGTAAGGTACTCTGTTATATCTTTGCACACCTATTCATGCAAAAAATGCCTATGTAATGGGTGGCACTGAAATCTTAAAATAGGACTGTCTCTCTTCCTAAAATCATGAGAAACTACTGGGATATCCAATATATTTCCTACCGTTTCTTCTTCATGTGATGAGATTGAAAGAAGTTTTATGTCTTTAATCCTGTTCTGTTATTTGCAGAAGGGCAAAATGAAGCCTGTTCACGTAGTTGATGTTCCTGGTCATTCACGGCTTCGACCTAAACTGGATGAGCTCTTGTCTCGAGCAGCTGGCATAGTTTTTGTGGTGGATTCTGTGGAGTTTCTACCAAATGTTCATACTGCTTCTGAGTATGTTGCATTCTGTTTTTAAGTGTAGCATGCTCATTCACACCTTGAGAGTCATTGCTTTAAACAGTGGGTCATATTCTTTCTTTTTCCTGCTGCAGGTACCTGTATTATATTTTGACCAACACAAGCGTAGTGAATAAAAATATTCCATTTCTACTCTTGTGCAACAAGGTGGACAAAGCTACTGCACATTCAAAGGATTTTATCCAAAGACAGCTGGAGAAGGAAATGTGAGATAATTTCATCCATCATCCCTGATCTTTCCTCTATATTATTTTTTATTTAGCATGTGATGCATTTTTCTAATGATTAAGCTTACCTTTCCAAGTTGACATGTGATGCATATGATAAAATCTGGCCTCTGTTTGTTCATGAGAATTTTCTATTGGAATATGAATCTGATATATGTAAAATATATAAAATGAGAAATCGGGACAGGATCATTGAGCTGATGATGATATTAAAGGAGTTGGTTTATCTTGGTATTTCTGTAACCGTATTCCTCACTTACTAGTGGATTTTGAGTTATATGTTTTCTACAAAGGTTTATAACTGAACTGCTCGCTTTGTTTTCACCTCAGCAACAAACTCCGTGCTTCGAGGACAGTGCTCTCTTCAGCAGATATTAGTAATGAATATACACTAGGGGTAGCCACAAAGCTTTTGCTTTTTCTCAGTGCCACAACAGAGTCACAACTGCAGAAGCATCTGCTGTGACGGGCGATGTCTCTCTTTTAGAGCAGTTTATCAGAGAATATGTAAAGCCGTAATATGTTGTGTCAAACTCATGGTTGCAACTAACAACCAATCCACCGGGAAAGGATGAGAATGGGAGCTGTGATACAACTTCAAAGAGGCTATGATTTGTTGTATTTTTAAAATTTTGTAATTTTAGAATTGCCAACTCCAATTGTTTCTGGCAATTCTAGATCCCGGCTGTTTGAAATTTGTGGCGCACCTCGTATATTGCTAGTCATTTTATTGATTTCTGGAGATATATTGCTATATTGATTTGTTTCAAAGCTGTGAATGATGTCTTATTATTTTCAATTTTTCAGTAAGATTAGGGATTGATTTGTTTTCTCTAATCCTAATTCGATGATGAAATGGAAAATGGATAGTCTACATTATTGGTATAATCCGGTTCTACTTACAAAATTGTAACGTGACGCTAGACGAGAAGCAGAGTTTATAAGTTAGTAAAGATTACATATATATCTCATCACCAAACAATGCCAACCAAATTGTGGAAGGAATGTAGAGATCCTATCCGCACCCAAATTGCTCGAGCACACGTTCAAGCAATCCGATGGCATCTGAGTATTTTATCTTGATAAATAACTCTGCTTTACTCTGGATATGAAAAAACATATTCCGTAACAGAGAAAGGCCAGAATGCCGATGTCTAAATATCTGCAAAATTTTGTGGAACACCCTTAACCACAACCAAACCATATACAGACTCTCGCGCTTATATTTTAGAGTTTTTGGTGAAAGGACACCTCAAATAGACTAGTAAAAACAATGGTAGAGTCGAAGGGAGGCGAAATGAGGAGAAGGGAGGGAGAAGACGGGGGGTTAAGGCAACCGCTGTTCTTGAATAAATGGAAAACATGTATAAGTCTGCAAGGATCTTGGTACGTACCACAAAGGAGCATATGGAGACGACAAGTCCAGTCCAGTCCATGAAAGGATATGGCCACAAGTTCAACAAGAGATTTCACACAGTCAATAATTATATTAGTTATTTGTCAGAAATTATACGATTAACATAACAATATCAGGCAGAAATGGAGAAATTGTACCTAATTGATACACAAGCATGGATGATCCACTGGAAAAGGACGAAGATACACTTCCGTAACACAAAATATGCCAAGCGGAAGAAGGGAATCTCTGGAAGTAATCATAGATCTATTGATCATAATTTCAGAAATGATAATAATTTGGCCGTTGAGATACTACCAGACACTTCAAAATTGCATCACCGAGGAGAAGGATAGCATTACCAGAATGCTTACAGATAATTAGCTCCAGAAGACAATAAAGTGTCGAATCAGTGACCGGACGAAGGCAGATATGGTGACGTAAGACATATCTTAATACAGCACCCACAAGCCACAAATGAAAAGAAGAAAATGCTTTTGGCCTCGACGTTGGCTGTTGGGAATTATTATGCTGGAGAAACACACGATGATGGAATAAGAATAAGTAGGGAAATATAATACTCACGAAACCTAATCTGTAACCTCTGGCAGTGAGAGATGGATAGATTACCAACCAAAAGACGGAATCGATGGCCCCAGAAGACATCTATACAAGAAGTGAAACGAAAGTATGAGAAACTTTCATAGGTTACATAAAAATGGAGATGTCTGAGGATAAGAATGTCTCAATAGTGAAGATCTTAGGTTACATTAATCTTAATAAATTACTTTCTGCAAATGAAAAATAAAAATATGATGCAGGTTTCTCAAGTTGCAGAAACAATGAAACTTTTATACGATAAGCATGAAGATACACAATGCTATTGAAAGGGAACCTGAGAGGACGATTGCATATACCTTCTCTGTTGACGGCAATTAAGATAGAACTAATGACACAATATAAATCTCTGCCTAATTATAAAGGAAAATCAAAGAGACTTGTATTACATCAGTTCTTTTTTCCGCCATAATACCATCTGATAGTCTTTAAGTGTATCTACAGGAACGAAGGCGATTTCTTACCTGAAATACTATTTGCATGACATAACCCTGCATGGATGCAGCAGTTCTGCAATTGGGTTCACCACGACAATTTGAGCTTCTAGTTTGGCTGGGCATATCTTCACGCTCTCCAAGATGGGGTGGTACATAAGAGCCATGCTCTGCATTGGCCGATATATAACTATCCCTATCCGGTTCAACTTCATGGCGGTAACAGAGAGAGCCGTGAATCGAGAGTGAAGAACCAAGCTACAACACCAAATCCCAAATCCAAATGTATGCCAAAATCAAATTTGCAAAATATAGCACGCATGTGGCACATCAAAATGAAAGGCCTTTACACAATAAGGTTGTCATTTAGTATTTACCAGAAAATAAACAGAAAATTGAATTACACATAGAGGCAGATCCAGAAACATACCCTAAAATAAATAGTGACCAAAGTAAACGTCCACCAGTTGAACAAGGAAAGAGCCAAGGGTAAGACGACAAAAGTTAGAACAACTACAATATCAGCTCAAATTATCACCATTAATGCCAATAGAGTTGTTGGAATATATAATGGAGCCACAGTTAAAAACTATACAAGCTAAGAAGATTGAATAAACAAATGCCATTGCCATAACCATAACATTTGTCCTTTACAACGGTGAATACAAACGCGAACCAGTCTTTTTTCGAGCAAAGATCACAATCCAATCATGGAATACAGCTGAAAACTGCAAATTCTCAAATGAAACAAACTGGTGAGACTTACTCGGTGCAAAAATAAAACTTCTCAGCACCACTGATGATTAGATCAGCTAGAAGCAGCGAGGAGAAAGCAAGCAGCCTATAACGAAGCAGCCAAATGGGATGAATTGATCTCGAGCACGTTCCCCAAACTTCAGCAGGGGGGGATCATCAAAATCAATATAGGGGAGTTTAAAATTATATTTTTCTTGAATTATATATATAAAACCAATCAAATCAATTTGTTCAGAACCTATTTTCCAAATTTTATAACTACCAATTATATAACCAAATTTCACAAATTAACAAACACTCTCTAAAAGTCTAGGACTATGCAAGAAAAGCAGGAAGCGTTTTTGTTACAAAATGATGTCTTTATATTTTTTATTTATATTGATATATAATAGTCACACCTCACATATGTATCATATTAAAATAACGAAATGTGATAGTCTGATAGACATATGTTAATATAAGATGTAAATTGCAGGAACTAGGGTGATTGGTACTTATTGAATTCAATTACGATTTCTTTCTTTGAAGAAGACAAAACTTGTTACATGGCAGATTTCCTTGTTAGCAGTAGTTTCATTTTTCAAGAGAAAAATAGGTAGGCAAAAATTGGCAATTAGTTCATTATAGGACGCACTGGACTGGCAAGACTTCTCTCCTCATTTTCCTTGTTTGGATTGAAACTTTGATGTATATATCAGACATAAATGTTTAGGTAGAAAATTGACTCATGCACAAGAAAACATGAGTAAGATATAAATGGAAACAGAGTTGATTCTTTCTTCTGCATTCTCATTTTTGCTACACTGCATTCTAGTTTTCCCGTCTCCCTCTCTCTGGAAAATGTCGTCATTAGTGAACTTGCATGATCTGCAGGAGCAAATTTGCTATGTGAAATGCTGCTTTTGCAATACCATCTTACTTGTAGTTAATCCACGATTTGAATATTAATGGCGTGATTACTTGCCTAATTACATAGCTTAATCTGATATATTTTGTGCAGGTTAGCGTTCCTTACAGCAGCTTAGCCATGGTGGTGCAAATCAGATGCGGCCACTGCGATAACATCTTCTCTCTCAACATGCTTCACCTTTTTTCTTCAATCAACCTGCATCACCAAAAGGTGTTTTTTTTGTAAATGCCGTAATTAACTGAACAGAACTGAACTAATCATGTGCTTAATCAAGTACGTTTTTTTCTTTGAACAACAGCCAGAGTTGGAAGTGTGCGCTGATAAGGTGGCGGACGAAGATGATGATGATGAAGAATATGTTTGGTGCAACCAAATTATCAACAAACGTAGTCTTAATCTTAATTGTTGTGTTATTCTTGGAGGAAGTTTTATGATCTGATCGCGGTTTGTTGTGGTGCAGCACCGGAGAAGAAGCAACGTGCTCCGACTGCATACAATCACTTCATCAAGTACGAAATCAAGAGGCTGAAGGTTGAGCATCCCAACATGACTCATAAGCAAGCTTTTAGTGCTGCTGCCAAAAATGTAAGTTTTTTTTTTCCCTAAAAGATCTGGTTAGGAAAAACTGTGTGGAAATTAAATTCTGTCTTATTATTTTACATGTTGAAAATGTGTAGTGGGCGCATTGCCCACAAAGTGAGTACAGAGATGGAGAAGTCCATGGCTGTGATGAAGGAGACAGAAACATAGTTATGCATTCGAGTGTCGATGATGAGGTAATCATTGCCATATACTAGATTTCTGTTGTTCTACTGCAAGATTTTGTAATAATATTGCATGTAATCCAGTGAAAGGAAAAAATAAAAATATAAAAAAGCTAAGTCTCTACCAGCAAACATTCATAATTAAGATGTAAGAATGTAATAACTGGAACTCATTTAATTTAGCATGTTAAAAGGTCAATTTTATGCTGCTGAAATCGCTAAACTGCTCTCTGCTGCGACCAAAAATTTCAGGTGCATTTTCTTGGCAATGCTTTCCATGAAACAAAGGCATTGAGGCAATGTGGTTTCACCACAACACCTTTCTATTGAAGGGGTCAATTTCTCGATCCCAATAGATAGAGTTGCTACCAAATATTTAAGGGGCTTAAAACTTGAGTTTTTATCTGCTTTACACACATATATATATATATATATATATATATATATATATAGATAGTTCATGTAGGAAAGGATAATTTGGTAGGAAATGAGAATGAATCTGAGCCTTTGATTTGTTGGATTAATGGTTAAGATTTTAATTTCGATTGTGCTACAGTTTTGTGTTTTGTGTACTAAGCGGATTACCGTGCAGCACTAGAACCCTTCTTGCGCTACGTTGTAATGAAAGATGTGCTAAATTAATATATTTAGCATATGTCTTCTGAATGGATGAAATATATCTTCTAATAAATATGAAAGATGTCTTCACAAATATGAAAGATGTGCTACTATTCATATTTCATACGATAAGGAGCTTTTTCAACATAACCCATCCCTATATATATATATATATATATATATAGGTTATGAGTTGTCTTGTTAAAACTTACAGTATGTTTTTTTTTCAAATTTAATCTATGCAAGGCCAATTTCTTTTTCACGCATCGTGAGCCTTCAAAGTTTATAGTGAAAACACATAATACAGTAGGATATTTGTATGTATACATTTGATAACTACTAATTGAGTTCATATAAGCATTAATTTGTCACACATGCACACACTCTCTTCCTGACACAATATTATCTGACAAAATAGTACAAACTTGATATATCCATAAATAAAATAAAATATGATGAAATAACTTATGGATTTAGACCGATCCTAATGCACCCCATAGAATTCTTTCATCTTCTTCTAGTTAGCATATTTCCACTGGTTTCTTCTTCCAAATCTTGGTGCCCTTGTTTGAATATATGTATCTGAAACCAAATCTCCAGAGTGAGACTAAAACGAATATACAATACATGATATAATCAAGAACAGTTTTCTAAAAAGAAAAATGAGGTGAAATATAAAATACAAACATGATAAGGTGTTTACTTGAGTATGGCCTAGGCGATAGAGATCGAAAATATGATCGGAAGAAGTCCTTGTTCTCTTTCAGCAGCTCTTTCCACACTAACATAATTAAAAGAAAACAATCAACACACACCATGCAAAAACTGTTTGAACCTATCTCCAAATCATCATAAAATGAAGTGAGATTTCAGTGCAAAGAAGAAGATCATGCAGAACTGAACCTGTGAGAGTTACAAGAGGTCGAATACGAGCATGCTCAGCCAAGGCCTTCACACATTCATCTCTATCCATATGGAGCAGCAAGCACCTCTCTATCAAATTCTGAACCTGCAAAGCTCCAAAGTTAACTCATGACTAATTAGCATAAATTTCAGGCATAAGATAATGAGTATTGTATATATAAAGTGTGCATGAATTCTGTGGAGATGATGATAAAAAATAGCAATACCATTCGAATGTAGGTGTGAGGTTGGCAATGCAAACAAGGCAAAGGGTGAAGATGGTGATGATAATACATATTCTCTAGAAATAGACAAAAAACAAGAACTAGGTTTGTTCAATAAAAGGAAATTCCAGAATACAAGAATTTAGGAAGCAAACAAAATGTAAGAAAAGTGCAAAGGAGAGGGGAAGATATTTTGTTGTAATAAGGCATGATGAAAGTGTTATCCAGAATATCCAATCCAAGGGCCGAAAAAGCACGAGTAATCCAAACAAGACCATTCACCTCATCTCATATCAGATAAGAGCATTATTTTTTGCATTAGGGTTGGAAAAGATTAGTTGTTAATGATGATGACTGTATGTTCAATCTTGGCCAATCCTTCAATGTCGCCCTAATTGTTGCAGTTTTTGGTCCCGCATTCTTCAATTTGACAACAATGTGGGTTGGTCCCTAAATTTGGGTCTTCAAAGTTCAAATTTGCGCTTTTGTTAATTGTGATTTGAATTCTTGGTTTAGATCTTTGATTTTGTTCTGCCTTCGATTAGATAATATTGTTTAGACCTCACAAAGGATGCCCCAAAACCATAATCTCAACTTGATAATCTGTATAGTTTGCTTTAGGATTCAATCTCACATGGATCATTTGTCCCACTTTAATTTCTTTTTATAGTTTTTAATAATTTTTCTTCAATTTTAATTTATTATATCTTAGTATAATTTTTAAGATAATTACCTAGGATTCACTAATCCAATTAGAGTTTTTAATTATTTTTTATATTCATATTCCATTTTTAATTAAAAATTGATTATTATGTTTAATTAATCTAAAGTTAGTGTATATAATTTTTTAAAATTATAATTTTAATGATAAATATATAATATTTTTTATTTTTGTAACAAAAAGTTATAATATATTAAAATAAACAGTAGGACACAATAAATTGAATGACAATGGATCCCATTTCAATAAATTTGCTGCAATTTAATGGTCTTTTTTTTCGTTTTCTTTTCTTATTAGGTTTGTTTGGTGTATACCACAAACTTCTTGACGTGATTTAGTTTGAAATAGTATTTCATATAAGTTTTTAATGTTATTTAAAATATTATTGTAAACATTTGTAAAATTTATAAAATATTAGATATTAAAGTAATATTTAATTTAATTATGATGATTTAAAAAAAACAATAACGGAATTCTACCATTGGACAAGTACATCGTTTTAGTTTATCCGCGAAAAGAAAAAACATAATAAAAAAATACCTACAGAACTCAACCATGCGTCCATATATATACATTATATGATCGCTCCTCTAATTAAATTGAAGATTTTTAATCAATGAAAAACAACTAATAAGAAATAGAAACTTTGAATCTCTAATGTATGAGGAAGTAGGTCGCTTGGGAAAATAAATGAAAAATAAATAGCTTTGCTTGTGATAAGACAAGGTCGGTTCATTCAATTAATGGAGTAAATTAATTTTCCACCAAAAATAATTACTGGACGTAGGGTATACATATACGTAGCATAGGGTGTGGCCATAGAGGCAAGGATATTTATTTAAGAGACATCTTCTTTTTAGACTAAATTATTTATGAGATGTTATTTAATTAAAATTACCAATAATGATATTTCACTCTATGCTATCGTCGACAATCATTAATTATATGATTGACATATAATCAATTGACTGCGATTGCTGGACTTTAAGAAATGGCTAACTGCATATCATATTTATATGGTTGGTTAAAAAAACTAATTAGGTAGACAGTAGGCTCTCCTTGTTCAATTTAATGTTTTGCTGGATGTTAATAAAAGTGTCTACATATGTGTGTTTACATTAAAATTATTAATTTGATTAAGTTACAAGACGTTTTCGTTAAACACGAGATATCTTATCTTGTATTTGGTAGATTTTAACAAGTATATTTTTTTAATACGATATAAATCAAGAACAACTTCCCGTGAGCACCTTTTTGACAAGATTGATATATCACTCACCTTTCACGAGCACCTACCGATATACTAAAATGGTATGTCACTCAATATTTAAAAAAAGGTTGTCATTTGACAGTAATGATATGTTACTCATCTTCGGCGAGCACCTTTTATGAGTAGTGTTCACGTTTATATAAGTTCAATTTTAGTATATTTTATCTATTTATTTTTATTTGATTCACTATATATATATATATATATATATGTGTGTGTGTGTTCTTTGCAATTAAATAAAATAATAAACAATACCGGATTGCAGAAGAATCAATTTCGGGCCAACTCAAACAATCTCTATCAATTATGGACTTGAATGCTCTATGGTACATTAAGAAACAAATAACAATTAAAAAAAATGAGGGCTCCTTTTTTCTTTCTTTCAATTTTTCGCAATTTTGGATGTGACGCTTAATTATTCTATTGCTTTACGTCCCAGTTCATATTCTTGATATCTTAGGCACGTTACCACCAAAAAACGAGGCCCAGAACTTTAAAAAGGTAAGAAAAATCTAATTGGAAGTGATTAAGCTTGGATTAGAGACGACGAAACAGCACTAATCACGCCACGTCAATATTTTGTTTCAAGAATTCTCGGAAAAAGAAATTGTATATTTGGTTGCAAGAAACTATTTTAGGTGAATTGACTGACGAAAAATTATGACGCCACATGCAAATTCCGCAGAACACAGGGACGTCTAAGCTAATTTCCTTTTACATTAAGGGCCGCGGAAGCGATTTCACGCTTAAAATTTAAAAACGGGCCGATTCTATTCTAAATAAATTACGCCTTGCTATTTATTTTCTTTCAGTTTGGAATTTCCTTTTTTTAACGATTTTCATTTTATAAATAAAATGTCAAACGGATCCGAACTTAGTCGAGATAGATCTCACGACACCACCACCCAGTTAATTATATTCCACTAAATCTCTTGTGATCCGATTCTATCATAAAAAATCTTTACAGAACAATTATAAATGTCGTTATTTCGCTATATTCAAATAAATAAAAATATTATATTATAAGTGAGATCTTAAGTTCAATTTTTACGACTATTCCCTCCTTACGTATAAAAATTATATGACCTATAAGTCCGTATACTATTTTAAAGATAATAGAGGAAATACAAAAAGCTATCACACTTTATAATTATTTTTATTGGGTATTTATGAGCCCGTGACTATAAGAGATATTATTTAGATGATTTATATATTTTATTTCAAATGCACGTACATGCATAATCAATGAAGTCTTCTGTATCAAATTTAGACGACCTAGTGCGAAGTGGGTTCTTGTGGTAAAAAGATCATCGATGTAACCCCACTAACATCAACACCGGTTCCCATGAATTAAAAAATAAAGTATCCCATATTATATTTCCGGAAAACCAATAGTTTCTTTTTCTTTTTGTTGTTGCTGTTAATTTGAATTGAAGAGAGAAAGTGGTAGAGTTGTAATCATTTATTCGTGATTAACAAGTTGAGATAGCAGACGAGAAGAAACGGCGTTCACTTTGCGTAGTGAATAAACAAATTAAGAATATGGTTAAATGGAGATGACTGCTCAACTTTTTGTATCACCAAATTCAATTAATTAATGTTTTTCCCATCTTCCAAACGCAGACGCGTATATAATGGTGGAGTTAATGGACAATTATCATATGGATTAGTGATAAGCATCAATATTATATAAGAAAACAGATATGAACGAATGGAAGCCACACTTTCAATTATTGTTGTCAACTCTGACTATTTCGCCCTTGCAGCGGATTTTTGAAATCAATCTACTTATATATAAAGTTGTATCACCAAATTCAATTAATTAAAGTTTGTCTAACGATTTTGTTGAATACAAATTACAACTATCAATGCTGCTGTCGATCTAAGATTAAACTCTGAGTGCCATTAAAATAAAGGGGTAAGAATAAGAAAACTAACAAATAAATCACCAACTATAATTCATTTTGTAATTTTACCATCACCTTTAAAAGTTTGTAATTAGATACACAATTTATACTTTTTGGCAATTGAAACTCATTTTTTTCAACTTAATTAAACTCGAATTTAAAATAAAGGGTAAGAATAAGAAAACTAACAAATAAATCACCAACTATAATTCATTTTGAATTTTACCAAACCTTTAAAGTTTGTAATTAGATACACAATTTATACTTTTGGCAATTGAAACTCACATTAACTTTACTCTTGACTCAACACACGCACACAATTGAAACTCAAATTAACTGTCAAACCATGTTCTTCAGTAAAATTATCTGTCATTACTCAATCAAAATCAACAAATTGTTATCAAAACATTAATATTCCCAAAAATATCAAAGCATATGAATTAGTTATATGAATCTTATTTTATTTTGACAAGAAAAAACTTGTAATCATAATCGTATATCAAACTTAATTTCCATCTTAAAATTTTTTGTTATTTGTTTTCATGCTTTGATTCGACAATCAAACTCCTCTCCAACGTGAGGGATGTGTTTCCCCTCAATGCGTAGTAGAAAACGAGAAGCCAAAAGGCCAAAAAAACCACAGCACTAACCTTAAATGCCAAACTCACGTCTAAATTTTAATTGCAAAATAATAATACTTTACGTATTTAATTACGAACTTCTAAAAGTGGTGTTAAAAATGTAAAACGAATCGTAGTTTATGATTTCCTGAGAATATTAATACCAAAAGTAAAGAAGATTAACTACGTATTTTATGTGGCAATTTGATTGAGTATGATAAATATGAGTATTTATTTAATAAAATTGTTACGAATTTAGAAATTTTAAGCATTTCACGGCAAAGAGAAATCTGTCAGTATCAGAATGACTGGTCAATGCTATTATACGTCTCTTTACGCACCAAAAATTACGGGTCCAACAGAAAGTGGGTGCGGGCCGGGCCATAAAGTTGGGCCCACATACTGCCCAACGCCCCAACCCAACACACCATCGCCATTACCAGTGCTCAAAAGTTCAGAACTTCTCTGACCGAATTGCCCATGCTATTTTCTTGCCTCTTCCACAATATTTTACGTATTTATCAAAAGGGGAAAAATAAAATATTTCCGTATGTAACGTTAAGCTGGTAACGTTTTACGATAGAATAAATAATTGTTACTTGTAAAAGATGATATTATTTCTATCTCAAAGTTCTTTACTCAACACAGAAAGAAATTAAAGTCGAAATTTACAAGAATGTCAAATTTCATTTATTGTGAAAAATTGCTAGGGATAAGGGGAAAACTACAGTATCTGTACATCTTTTATTTATGGTTTTTAATGCAAATATCCTTGAATACTGATAAGTTAGATGAAGACATCAATATTTGATTTTTTATGCATGTATTTTGAATTCAAATAAAGGGAAAGCACGTGAATTGTGACATATATCCATCACATTCAATGTCACAGCGCATAGAACTACGTAGACTTTTTCTTTTTCTTTTTAGTTAATTTAACACATTTTCTTTTATCGAATTTACATTTGCAATATGACTTTTAAACGTTGAGATTACAATATTATCTTTGGATTTTTCGCAATCACAATACACTCATTATTTTTTTGTCAAATGGCATTTGACGTGTACAACGAGTTTCTTGTATTGTGCATTATTGTGTGCATTGAAACATGACATTTTTGTGGACTTATGTCAGACATATTGGATGTCACTTGTCTGGAGAGAAAATGAGAGTATTATAATTGCAAAAATGCTGAAAGGTTTGTATTGTGACTACCATATTTGAAAAGTCATTGTAATTGCGAATTCAGTGAGATGTTGTGGTGAAAATATAAAATTGACCATTAACTTTTTTTTATTTGTATGTGTTATTATTGATAATTCTAATTGTATATCATATATATTAAAGATCGAATGGTTGTTTTTTACATGACATAACTCAAAAGATCTTACATTGGAATTTCATTATTACATAATTTTATTAATTTATCTGATATATAACATGTAAGCGAACGATCAAAGATTCGAGGTTGTAGAGTAAGAAATGGTGTATGGGAACCGATACAGATAATCGTGGTTGCATGACAATCACGGCTGTTTGGTGATAAATGAAATAAGTGAGACATGACTTCAGTAATAAAAGATAATATTTACCACAAGATAATATTTACAATTATCACGAAATTAAATGATTGACATGTTTTGTATTCCTTTTAGTTAAACATACGGCAATAAAAATCATTCTTATGAATTATGGAAATATAATGATTATATAAAAAATTAAAAATAAATAGAACAATAAAACAAATAAACCTCTCAAATTTCAAGGTGTGAAAATCAGAGATATGTATTTTAAAACTACACATATTTTATGTTTATTATTGTGAAATAATGAATTAAAGTAATAGAAACAGATTTAGTCAATGACTCGAACCTCATAAAATGTGCAAATTTTGTGGTGAGGTCTGTTGATTAGCCAGAGCAAAAAAAGAGAGGAAGGAAATGAAACTAAACTACAAACTATTAAAGATCTACATCAAGGGCATAAAAGTCAATTAATCCCCCGCCCCAACAAATAAAAATTGAAAGTGAAGTTATAGGTGGGAAAAAAACAAGAAATATGGCTGGAGAAAAACCAAAAACAAAAGAAAGAAAGGAAAAAAAAAATGGATGGGCGAGAGAATCATGAACTCGAAATGAATGAGTATTGAATATTGAACAGAGGAGCGTGTTTCCAGAAACCTGCCTCCCCCGTCTCTCTCTAGGGTAGTGTTTATTTCATGTGGGCCTCACTCAATTCGCTCTTGCGAACGTTTTCTTCTCCATCTGCTGATTCCTTTTTGCTCTGTTCTGCGTGCTTTTAATTTGTTGTAACAAACGCCCCCATCATCCACCTTCCCAACCAAACCCTGACTATTATTATTGCTCTGACCGATCCAGTTGATCTGCATCACCATTTCCAAATATAATTCCGAAACCATTTTTGCTCATATATGGTGAAGACTGCATTTCTCCCCCTCTATTCACACTATCTGATGGTCTGATCATATTTTCTTGATGACCCGTTTATGGTAAGATTGATTTTTAGCTGTGAGCTTTCTTTTATTTCTACCGTACCTCGGATTTGAAGCTTTACTGGTTTGATTGGATTGTTCACAGCAGGATCCGGAGGGGCTTAATCTATTGGTTCTGATAAGGAGTTGGCGATTTTTGAGGTATGTCTGAATCATTTCTCTCCATTTTTGTTTGAATGCACCTTCTTGATCATTTTGATCTGATTTCAAAGTTTGGATCATTAATTATGGTCTTCTGTTTTATTAAAAGCCTCAACCGGAGAGTTGATGTATTAGTGAATGACGAGGATCTACATTTGGTTCTGATATACTGCATACTTTGATGATCAATCTTCATTGAATGCTCTGGTTTTGTTTTATCTGCATGCCTTATTTGTCTCTGGAATATTTTGCTTGTTTTCCCTTATGCTGTTCACTAGAAATGAGAACTATCTTTCTAATGATTGTAAAACGTGTTACTGCTAGTGATTGTTACCGGTATAAATTAATTGGGATTGGCATATTCAGTTTCTTATGTTTCTTTAGCAATGGAGATCTGAATTAATTATCACCTTCTCCTCCAGATCATTTTCTTGTTCAAGGACATGATTTTTTATGACAATTTGTCTTCATTTAAGTGTTGAAAATTACTTTTAGGCTAATTGTGCTTTATGTATGAAATGAAAAATCAGGCTGAAGGAAACTTGCATATTTCTGGTAAGAAATAAGAGTTTGTGGCTGAAGGATTCAGAATCGCACCGAGTTCTTACTATCATATTCAAAAGGAATAGTATAATGTTGTGAAATGAGTAGTTACAATATATATAAGATGATGACATCCTATTCTAATATGTAATTTGGAGGTCTTTCATTTTCCATGTTTTATGAAGGACTGATAATTTTCTTGATGCTGTTCCACGTTCCTTAAATAAAGGCATGCGGCACGAACAGTGTTTCATCAATGCCAAATATGACATCACCGATTAATAAAAATAGTAATAGAAAAGTCATATGCTGCCAAATGGGTTTTGTTGTTCTCGTTTGTTTGAGTTAGATTTTGTTTCACCATACGAGCTACATATGTGTGAAAAACATCATGTCTTGTGATACTGCTGCGGACTTGTTAAGTACTTAAATAGTTAGCTAACTCCTTTCATCCTACTAGTGCGCCATATGAACAACTTCACAAATATTTATGTTGAGTAGCTACTCTTGATGTTCGCAAGCATTCAAGTCTTGGGTTTGCGATCTTTCTAGTTCGCGTGCATAATTGTTTTCTGGCATTTCCTACTAAATGAATTAAAACATTTACAGATAGGCTAGTGACAACAACAAAAAGACTAGAATGACAAAATTTGTTGCTGTAAATGGAATTATAAGAACATGTAAATAAATAAAATATTAGAGAAGAAATGAAGAAAATACTTGTGAAAAATAAATAGAAATAGAACTAATGGGCTGAAACACAAGGTGTATGCTAGTATTCCCACTTGTCTTTTTTGTGCTCGTTTCAATCTTGCATCTGACTTTGCAAATGAACTGGGAATTTTGAAGTATCATATGTGTTTTTCTTGATCCATCTTAGAAAGCCTGATCTATGAGCTTTTGTCCAACTTGTGCAATTAATAGGGTTCTAATACTTTGAGCATCAAACTATATGTGGCTTGACACGGTCAATAGTTTGATTCTGTATTCTACTTTATAACTGTGTTTCATCTTGCAGAAGTAATTCAGCTATATATACAGTTTCTCAAATGTTCAGAGGTAACAACAGCAATACCGCTGCCCCGTCTTTTCTCGAAAATCATCTTCAATATCCGGCAGATGTCTCAAATCAGCTGCAGTTATGTGGAAATTGTTAGTTCTATTAATAATCTATCTTATCTGATATATTGGCTTTATCAGCCATATCTGTGTTCTATTAGTTTTCTTTGAAACATGTCTTTTAACTGCTTACTAGTCGCTACCATTTTTATTTTTTTTTATCATGCCTAACAGCCTAAATTTTCCCTTGTGTAAAGTAATCATATATGATTGTTAGGCATCTGCAGTAGCATTTATTTATTTGGTTGGGACTAGAGGTGGGGGTCGGGAGCCTTGAAGTGCCTGTGCTAGCATTTCTGCATGTGCTGCAATTGTTTATACCATCTGAGGCAGTAATGGCTGTTACTGTGAACTGTCATGACTCATGAACAAACATAACATACCGTGTTCTGTCTAATATTTATCTGACCGAAGAAGATCATGACTTGTGCTTCCATTATTTTTATTGGACTGAATTGTTCATGGAATCCCATACACTTAAGCAGTGCCTAAATTTGTCTATTTCATGGTTACTGATACCATAAGAAAAAGAAATGTGTCACAAGCAATGATGATCCATTTTCCCCTGAACGATTTTCTTGGATTAAAATTTAAGACATGTTGAATCTCAGAGTTTAATTTTAAACTCTATTATGATTGATACTCATTATTCTGAAAAAAGAAAAGAAATAAAATGTCCTTTTCCCTTGGAGTTGTTGATGCCATTGCTATTGTAATAACAGTGTAACTTGATATTCTACTGCATTGTGCTTGGATAATTATCAAACGACTAGCATTTTTGGCCTTTCTAATATAATGCATGTCCTTTGATATATCTTTTTCCATTTATGTTGCAGTACCCGTAGAATTTCATGCTGATCGTGTAAATTATTTCGGAAGTAGCAACGGAACTCCATTCCTCCTGCCAAATAAATGTGACAGGGATGCTGAAGCTATTCCAAGGCAGCTGAAACTTCTATTTTCCTTGAACAACAAAACTTTGAATGACGAATCTGAGAGAAAAGCCAGCATGTTGAACCTAAATCCCGTGTCCACTGGATTAAGGCTCTCTTATGACGACGAGGAACGAAACTCCTCAATTACTTCTGCAAGCGGAAGCCTGACAGCAGCATCGTTAGTTTTTCCGTCTCTGAGCAATGACATCAAAAGAGAACTTGATCAGCAAAAGGAAGAACTCAATCACATTATCAGAACTCAGGTATATACTCTTCCTATTGTTGATGAGGTTGCATTGCATTTCGTGAAAGTTAAACTGTATGGGATATTTGAGAGAATACGGATTAAAATGTATTGGGATTCACAATTTATGTGGTAAAATGCTGCTTCTTGCTGCATTTCTCCAATGCATCGAGCTAACAGACATGTTTGTGAATGCGGACAGGAAGAAGCTATGGTGAAAGGGATTAGAGACATGAGGCAGAGACACTTGGCTTCATTCGTGACTGCCCTAGAGAAAGGCGTGAGCAGAAAGCTGCGCGAGAAAGATGCAGAGCTGGAGACTATAACCCGCAGAAACAAAGAACTGGTCGAGAGCATGAAGCAAGTAACGAGTGAAGCCCAGAACTGGTGCTACATGGCCAAGTACAACGAGTCAGTCGTGAATGTTCTGAAGACCAATCTCGAGCAAGCAATGCAGGGCTCGGATGCAGGAAAGGAAGGGCATGGAGAGAGCAATGTGGATGATGCTGTGTCTTGCATTGACCCGAACAACTACCTCAGCGTGTCGGCTTCTGTGAAGAAAGATATCATCTGTAAAGCTTGCAAAGCAAAGGAGGTATCCATCTTGTTAATGCCGTGTAGACATTTCTGTTTGTGTAAAGAGTGTCAAGCCTTTGCTACTGTTTGTCCTGTCTGTCAGATGATAACAACTGCTAGCTTCGAGGTCTATCTATCTTGAATATCAATCAAATATTTAACTTATATAAAAAACAATACTCAGCCCTCTATATCCGTGTTTGGCGTTACTTTTGAATATAGTAAATGCATGATTTTACCATCTGAAAAAATAAACCCTAAACTCGTGACTTAGTTTGCGCGTGTGTGAGAGAGAGCAAATTGGTGTTGATTATTGAATTAATTGGAGTTATAACCTGAGGTTCGACTGGTATATTGACAGTTAAATTGCATTCCAGTTGTTGTTTGATATTAATTAGTAACAGGGTTAATCACAATTTACTAGGTTCGTTTTTCTTTTTCTTTTTCTTTTTCTTTTTTGAGTTATGGAGGGATTGGGGTTTTTGTCATCTTTATGATGAGAGGTATTAATACCATGAGATTCTAAAAATAGTTTTAAGTATGTTGTAAATCAAAGTACTTCCGTTCAAATTTTTGAATAATTAAATACCAAAATTTTAAAAATTATATAAAAAGAGTAGCGTGTCAGATCCAGTTAAATTGAAAAAACCGGCTTTAACTGACTGACTCGTCAGTTTGTATAAACTCGGGCCGGTTCGTATACCGGTTCAAGCGAACTAGTGCGTTTTCTAGTTCAGCAGCTAACGAAACAACTTCAATTAAAGTTGAATTCACATTTTCTCACCCTGATACTGAATCTTTGTAAGTTGTAAGCAAGCGAAAGTTGTAATTTCTATCAAGCAAGATGATGCTCACGTATTTATCATAAATATAACTTCGACAAGACTACATGTTATATGATTTTGAACGCAGAAAAATGAATTACATACACCCAAAGATGTATATATATATATATATATATGAATACAAAAATGAGTTTGTGATGTCAAAAATGATGTGTTTATGAGCAGTTTCTATCAACTTCCTCCTCCTCCCAACATCTACATCTCCGGTGTAGCAAAAATGGTGCGTGGATCCATCCGATTCAACGTACAGATTCCTCAACCCTGGAAAGATCCACCGTATCCCATCTTCAAGCACGGCAAGATTCAGAATCCCGCTGCACGTGGTGTTAGGATTCGTTCTTGATAACATTTAATGCGCAGCGGAATAAAACATCAAGAACAGATCTAGATCTATAATTAAATATACGAGGAGCCCTAAATACACTGAGATCGATGACTTACGTGTTTGTAACGCTTCCAAATGATTAGTAAAGCTTCCGTGCTTCCAATGTATCATTCGAGATCGTTTCCACAACTATGGTATCCACGTGTCGTTAATCAGCCGCAAGAACAATTCCTCGATATCAATATTCAACGAGAGAAGTCAAGAATCTCCTATTGAATATTGCGATAGGTTTTCTCAAGTGTGTGTTCTCTGTGATTGTTGTAACGTTAATCACAATGATTAACTTACCATTATAAAGATAACCACTCACCACTTAGTTTAATGGGTTTTAGGTTTAATTAATTAATGTCCAACTATAATTAATTAAGCCCATTATCCAATTTAGTCCATTTACTTTCAATCTCCCACTTGGACTAATATTAGATAATATACCGTGCACTATGCATATACCTTGAGGCGATTAACAATACACTTGATAGTGTGACCCAATAGGCCTCCATTATCGACGATGATCTAATCAAAGTCTGCACAAAACTCTTGGACAGAGTTGTGCAGCGAACTCGATATATGACGGACGTTTACGTGGAAAACAGTAAACTAACCTTTACATGAAGTTTATGTAATATCCTTTCATTCATGACACACTCGATTGAGCTAAGATTTTGCTATGTGTCTATCCCGATAGCTCAACCATTTTTCTCATCTTTATTATAAGACCCATATGATCATATTCAATTACTTTAATTGAATATATCTCTTCGATCGCCAATAACTTTATGGTCGAATAATATAGAAAAATAAGTGCTCACTCGAAAATCTAATCGAGAATGAATCTCATTCTTGGCTCAACTACCATTTCATTTGTCTCATGATGCACCCAATCCAAGCCGTGTCTTGCCACTGCATAGCGTTGCCTTGGTCAAAGTCGACACTCAACAAACAAAATGTGTAATGACCTTAAGTCTAAGGACTATTACATACTCCACACACTAAGAAATCGTAGACATCTAACAAACGATTTAATAGTAGGGTATACCAATACTTCTCCAAAGTATTCATGTGTCCATCACGGATATCAAATATCACGTGTTGCGAGAACCACTACATTCTCTAAGAATGTGATGCGGACCATATGCTAACCTATGACATATCATCAATATCTCATTCTTGATGATCATTGGTTAGGCTATTTTAGAATTATACTATATCATTGATGTCTCACAAAGAAAATGACGGTGATAATTCAAGGGAACAAATAAGAGAATAACGACAAACAAAAAATAATTATTCTATTAAATGCACAAAACCCATAGATAAAACATTATCTTCGATTGTGATCAAAAGTAAGTACGTCTCAACAAAGGAGTTTCTAAAACATACAAACTTTAAACTCCCACTGAATCAAAGCCAACATCCCACATGTCTAACACACAAGCTCTCACAATAGCTTAGTAAAAGGGTCAGCTAAGATATCGTCAGTGGATACTCTTTCTAATTTTACATTGCCCATTTCTATTTATTTTTCTAATCAGATGATATCGACTTTGAACATGCTTGTTCTTGTTTGGAAGCTAGCATCAGTGTACCTAGTCACTGATAGCTCTGGCTGTCCACCATAGCCCCAACAATCTATTAGGTCCATCCGATAGATTTTGATCCCAAGGATGTAGGAGGCCTCACCGAGATCCTTCACCATAAAGGATTTAAACAGTCAATCTTTCACGGATTGCATCATGGATCGGTCGCTCCCATAATCAGAATGTCATCGACATATATGACCAGGTAGACAACGTTTCCATTCTCACGCTTACTATAAACACATGGGTCCTATTTACTTCTGACAAAGTCAAACAATTTGATAATTTTGTCAAAACAAAATTCCAACTCCTCGATGCTTGCTTAAGTCCATAAATGGACTTCTTTAGTCTACATACTGCATTCGACTTCTCTTTGGACACAAAACCTTCAGGCTGAGTCATGTAGACATCACCTTCTAGTTCTCCATTGAGAAATGCGTTTTTGACATCCATTTGACAAATATCAAAATGTAGTACGCAGCTATAGCAAGTAAGATCATAATGGACTTGATTTTTACAACCGGTGAAAAGGTCTCGTCATAGTCAACTATAACCCTTTGCTACCAACCTAACATTGTAGGTTCGTATCTAACCATCTGCATCAACTAGTTCCCAGACTAGATTGAAATACACCGAGTCCATTTCAGATATTAAGGCATCGAGCCACATCTTTGAATCGGTGTCGGACACCGCTTCAGTATAGGTCTTAGGTTCATCATCATCCGACTCGACTTCATCATCTTGGTTCTCAACCATTAGATTCAGTCTTTGGGATGCACGATGAGTCCTCTGTGGCCTATTGAGTCGGGTTGTTTGCGCAGGTTCATGCCGTTCATTTTGAACGTGAGTAGGCTCCTCCGTGTTGACTTCATCAACATTTTGGAGATTCTCAAGAATTTCCTCATGAATTTCTTGAGGTGGAGGTGGCACAACTATTGTGTCATCTTGTATTTGATGAGTCTCATTATCTCGAGGTGGCACTCTAAGAGTCATTTCCCCTCCCAATAGATCGTCAAATACTCCCACTGAATTCTTGTTCACACTATTGAACAATCGTTCGTCCTCTGTATTGTTTTGTGGTTCTCGAATTTCTTCAAGATCTACCTCATTGTGACCTTGTTCCTTGGAAACATAGGAGTCTTCAAGAAACGTCACATTCCTAGAGATGATCACTTTGTGATCTTCCACAAGATAACATTTCTCACTTTTGGATTCTAATTTATCAGTCAGTATTTTCTTAACAAAAGCAGGACAACCTAGGTCCGCAAATAGTTAAGATTTCTTCTTTTCCCATACCATATCTCATATGGTGTTTTCTCGATTGATTTAGAATGAACCCTATTCAAAATATGAGCAGCGGTAAGTAAGGCATGACCCCAAATGAATAAAGGAAGACTAGTGAAACTTATCATGGATCGAACCATGTCTAATAAGGTTCGATTTTTTCTCTCGGATACACCATTCATTGTGGAGTTCTCGGAGGTGTCCAGTCTGACCGGATTCCATGTGATTTCAAGTAATCAAGAAATTCTCGGCTTAATTATTCCCTTCCTCGATCTGATCGAAGATTCTTGATACTTTTACCAAGTTATTTCTCACCTTCTAACTTAAACTCTTTAAATTTATCAAGAGCCCGGTTTGTGTTTCATCAGATACACATATCCATATCTTGAAAAATTATCAGTGAAAGTTATGAAGTACGAATATCCACCTTTTGCTTGAGTTGGAAATGGTCCACACATATCTGAGTGGATTAACTCTAGCAAGTCTTTGGCTCGTAACCCTTTCCCAGAAAATGGTTTCTTAGTTATCTTTCCTTTGAGACAAGATTCACAAGTACCATATGATTCAAAATCAAATGGTGTGAGATAATCCAATTTTCTCAGTCTTGCTATCATTTTCTCATTGATATGACCAAGTCTACAATGCCAAAGATAAGTAGCATTATTCGTATTACTTAGCTTAGGTCGTTTGTTTTGCACATTGAGAATATTTTGTTCACATTCAAGCATATATAAACCATTCGAAAGAAAGACATTTCCATAAAACATTCCATTAAGGGAAAAAGTGCAACATCTGTTTCCAAAATGGAAGGAAAAACCTTCAATGTCTAACATAGGAATGAAAATAATATTCTTTGAAATATCAGGAACAAAATAACAATCATGTAAACATAGTATATATCCCGAAGGGAGATCTAATCTATAAGTCCCTACGCGTTCAGCAGCAACTCTTGCTCCATTTCCCACGCGCAGATAGACTTCCACAGGAGTCACATTTCTGCTGTCACTAAGCCCCTGCACATTATTACAAATGTGTGAGCTACAGCCGGTATCTAATACCCAATAATGTGAATTATTTATAGACATATTTATCTCAACGACAAACATACATGAGCTACCACCCATTGCACCTTGTGCCTTGAATTTGGACAGTCTCTTTTCCAGTGCCCCTTCTCATGACAGAATAGGCACTTATCATTTACTAACGTCGGCATCTTCTGAGCCCCTCCACTATTCTTAGGCTTCAAGACATCTGATGTCTTCTTCTTGTTTTTCTTTTGCTTATTCTCCCATTTGGAAGATTGAGCAGAAGAGCTCACCATGAGCACAGATTTGCCATCAGAAGTAGAGGACTCGTAAGTCTTCAACATGTTGTGAAGATCAGTCAATCCCAGCTTTGTGTTGTTCATATTGAAATTCACTATGAAATTCGCAAATGAATCAGGTATCGATTGCAAAACCAGGTTTGTTGAGACATTGGCTGGCAGATTCGTTCCAATCGACGCCAGCCTCTCAATCAATCCTATCATCTTCAATACATGTTCAGAGATCTTGCTTCTATCATGAAGCGTGCACTTGAAGAGATCGCGGAGTATTTCAAACTCCAGTGTTTGTGCTTGTGAGGCAAACAAACTCTTCAAGTGCTGAATCATTTCATAGGGTAGCATGTATTCATGCTGCCTTTGGAGTTCCAAACTCATAGAAGTCAACATAATACTCTGAGCCGACGTAGCATCATCAACGTGCTTCTTATGAGCAACCTAGTCAAACGAGGCATACTCAGGAGAAAGCTCATCAGGGATGGTACTGATTGGTTTGTCCAAGACATACTCAATCTTATCCGTCCTTAACACCAAGCGCAGACAACGTAGTCAATCCGGATAGTTTGACCCAGTCAACAAATTTGTTTCCACCAAACATTTATATAACATAGTCGACATCGTAACTGAACGAAAAATAAAGAAACAACAAATTAGAACAAAGTAAACACAGATCACAATCGTATCACCAATCAAACAAGGGTTTATTGTATTGATTATCTCCCACTAATTTTAACATATATTGCACCCCAAATGCAAAATACGGATTTATAACAGATATAAATCTTAGTAGTCCAAGATCCAAGTCAATATTATTGTAGCCACTGCGGTGATGACTACAAATAATATCGCTCGAGAGCCTCCAAGCGATTGCGATATGATTTTGCATCGATTAAGTTTGCATCATTGCAGCCTCTGCGGGGGCTGATGACCACAATAATAACACTTGGTCGGTTTTGAATCCGAATGCAACAACAGTTCTCAACTCTTGGTTTATTAATCCAATTAATATGTGTCAACTAATTATTTTGATCGCTTTGGCTGTTTCAAAATAATTAAGCAAGTCAACCTCATCACACGATACTAACCATACATCTTGGACGAAAATGAGTGAGCATTGGCCTTGTAGTTTTGGGAGTAAACACGAGGGTGTAAAACTCTTGGACGAAAAGGTTATTGACTCAAACAATTATGATGGACGACACGTTTTGTTTCAAAAACAAGACTTGTATTTAGTGGGGATAAAACATGTGATACTAATTGTCTATTTTAATATCCAATATTAAATCAAAACAATTACTGGGTGCCGCCTACCCAGGCATGAAATGCGGACCACATATATTGGGCGCCGCCTACCCAAACATAGTAACACGGACTACAAGTATTGGGCGCCGCCTACCCAAACATAAAAGCGGTCTCTAACTACTATAGTTAAAATATAAGCATAAAATCAAATAGCATGCTTATCACAGAAAAATTGCAAATATGGCTCAACGAATAAATTCATTAATCTAATTAATAATTTAATTCTCTAATTAAAAGTGGATTTATGCATTTATATTAATTCTAAATTAATATAAATAATCATTTAGTATTATTATTTCTGAAATAATAATCTAATAAGATTTATTAATCTAA
This sequence comes from Salvia rosmarinus, assembly GCA_036937905.1. Taxonomy (NCBI): domain Eukaryota; kingdom Viridiplantae; phylum Streptophyta; class Magnoliopsida; order Lamiales; family Lamiaceae; genus Salvia; species Salvia rosmarinus. The sequence goes on along the minus strand of CM072823.1, from coordinate 51,881,889 downwards.
TTAATAAATCAATTCTCTAATTTATGAACATTAGTCGATTGTATTAATTCTAAATTAATACAAAATCGAAATTAATGTTATTGTTTTGAAAATAATATTAAAACAAAATTTATTAATCCAATTAATAAATTAATTTGTGTAATTGAAAATTAAATTTTATTTATTCAAAATTAATAAAATCGTTTTTTTTTAAAGTGTAACAGCCCAAAGGGCTGCCACATTTAAAAAAAGGCAAAATAGCCAATGACCCTGGACGAGCCCAAACCTCCCAGGCGCGCCACGCCCGGTAGCGGAGGCCCAGCTCACGAAGTCCAGTGAGAATCGCGCCCAACGCGCCATAGATAGGCCAACCCGCTAGGGTTTCTGCGCAACGCGGGCGCCGCCGCCCTTTGCCTTCCGCCGCCGCGTTTCAACGTCGCGATTCGGTGGCGTCGCTCGCGTTCTACCGCCGCCGACGCCCACGCCAGCGCGACATAGGACGCCCAGCGCCTCCAAGCTGCCGGTGACTCCACCCGTCAAGCAACAGCCGCGTTTCGCCCTCATCCTCCTCCACGACTTCACCGGCGAGAAGAAACGTGCTGCTACAGCACGATCGGCGGTGACGAGCGCGCGCGCCTTGCGTCGCGTCGTCGACTGCCCTGTCTTCGCGATTCCGGCGCGGCGATGGACAGTGAAAGGGACGTCGGCGTTTTTAATTTCAGAAATCAAATTCATATTTTCGATTTTCGATTTTCAGAAATCAATTTTCAATTACACAAAATATCTGATTTCCAAAAAACAGATTACCAAAATTAAAATTTTCGAAATCCACAATTAAATAGTTACGAATTAATTATAGATCGAGCCCCGGGCTCTGATACCACTGTTAGGATTCGTTCTTGATAACATCTAATGTGCAGCGGAATAAAACATCAAGGACAGATCTAGATCTATAATTAAATATACGAGAGCCCTCAATACACTGAGATCGATGACTTACGTGTTTGTAACGCTTCCAAATGATTAGTAAAGCTTCCGTGCTTCCAATGTATCCTTCGAGATCGTTTCCACAACTATAGTATCCACGTGTCTTTAATCAGCCGCATGAACAATTCCTCGATATCAATATTCAACGAGAGAAGCCAAGAATCTCCTATTGAATATTGCGGTAGGTTTTCTCAAGTGTGTGTTCTCTGTGATTGGTGTAACGTTAATCACAATGATTAACTTACCATTATAAAGATAACCACTCACCACTTAGTTTAATGGGCTTTAGGTTTAATTAATTAATGTCCAACTATAATTAATTAAGCCCATTATCCAATTTAGACCATTTACTTTCACGTGGATCTTGAGCTCCTTGAGGCAGTGGAGCTGCGGCAGCAGCCGCTTCCGCATGTCGTGTGGGATGATCAAGTCGACGTCGTGCTCGCACTTGATCCACAGCTTCTGCACCGCTCTAGCTTCGCGCACATGTCCTTCAGCTTGGCGTACCAGCGGCTCGAGATCTCCGGCCTGTCGATGTGGATCACGGCGTCCAGTTAGGCGGCGCCGCCACGCACGGAAGCGGATCATGTGGCGGAATACTCAAAGCGGTTAGAGGCGAGCTTCAATTTTGACGGCGGTGTTTGCACTTGCAGACGAGCATCCGTAGTTTGGGGAGTTAATCAACGCGTTTCTCAATACGGGCGGTGGCTCGGGATCATGATCTCGAGTTTGGATTTTGCGGACGAGTTTGTCTAGCGTCGTCAATGAGATTGGGCGCGCACGGCGAATCGAAGATTTCGCAAGCGACATGTCGATTTTGTCGAAGCGTGCCGCTTCCTCCGAAGATGGTGATTCAATATTTGGCGCTCGTTGTTACTTGAGAGAGCGAACATTTTAGCACCACCGTCGTTTGAGATTCTCCCGAGATTCGGAGGTTTTGAGGCCGCGGGCGAGGAGGGCGATTTTCTCGAGGAGGGCTTGTGGAGGATTGATTCCAAAACGGAATCGCTCAAATGGACGTTCACCATCTCGAGGTTTTGAGGCGACAACGAGGCGGCGGGGCGAGACGCCGCAGATTGCATAAGACGAGCTCTGGGGTTTGGATCGATCTCGCGGCAAAGGACGGCGGCAGCGGCTCGTCGGCACTCGAATGGTGGAAGAATTGCGATGGCGATTAGATCTTTCATCTCGCGATTATCTTTGAGTTCCTCGGCGTTCTTCTCCGGTAGCGAGCGATCCATTGGTCGAGTGCGGGCCCAGCTACTCGAAGAACCGCATCGAAACCCTAAATTTGTCGACGGTGAGATCGTCGAAGAATCTCCGACGGTTATCGATGGTGGCCTCGATGAAACGGATGAAATTGAGACGGCTGCGCTAGCGGTGGAGGAGGGGAGGGGGCGGTCGTGGAACTCGCACTCGTCGAAGTTGAAGGAGGGGCAGGCGCACCAGATGTAACGCCAGCGTCGGGAGAGGAACGTCGTCCGCCTCGCATCGACGGCCGGGAGTAGCGACACGATCTGCTGGCAGAGAGAGTCGGGGAGGGCGGAGAGCCTGTCCTCGCATCCGATGACGGCAGCGGAGTCGTCGAGCTTCCCCTCTCGGCCACCGATCCCTAGGTTCGGACGTGTGATGAGTGCTCCTCCGACTCCGTCTCCGTCCGGCCATGACCGACGGCGGGGGCGGTGAGGGGGCAAGTATGCGTTGACAACGAATTGGGAATGTTTCTCCATGTCGGAGATTTGAGGAGTTATATACATTTCATTCGTTGTCATGCATACTCCCGCGGGAGGGAATATTTTGTCAGGGGAAGCTGCGTCGATTTTTTTTTTTTTTGGGTCAATTAATACATAAATTTTAAAGGCTGCGTCACGGTTGACTCGAACCCGAGATCTTTGGCCTCGGTCATTAACCACTCTACCACTAGGTCAAAGGTCTCGGGTTCGAGTCCACCGTGACGCAACGATTAAAATTTCTGTATTAAATTACCCAAAAAAAAATTTGATTTTGTTATCAAATATTGCATGGTGTCGCAAAGAGAAGCTAATGCATGATTGTGTGTGAGCACTTACATGAATATGATTGCGATCACAAAATTTATATGTACGAAGGTTTTGTTGAGTAGGGCTCCATGATTGTGTGACAGAGCAATACTTACATGAATGGAAAACATATTTTAGTTGAGGCTGGGTCATAGTGCATATTCCCGACGAATCACAAAATTTATATGTACAAAAAAGTGAGAGAAAAAATCGGTTAACCGATAACCGACTTTTTTCGGTTAGGGAGCCTATACTCCTACATTGATTGCATTTGTGTCCATCGCTGATTGCGATATATGCAAAATATTTAGATGGTCGCATTGTGTGGGTTGAAACTTGTTCCGAGTGTCTTAAGGATATTGTTATTTCTAATTGACGTTGATTAATGAATTGATCTTAGCTTAATAAAAAAAAAGGTTGGATCAAACTGTATATAAAGTGCGAACCTTGAAATAATGAACCATATATATGCATAAAGGAAGTACGCATCTTTACATCCAGATTTTAGATTTTTGTGTATTGGGCCTGATCGAATATAATGGCCTGGACATACGAAGCATCGGCCCATTTAAATGTACTTCAATAGTTGTTTAGATTATTTGATACGAGGCAGCGGCCCATTAAAATGTACAACACCCGGTCTATATAATAAGTGTTATTTATTAGTTTGACAAATGACAATCTTTGAAGTGTACTAAGTTACTGTACTGCATATAAGAAATAATACATTTTAGAGAATATTTCTTGTTAGTGTGATATTGATTGAGAAAATCTTTATGCTAAAATTGCACCATTAACGGAAAGATTTCTCACCAAAAATAGTGATGAAGATTGAAGACATTCAGGTGAAAGGTTGACTAAGTCTTTGACCATCCTTGAAAGAGGCCTCTCAAATCTTACTAACAACACATGTGCATCTAATTGAATATATATAGGGGATGACTAACATAAAAATTATTTTTATCATGAGAACGTAAGAATTAAAAATGATAATTTCGTTGTAAAAATTGATGCATTTATTGGAAAAGTTACTAATTGAATTTTTCGCTCCTCATGAAATTCGAACCTGGGTAAAATTCTGAATTTTTTATTCAGTAATTTTTCCAGTTGATACATTGACTTTCATAGCGAATTCATTTCGTTCATAACAAATTTTCGTGATTCTTAGTTATCACGTTAAAAATGATTTTTAGGTTAAAAATTGGTATGTAAAGTGCATTGGTTTTTAGTTTTTTTTTTATACGAAAAATATGTTTTTATTTGAACTATTATATATATATATATAGAGAGAGAGAGAGAAATGTTATGTCGCATATCTTGCGTAGAGCATCACTCACGTTTGGGCCATGTTAACATTATTCCTTTTTGTTTACACATTAATTTTAATTTTAATACATCAAAAATTATTTGACATTATTAATTTTATAGATTACATAAGATCAAAGCTCGATTTAAGAATAAATTGGCTTCTATTTTAGGTAATTTATAATTAATGATGCAATAATAATTTCTGATATCTCGGAATTAAATAAATTAGGAAAAAATAATAATGTTAATATGGCCTAAACGTGAATGGTGCTCACGAAAGACACGCGCATTAACATTTCTCTCTCTTTATAGAACTCTCTTTCTCTCTCTATATATATCATATGCTGCTGCCTGTTGAATTATTGGACATATCATATATAGCCAAAACGTTAAACGAAAAGGAAATCTGGCACTAATCAGTCGAATCTAGCCAAAACTGTTTATTGAACTCACAAGATTTTTTGAGATTCAAACGTCAAGGGGCTGGACTCATTAGACAAATTAAACCTTTTCTAATCAAAAGACATGTTTTTCAAATATAAAATAGCAAGAAATAACGATATAATAACTTTGAAGATAGGAAGATAGATATGGGTGGTTGTTATGTGTACAAATGGGGTTGGGGTTTGCGTCCATATATATGTTATGGTCGACCTTATCTATGTAATACTCTACGTAGAAAATATAAATCGTACAAATTATGCAACATGCATGGATAAGCATGAAAGGTCATTCATATGGTAAATTGTCAATATTCTAATAATAACACCCACATGATTATGAAATAGTATATATTAAAATAGCATAATCAATAGAAATTCTAAACATAAGACATGCGACGATGTGTAACTGTTGATTCGATTGAGTGAAAAGAATCATGTTTTATCAATTAAGAAACTGAATTGAATGTTGTATTTTGTTTTGTTTTACTTTAATCGTTTTTTCCTACAATTAGGAGTTAATTGGGTTAGGAGCGGTATAAATTAAATTAAATGAAAACTTTGTGCAGCTCTCATTATATCTACTTAAAAGTTGTGTTCGTCCATACCAAAACGAAAGAAACGAAGTATATTGATTCTTTCGGCCGTAAAATCCAATAGCTTTGGACTGGCCACAAACATGCATGTTCGTGACCCAGACTATAACAAAATAACGAAATAGAATTTATTCACTATAAATAACAAAGTTTATAGTGAATAATTTCTTCATATTGGCATCTACAGATTATAATTTTAATCTGTAGAAAAAGTTACTTCGGTGTTCTTCAAGTTTTAATTCGGTGTTTTACTCTATGTGTGGATAACAGTCTACATAACAATTTTGTGTTTAGGCAAAACAACACTTTCAAAATCTTTGGTGGAATTGAGCCAGGAATGAACGGTTTTCGATGCGTATGTATAACAGAAACAACTGTATATTTCACATGGTGAACTAATAGCCACAAATTTAAACTACACCAAATCGTCACTTTTACAAAATCTGTTGGCTTGGAGCGATTCAACCTAAAAAGGAAACCATTCCTCTTGTGAAACAGTGTATTAATTAGTTATCTATTTATTCTTTTTGTGTTGTTGTCAGCACAACTTCTGGAATGATCCGTGACCTAATTGCATCTTTTCTTGTAACAATCAGAATTTTTAGGTTGTGGACCGGGAATCAAAAGGTATTGAAATGTGACAAAATAATAATTAATATGGTGTAATTTCATATTTCCTAGCCGGCACATGTCACCAGCTTTATATTTATTTCTTGCCCTTTTGGAGATTATGGGCTGGGATTTACAGCGTGGGAATATTATTATATCAAGAGACTTACGTATATGCTAATGTGTATCAAATTTTAGAATATATTCTAATGTTTGATCCATAGAATATACTCTAGTGTTTGTAAAACAACCACTTTCGCTAGTAAAATATTATCTCTGAAATAAACTTACAAACATAATTTTTTTATTCACCTCTGTGTAAGCGGCCGGCAAAAATATCCTTCATTAAACAAAAAAAATTGTTTTGTTGATTGTTCTGTGTTCTTATATTTTTGGTTGCATTTATCAGTCTTATTTGTTTTATTAATGAATTCAGTTACAAAATTGTAGTTCAAGTTCCCTAAAAGAATTGTAATTCGTGTTGACACAAATCTGTTTCGTGTTTGCACGAAAACATTTGCGAGATCATGTAAATATGCAGCGTATGTCATGCTGCTCATTCGTTCTAAACATGCAACAACTACTGGTCTTAGTATGACTATGTTTGGAACTTTCGCTAAATAAAGATTATGTTTTTTAAATTTATGGCTAAACAACACTTTGTAAGGGACAAAAAATTAAAAAAATAATTCAACTTTGAAATTTGGCTTGGAAAATATCTTCCCTTCTTTCTTAATTAATTAGTGCCCAGGCTAAAGCACTAAATTGTTTGGATCGACAACGGTTTTCTTGATACTTAGCGAGGCGACGATAACAACATTCAATAGATAGAATAATAAAAAATAAGATTCCTATTTTTTAAAGGGCTTCAAAATGGGGTAGCAACTTATTGCTTGTCTTAGCAGCATAGTCAAGAAAGCAAAATTAAAGAAACATATAAAATATTTTAGAAGCAAAGAGAAAATTACTGAATCTAAAAATTAATGTACCCGTTGGAAAAATTATGATAGGTAATGCATCCGCTGAGAAAATTACTGAATCCAAAAATTCTGAATTTTCACTCAGGGTTAAAATCCCATGAGGGGCGAATTTTTTTTTTTTTTGATCCAGTAACTTTTCCAGTGGATTCATCAACTTTCATACCGAATTCATCATTTTTTTGTTATCACGATAAAATAGTTATTACGTTAACCCTCACACACACACACACACACACACACACACACACACATATATATATATATATATATATTGAATGCTTATTGTGTAGATACTTCTTATAGTGTAAATATGAAGACAAATATCAACCCTTGATAAACTAATATAGATGTCTCAGATTCAATGTATAAATTATGATGTAGATACACAACTACATAATTATATTCAGAAATGTGCATATAGCTAATTTAGATGCACACTTAAATATGATCATTAGATTTTCAAATCTAATGGACATGATTGTTCATATTTATATATATGTTAAGGATTATATATACATGAATCAATATATATATATATATATATATATATATATATAGGGAGGTTAACGTGAGAACCATTTTATTGTGAGCGTGCGAACCAAAAGCGATGAATTCACGGTGAAAGTTGATGAATCCATTGGAAAAATTCTTGAATCAAAAAATAGAATTTTCGCCTCTCATGGGATTCGAACCGGGTGAAAATTCGAATTTTGAATTCATTAACTTTCTCAACGGATTCATCAACTTTCATAACTAATTCATTGGTTCTTAGTTTTAGGATAAGAATGGTTCTTATTGAACCAAACGCTCTCTCTCTCTCTCTCTCTCTATATATATATATATATATATATATATATATGGATGGATCACGTGAGAATGCAAATATTGGTGAGAAATAAGAATCATCATTTAACGTATAAAGTTGTTGCACTAAATGTATAAATTTGTTGTATCAAATTTAACATATAAAGTGTAGACTTAATATAAAGTTGTTGCACATAATTTGGTGCTACAAATTTATATATTTAGTGCAACAACTTTATACGTTAAATGATCGTTTATTCTCACCAATATTCAATTCTCACGTCAATCATCCCTATATATATATATATATATATATATATATATATATAGGAGATGGATCGGGTGAGAAATGATAATTTGGTAGGAAATAGGAATGAATCTGGCCTTTGATTCATTTGGATCAATGGTTGAGATTTAATTTCGGTTGTCTACATTTTTATATTTTGTGTCTTCTGCGGATTCTTGTGTAGTACTAGAACTCTTCTTGTCTTCTGTTCTGCAATGAAAGATGTCTTAAACTAATATGCTGAACATAAGAATTCGATTGTCTTTATCAAATATGAAAGATATCTTAGATTTACATATCTATTCGTATTTCCTACACTTATTTACGATATAAATCACATTAAAACTCAAACGCACGCATTTGATCAAATTCCTTATTGATCAAGACAGATTAGTTATAGCAAAAATGGATCGATGGAGATAGGTTCATGTCTTGCTCATCGCAATGAATTGACTTAAACATTATAACAGACAAACTTCATGTCAATATCTATTTGTAAACATGAAAAAGTAATTATCCTTTTGTCTAAGGGTTAATTAATTGCAACAATAAGGCACGGAAATTGGTACCTTTTGCAATTTATTCTACTTTTTCAAGTATAGAGATATATTATCATAATTTCTCTCTTCTTCTTTTCAAATTATTTGTCACCTGAACTATGTCGACTTGAAATTATTTTCTTGCATTTTCGTTTCCAAACTATGTCAAGCAAACTTATGTCAAATAAGAAGCCAACTTGGACTCAAAATGAAAATTTGGGTGTGAGTCGCGTGAAGGTGTTGTGTATTAACCATATACGTGAAAGATAGGAGCACTTATTCTTATTCCAAAATGTGCCAAGATATTTGTTTTGGGGTTTTTCTTTTCGATCAGCTCTTTCTGTATATAATTATATTTGACCCTATTCTTCTGTTTAGGCGTAAAGTATAAACGAGCACTTAATTCTCAACCCTCAATCATTCCTATGAAACAAACTCCCAACTCGAGAGCCCTCCAAAAAGAACAAAAAGGAAAAGCAAAAGTAGTCGTATTTAGGGAAAGAATGCTGAATGTAGCACAACAAAATGTGTGATGGAGCTAAAGTTAAAAGTAGGAGAAGCCTAATCCATATATCCCAAGTTCACGAGATGAGCAAAACTTCACGAGTATGTCTGACCAAAATCAAAAGACGGCTAACTCTCTCCAAAGTCCAAATGTCGCTTCATCATTCATTTCAGTTTCATTAATGTGGTCCATATATATCAATGTCCCATTTTTTATTACTACCATACAAATCGAGATTCGTAACTTTGTTGAGATATATATGTTTGAATTTTGTGTCCTCGACTGTGGGAGGATTATTTAATTAATTTGTGAATTCAGTTTTTTGCCTTCTTGGTAAGTCGGCAATATTCAGTAGCACATAAGGTGAAGGGAATTAGCATATCTTATCACATGTATCATAGAAGTTTCCCTAAATTTCAAATTGTAAGATTGTCTTTGGTTTGAAAGATACGGAAATTAAGTAGCATATCTTTCCACATGGATCATAAAACTTTCGCTAATTATCATTGTTACTAAAAATTGAAGGTTGGAACAAGTCTCAAATAATCAATTAGAAATTTTCAAAAATGAAATTAATGTTAAAATATAATTATGAATACCCTAATTGGATATAATAATCCTAATTAACAATTATAAAATTGAACTAAAGACACAAGACATTGAAATTGAATAAAAAATGCTAATAAATAAATAAATAATATTGAAATGGAATACCAGTGGGGCATCAAAAAGTGGGCTAAAGGATCTTAAATGAGAGTTTTATTTGCTACTTATATAATTGAGATAACAAATTACGTAAATTTCCTAGCTAGTAGCTATCCCCACCGAAAACATGGTAATGTTTGCATAACCTACAACATCACTAAATTTACCGTTTCATTAATATTTATAATCTCAGATACGGAGGTTGTACATGTCATTTAACCCATGTAACACCACTGAATTAAAAGGTCGGCACAAGAGAATTTTTTTTTGAAAAATGTCAATTAAATACATGGCTAAAAAAACTACATACCTTAGCTATTGCAACATTAACTTAAAGAAGATTATGATTGGTGAAGTTTGTCCTTCAAAAATTGGCACTACTCGCCTCACCGTGGTTAGGGGAAGCATTCGGTCGGTTCGGTTGAAAACAGAACTGAACATCCAAAACCGAATAAATTGAAGTTTTCAAAAATACCAACCGATCCGACTAAACTTTCTGACAAAATCGAACCGAACCGATCCGAAGTTCAAACTTCGGTTTCGATTCGATTTTCGGTTAACCGAAATTGTGTATTTTTAAAAAAATCTCATTAAATTTGTCGAAATTGTGTATTGTTTAAAAAATCTATTTTTTAGTTGTTTAGGTTCTAAAATTTAATTATTAAAATTTAAATAGATTACTAATGGCGTTAGAAAAAAATAGATTATTATGATTAAATATAATCTTATAAATAATAAGTATCAAATCTTCGGTCGTTCGGTTTGAATCCAAGTTTTGAGGGCCAAATCGAACCAAAACCAAGAAACTTCGGTTTTGAAATTTTGATCCAAACCAAATCCAAACTCATTAAAAATTGAACCGAACCGATTAAGTTGCATCAGTCCGATTCGATTATTCAGTCCGGTTTCAGTTTTGATCACCTTAGCACAAGTATCAGATGGAAGTTTTGGAATTAATTGTTATTTATGTTTGCAGCTAAATTTTCTATTCCTTCAACCAAAAAGATTGCTATCTTATTGCTTTAAATTGATTTCGCCCTTATGGATTTGTCATTTCTTGATCAATATGATGTGGAGTCCACACATAAATTATTGGTATTGGCCTATTTGGGCACTAGAAATTATAACTTTTTAGTACGTAGTATGAGAAACAGGATCCTAATAAAAGCATGAAAATTTATGAAAACCAGGGCGTATGTACTTGCATGAAAATTTATGAAAACCAGGGCGTATGTACTTTATTTGTTTCCACCTGAGATCTACCCTAGCAAATTATTTCAGATTTTATTGCAATTTTCGTACATATATATAAGGAATTGCAATTTTATACTAGACATAATTTTTTAGGTAGGATCACCAGTTCTTATTACGATATGATACAATAAGATATATAGTACAACATGAACGAATATAATAGCTAGACAACTCTACTTATAAGTAGTTCCTTCTAATACGGCTATATAATCAAATGAAGTTTCAATTATAGAAGATCTAACTCAAACAAAAATTATAGAAGACCATTAATTTTGAAATCGCATAATTATTAGAAGCATTTGTTATAGAAGGCAGCTTTTAATTTGGAGTCAACGTCTATTAATTGTTAACTTAGGGCGTTCTCTGCCTTTTAAAGAAATAAATTATAAAACCAACCTTCTATGACATACTATTCTATTCCAAAAAGTAGAATAAATTCAAAGTCGAATATATGTTTATGTCTAGTAAGAAAAAGAATAATATTTATTTTGTGTTCCGAATCACATATATAGAGAGACACTATGCAAAATATTTTTTCTCTCTAGTTTTGCAGAATTCTCTATATTGGTTCTTGACACACATATGTTATAAAAACTACATACATTCACTTACTTATTGAGGAATATTTTAAATATGAATAAATACATATATCGTCTACTATCTTTTTTTTCTTTTCTTTTTTAAAGAACAAAAGCAAAAAGAAAAAGAAAATAGAGTAAGCGAATTGGGTTTGTTCTTGAGATCCAGTGTCCTATAATTGTTATTTCACTTTCATTGTTTTTTCAAATATATTTTTCCTATTTTTTTCTTCAATTTTAATTTTATTGCTCTATATTAATTTTATAATTATTAAATAGCGTTTCTTCCATCCAATTAAAATATATGATTATTTTTTAATTTAATTTTATTTTTATTAGTTGATAATTTATTATTTAGGATTGATTAATCTAAAATTATGGTATATTATTTTTTTAAACTATTTTTTAAAATAAAAGTTAATTATAATTCATAATAGTATGATAAATTTTATTTTTATAAAAAATTTATTAAATGATAGACATAACAGTGAGATGTGATGGCAAAAATAACAATAATTGTGGAACACTATATATTTCTCGGTTTGAGGTGGTGGGGCATATCTCTCAGATAAATCCTGGTGGTTTAGAAGACAAAGTACAAAAATGAAGCCCGTGAAGGTTGCATGTGAAGGTTAAAACTGAGCTGTTTTAATCACTTCATTTCTCTACTTATTATTGTAGACCCACACCCACTCACGTGTATTTTTGGCCTTTTACATCACATTTTATTATTAATTCTCTAATTATTCCTCGAAGCATAATTATTAATTAGGCACAAGATGCAGATTATTCAATTTCCTCTTCACACCAAGTTGCCAACCTTCATCTCCAAAATGGAAACTAATTCAAATGTCTACTATTTTGTTATATAACACAAGTTCTAGTAAATTTGATTTCAAAATTAGTATAGAGGTAAGTTATTTATTTACACTCGGATATTAATAATTTAATAGATCAATGGTAATGGCAAGAGCTTTTGCAAACATTGTTTCACACTTTTGAGTTTTGACTACAGTTTGGAGTACTAAATTGGATGATAATTGATAATCCCTCTCTGCATGTATATAAATCAACCAGTTTTGGCTCTGCTATGCTGAACTTGTTAGTAACTGAGCAGCATTTAGTTAAGTTAGGGTCGTCCTTAATTAATTAAGGCATCATTAAATAACCTATTCAAATCATGTGTTCGCATGAACAAGTGCTACAAACAAACTATATATGTTTGCATATTCCAAAATCGGACCATTTATTGTGCAGTAAATCAAAAATCACAAAAAAGGAATGCCAAACATTAAATACAAGATTACAGTAGCAATAGAACAAACACAGGTCATTGTGAAACGATCTTTTGCTCGTCCACAACACTTTCAATTTTTTCACTACCTTTAAACCTCATCTCTCTCTCTCTCTGCTATATAAACCATCACCTCACCCCCTCTGTTTCCCTGCCTAAGTCTCAAGCTCCTCCTCATTCCATCCATCCCTCCTCCTCCGCCGCCCACCGGAGTTACCCAAAATGAGTGGCTTTACATTCAAAAACTTGCCATTCATGCTCTTGATTGTGCTTCTCATGTGGTGCTCCCACATAGAAACTTGCAATGCAAGAAGAGTCGGGTGGCATTGGAGGAAAAACCGAGGCATCCTGTCCTCTCTTTCCAAGAAGAAAGGGAAAGCTCATGGCTCCAGTCACCACAACAGCAACGGTAGCAAGTCAAAGCAGAAAGCTCCATCTCCAAAGGCGGCAGCTGCCGCTCCTATTGCAAGTCCGCCACCCGACCGCAGTAAAGAGAATGCACCTGATTCCACTGTGTTTAATGTGTTGGATTTTGGAGCCAAAGGTGATGGAAGCACCGATGACACTAAGGTAAAAATTGAAATACCATGAATGCTCTGTTTTCAGTATTTTTTGTAATTGGCCAAATTTCAAGAATTAATCGACATAAATTTTAAACTCAATTATAGTTGATGACTGATGAGTGCATTTATTACATTCTTTGGTAACTCCTTTAGTAGAACCGCTTTAACTTAAAAGATTCCTATCAGATGAGTTATTCCCATTAAGCCTCTTCTCCTTGGTTCAGTTATTCAGCAATGAATTAAAATAACATAGTTTTGTCTTTAGATGCAATAACTTTCCTTTAGTCACAAAATGGTATTAGTAGACCATAATTTATTCGCGAGCCAGCTAGTAAAATTTACGAGGAGATCGATTCATACATAATTTCAGGAATCGAGGACACAAGTTAGGTACCTGTGACAAATAACACATTTCCAACTGTACTATATGGTTAAAAAATGTTCTCCCGCAAAAGCTTAATTAATTCCCAAATATAAGTTTTAGTAGCTGGTGAGAATACAAACTGACAAAGGAAATAGACAGGAGAATCAGGAGGGTCCATAAAATTATTCTTGTTACGGCGGTTTATTCCTGATCACAACATTTATCCTGCTCATAAACCAACAAATGTTTCAGGTTAACTATAATGTTCAAAACATTAACAAATAAAATTACATAAACCGATTAATTAATTGGATGAAGAAATTTCAAATTTGTGCAGGCATTCGAAGCTGCATGGGCTGCTGCGTGTAAGGTTGAAGCCTCGGTCGTTAATGTCCCAGCAGATTACGTATTTCACGTCGGCCCCATCTCATTTTCCGGTCCATACTGTCAACACAACATTGTTTTCCAGGTGAATTTAAAATCAAAATTGCCCAATTTCGACAATAAATTGTGTTGGCGACGCCCTTTTTTTCTTGAAATTTCTAACTTAATTGGTTAAATTAATTGGTGGTGCAGTTAGACGGCACGATAATTGCTCCGACGAGCTCGAGCCCTTGGGGCTCAGGCCTGCTGCAGTGGCTTCAGTTCACCAAATTGGTGGGGCTAACGATCAAGGGAAGCGGCACCATCGATGGCAACGGTGCCGTCTGGTGGCAGAGCTCCCCCGAAGACGACGATCCCCTCGATGACCAATCAAAATACATCGTCCCCGTCAACGCCACAGCCCTGCAAAAGCCTCCCTTCCCTGTAATAAAATTTGATCACTCAGTTATTGATTTTTCACCACATTTTTGTCACATTTGTGTATTCTAACAAAAGTTTCTGCATTTTCAGGTAATTAGCAGTAGTTCGCTTGGAAAAATGCCAGGCATCAAACCAACAGTAAGTGCTTGAATTTTTTCATCCTTTTTTGTTTTTTTTGTTTTGTTTTGTCTACATATGTTGTTTAAGGCCCCTTTTTTGAGTAGGTTTTTACACATGCAGGCACTTAGATTCTACGGAAGTTTCAATGTAACGGTAACGGGAATCACAATCAGAAATAGCCCACAGTGCCATCTAAAATTTGACAATTGCATCGGAGTATCGGTGTATAATTTCACGGCGTCGTCGCCCGGCAACAGCCCCAACACCGACGGAATTCACCTGCAGAACTCCAAGGATGTGCTCATTCGCAGCTCAAATCTTGCTTGCGGTAAATAATTTATTAGTCTACATTTTACTCTAATCTTTTATCGAAGTCCATTTTTCAATAGTTATATAGTTATTGTCTAGGACAAATTTTGTGATCCATCTTGCCACTATCTTATCCTCGAAACCAAGCCACTGAGAAATCGCCACATATTCAACCAATCAACAGATGAACGCCCCTGGCCTCCTCTCCACACCCTTTTGGCCCCCAGTTCTGACAGATACGTCATTTTCTGACCAATAAAAAAGGAAATGCCAGAACATGTGTTGATAGCCCCCCATAAAAAACAAAAGACAAAAATCATATACCTCAAAACAACATTGAGATTGCGACAGGCTCGTGAATTAGTTGTCCAATCCATTCGATAACAGATTGCCGTTTAACGCAGGGGACGATTGCGTGTCCATACAAACAGGGTGCACAAACGTCTACATACACAACGTCAACTGCGGACCGGGCCACGGCATCAGCATCGGCGGGCTCGGCAAGGACAACACCAAGGCCTGCGTCTCCAACATCACCGTCCGCGACATTGTTATGCACAACACCATGAACGGCGTCCGTATCAAGACATGGCAGGTAATTAATGGGCCCCGCTACCAACTACTCAACATTTTGATAGTTTGTAAACTGCTGTAATTTTATCTTATTTTGCAATCGAGATTGGTTTGCCCCGAATTGATGCTAACATGGCAGTATAAGTCAGACAGTCATGTCAACTGGAAAATCAGAATAAATTAAAAGTATACTCCTTCGGCTCCTAATAAATGTTCCAAACTATCAAAACACACGTACCAAAGAAGTAGTTTATTTTACTTATTCTACATCTAACTATTGCATAGAAAACTAAAGAAGTAAGGAATTTGTAATGATTATATTGGTTAAATGAGAAATTTTGTACTCTTTACTATTGAATTTAAAATAGGAAGTTATTTGGGTATAAATTAATTTCCAAAATAACACTTATTTTGGACAGAGTGAGTAGTAATTTAGAGACGGAGTCTTGGTGTGTAATATCACAATTTAACCAAAATTCGATAATTTACATGCTATTATCTCATTATATTGCAGGGCGGGTCGGGATCGGTGCGGAACGTGCAGTTTTCGAATATCCAGGTGTCAGAGGTGCAGGTGCCGATCGTGATCGACCAATACTACTGCGACAAGAGAAGCTGCAGGAACCAGACGGAGGCGGTGGCACTGTCGGGGATCAACTACGCGAACATACGGGGAACGTACACGGTGAAGCCGGTGCACTTCTCGTGCAGCGACAACATGCCGTGCACGGACGTGACGCTGATGAACATACAGCTGAAACCGCAGCAGGAAGGGTACCATATGTATGATCCCTTTTGCTGGCAGACGTTCGGGCAGCTCTACACACCGACCATCCCGCCGGTTGATTGTTTGCAGAACGGGAAGCCTGGCAGCAACCAGATTCAGGGAGACGATGATGTTTGCTGAAGTAAACTCACATTGCCGGAAAATGAAAAAAAAGAAGAAGAAGCAAGTGTTCTTTTATTGATGCATAGATTTGAGTTGGTGCTTAAGTTGGAGTGGTCGGCGAGGATTTGGCTGGCCCCTGAATTCGCACCAGTTAGATGTTAGTGATGACTGATGAGATTAGAGAATATATATATATAAATATTATATATTATATATTAATAGTGTTAGGTTACACGATTTGTTGGTTGTTACATTTACATGAGCTTTGTGTGGTGTGGATAATGTTTAAAGTGGATTTATTTTTAGAAGAA
Source organism: Salvia rosmarinus (assembly GCA_036937905.1). Lineage (NCBI taxonomy): Eukaryota > Viridiplantae > Streptophyta > Magnoliopsida > Lamiales > Lamiaceae > Salvia > Salvia rosmarinus. Next base: position 51,865,053 of record CM072823.1, on the reverse strand, counting down.
GAGTTTGATATTATAACATGCGGATTTATGTGTGCAGTCTTTGCTATTACTTTGCTTTTACAATTAAGTGGTAGTAACCCTAAAGAAATTGTAGTATGTATAATATTCAGTCTCTCAACTTAATTTGAATTATTAAGCTAAAAATAATAAATGAACTCCTCAACTTAAATGACAAACGAACTTCACCTCCTCAACTTGGTTAGGTTTTAAGTGATCGATATTTTACGTGTGTTAGAGGTCATAGTGGATAATGTATTATGAGCCATATATGTTACTCCCTCATTGTTTTCTTGTCCCAAATTGTTTTCTAATTTGCTACTTTCAGACTACTCACAAATGCGTTATGAATAAGTATTACCCCTACAATACCCTATAGTTGAAGCATTTTTTTTATACTAGATAAATTTTATTATAATTTAGGTCTTTAGCTTTGCGTTTGATTATTGTTATTATTTAGGTTTTTTAATTTGGTCTACATGTTGAACAAAACCCACTCATACACATTAATTAATTCCTAGTTTAGCCAAGGACATAATAGGGAGAAGAATTTATATCCCATAATAAATCCTAATTTTGAACTTTATTATAATTGTATGTTACCTACATGTTAACATTAATGCCTTATTATTGGCTTGGTATATGTATGTAAGATGAACTGTGTAATATATCTTCTTAAACTTAAGAACCCCAATAAAAATACATTGACTTAAATACAGATCCAAATTCAACCAATTGAAGCATGAATATGACATTATTCTTCAATGACATAGCTCAACAAAACACGAACAAGATTCATGCGTTTTACAATTGGTAAGCTAGCTTCTTTTTTCTACTACCAAGAGCATGCCGCCTAATATTTGACCAGAGTTATAAAATTTAAATAAAATAAAAATTCACATTTATTAGTCCGACTCCTGTCATGCTTATGTTTCGGAATACGAAAAAAAGAACATGGAAAAGAAAAGAAATCTTGATTTATTCAAAAGAGGCTGCGTAAAAAAAAAGTGCTACCAAATTTTGAGAAGATCGAATTAACTGTACATGAAAAAAAAAGTATACGATTTCTTGATATTAAGCATTTCCATATGCAATCTATATGTAGAAGTTAGAATTGCGTGCAGCTCACATAAATACACATATTCATACATAAATATTCCTTATTTTAGGAGATATTTTGATTTCTTAACATCAATTCAAACAATAGAAATCAGATGACTATTGTTGCCCAAACGAAACGAAATACGTCATGAATTAAAATAGACTCGTAGACCATAGCCCCCATAGATAATTAGGCATAAAATAGAAAGGGATAAGTATGTAATTAATTCGGCAAGCATGGACAATGTAGGAATTTCCTCTTCAATTTAGCACTTAGCAGTCTCATCTCGTCCAACTTATATATAAATGTAGCACTAGGCCAATCACAGTGTACATAGCTCAATTCATCACTACTACTACTTACTATTTACTAAGTACTATAATTCCATTTTCCATCACAATCTCCGATGGCAGTTGGAATGACAGATAAAGATATTCAGACTATCAACAGGAGAATGTCATCTCTTTCCGGGCATCTCATTCCGGCCGAATTCCACAACGGGAACGATAACGATAACGTCACTTTGTCGAATTGCAGCTCTGGAATGGACGATACCTACCACCGCGTGCACGGTGAGGTTCCGACTTACATTCCCGAGTGGAAGCCGGTGGTTGACGATCCCGCCAACCCCTTCACGGATATCATATATGAAAAAGCTGAAGGCATTGCTAAGGTAATATTAATTTTTCCACGGTATTTTTTTTGTCAGACAGTTTGATACAAGTTTTTATGATGAAATAAAAAATATACCTTTCTTTTTTTGGGGGGGAGGGGGGAATTTAAAACTTTGTAGTTGAATTTTACTGATCGACTTTATTGTTTTTTCATTTTGTTACAAAAAGATAACTATAAATAGGCCGGAGAGGAGAAATGCATTCCGGCCTCAAACAGTGAAGGAGCTGATGCACGCGTTCAATAATGCTAGAGATGACAACTCTATCGGAGTTATTATTTTTACGGGGAAGGTAAAAATATATTAAGGTTGCATTTTGACGAAGAAATTTACATTATTAAATTATAAATTAGTTGCTTTCTACAATTATTACTCGTAATGTGAGCATTTTGCTACCTATTGGTATCAATTATGATCCAGGCCTTAATATTGGCATTTTGTCTAAGGTAAAAATTGAAAAAAATTCAATCAAAATATTTTTCATCAGCTGGTTTTTCCATATATGGAATATCAACATGCCCTAGATCATTTGGAAGCCCGATATTCACACAAAAAAAGGAATTCAGGAAAGGGGAGGATAGAAAGTGAGACTATTTATGCTTGCTTCCCTCGACTTGTATTCTGCTGGGGAAGCTTAATTGATTGTCCTTTCAGGGACGCTCACTTTGAGTGATAGGATGAATAGATGAAGATAATCCACTGTCAACTTTGACGGATTGATAATGGATTGAACAATTTGGAACTTATTTGAAATCTTATCTTTTAAATATTCAATCATATATTTTATCAAACTACCATATTATGAAAAGTAAATGTCCCTCACTCGTTCCCCCTATCAGTATAGCACTTGGTCGGAATAGCAGCTTTGGATAGTTATGCTTTGAGCTCTACTCTACTTGTTGCTCTGCTCCTCGCTTGTTGTTGTTGATTTTGCTGAGGAAGTAGGGAATCCTTGAGTTGACTCTGCCTTGTTTCTTGCTGTGTATCAAAATTATTTGGATCTGTGCAGTTCATTAAGTAATTACTAATTACTATATAATTAGATTGCCTAAGATACTAACTTCTATGCGCCGGCGCCATGACAACGACTTACATTTTGATCAGTAAATTTATTAAGTAAACTTTGATGACTTACTAAATAAATTAATACTGTTCAAATTTCAGCATGTTCCAGCCGACTCTGCGGCTGTCTCGTTAAATATTTTAATATTAAGCATCTAATTTTCTACCATCTCTACATTTTCATAATTTTGATTTATTAATTCACAAGTAAGGTTTGTTAATTCATAATTAAAGTTTATCAATTCAAAATTGGGGTTTATTATTCAAAATTATGGTTTATTAATTCACAATTAGGCTTTATTAATTCATAATTAGGCTTTATTAATTCATAATTAGGGTTTATTAATTCAAAATTAGAGTTTATTATTCAAAATTAGGGTTTATTAATTTTTAATTAGGGTTTATTAATTCATGATTAGGATTTATTAATTAACAGTTAGAGTTTATTAATTTCAATTAGGCTTTATTAATTGAGAATTAAGATTTATTAATTCAAAATTACTATTTATTAATTTAATTATGATTTATTAATTTATAATTATGATTTATTAAATTAATTAATTTTAATTAGAATTAATTTAATAATAAAAATTAATTAGGTGGTCTCACTACTGTGCACGCCGCGCGCACAGGAGACCACCCCTTTTCATTATACATATATTTCATGTTTTCTAGCTAGTTTATGAATTGCATGTTGTTGCAGGGTACAAAGGCATTTTGCAGTGGCGGTGACCAATCATTCAGAGGAAAGGAAGGTTACGCTGATTATGATAGTTTCGGTCGACTAAATGTTTTAGATTTGCAGGTAACCTTATTCTGGAAATATAAAGCACAAAACTTTGATGCAAACAAATTATATTTTTCAACTCCAATATCTTTTCCATCCATCGACGCAGGTCCAAATTCGTCGTCTACCGAAACCAGTGATTGCTATGGTAAGCTTTATTTGTATATTTTATTCTTATAAAAGTGGTTCCATGTTACTATTATCCTGATTTATTTTTTTATTCAATTTGTTGAAAAAAGGTTGCAGGGTATGCAGTTGGCGGTGGACATGTGCTTCACATGGTCTGCGATCTCACAATTGCAGCAGATAATGCAATTTTTGGCCAAACAGGGCCCAAGGTAATCTCGTCACACACATTTAAATTCTATACAACTATGTCTAAGATCAGATCATATTACTTTTTCGCAGGTTGGAAGCTTCGATGCTGGTTATGGAGCTTCCATAATGGATCGTTTGGTAAGTCTAGAATCTTCTACACATTTTGTTTGAGCCAATGTTTCCACAGTTAATGAAAGCCCATAATAATGGACAGATTGGTCCGAAACGAGCACGCGAGATGTGGTTTATGGCAAGGTTTTATAATGCTACCGAAGCAGACAAAATGGGACTCGTCAACACCGTCGTCCCTGTAAGTTCGATTTTGAGCCCTAAATTGTGAGTTTTAGTGCAGAAGAAGTTAATCTTTGAATTTTTTTATGTACTTTTTGCAGCTGGAGAAGTTGGAAGAGGAGACAGTTAAGTGGTGTAGAGAGATCCTAAGGAACAGCCCCATGGCGATTCGTGTCGCCAAATCTGCTCTCAATGCCGTTGATGATGGCCATTCCGGACTTCAGGTACCTCAATCTCCGTCCTTGCAGTCGAAAGACTACAGTTTGACATGTCATCTCGTATTTTATTTCATATTTACGCGTTATGCAATGCATACTGATTTTTATGATGTTTTGACTTTCAGCAAATTGGAGGAGACGCGACCCTTCTGTTCTACGGAACAGAGGAAGGGACGGAGGGGAAGAACGCCTACTTGCAGCGCAGGAAGCCCGATTTCTCGAGATTTCCCCGTCTTCCTTGAGTTTGCTTGCCATCTCTTCGCTTATGTTGAGAATGGATGAAATAATGTGTTTTCGGAAGAATAATTTTGTCAAGAGCGGTAGCAAATATGTTTGTGTTGTCATGTTTTTTGGACTAGTGAATATGCAATTTCTCCATTATATGCTTGATAGTTTCTCTTGTAATGGAGAGACGTTTTATTATGATGTGCTAAAGTTGCGCCCTCAACAACTTCTTGATGCACGTAGAGCAATTTGAAAGGAATTTTTCTGTTAAATTCCTAATGTATATACAATGGCTGAAAAGTCTTGTAGCTAATTCAACTCAACCATTTGCTAAAACTAAGAAAAATTATTGAAATATATGATCGGAATATAGCCACTTGAGATTCTATATCTCCTATGAATGTTTATGCCATCACTTGATTCATGAAAAATGTGATCCTCAATTTACATATATTGACCAAAATTTGTAAAAATAACCCTAAACGTCTAAGAACGCTGCACAATTTTCGAACATATACGATGACGATGTCTTCTACTGCAAATCGATTATTTAGCTATTTATTGGAAGGTCTGCATATGACTCGTATACTGTGCATTTTAATAGGATAATTGGTATATAACTAGCTAATGCTTGTTTGAAAGATAAAAGCTATTGACAATGAAATGACCCGATGTTTTTTACACGTGTTATTAATCAACTCACCTTCAATTTATCATTAGAACAAATTAGCCTTCACCAACATACGAAAATCTCAGACTATTCATTTTGGATTATCAATAAGTATTATGCTTGAACTTCAAGAACAAACCAAACATTTACGAGAGTTCAAATTTCGGTTTTGATAAAATTATGTGCCCATGCCGCCGATGCTTATGTCAAATTTAACTCTGAAAATTTAACCACATGAAACCAAATTGTGTCATTTCAAATATTTATATATATAAAGAAATGAAAAAGGTCACCGTCATGAGTATTTTAATTCACTCTGCCCAACTCGACCATCGCCTCCAATCGGAATCCGCCGAGGCCACCGTCAACATCCCCGCCGACATAATTTAATTTTCAATTCGCGTCGAGAGTTCATCTTGAAGTATTTTCATTTGAAAATTCAATTGAATTAATCATTTTGATTGATGCTTTTACGTAAATTTAAACCTAAAAAGATGAAAGAGGCCCATTCAGGAACAAGAAAATATCATCGTGATTTGGATTGAATTTCGATGAAAGAATACATCAATGAGAAGTAAATTGATAAGTTTATTTACCCCATTTTATATTATCAAAGAATTTTGATATTATCAAAGAAGAAATCAAAATGAATCTTTATTGAAAAATCGAAGAGAAAGCCCTTTCATGAAAAAATTCGAAAAATAAAAGAAAGGAATTACAAAAGAAGTTTTTTCAACAAAGATGTGAATTGGGAAGGATTGGTCGACGAAATATGAACCAAGACTCAATCTTGATATACCCGAACAATACATTTTTGTTACCGAGACATCTTGGCGGTCCGATCATTTAATTGGACTTAAATTTGGAATGGGTACACTTGACGATCTGAATCATTTGAAAAATAAGCGCATTGTTTTATACGAGACTTTGCGTTGTTAAAATAAATTTTCATATGACAAATTATGATTTCAGTAACAATACATTTAAACTACTTACGCAGCCTAGTCCCTCGGTACTCTAGAAAGTAGAGATCCTCGCCCAGCCAATGATGGATAAGTTGTGTATATTAATTTGTTTATTATTATTACAATTCTTGTTATCAATTTCTTGATAATAAAAATAAAGATGAGTAAGTTGTTAATTAACACGGAAAAATGACAACTAATAAAAAATGTCGTGGCAAGATCCTCTTCACTGGCCAGATCAAGCTAATGGAATCGGCGGCCAAAATATTTTTCAGAACAGTGTCATTCCTAAAAGGGCAACGCTGATATTTTAGACAAGACCTGGTGGCAGTATAGTCATTTGATAAAAAAATCATGTGGGGACATTCCAGTATAAATATCCGCTGGCTGAAAATTCTCACTACTACTACTCAGAAAAAGAAAATATAAAGTTATAATCTTTCGCGTTGTTCTGAAGCAGCTCCCTATTTATCCGCGTACCTCTCTACCACCTCCCCAGATCTATCGTTTTTTGGTACGTAAATTCCATAGATCGGATACCAATTCTTAGATCTGATTTAGGTCGAATTTCTTATGCCTGCAATCGTTTTTTTTGCTTTAATATCTTCTGTGTATTGAAATCTGATTGGAATTTTGAGATTTCTCTGATTTGTTTTGTTATATTTGAGTTTTACAAACCAGTCGGATTCACTTCACATTTTCTATGTGATTGGAATTTATGGTTAGTTTTTATTTTCGTTCCTGAATGAAGCTTTTGATTTGGATTTAGCTAATTTTTGGTGGAGTTGAGAATTCTGCTTTCTTATATCTCGTGATCTCTGATCTGGAAGGTTTTTACCTAATGATCTCGATCTAGAACGTATTTTTGAGAATTTCGGAAAATATTTGGAATCAGTTTTTATTTGGTTAGTTCTTTGTCAGATGCGTTGTAATTGCATAAGGCTCCATTTTTGTATAAAGATCTTGACATAATAAAATTCTCTAAGCGATTGCATGCTGCTCATCGGTTCAGAGATGTAAATTTCAGTATGTTTCTTTTAGTTTTGTTCAATTTTTCATTTTGTAGACGCGGATCATATTTCTGTCTGTTAGGTATATTTGATGGGTGCATTTCAAAGCCAGTTGTCATTAGTGAACAATTCTATGCATGTTTCAGAGGTCTAGGATGCCATTCATGTGAGCATATGCACTTTAGACCGACTTATTCAATATATTTTATGCACTTAAAATCATGCAGTATTGTAAATTTTTAAAATTAACACAATTGTAATGTTTTCCAGTCTGTTCCCAACAATTTGTGGTTTACATGTAAAGTCTTGTTTTAATTTTATTCATTCTTTGCAGTATTCTTTATTGTTTAGACTGTTTCAGCATCCGTTCTATAGATATTTGTCTATGGTTGATGCACCTATTCATAATTCTATGTTTGTGTGACTTGTTAGCTTAAATTGTTATGCATCTATAAATGTCAAGGGGTAAATGCTGGTGGGAATATTGCTTCACACACAAACACATGTATATATATATATTTAAATAATTTCCAATCTGATGAAATGTAGGGACCTACTCACCTTAGTAGAAAACAGAAATGGGCCTAACTTTTACAAAGCTGTTTAGCCGGCTTTTTGCTAAGAAGGAAATGCGCATTTTGATGGTTGGTCTTGATGCTGCTGGTAAGACCACCATTCTGTACAAGCTCAAGCTTGGAGAGATTGTCACCACCATTCCGACCATTGGTATGCTAATCCTTTCTGTTGCTCTGCTGCAACTTCATTAACTTCCTTTATTCCTGTTTATACATTTTTTTTTCATTGAAGACATTTCAATAGAAGTCTAGCTAATTTGTTGATTTTGCATCGGAGATTCTGGTATCAATTGCTCTGGGCTTACAATTTCTGTGCAGGTTTCAATGTGGAGACTGTCGAATACAAGAACATTAGCTTCACTGTGTGGGATGTTGGGGGTCAGGACAAGGTGGAACTGTTCCTTCTTAAATGTTTTATTTATTTCTTGAAGTAAATACATACCGGCATCCCAATTACTGATTTCTGTATCAGTAAGATGCTAGAATCATCATTAAAGCTGTCATGCTCATAATGATTTGTTATGTACTTTCATTCAGATCCGCCCATTGTGGAGGCACTACTTCCAAAACACACAGGGTCTCATATTTGTGGTGGATAGCAATGATAGGGACCGTGTTGTTGAGGCAAGGGATGAATTGCATAGGATGTTGAATGAGGTAATAACCCTTTCTATACTCTGTCCATGTTACCCGGACAACATAGTATCAGAAGACTATTTAACATTCAGGACAAGTCATGCAAAGTATTGCTGTGCTTGATGGGAAATTGCCCTCAGAAATATGTATTCTTATCCAGGGGGAGTAACTTTTCAAGTCTGCACTTTGCACTATTTTCTATATTTCCTCTGCTTATCGTAATATTAATATATGATGTACCCTCTGCAATGGACTTAAAACTTTGTCAAGTTGAGCTTTGTATGCCTCCATTTACTGGAGACTTAACATTTAGTCCATCAATATCTGCATATCTAGTTTCATTGGTATATGCTTATTGGGTGGAATTATCTAATTGTATGTGCCTCTTTGAGTAGCCTGACGAAAAGCTGCTTAAGCTATCAACTGTCTTCCAAGCAGCCGTGAACATTTTCATTCTTCAATGCAACTGGTTTTCTTGTCAGAGTAAACGTTGATTGATGGTGCTCTTGTTATTTATGTGGGTAAAACAATGAAAATGTTCTTATTTTGTTTTTTCTTGTCAGGATGAGCTGAGAGATGCTGTATTACTTGTATTTGCAAACAAGCAAGATCTTCCCAATGCAATGAATGCTGCTGAAATTACTGACAAGCTTGGCCTGCACTCACTCAGGCAGCGTCACTGGTATGCATTCTCAACTATTATAGTTCGAGGATAGTAATCCTAAATGCTTTAGAATTTGTTGTTGTAATTTTATTCCAACATGTGTTGCCTCCAGGTACATCCAGAGCACTTGTGCTACCTCTGGGGAGGGGCTATATGAGGGGCTGGATTGGCTCTCTAACAATATTGCTAACAAGGCAAGTACTTCAGATGCTATTATTATATAAACTAGTGTTTGTGTGGATTTGCTCACCTTATTTAATAAATTTCTGACTCGGTTGTTACAGGCTTGAATGTTGTTGGGAGTTGCTTGGATAATGCGTGCAGCTGTGTTTTTTATAGCTTTATACTAGTCTGTGTGGAATGATTTCGTTTCATATTTTTTGGAAGTTTTTTTGGTACCCTGTCAACTGTGTAAAACTAAATGAAATTGTTTCATATGTTGCGGTACACTAGTTCTAAATGTAATGCTATATTCATTCATAAACACTAATATTAATATTGTCTGCATTCACTATGATTATTGAGTAACATATTCTTTCGGACCAGTCATGATAATGGTGGGTTACCGTTTTTTTGGTTGAGTTTTGGCATCTTTGCTTGAAATATCAACTAGAATGAACTTTGTATAATCTTAGGTCCTTGGTCACTTTGTCTTAATCGCGGGTTGTCTGTAACTGTATCCTTGGTCACTTTGTCTTAATCTTAGGTCATGTCCGTTTGTTTAAATACACAATCTCCAGTGTTTTACCCATTTATCATCTGTATGTAATTGCAATTCCTTGTTTGATGGTAATGCTGTTTATTTTACATCCGATATTTTAAATGTTTTGATGCCGTTTGCAGCTTAAATAAGTTGAATGCACTTGGTTTATTCTGAGTTTGCGAGAATTTTAACTAATGTAGTTGTAGTAATCCCGGTATGCAGGGGGGTAGGTAGATCATACCGGCGGACTGCTCTGTGATATCATTGAAGAAGTGAGCTGCTTCTGCTTCTGCTTGTCCAAGAAGGCCATTTTTACTGGAATATTTTTTTGTCCTTTTCTTTTGCCCTCCGTCAAATAGATCCTAGAAATTATGCAAATAAGTTTTGTAGGTGTGAATTTCTTTTCTTTTTTTAGCTGACCATTGTTTTCAATAAAATTTTGCTATTTGGATACGTGTGGCTTGAATTGTCTTTTGCGTTATTGGAAAGTTAATTAATTATATTTCCATTATTTTGTAATGTTTTCTTTATAATCGGACTGGTCTATGAACCAGAACCGTAATTTATCGGATCATTGGACTGGTTGAATCAATGCTATCAGACGACTGTTTACGCGAATATATTGAAGTATGTCTAACATATAAAGTTTATAATATTTATTTAAAAAGGAAATAAATATCCATACAAGAAATTACCAAGGATTTGCGTAATAAAAACAGTAAAACGGGGTTACCGCTAAATCTTCACCAAATACACCTCATAACTGTCTTATGGTCATGGGCACGAATAGACCGGTTAAAGCGCTCACGCAAATTCGCGGGTGTCCCTAAATCCTCACCACAAAAAGCATTTTTATTAAATAAAATTTATTTAATAAAATCTCATATAGAAACTTGAAAGATTTAAATAGTATAAATATGTATTTATATAATGACCAGGGAACATGCATTAAAGTGATAATAGAATATTTCAAGTATCGTGTATAAATGGCTACTCCTATTTCCTACAACAAACCCTCACACAAATACATATATACATGTGCGTGTGTTGGCCAGTGGTACATATATAAATAATAAAATAGCGGCCCCAGTGGAAGCTCTCCCCGGCAACGGTAAAATCTCGGGCCTCAACTTGAAAAGAGTTTATATGACGTTCCTAGTTGGAACCGTAAAATCTCGGATTTGACTTGCAAAAAAATTATATGATGTTCCTAGCTGGGATGGGTGACTATCATGGTATTTGGCTAAGTTTATTTTAAAGAATTTATAATCTCTAAGAGTTATAATAAGTTTCAAGAATTTATAAGATGTAATGTTTCAAGAGTTTATAAGTTATCAAAATATTTGAATAATTGAACTTATAAACTAAAATATAAAGTTGATGTTTCTAAAAAGAATGAACATTTTAGTGGAGTGGAATAAAGAGATTTAGTGGACGGATGGAGTAATAAGTTTCGTGAAAAAAGATGTCTTGACGAGTTTATAAGTTATCAAAGTTGATATTGAGCTATAAACTAGAAAATAATAGTGAGTTAGAGAGAGAAAGTCATAGTTAGAGAAAAAATTGACGAAAGACAAAGTTGATATTGTATATGTCGAAAATAACGAACTATAGTAAAGTTATTTTGGTAAATTCGTTGTTACTTATAAACTAATGAAAAAATAAGTTGGGGTTACCAACTTATTTTAGGGGAGTTTGTAAACCGTTGAAACTTATTTTCATAACTTATAAATTATTTATGAGCTTGTTTTGTTAAAACACTTATAAACTATTTTTGAAAAGCTTATAAGTTCAGCCAAATACCCTCTATTTGAAAGGAGTGGTCGGGTTGGCCAAGGATTTGAGGAAGGTGTGGCGATCTTGCCGGATGTTCCGGAGGAACACCAACAGATTTTGAGGGATCAAGGCTGCATTGTTAAGGAGATTGAGCCCATCATCCACCGGATAACCAAATTCAGCCATGGCCTACTGCGTCATCAACTACTCCAAGCTCTGCACATGGATCGTAAGTATATAGTGCCATATTTGTAATTTTGCTGGTATTTCGATCCAAGCATAAATAGGGTTGTCAAGTGGACTTATTGGCTTCGAGTCAATCCTACAAGGCTATTAGGTTAGGACCAATCGGCTGATCTTTTTATTTTATTTTTATTAAAAAAAAATTCGACTCTAACCCTTTTTTTTGGTATACTGAGACCCCATATGTTTATTTGAAACTAAATTGAATGATGTGACACCATAAATGATTCCCATACATGCTGTGAGTCACTCCGAGATACATATCGATCCATATATTATGTTTCACATGCTTATTTTCTTAAATCAGTAACATATAAGATACATGGTTGATGGGATTTTGATTTTAATTTTCGAATTTGAATATAATTGCAGTTTTTGGAGTAGAGCAAGATGGTGTACCTTGATGCTGACATCCAAGCTTAGGAAAACACCGATCGACACGGGCGATCGATGACTACTTGTACGGTGTGATGGACTGCTTCTGCGAGAAGACGTACGTGGCTACTGCCAGCAGTTAGCCGCCAACATGGGGCCACCTCCTATGTTCGTCTACGAGCAAGACCACCTCCTCCACACATTCGCTCAGCAGGTGTACAAGCCAATTCCTCATATCTACAACCTTGTTCTTGCGATGCTGTGGCGCCACCCGAAAACGTTGAGCTCGAAAAAGTCCAAGTTGTTCACTATTGCGCTGCTGTAAGGCTCTTTGATTTTGATTCTTTGTGTTGATCAACTGTTAAGAAATAAAGCAAATATATATATATATATATATATATATATATATATATATATATATATATATATATATATATATATTAAGAAAAACACACACAAAATTTGGTCACCCAATTTGTTACTTCATTACTATTTACTATGTCTGGGACACAGTCAAATTGTAGATTTTCTTATTATTATTTTCGATACGACTACAAACATTAAGGGTTATGCTGAAACTAACTAAAATTACCTTAATAAAACGAACCAAACCGGGTGGGCTGGGTGTCCAATACTTTCAGGCTCTACAACTCAGCATGAACTACAATTATGCATACACGTACAATTTAATCATGTGCCCGGTTCTCAGTGATTTGGCATGCAGGGATCGAAGCCATGGAGGTACACTGGGGAATGCCAGCATGGAAGAGAAGACATCAAGATGCGGCCGGTGAAGAAATGGTGGGACGTGTACAACGATGAGTCGTTGGATTTCAAGGTTGAACAATCTGTTGCCGAGAGGCCGTTGATAGGATATGGCCCAACCTCTCAGGCCCACTAGCAGGCCCAAACGAGCTGGGCCTAACCTAGTGTTGCCCTACTCGATTACGCCCGAATGACAGCCCCCAAACCCTAATTAAAGGCGGAGTCAAGGACACGATAATGGGGTAACGGTGGAAATCATGGGCAATTATGGTGGAGATCATGGTCAGTTATAGGAGGATCATGATCCCGCCAATCAGGGGATTCGTGGCAAGGTTTACGTTTATGTATAAATAGGAGTTAGATTGAAGGTAAAAGGGTTAACAAATTACTGAATACTAGAGCTCTTTGAGATACTCGTTGTAATCCGATTATAGTGAACATCTTGAGGATCATCTCCTCCGTGGACGTAGATCTTATTCTTGATCGAGCCACGTAAAAGTCTCTTGTGTTCTTTACTGCTTTCATAAATCTCGCATACTAGATTTATCATTGGCGCCGTCTGTGGAACACTCTTGAACAAAAAGCATGTTTTCTACAATCTAATGGCAAGGACACGTGCAAACGCTAGTCTTGCCGGCGATGTCGGTAACAACCGTGCCGAGGGCGATCGGTGGTCACACAACGCCGGGAAAGGGATTGCGGATGCCACCGTGGTCACACACCGAGGGCTACATGGAGAATGCTTCCATACACCCTCGGGATCGCCGCCCAACGAAGAGGAAGATGCCGACCTCGATGCGGTGAGCGAGGTTCACCGCTCCCATGAGGTCTCGGTCGGCGGTGTCCAGTTCCTCAACGCCAACCTCAATCAATTCCAGAGTTTCCTCAACCAGAGGACAAACGGAGCGGGCCCCTCAAGAGTGCCCGAAGTGGTGATTACCGGCAATCGAGGTCGTTCACCTCTCCAAAATAATCAACGTTCACCGCGGCACAATAACCGCCCCAATACCAGGGTTCATTCGCCCTCGTACCCTCCGCGGAGCCGTTCTCCACCTCGGCGTGATACCCATGTGAATGGGCGGGAAAGAAGGGAGGAAAGACGAAGTCGAACTCCCCCTCGAAGAGACGACAGACGCCGTTATCGATCTCCCACTCCCCCGGAGAGGGATGGTAACGAGCTCCCCGGATTCGACCGACACGGACGAATTATCTCTCCTTTTTCAAGGGAGATTCTGGATACACCCTGCCACGCCGATACAGGGCTCCGAATATTGCTGCATCGATGGCCTCGAGATCCTTCGACTTCCTATTTGCTATACCACCAACATGGCGAACGAAGGATGGAAGATTTCCATATGTGTAAGGTCTTTCCGAGTGCGATCTCCAGCGCTCGGCGTTGGTTCACCTCGCTCGCCGAAACAGCATCCATTGCTTCAAAGACCTCATGGATCGTTCAAATGACGCTTTTACCAAAGATGCGCCTCAACAACCTTCATCCGATCGCATAAATCCGCCAAGGCGGGACGAAACAATGTCGAATTTCGTCTCCATTCATCATGGAATCCCTTAAAATAGATGAGAGTAACGATCTCTACATCATCAACGCATTCAAGAACGGGATCCGACACGGGCTCGAATAAAGAGATCACCACGAACGACCAAGACGACTAGTCGTCTTTGGACCTTGGTTGACAACTTTGTCAAAGGGATGAGTCGGACCGGAAGAGAGAGATCTGGGATGAGCGGTGATGAGAGAAGGAAGCCGGAGGATCGGGGCCGAGGTCTTGAACGCAGTGCGTTCGAAAGAATAAAAAGGGCCCGTAGAATCAAGGTGGGACCTCGGCAAACCCCAGTAATAACGAGCCTCTATTCAAATCCGGTATGGAAATATTTGAGCTTCACACTAAGCTCTTCAAACCTCCTCCTATGAAAGGAGGATCCAAAAAAGTCAACGGAAAGTATTGTGACTACCACCGAGTGCGGTCACGATCTGAAAGATTGCAAGTCCTTGAGCTCACAGTTGACGAGCTCGTCGAGGAAGGCCGAAGAAATACACCGGCCGACTGGGCGGGTAATAAAAGCGCAGAGGGAAAAATGGAGGTGGTAACAACTGCGGACCGACCTCAACGGCAACCCGACCTGAAGATGACGAGGACGAAGGTCCCAATGCAATGGAGCAGGTCTATGCTATAACCGGACTGCCAGTTGGTACGACGAGGTCGTCACTTAGAAATGAAGCTCGGAGGCCGACCCCCGAAGAACCGAAAAACAAGCGACTTCGGGATGGAGAGAACATCGTGTTCTCCAAAGACAACCCAGTACCTAAGATCATGCCTCACTAGGACGCCATTACTATACAAGCCGTGGTGGGCAACAAGAATGTACATCGGGTCTACATTGACATCGGAGCCTCCGTTAGCATCATATTCCGTAGCTGCTGGATAAACTTGATGTCGGAGGAATTAAGTACACCCGCACCTTCCCGGCTTGCGAGCTTTACTCAAGAGGCGGTTCAACCCGAAGGTGTCATTACCTTCCGGTTACTGTAGGGCGTGCTCCCGTGTCGGTTACCAAGGTCATTCAATTTTTCCGGTCCGAGCTCCTCTCCATACAACATTATCACGGAAGAGATTGGTCAGATGCAACCAGGGCCGTCTCGCTCGTGTACCACCTCACCATTAAAATACCCACCCCGGTGAGTGCTAAGCATTCAGGGTGACCAAGCGGCGGCTAAAGAATGCCTACGAGTCTCAACCCAAGATGCGGCTTTACCTCGTGCCTAGCAATTCTGAAACCCTCCGTTGCCACCGGGATGATCGTGAGAATCTTGACTATCGACGACGACCCTTCCAAAGTTGTCAAGGTTGGTACCCAGGTTCGATCGATATTCGCCAATGTGTCATGCAACTTCTAAGGGAATATAGAGATGTGTTTGCATGGTCTCCATTGGATATGACTGGGGTCTCGCCCGAACTCATAACTCATCGTCTCAACATCGATCAGGCTACTAAACCACTCGCGGCGAAGAGAAGTTTTGCCGCGGAGCACAGTCAAGTCATAAGAAACGAGGTAACCCAACTCGTGAGGCTAAAATCAGACGAGGTTAAATACCCAACCCGGATGGCTAATCCTGTTGTAGTTCGAAAGCCAGGAGGGGGATGACGCATGTGTGTCGACTATACCGACCTCAATAAACACCGCCCAAAGGATTGTTACCCCTCCCGACATTGACAAAAAGTGGAAGCATTGGTGGGGCATGAGATCTTGGCTTCTGGATTTATACGAGGATACCACCAAGTCACGATGAGCTTGGAGGATGCCCCAAAACAACATTCATTACCGACTTGATGTCTTTGCCACCGAAAGATGCCTTCGGTCGAAAACAGCGGAGCTACCTACCAAGGATGGTGGACGCGATCTTCAAAGATCACATAGGAAATTAGGGTGGGTATCCGGTTCGGTTCGGTTAATCGAACCGAATTTTCGATTACAAACCGATTAACAACTCGGATACTAACCGATAATCGAACCGAGCGGTTATTCGGTTAACCAAATAACCGATCGGTTTAACCAATCGGTTATTTGGTTAACAAATAACCGAATTAATTATAAAATTAAATAAATATATTCATTTTTTAAAATATACTCGCTTTTTTAAATATTAATTATAAAATTAAATAAATATATATATTCGATTTTAAAATATTCTCGCTTTTTAAAATATTAATTATAAAATTAAATAAATATATTCGATTTTTGAAATATACTCGCTTTTTAAAATATTAATTATAAAATTAAATAAATATATATATTTATATAATTATTTTCGATTATCGGTATACCCGATAACCGAATGGGTATACCGATAACCAAATTTTTAAAATTACATACCAAATACCGAACCGTATCCAATGATATCGGTTATTCGGTTAACCGATATCCATTGGTTCGGTTCGGTTATATAAATATCCAAATAACCAATACCAAATACCCACCCCTAGGGGAAATTGTTGAAGTCTATGTTGACGATATAGTAGTCAAAAGCAAAAAGGCGAGAACTGCTGTGGACCTCGAAACTATTCTTCACCTCGGTCGGCCAACCTCAAGCTCAATCCCCAAGTGCACATTCGTGGTGAAGACGGGTAAATTTACGGGATCTGGGTTTCTCGAAGGCACAGCCAATCCTACCAAGGTGAAAGCGGTGCTCGACATGCGGTCCCAAGAACCGTCCGTGAAATACACAAACTCACCGGATGCACGCGCCTCAGTGATTCCTATCTCGAGTGCAGAGAAGCAACTTCCTTTCTTCAGATCCCGAGGAGAGCTCCAGTTTCACTGGCGGAAGAACACCAGTCGCTTTGCAGACGCCTAAAGGAATATCTCGCCGACCGCCGACACTATCCGCCCAAAGCAAGGTGAAACTCTATCGTTATATCCGCCACCTCGGACGAAGCAATCAGTCTTGTCTTTGGTGCGAGATGAGATGGGACGGCAACTCCCATCTACTTCATCACCGGGCTCTCAAGGACCCGAGGCAGGTACACCAACCTCGAGAAGGTAGCTCGGCCTTGGTGAGCATGGCGGCGCTGCGGCCTTACTTTCAAGCTCATTCTATCCGGTACTAACGGACTTACCTCTAAGACAAGTCTTATCAAACCGGAGTCATCTGGACGTATAGCTAAGTGGGCACCGGAGCTCGTGAGCACGACATCTCATACTCCCTGTGCGGCCATAAAGGCAAGCCCTTGCAGTTTCCTTGTGGAGGTCAAATTCACCGAGGTCGCCTCTACCACGAGGTCACTCCCACCTCACGAGAGGAACACATCCTTGCATCACCCGTTGGATGTTGGCGGATGTATGTGGGCGGAGCTTCATGCAAGGCGGGTAGCGGGCGGGCATCCTCCTCCTCGGCCCAGATAAGCAAGAGGTGACATCGCCCTCGATTTACCTTCCGACCACCAACAACGAAGTGGAGTACGAGCACCGATCTCGGGACTCCGCTTAGCAAAGGAATTAAAGTGGACAAAGTCCGGATATTTGGAGATTCCTGTGTCGTGGTAAACGGTCTTAGGCACATACGAGGCTAAGGAGGATCGAATGAAGCGATGCTTGAGAAGACAAAGAGATCTTGGCCTCATTCGGATACTTCAAGATTAATCAAATCCCACGAGAGGAAAACAGCCGGTGACATCCTTAGTAAATTGGCCGTCACATCGACAAATCCGCTAGTAGAGGAAGTTCATTCCAGAAGCATTGAGGCGCCCCACATCAGCGTTATCTCAGAGGCTGAACCAAACTGGATGACGCCCCTCAAAGCATACCTGGAATGTGGCACACTACCTCAGGATCGGCTTGAGGCCAAAAAGATGATGGTGAAATCCCAGAAGTATCTTATGTATGAGGGCTCTCTCTATCGGAAGTCTTACCTTCAACCCCTCCTGAGGTGCCTTGGGCCAGAAGAAGCCGACTACGTGCTTAATGAGATTCACAGAGGATCTTGCGGAAGCCACATCGGCTCCCGGGCTCTTTCAAAGAAGACGTTGAGGTCGGGATATTATTGGCCCACCCTTATTCAAGATTCAGCCGAACTCGTCAAAAAGTGTCCGAAGTGCCAGCTTCACTCCACCGTCAAGAAGCTACCCCAAACCGATCTGAGCAGCCTGCAGAGCCCATGGCCTTTTATGCAATGGGGGATCGACATCGTTGGTCCGTTCGACCGAGCACCAGGTCAGCTTCGATATTTAGTCGTCGCCATAGACTACTTTACAAAATGGGTCGAAGCTGAGCCACTGTCGAACCTCACGAGCAAAAGGATTCAGACCTTCGTGTGGAAGAATATAGTCTGCCGCTTCGGCATACCGCACATTCTGGTCTCGGATAATGGCACCCAGTTCGTTGATAAAAATTTCAAGAAGTGGTGCGAAGAGCTCAAGATCGACCAACGCTTTACCTCGGTCGCACACCCGCAAGCCAATGGTCGGGCCGGGTGACGAACCGCACGATTATACAAGGATTAAAGAAGAGGCTAGACCGAGCTAAAGGCGATTGGTGAAAACCTTCCCAAGTCCTCGGTCCTACGAGCGACACCTCGGACTTCGCACGGAGAAACACCTTTCACTTGGTCTATGGGCCCGAGGCCGTCATACCGCCGAAATTGGCGCACCGAGCCCACGCACTCTTCACTTTGACCCGGATGGGAGCGAGGACGACCCGGACCAACCTTGATACCCTCAAGAAAACGCGAACTCGCCTTCATAAATGAAGCTAAGTGCAAGGCCGTCGCACGGTATTACAATAAAGGTCAAAGCCTCCGCATTGCAAGTAGGCAACCTCGTCTCACGAAATAATGAAGCCAGTGAGCGACGTCTTAACAAGTTGGATCCGACATGGGAAGGCCCATACCGCGTTCACGAGGACCTCGGCAAGGGGCCTACAAACTATCTCACCTATCTGTGCGCTTATCCCCAACTCAGCATATTTCTCATTTAAGGAGGTACTTTACATAGCTTCGATTTCGGATCAGCCTTATGTTAGTCTCCTACTTGCTTTGTCAAGTGCAATGTTATATACTTGTTGAATAAAAAAATTGTTTTCTAATGAGTATTCCATTTTGTTGA
Source organism: Salvia rosmarinus (assembly GCA_036937905.1). NCBI lineage: Eukaryota > Viridiplantae > Streptophyta > Magnoliopsida > Lamiales > Lamiaceae > Salvia > Salvia rosmarinus. The sequence continues at coordinate 51,845,381 of CM072823.1, read as the reverse complement.
TATGCGAACATCCGTTGGATATACGCATTTAAACCTTCATGAGGACGCCTCACGAAGATGAATAACCCACTAAGTAGGGTACTCACTAAACGCCAGCGCACTCGTAGATTACTCATTAAATTGAGCGTCTCGGTGCAACGACTGACTACTCATTAATTTGAAGTCTACATGCACACATCTGATTACTCATTAAATTGAAAAATCTACATGTAAAGACACCGATTGGATCTCACCAAATTATGCTGTATCACAGATAAATACATTTACGACCAACGAAGTCCTAAGCTATGTTTATACCTCTCTAGAGGAAAACGCACACTTGAAACGAGTCTAAATACATTTATACCTACATACAAAGTCCTGCACTATATACACTCATTCGGGTTTCCGGGCTCCGCCTCGCCGAGACTCACCGAAGCTGAGATAGTTCTGAACAAAATCCCAGTCGGCGATGAATACCGGAATGAACTCGGTGCCTCCACCCAATCTATGAGGACGGCACCACCTCGGCCTCTCGGGTGCATTCGACACGACACGGCGGATTCGGCCGGGATGCGATCCTGCACGAGGCCGCACTCGACCCCGTGAGCCTAACGTCGGGCGAACCATGCCTCGTCCCGAACCGCCGCCTTTCCACCTCGACTCGCCGCCGCCCGCCTCGCCTCCCGCCGCGAGGCCGCCCTCAAACACTCTTCGGTGGACCCATTAGGCGAGAGCACTTGGCGTGATCAGCGTAGCCGCCTCCTCTTCAGCTCTTCAATTATTGGACCACGCGCCACTGTAAGCGGGGCGGGGCCCGGGGCATCGTCGTTTGCGAACGATCTCGTACATTTGCATGTATTTCAGGATAGAGTCGAGGCAGTCTTTAAACTTCTTGCTATTTGGACCCTCCTCATCCCTCAATACCATGCCCTCCGCCAACAAGCTCGAACTCGATCGTCGGCTTCAGATATGGTAGTTCCACCATCCGTGATTACCTTCTCATACTCTGCATGCTCTTCCGAGATCCGAGCAAGCTCGCCTTGTCGGCTCAAGCTGCCTCGCGTTACATCGATCGTCCTTGGATCACATCTGCAGATAATCAGCCCCGGACTTCGAGATGTGTAATCCTTAACTTTAACGCCTCATTCTCGATGAGGCGGACCACTTCATGATCGACCTCATGCAACTTTGATTCGGTGGCGATGCGGCGACGTCCATCTTGGCGAAACTGAGTCATTTCGGTGACCGACTTCTCCAAAGGTCACTTCTTCATCATTCTCGCTAGAGCACCTCGGACTTCTTTCGACTTTGTTAGTAACTCATGATCGAGTCCGAAGTATTGAGATGAAGAATGCTAGAAATAAGACAACACAAGGCATTTTAATAAGATATGTCTATTATTCAAATGGAAGTTTGTACAACACGGTCCTATCGACCCGCAAATCGCCTATTACATTAGGTCCATCGACCTCGGGCTCATTGCCGGACTCTCCGACCTCTCTGCCGCTTGCGCCTGCCGCTTTGCGCCCCAAGGTTGCCGATCTCCGGAAGGATGTCCGAGCTCGGTCCTGCCGCCTCGGTTTCGGCTCTCAACTCGCAAGGAATGCTTGGCTCCACGTCTTCATCTTCCTTGCACCGAGTTCGACCTCCGCCGTCGAGAGGAGGCGAAGATGCCAGCATCCACCACGGGAAGGAGGTCGCCCAGGCGATTATGCGGGCATAATTCATGCATACCTCCAGTGCGACCTCAACCCAACCGTCTTGGGCCTTGTCAAATCAGTCTCTCGGCGCCGACTTCTCTAGGTGAGCACATATCACTGCGGCCTCATCACACTGCCGGTCGGAGATGAAGGAGGAAAAACTCTCCGACTCGATAAGCTCTCTGCGAAGCCCTCGGCATAGTCCTTGCCCGCCAAAAGGCGCTTGTCTGTGAGCCAGCCTTCCTCTCCGCCTCGGCGGCCTCCTCCCCAGCGCTCTCCACTGCACGGGCCACCGTGGGCGGTCGGCCCTTCTTAAGGGCGCTCTCGGCCTTCTTTGCCACTTTGGCGTTTGCCTTTGCAAGTTCTGCGTCCGCCTGGCGGCGTCCATAGCGGATTCGGCCTGCCTCGAGGCGTCTGCGGCGATCTTCTCTCCATGGCCTCGTATTGCGAGGCGCCCTCAACAACAAGACCGGCCATGCGGTGCATCTCACCTGCCATCGAGGCCGCATCCTGAATATGAAACAATTAGCAACACGTAACAACAAAATCACAAGGAGAAGAGTAGCGACTTATACCTTTGGGAAGGATAAAGTCTTTGGAAGCGGTACCTCGGGCGAGAGGTTGGCCATGGACCTCGATCTCCGGCGTCGGGCCGAGGTTGCACGAGGACCGATCATTAAGTCCTCGGGCGTCCACCACCACGGCTGTTGGGTGGACTCGTTTACCTCGCCTTCTTCCTCGCGGCCCTTCGATCGATGGTGCGGGGCGAGCTCGCTATATGATTTCTGGTGGGGTCGATGTTCACTGAAGCAAATGAGAATTTCGTTAGCACAACGAATCGGGCGGAAATAAAGATAAGAAGGTTGCCCTCACCCAAATCGGACCACGATCATCGAGCTTGACCTATAGACACTCAAATTCAAAGATTGTTCAAGTCATCCTCGGTATAATTGATCGATAGGATCTCACCCATATCGTTCAACAGACTTCTCCATAGGGCCGAGGAATTAATTTTCGTCCTTCATCGCACTGAGGCCCCACTCATACCTCGGATACCCCTCAACCCGAGAAAGAAATATCTATTTTGCGGTGGGATACCTTCGAGGGGCGCTATCTTGAACTTCAAAGAGGTGATTGATAATACACTTCTATGGACTTGATGCTAAAACGCATCAAAACTTCAAAAGAAAACTCCTCGCCTATGCCATAACAGCCAACCCAGCCCAACAACCGACCTAATAGAATTCGAGGTCGGTTGGCATATGGGATCCGAAAATACTCTTGAAGGCTTTGGAAAATAGGCGAAAGGAAACCTAAGCCCGCTATTAAACTATCTACAAAATGGTAATAAACCCTCCTAGAGGGGCCATCGCCTATCATTGGGTTTCTGCAGCACCACCATGCATCCTCCGGAATGTGGTATTCTCAAACCTCGAAGCTCCTCTGTCGTTAAAGTTGATCTCGCCGCACCAATCCCGATGCCATCCCGCATCGATGACCTTGGTGAAACCCAGAACTAAGTCCTATAGATTTACCTAGGCGATTATGGCATATATAATCCTCACATTGGGATCCGGCGCGGAACCCAAACCGAACCGTTATCAGGCGAGAAGAGGAATGAGAAGATGAAGAATACATACTTACTTTTTGTGGAGCGAGATATCCGATTTCTTCAACAAAGTTTGAAAGAGGAATTGGGAATTTTACTATATGCTATCCGAATAAAGCGTCGAAGAAGAAAGTGAACAGTTGCCTCTTTTGACCTATTTATACGACATATGGCGCCTAAATCTGCCGTTTCATTTATCACACGTGCTCATCTACGATTGGATGTGTGATCGACGCCAAGACGTTGTTCGGCGTAACCACCGCTGGCGGCGTATATGCGTACTCTATGGAAGACGGACCGCGATCGATCACGTAATGATTACATTGAGCTCGGACGCCGGACTACGCCCATGTCCTCCGCCGGCCGCCAGAAGTCTTCGGTCGGACCTCGGCGTCCTCCCGACGCCGGATCTCGGCGTCCGCCGGCCGCTCACGTAATGATTACATTGAGCTCGGACATCGGACTACGCCCATGTCCTCCTCGCACCGCCAGGTATTTCGGTCGGACCTCGGCGTCCTCCAAAAGCGCATAGTCATCAGTGTCGCACCTCGTCTTTAAACGACCACCCAATCGGACTTGGTTCCTGTCAGCGAACAACGCCCCTAAAGAGTTTCTCCTTCCGATTCGGACCTCGACGTCCTACATAAGAGCGAAGCCGCTTCAAACCAAACCACGGTGTAACCTATACATGATTCAGGTCATAATTCGGCTTCCTTGTGCAGCAAGAGACAAGAACCTTCGACGAAAACTTTAGCGAGCAACATCCGCCTCGCAAAGCACATTCTCCGCTTCACCTCGGCAAGGCTGTTCCTTGACTTTTCGGAGGCTATGATAGGATATGGCCCAACCTCTCGGGCCCACTAGCGAGCCCAAACAGTGGGCCTAACCTAGTGTTGCCTACTCGGTTCGCCCGAATGACCCCCAAACCCTAATTAAAGGCGGAGTCAAGGACACGATAATGGGGTAACGGTGGAAATCATGGGCAATTATGGTGGAGATCATGGTCGATTATAGGAGGATCATGATCCCGCCAATCGAGATTCGTGGCAAGGTTTACGTTTATGTATAAATAGGAGTTAGATTGAAGGTAAAAGGGTTAGCAAATTCCTGAATACTAGAGCTCTTTGAGATACTCGTTGTAATCCGATTATAGTGAACATCTTGAGGATCATCTCCTCCGTGGACGTAGATCTTATTCTTGATCGAACCACGTAAAAGTCTCTTGTGTTTTTTACTGCTTTCATAAATCTCGCATACTAGATTTATCAGCCGTCAATCTTGGCTTCCCTCCCTGAGAGCCTGCCGTTTCATACATACCTGCGCCTTCTGCCGCTTGACAGAGAAGCAAAGACGTACTATAAATTATGCAATGATAATTCTCCTCTCTTTGTTTTTTTATGTGCAAGTGCAACTAACTGTATGCGTAAGCTTGGTTCTGTTTCATTTCATTGTGCGTATCTTGCAGTAAAATAATCTCTGCAATTATCATAATTAAAGTCTCGGTTCTAGCAATTTCTGAGAGTGTTCCCAATATATCTCTAGAACCTAGCTCATGCAAAGTGGAAAAATTGTAGACAGACTAAAAAGACTATTTAAACTGACAAAATGGTAATGAGAAACTCATAAACAACCAAAAAAAACAAGGAACGTGGATTCGGCCTCATTTTTTGGAAAGTCACTGACAATAACTAGATTAGGCCTGACATGTTTGAGTTGGTTTTGTCTTTTCTTAGATTGTTAACTTGAGAGAATTTTAATAATATAAATTAAATTAATAAAATATTATTATGCGGTGTATGTAATTTCCGTTAACTGAGAGAATGCGGTGTGTAACACGTGAGTTTTACACACTTTACGGGTATAATTTTTAACTCGGCCTCGTTATTTTTTTCCAAGAATTTGTTAGTTTGTCGATGTGTTTTACTTTATTTTCACATTTAAGTCGTGCATGGCGAAGAATTAAGTATTGGGTTCTATCCTAGCTAGGCTAAATTCCCCTCTCTAGGGAGTTTGTGATGTAGCCTAATTGAAATTATTTTACTACTTTAGATCTCAACTTGCAATTAATTTAACCAGTTTAGCTTTCTACGTATTTTTAGCATTTAAATTGCTTGGTCAACAACTGAATGACTTGTCATGTTACTTATGAGGTGCATGAATCGTAAATTTTATATGAGATAGAGATATACTTGCATGATTTATGTAATTGTTACATGAGAATTTATAGAAGTTAAATATGTTATTGAATGCATATATAGTTCACATAAAAATATAGTGTATTAGTAATAATTAGTAATAGATGTGGAAGTATTCAAGAGAGACTATTGGATGATACAGAATGTCTCAATTATATATCAATCGAGAGAATTGAATATAACAAATTGAGAGGGATTCGCTCCTCATATGAGGGTGAAACCATAAGCCTAGGTTGTGAATTGGCCTAATAGCCGAAAAATGTCGAAGAATTATGTTTTTCAGATTTTAGCCACTTATTTTAGATTTATCAAGTTAGCCACATGCGGACATTCAATTTCGCTGAAATTATTGTTTTGGTCAAAATAATGAAGTGGCATCTCTCTCCATGCTTGTCCGAACAGTCATGATCAGCTTCAATATATAGTATCTTCTTGAGCTATGAAGTTGCTGTAAACCAAAGAATCTATTTTGGATAAATATCTTTATATCTCTTATATTAGCGTGGAAAGCGTTTGAAAATTTACTTAACGAAATGGAGAACAAAATATGAAAAGCTCATCCAAAATGACGTCGTCCTTATATTGGCGTGGAAAGGATGTCGTTTTTGAAATTTTTCACGTTTTTATTTCATTTTTATATTAACGTGAAGTTCATCATGGAATTTCGGCAGCCACGTAAACGTTTGTATGCCGAAAGTTGATTTGCGAACATTAAGTGAAATTTCTAAAACGATAAGAACCAAAATAATAATATGCTTACGTTAAGACATTAAATGAAAAATTACGAAATGTTAAGACATTAACGATATTTATCCTTACAAATTTGTCCTTGATCCTTTACTATCAATAGACCTCCTCCTGTCTAATTTAAAATCTCAAATAACCATGAGCAGCAAAAAATAGAGAATCATCGAAATTGTACGCCAAGAGGGCCCAACACTCAAGACTTTACTCCTACGGTCGTTATTAAATCTAAAAGTTTGAATTAATTATTAAAACATTTTAAAAGTATTGTTAAGTTATAAAACATGTAAAAATAGTAATTCGATTAACTATTAATTTAAATTGAAATACTTGCCAACTTTCTAAATGAAAATGTCCAAACATTTCCTTATCCAGTCCAAGAAAACCTAATATTTTGCTGGATATAGTCACATGCCCTGAAACTGTAAATGCGGTTATTAAATTCCATCCTCTATTACTATTCCTTCATCAAACCGTTGAGCGAATCCGCTCTGGCACTGTCACTCCGCCACCCTCCCCATCTAACTCTATTAACTACTTCCTCATAAATATATAAAAATCGAATTTTTGTGAAAATGGCTGTCCCCACTTTATTAGTTTTCTCCGCTATTAGGTGGGTTTGACTCAGCAGCCATAGTTGACAATCGGTCTTGCTTTCTATGTATAAATACGTAGTCACTACCTGGAGCTTCCACACAATTTGGTCCAATTCAACGGGTTTAGAGTGAGAATCGCGAAGGAGATGGAGGGTGATGGAACTCAAGTAGCGAATATAGGAGAGAGGGAATTGATATACAGTGATCGTGATGATGTCTCGCATCTTTCTCTTGATATCGGAGGTAATCGCTTGTTTAATTGCTGGATTGTTTGTACGCAAATGCAATTGTTGCTTTTGTTTTGATTTGCTTACAGCCCAAGTTCGTTAATTTGCGCTCTCGAATTGTTATGATTGCCGTTTTCTCGGTTACCCTTTTCCGATTTTCAGTTGTGATTATGTTAATTCAACCTTTTGTTTCCTAAGTTTAGCTGAAATCAGACTTTCTTTCTTTGTTGCTTTATCTTCAGTTTCACTTCGGCTTAATTGATCACAGTGCGAGAAATAAGCTAATTTGGGATTTCAGAACTTGGATTAAATATCATTTTGGCAAAACTGTACATTGTAGTTTTACTTCATATAATTTGATCGAGTGCAAGTTCATTTTGGATTTTCGAAGTTGGTAAAAATCATCTATCCCTCTGCTTGGCGTACTGTACATTGCGAGGTTGTAAAGTTCAGTGATGGTGTTATAAGATATCTAATATTTTAAAATAGTGAGTTGATCAACCAATCAAGATTTGCATTGATCTTTGATTTATTATCTGTAGGTTCTCTAATAAAGATGGTTTACTTCTCGAGTAGCAGTAGCTGCTCCTCTGATGATCAGAAAGACAGCTATTTAAAGGATGGAATTAACACATCCATCAGCACCTCCAATCATAGGGGCCTAAGAGGGACACTCAACTTTCTGAAGTTTGAAACAAGCAAGATCAATGAATGCATCAAGTTTATATCTTCCAAGCACCTTCAACACTACGGTAAACTTACACTTTTCTATGATGATCAGCATATCAAGATATGCGAAATATGCATTGATTAGTTGTCCGATGTCCTATCTAAAAAAGGCGCATTTCTGCCTGCTCCTTCATTGCAATATTGTAGCTACTGAAAATGGTTGCAATGTTGTTCTGCTATAATCTGCCTGCGATGGGATACTCATACTTTCTTGTTGGCACCATATACTAAACTACAAGCTATTAGGACTGCAAGTGAAACAATCTTGAAATGTTCAGATGGTAATGCATAGATTTTGTGATTTGGGCTAATTTGTTTAACTGATAATTTCCGATTATACTCCTAGAATAAGATACCAGGAACACTAATTTATCCTTTTCCTACAATGAATATGAAAACGCAAATGTTTTCATGATTTATATTGCATTGTTATGCAATATGTTACTAGTTTTAAGCATTCACATGTGTTTGGTACATATTGAAAAGTTTTCTTTGTATTTCTGCATATTTCTGCCTTCTTAGAGGCTCTGTGAATCCAGGTGATCAGGATGATAAAGACCTTGCCAGTGATGAAAATATTGTTAAGGTAATATTTTGAATAATGCCAGATTAGATGATTAGAAAACGTCCTCTATCATTGCCTTGTCTTGAAACCAAGTAGGTTTCTTCTAGTTAGTTCCCAGTTATTTGTAATTTAAAGCTTGATTTTTTGCCCATTCTGCTAATAATAGTGGGAAAGGGATCTGAATATCTGTTATCGTAGGCCGAACCTGTAGGATATTTTTCCTTTTCTTTCGTCCCTGATTCCTTTGATCATGTAATGCATAGGCACCACATTCACTCTAGTCAATCATAAGATCTGAATATCTTGTTATCATAGACTGAACCTGGAGGATATTTTTCCTTTTCTTTCCTACCTGATTCCTTTGATCATGTAATGCATAGACACCAGATTGGTTTCAAGTTAATCATAAGAACTTGTCTTGGGACCTATAGGTATATATGAATCGACAATCTAATTCAGTATGTTCCCCAGGCCACAGGTGGTGGGGCATTTAAATTTGCTGATCTATTCAAAGAAAAGCTAGGTATTGTTCTGGACAAGGTAGACGAAATGAGCTGCCTGGTTGCTGGAGCTAATTTCCTACTTAAGGTATAGAGTCTATAGACCATTTAATGCATAAAATTTTGAATTTTCTTTGTTCTTCATTAGCTCTGGATGACTCTTTTGTCTTTACTGCAGTTCGCATTGTATCCTCTATTTCCTTTCCTTTAATAGTTTTCTTTAGGTAATGCTCTTTCCAGTCTCCAATTAGGTAACAAAATCAATTTGACATTTTTTTATGCCCTGTAGTAATGATAAGTGCCTATTAAGGATTGATCATATTCCATTATGCTCCAGCTTTTACCTTGAGACAGACAATTTGCAGAAATACTTCAAATTCCTTAGTTTTTTTTTTTTTCCGCTGCCTGTAGGTGCTTCTGTTGTGCTTCTATGTTGATTAGGCTTGCATCTGAAGTTTATATTTCACTTATATTGGTTAGGCAGTGAATCATGAAGCATTTACCTATATGGATGGCAACAAGGACTACGTCCAGATTAACCACAAAGATCTCTACCCTTATCTCCTAGTTAATGTGGGGTCTGGAGTCAGCATGATCAAGGTAATCTTTTCTATTTCTCTCTATCTTCCTTTTTTCCTCTCCCCCTTTTCTTTTCATTTTTCAGAATAAAGTTTGCTATCTATGACTCGCTAAAGATTAGATTTGGTTGAAGCAAAATACTAGTTTTTTACTGAAGAATTTGGTGAAAATTATAGTGTGAAACTAGCATGAAAAGGTATCATTTAGCTATACAAAATTCATTGAGCTGGTACTCCTCGTCAATGTTTTCTTATGTTTCAATATCGTACATATACTTCATTGTATCTTTCCCCACGTGTATGGGAGTTTGGAAGCTTTTAGTTCCTTCCTGTGATTTCTTATATTACTTTCCCTTTGTGTTTAGGTAGATGGCGACAATGATTTTGAGCGAGTCAGTGGAACAAGTGTTGGTGGTGGTACATTCTGGGGTTTGGGAAGACTTTTGACTAAGTGCAAAAGGTTGCTCTTCGACCTTTTATTGTAGTGCAATTGACTCTCTCCCATAATTTACCTTATGATGTTTTATGGTTTTTCAGTTTTGATGAGTTGTTAGAATTGAGTCACCAAGGAAACAACAGGGTGATAGACATGCTTGTTGGAGACATATATGGTGGAACGGATTACGCAAAGGTATATTTCCATGAGTGCATGTCCTAATCTTCTTGATGTTCTATACTAAAAAGATGGATTAATATGTATTTGAAGTGAGTGCTTTAACATTATATTTTATCCTCTCTTCTGTGAGAATCTCGTAACTTTCACGAGAGGGGCCGGGTAGCACCAAGTACTAGTGGTATGACGATATTTACTTCTGTTTAATCATTTCAGATTGGTCTTACTTCAACGACAATTGCTTCTAGCTTTGGCAAGGCAATATCCGAAAACAAAGAACTTGATGATTACAGGCCTGAGGATGTAGCCAGATCCCTACTAAGAATGATCTCGAACAATATTGGACAGGTCAGTGAAATGAAGAGGGCAATCTTACATTGAGAAAGTTATGAGTAATTACATTAAATATAGTAACTCATAACTTATCAGCCTTAAAAAGAATGATCTAGAAGGTAAATTTGAACAGAGAAAAAGGTAACTTTTTTTATCGAAATATCCATTCTATACACCCAGTAGCTAAGTATTTCTAGTAGAATTATCTGTTTAAAATCATTTTAGCATGTCATGTTGGTTTTCAGTTTTACTTCTGTTTACTGCTTCTTTTAAGTGATTTCCCGTATCTGCTAATTTCAGATCGCTTACTTGAACGCATTACGTTTTGGATTGAAGAGGATATTTTTCGGAGGATTTTTCATTCGGGGGCATGCATACACAATGGACACAATTTCTGTTGCAGTTAATTTCTGGTAGTGACCTGCTTTTCTGCTGAAATAAAATCTAGTATGAGAAAATTGATCAGGTCTCAATATAATTGTGAAACATTGTCGTCTCATATGAACTCAGACACAAACAATTTTGCATAATTTTCAGGTCGAAAGGTGATGCAAAAGCTCTATTTTTGCGGCATGAAGGGTTTCTTGGGGCATTGGGAGCATTTATGAACTACGAGAAAAATGGATTTACGGATATCACCCATCAATTTATGGACCAATCTTGCGCAGTAGCAGAAGGTTTGGTCTGCAAAGACGAGGAATTATAATGCTCAACACAGTGATATGCAGGATTTCTCTTGGAGTGAGAAAGCAGCATATAGGGTGGGGATACTGTACCGATACCGAAAAATCAAACCGAATCGATAGGTTTTGGATAGTATACATAGCGATTATTTGCTGCCGAGTTACGTTTGCAGCACGGTCTTAACATACAAATCCTTGAGGTTTCTAGCCTGAAATACTTGTATCAGTAATTTAAATACCCGGCCCTTAGTTTGTTGGAGAGGGATCATCAGGGGTAGTTTTGGCATATGAACTTTGTTTCCAGATGAATGATGGCTCCCTTTCTTCTTGTTATATTATTGAATCATATGCTTTTTGTAATTCAAAAAACTTATGTCCATATTGTTGGAGAGGTGTATGTACTTTGGATTTCGATAATCATTTACTTACCGCAAATTCTATGATTCTTGCAGTATTAGTAGAAAGCAATGTCTTATTTTCCCGGCTACTAAAGAAATTTATGCCAAGTAAGAACTCACAAGCACTTAATATTTGTAAGCTTTTGACCAGCCATTATAAAGTTGGTATCATTTACGTATGTCCTCATAAATGGATAATGATATATTTTTTAGTATAAATGATATTTTCTAATTATAATGTAAAAATAAATGATATTTTTTTAATGTAAATGACAATTTTCTTAAAAATAAATATTATTTTTATCCGTTCGAATCGTACTGCGGATATACATAAGTTTTTGTAAACTTTATTAATAAATATATAAATAAACTCAAAAGCAAATCTATCGTATTTTAATTCTAAGAAATAAATAAATAGAAAGAGGAGAGAGAATGACTCCATCCTTTTCCTTCCTCGTCGACTCACAGTCAGACGCAACATATCCAACGATCAAAATCATCTCCAAATTCTTGTCCCAAATCTGGTGACTTGTGCATATCAGTTAATTCATCTCGACATTGAGATTGTATAGATATATATCGGAAGAGAAGCTCAGTTGATAGCTGTAAATTCTAGCTGCGAATGGTGAGTCACTCTTCCCTTTCTTTGAGTTGTGTTGTCGTCTACACATGCTCTTTTTTCTGTCGACCACGAATTACTTTGTTTCAAACTAATCATGCCATGAATCTTCATAGGTTGCGTTAATTTTTCACAGTATAATTGACGATCATATATTATTATGCACATGAATTATGTTTTATCCAATTGCTACAGTGGTGCGATTGGGCAATAGCTGCGTTTAATCAATTTTCTATACGAACATATAAAGTAACCTGGATTTTGATGAGTATTCATGCTGAAGATTGACTGGAAAAGGTTTGGGAACCAATTCCTCTTGAACTTGTTCCACCATTACAGTGTGGTGTGAAATTATTTGACTGACGGATATTGCTTCTGTTTCTAATTGCTTTTCTCTCTAAAAGTTTGCTTACAGTCTCAATTTAACCTTATGTTGGAACCTTCACGAATGTTTTCATAAGTTATAATCTCCCAATTTGTCACGAGTTAGTCATAAATGCTATATATCAATCGTTTCAATCTAGAGTGCACTTAAAATCCTTTCTGGAGATATCCATTTTCCTGGTTATATATTGCAGCTATTTGTTATATTCAACACATTTAACAAGAGAGTTTTTGGCAACTTCAGCAACGCACAGCAGTTTCAGGCTCCAGTATTAATACAGTGTGTAGTGTCAGATTCATGTTTGGTGGGATTTGTTGCCAGGTTGATTTGCATCCTGTTACAATGTCCTCTGCATCCCCAGGGGTATCCTTCTGCAGCCTCCTCCTCATGGAACTGATGTCTCGTGGATCTCAGTTGCCAATGCACTCGACGGACAGTTAGGAAATTACTCGAGCAACAAGCAGTCAGCATCGAAACATCTCAAAAATATACACATGGTACGAGTCTCAAATCATAGTATTTGTTTGAGTAGGATCAGCATACAACTGATTTGAAATCCATCAACTATAATTTGATTTGCTCTTGGAATTTTTGGTGGATGTTGAGTTTCATCTTACATGGAATCATTTGAATCCTGGCAAATTTTGCCCTCAAATTTAAGCCTTCAGTCTCAATGCAACTTTATGTAATTCACTCGATAACAAATGCTTTTTGTGTGAAGTATCATCAATCAGGAAGCTTGATGGAGGATTCTGTCAATGCTGCTAGTGAAAATACCAAAAAGAATCTCAAAACATGTGGTGTTCTTGGTGCTTTCCTTGTAAGTCAAACTTCTGTTAATGTTATAGTTGTTTGATAATATTTCATTCATATGTTCAAAAGTTAAGGTTTAACGTTATATTATGTAATAAGCAATCAAATCTCCAGGCTAAGAATGACTGTAGTTACCCCCCATTGATGAAGGTTCCAGATTAAGAACAACTTTAGTCATCATAGTGAGATGAAAATCAGTCTGCTGCCTAGTATGTTTTCGGCAGCCACTTGGCCTTGTCTTTGCATTCTGTTCTTAATTATTATTGATAGATAATAATTATGGAATGGTCAAGGCTTTATGGAATGCTATTTCCTATTTCCTAGTATAATAAGTCCACATACATCACGGGTTATCATGTAATGACTTTAAAGCCTGAACTTTATATTTTGAAATTTACTAAGTTTTCTATGAAATTTGCAGAAGGATGGAACTTTTTATGTTGCTTCTTTGATAATTCCAAAACAGGAGGCCACCTCCAATTCTCTAAGAAACCAGCTTTCTAATGAAAATTCAACTAATAATGAAACAAATGCTAGTTGGTGTATTAGGAAATTTCTAATGAAAATTCATCTAATAATGAAACAAATGCTAGTTGCTTTACTGAGTACATTTCCTAATACACCAACCTTTTAATTTTTTTTTCCCTGTTTCAGTGTCAGGTGATAAATGAGGAGGAGATATATGCCATTCAAAAAGAAGAATCCTTATTTCCTATTGGATGGATTCATGTAAGTAAGAGATAATTTTTCTCAGGGTTAATTGGAGCTTTGCCAGTATCTTGTATGCATGCACTCTGGAATTTGCAGATCGTCGCTTCTGCGCAACTATATGTAAATGGTTCTTTTTGTTTCCATCCTAAACCTGAAGCTTTTCCTGAAGTTCCATTTGGAATCAATAAACTCATTAACCTTGATTTATTTATTACATTTCACTTCTTCAAATTTTCAGATGAATCCATCTCATAGTTGTTTCATGTCATCAATATACCTTCACACCCAATATACGTATCAGGTACTTATTTCATTGATCTCACAGGATCTAATAATGTTTTTATCATATAACTTTTGATATGCTCGCATTTTCCTAGTTTTAATTGTCATTCACCAGAATTAGTGTTATGAACTGTCATTTTATGAGTCGTGGGTTAATTGTTTTTTAAAGACTTGTAGTCGAACTCCAGTAAATATATGCAAATTCTGAGCTAGTAACAACTTGCATTCTAGACTGACATATAAATGTAATTTTTAAGTATCCTGTGAAGGCTTACAAGATCTCAGTTTGGATTCCTATTGAGTGATCATCAAAACATGAATTACTTTATATTTCAATCTAATTTGTATGTACATGCATTCTAGTTCGTGAGTATGCTTCCTATGATGGAATGTCTTTGAGAATGTCCTGCATCAAGCAGTAACCTTGGTAAATACCATTTTCTTCTTCCTCGTGGCCTTTCTTTTTCACTATACACATAGCCTAAGGTGATGGTACTAGAGGCTGTAACCATTGTCTTGGCTCCAACTGATGAGTCAAGGTCTCCAAAACCTGTGATAGTTGCTCTTTCCGCAATTTTGACTACATCTGTTACTGCGACATTCATGCAGCGTCATTCCCTTGACTTGTCTAACTATTGTGCATTCAGACAATACGTTATATTCAGGCTATCTGACCCTGATGGAATGAAAACAATCAAGGAATGTCAAGAGAGGGGCTTCCATCTTCACAATGCACCAGCTAGCGGAACCCCCATATACGAGGATTCCTTTAATATCATTCTCAATCCAAACCTGATACTGGAAATACATGACATGCGTTAACATCACAAAAATCTCGTATATATGCATCATACACAGCTTATATTCTGTTATTATCGTTGTACATAACATTTAAGCTCGTATCTTGATTCTCATTATTCTGCAGAGATTATATGGAGATGTTGTCGAGTAGAGCATGATTGAACAGTCTAGCATCGGTTTGTACTCTGCCTACATGTGCAATCAACTCATGTATAATTTGTGCAGGGATTCCATGGATGGGGGTGGCGGCCCCTACGGTACCATTTGACATGAGAAAAAGCAGCCCATGTGCATGACTGCACTGTTAGGTTCTGCAGAATGCTTGTGGACAAGAGAATCTCTTTCTCCAACAATAATCAACTTATAATTCTCCTAAATTTGTTCTTATTTTTCTCCATTTAGGAACTTGGCTTGTTGCTAAGAGACCAAGTTAGTTTATGCATATATTTTATCGAGAAATTTGGGATAAGGGTTGTTGGCTGTTGGTTGGGTTGTGGGGAGGGTCGGTGGGTGGTGTGGGTATACGATACAAGCAGCCTTCTCCTCTCTTTTTCTTTTCTTGATTGTTTTGAGAAGATATATATATATATATATATGTTAACACATGTATCTTGTATATATTTACATGTATGCGTAATTCATTGTTGTTTTTTTTCGTTTGATTGCATCAGGTCTCGAGTAGTTGGGAAGCGAAGCGGAGTGCATGTTAGTTTTGGGTCTTAAGTTTTTATGGGTAGTAGCCAAGTTGGGGCCCTCATCTTGAATGAGTTGTTACCGTTTCTCACCTAATGTAATTATTCATGGGGTGCAGCAGCGTGAGCGTCTTCTTGATTTTATCTTATTTTTAAGGTTGGAATTTGTGACAGAGGTCCAATTGCGCACACTAGAAAGTTGCGCACCTTCTGTATCAGCAAATTCCTTTTTCAACACAATAAATAACCCATCCTTTTAATAACCCAGCCTATACATTTAAATTGAAATGAAGATAATTTACCCCTGCATTTGACTTCTTCAACCCATAAGCCTTGTAATTCTTAAAACTAAAATTATAAATTAGATCAGATATCTCTCGCACACATCGTCCCAGCTCATTGTCTGAATTCTTGTCTAAACTTTTTCACTTGACTGATAAATAATAAAACACCAGGAGCCAAAAACTTTTTTTTAACACTTTTGACAATAGAGACATTAATTTCAAAAGAGCATTTTCGTTGATTTTTATTAGTATACAACTGGCAATTGACGTCGAGTTGTTAAATGAGTACAGACCGAGTTCCGGTTATTTTTATTAAGATTTTATAAGTTAAATATTTAGTCAGCCTAAAATTCAAATCCATTTTCGTATTAAAATCCGTATCCTTTTATAAGATAAGATTTGTTGATTTTATGGGGCATAATTTTAGTACTTCATATAATATATTATATTATATGCATGTTATAAATAACAGCATATTTTTATATTTTATTTTTTGAGTTGATAAGTAAATAGTAGCGTCGCTTTATAAATGCTTCTCAATGTGCTTGGAACAGCTCAATAACCTGATCCGCCTAATTAGTTGAATTAAATGTAAATCCTGAATAAAACATTACAATTTTAAATGAAAAAGGATTTACATTTCCATTGATTTCATATTTATCACTGAGTAAAACATCATACCGGACAATACCATACCATCAATCAACTTAAATACCATTTAATAAAACTCACATAGTAAATTATATAGTTGTTGTCTTTACAAAAATTACAACCAAAGAATTAATAATCTTCCAGTGTCAGCAACTCCTGTCCTGACCATGAACGCTTTATATATAGCCAATAAAAAAACCAAAAAAATGAAATAGACCTAAAATAGAAACTAAATAAAGATGTACAGTTAAAACACTAGCAAACCCTCACAGTGCTTAAAAGGGATGCACATTTTTACTTAATCCACCGTTAACGTTGGTGAAAAACCCCATCAACTCCGGCCGGTACGGCAAATACGACCGCCGCCGCCCCTCCCCCTTCGCCTTACTCTTCAAGTACACCTCATGAGCCGACAACGGAACCGTTTTGCCCTTGCTGCTCTTCTTCGCCTTCCCGCTGACTTTCACCGCCGCCGTCTCTATCTCGCACTTCTCCTCTCCCTTCGCCGCCGGCGCCGAATGCTCTGCCGGAGCGTGGCTATTGTTCAGGAAGACGAAAGCGTCCCTTCCGTCGCTGTTACTCCTCCCGAGCAAATCCTTGAACCGCCAAATTTTGGAAAACCCGGTCGAGTTGCTCTTTTTGCAGACCTCGGGCGACGCCTCGACCGCCTTCCGGTCCGACCAGTCGCAGCTCGGACCGGCGGGCCTCTCGTTCTCCGCGGCGGATGACGTGGCCTGGCCGTTCTCTCCGGTCGTCTCCACGAACACCTTCACGGGCGGCCTCATAGGCAAATTCTCGTGCAAGGTGGCGGGACCTTGGCCGTAGAAGAGTAAATCGCGGTTGAACAAGGGAAAAACAGGCTTGATCTGGCCGTTGATGAATGCGTCCTCCGCCGCTATAGGTGACGTATTTGCTCCTCCACAGATAAAGGAAAATTCCTCCTCTTCTTCATCTTCCTCTTCCTCTTCCACATCGACGGCGTGATGATCTACATCAGCCTCATTTTCTTCAAGTTTCACCTCATCTTCGCCTTTTGCATCAGTGCTGAGTTTCAGATGTGTGAGGAAATCTTGGCTCATCGCGGTTTCTGATTCAGTCTGCATATCACGAATTTAATTGATCTTTGTTGATAAATTTGTGAAGATCTTTGATTTAGAGAGAGAGGTGAGGAGAATGGATTAAATGAAGGGTATTTTATACATGGGTGGTTGGTTGGTTAGAAAGAAATTTAGGTTTGGTTTTGTATTTTTTTTTTTAATATTATTGTTGCTGTCGAACTTTGAACTCACACGATTATTCTATGCGAAATCATTTTTGTCTCCATCTACATTGTAAACTTTATTTGGTTGTCAAGAAATTTCCTTGGCAACCTACACTTTAATTTTTCGCCGTCAATCATGTGCCTATTTCACTAGATTTAGGTACAGGTTCACTTAATATTTCACATCTCTAATTTTTAATTTCGTACGTAAGCATTTAGTGTCATCATATTATATCAATAAAAATCTATTCCCACCTTTTCTTTTACAGATAAATACTTCATCAGATATTTTACTGCATGAATTACTAGCTTTTATCTGTATATATGATATCACTATAAATACAAAAAATAATATTATTACATAAAACATTAGGGTAAATATCAATTTAAACCCTAAACTCACATGTGACATACTTTGGTGAGGGATAAGTGTGTAATTTCGTACAAGTTTCTACTATGGCTATGAGCGGGTCCTTTGTGTTGACCATTGAGTGAGAGAAGGAGACTTGGACGAGAATTTAGTGTGGTATAGCGCCCCCGAGGGACGAATATTCTTCAATTTTGGTGCTCACGTATAAATATATTAATAGTAGTATTATTTTATAGCTAATACATTTTATTTTTTTGTATGTCCGGGACACTGTCTGTATTAAGAAAAGTTTCCCTTTGCCATGTCTATATCTACACTAAAGATTTAATATATGTATATCAACCACTAAATTGACGAATATTCGATTGTTTTATGCATAAGTACTTTGTATTATTCGAAATGTTTATTTCGCTATTTGTGGATAAGTTCTAGTCGATTTACCGTTTTGAGATTTTTTTAAATTTTTTTTATTCTAAATTTTTTAGATATACACATCATTGAAGCTACACAAATTTTTATCTCGAATTTCTACTTAAAAGGATGATATAAATACGAATAAAAAGTCCAAATGCACGTAGCACCCATAAAAGAATAATATAATTCAATATCAAAATAAAAAATATTCAATATGGTAAATAACACAGTACTTATTCATAAGGTTTTAATGAGGCCTCAGCCCTTTATAGTCTTCTGGGTTTGCCTTCCCCTGCTCTTTGAGCTCTAGTATTTTTTGTATCTCTATTTTTGTTGATGTATTTTGATTATTCACCAAAAAAATATTTATTCTTGAGTTTTCAATTTTTACAGAACATTTAAAACATTAAAATTATAGTATATTTTGGTTCTTTTATATTTTTATAATTACAACATCACTATTTTTTCAGTTATAATATTATTTCATCAACAAAACGATAATTACTCCTAAAAAGTTCAAAAATGGCATAATTATTTAGGTCACCTCGTCGCTATCACCAAGGAGGTATGAACATTGAAAATAATACGGATCCATGAAGAAATAAAGTGATGTTTCATATATTCATCACCAAGCATGTTTACAAAATCTTATGTACTATTATAACATAATTTTTACAACCATTTGACGTCGCTACTACTTCGCCCAACACTGTTTTCCTAACTACCCAGACTTCATAGTTGCCCAAGATTGAACATAGATATGGTTATTTTTGGAAAATATTTATATAAGCTTAGTTAGAAGCCATAATTTATTATGGTAATTTCATTGGAAATTAATGAAATTAAATTGTAGATTTGGAATCGTTAAATGGTAGATTAATTTAACATATTTATGTGTTCGAATCTGGTATATATGAGATGAATGAACAATTAATGCACAAGATTAGTTACTTAATAGTTTGGATATGAGTCTCATATTAAAAAAAATGAAAATACTAAGCTATCTATAAATGCATTCATACCAATAAGAAGTAATTTAGTATGCTTCAATTATGATACACCTTAGTGGGTTTTCAATTAACTATTTTATAACTAAATCAAATGCTTACGAGTTGCACCATCCGAGCATGTGCACATCGCATTAAGTGCTTTAGAGACGTATTTTGCGGAGAAATAGTCTTGCTTTTGCCTTGATTTTATAATTTCTTCATGATACAAGACTTAAGTTCTTTTCAAATTTGAGGAAAATGTTGGACGGAATTTGCATGTGCATTTATGAATTCCTTAGAGATCCACTCTACAAATTTGGATTGTCCCTTTCTATTTGAAATTTGGTTTGAATTATTACTTTGCAACGAAACGTACACACGTCAGTATGTGCCATTGAAGAAAATAATATTCAGTGGAATTTATTTATTTTTTAAAGTGAAGGAGAAAATTGGAGAAAAGAGATCAGGTCGGGGCAGCATAGTAGAAAATTTTTAAAAACTTATCCATGGCTTGTTGGCATCATGGACTTGGTCGAACTCGCAACTGTTGACATTTCTCTAATTCATATCTAAGTATTTGGCATCACCGAAGCAAACTATTATTATTATTATTATTATTATTATTATTATTATTATTATTATTATTATTATTATTATTATTATTATTATTATTATTATTATTATTATTATTATTATTATTATTATTATTATTATTTGTTCCAAACTATGACAAAGCTTAATAGATATAAAATATTTTCTTTAAGTGGAGACTTCTAAATAATTTCAGTGTATTATGATCCTCGAAACATATTAACATTTCACTATATGTTGTTGAATCGATCTTAGCGTACATCTAATGTGAAGAGAAAAGAAAATGGATAATTCTATAATTTAAAGTCTCGAACTTTTCTCCTTCTCATCAATAAATAATATTTTCTACTTTATGATCTCAATTCATCTTGTCCTACCCCACATCTCAATCTTATGAGAATGTGAGAGGATAAATTACGGTAACTTTAAAAATATGAAAGGAAAACTCTCACACTGCGATTGTTAGAATTCGATCATTGGTCATTCTCCTAAATCTACTTGCTCTTAACCAACTGAACTAAATCCGTATAAACGATTTCAGTTCATCTTTTATTCCAACATGAGTGTCAGTATAACGGTTTTAAAAATTTCTTACCATTTTCTAATAAATTCTACTGGATATGATCATATGATATATACACTCAGGGAATATGTACCATGATTCACGTGTGATGTTTTTATAACAAAAGTTTCAATTTTAAAATGATTTTTAATCTCCTAAAAAATTACAGTCGGTATAAAATTTAGATCACACTTATCATAACTCTAGCCATATACGAATAAAAGGTGGAAATCACTATACCGCCTGATTAGTCCGATATAATTGAATTATTACATTAGAAAATATTGTATGGGTATTAAATAAAAGTTACTCTCTTTCTTCTTTTTAAAGTGTCTCATTAGCTTTTTTTTAGTAAGTGTCCAAATTCATAATTTGAAAATAAAATTATGATATATTTCAGATTTGCTTTTATTTAATACTCTTAAAATTTAATAGTTAATTATATAAATATATCTATCATCATAATTAATAAAATTATAAATATATTTTTTTTATTTTTTTGATATATGTAATTTTACGATTATGTCTATGAGACCATCTCCAACCATTTTCTAAAAAATACTGCAGATTTATCGCTATTTTACAGTATAAACAATATTTTATTCTCAACCATCTATTCTATTTTTACAACAAAAAAAGAATATTTCAAAATATTCTTCTTTATTTATTCAATCTTAGAGCATTTGCAATAATTTACATAAAAATATGGTAACTTTATCGCTATTTTACAATATAAATAATATTTTATTTTCAACAATCTACTATATTTTATATAATTTTTCGTTTTAATTTGTGTAACTTTAGTGTAATTTAAATTTTACGTACATTTCAAACTTCTCCAATAAATACTTTTCGCTCTATAAATAAAATAAATATGCATCATATATCCACAAAATAATATAAATAAATATTCATCATTATAGCTAAAATATCAAAAAAAAAAGAAAAATAAGAAAGAAGGAAAGATAGCGCATAGCTGCGTTATATATAACGCAACACTGTAGCCAGTGGCGGATGCAGGCCCTGGCAGGACTAGGCCATCGTCCGATAAGATTTTTTTATTTTTTTTAATATATTTAGTTATTATTTTAATATTTATAATTTTGTCCTTCCACTTATTTGTATTTTTTTTCATCTATTTATATATACAGTCTAGTGATCATTTTTTTGTACTTTCCACCAAAACTTAAAATATCTTATTTGATATTCCCTCTTAATAAGTTTATGGAGTTTTCACTTCATTGTCTTCTTCTCACTTCGACTCTCAAAACTACTAACTATACTCTTAAAATTTGGAAAAAAAGAAACACAACAAATATTCCATATTAAAGAACTCATCACCATCAATAAGTTTCGCTATCTTCTATAGAAATACTATTGGTTTATATAATTTACTATTTATAATTTATATTGTTTATATTTCTATTTGTGTAGTATGTATTTGTATTTTTAAATGCTATTATTCAACAATTTGTTTGTGTTTATGTTAAGAAAAACTCACATTTACTATCCAACTTCAAAGCTTTTGGTTTCTACGGCAATATAGAACATGCATTAATTCTCCACTATGAAAATTGTGAAGTCAAGGTTGCGGAATAAAATGAAAGATGATTTTTTGTCTAGTTCTCTGATAATATTTATCGAGAAAGAAATTGATCAAAGCTTTAAAATTGATTCAATTATAAATGAGTTTGATCTCATAAAAAAAGTAGGTCATAATTCAGTTATAATTGTGAACAAAATAAATATTTCAAAATTCAACTTGGTTCTTTACTTTTATTCTAAAAAATTCTATTAAATTTTTCGATGGGATCTCGTCCGATCAATTTCAAAATTCCGACTCCACCCCTGACTGTAGCTGAAGCAATTTTATAGGAGTGATACTATTCGGCCACATTGTGGCCGGCCACAATCAACTTTATTAAATGAAAAACTTATTTATTTAATTTTTGATCTATTAAAAAATTAGTTTTACATTAAAACCATCTTATGAAATTACAATTTTGCACCTATCGAATGAAAATTTTAAACTTAAATTTAAATTTAATAATTTAATATTTTTCGAATATATGGAAAAAGGGTGTGTGGTACCACAATGCTACCACAAAGATTTACTGATTTTATAGCAACTTTAAAGCTCCGTGTTGGAAACACAATCAGCTGTATTTCAGGGCCCAGTGCAATTTTGCTGCCCGCTTTGGAGATGCCCTGAACATTTATAAAAGGTAGGGTGGTGGGGGGTTGTGTTTACTAGGTAGGGCAGCCAAATTGCAATAAATGGGAAAAAGAAAAAGGCAGCGTAGCATAGGCACGCTAATCTACATATTTATTGTGGCAGATATTTTGAGAAAATGGAAAGCTGCAAAGCAGCCCCATATTAGCTGCAACGCCCATCGCCCAAAAGTGGAAATGCATACTACAAATAATCAGACCTACATATGTTAGATATAAATAATTACGATTTCCATAAAAATAAAAATGAAGAAACATATCATAATTATGATTTGATATTAAGGGGCCCCTAAACAACTATTGAGTAATTATCAAGTCTGAAGATGTTGAACAAGGCCAATTGTATGGTTCGGAACATTTAGATCTAATTGACTATATTTTGCATTCCATACTTAATTATCTAAAATATATATAGTAAGCTTATAAGTCATGATCATGATGTGACAATTAATGTGCTCAATACAACTCAGATGCCACGCCAATCCAAGTTCCATTTTGTTGATTGAGACTGTATACTGAATTTTTATACTATTTAATAACGAAGGGGACAAAATACTGAATTGACAATGCAATTGAATATCCAGACTACATCTCCAAGCTACGATAAAATCATATATATACGTTCAAAATTCTTTGTCCAATTCAAGAGGAAGAAAATGATTTTAAATTTATAAGATTTAATTACAGAGGGGACCAAATACTAGTTTAAAATAGCATAAATTTTAGTCAAGTATAGTGCATTTTCAAATGTTAATGATTATATAATATCCACGCACAAAAATGAAAGTAATTCAAAATCCTAGATTCTGTCCATATATCTTTTCTTAATTTGACTGATGAAAACTTATTCATATGTTCGCGAATTTTCAATTCAACAAAAAACGCATCTAGAATATAGATCAATCAAGGCATTGTTTTCGACTTGAATCATCATTCTGATTTATGACTAAAGTTCGGTGGTAAGAACTGGAACACTAGAATTTGGATGTATTTAGGGTTGACAAGAACATATTTATACTAAACTTATAAAATCATTGCATTGTATGCATAAATTTACTATACTAGATTCAATATAATAATTTTACATTCGCTGCAATATTATTGTTTTGCAACAACTTCATATATTTTGCACCATTAGCACCACATCTGCATTCCTATATTATCCATATATATATATATATATATATATATATAACACAAAAACTAAAATTATCAATTATTCTAAAAGAAAGTGCAATTTACAATAAAAATTTGTGTAATTTACGACATATCATGTAATTAAAAAGTGTCAATATCTGCACATGCGGACGTCTTCACATGAATCCATCTTTGCCTAAAATTCATTTTGAAATGACTTATAGTTGGCCTTATACATTTAATTTTATCTACAAATATTGACTAATTCTCTGTACTAACTCTTGTTTTCAATAGAATTATACTCTTATATTGTTTTATTTAGGGATAATTATAATTTGTGTCTCAAACTTTGACAAGATTTTGAAAAATATTCCTAACTTTAATTAATACATTAAAATATCGTCAACTTTGATGAGATTTTGAAAAATATCCCAAACTTTAGTTAGTACATTAAATGTCTTTCATTTTGATAATATTTTGAAAAATATCCCGATTCCAGAGTTTCCGACGATGAAATGCTGAGTCATTTGAACTATAATCCACACGAGCCGGGATGTTGAGTAATTTGAGCTATAACCTACACGAAAATTCAACGAACTGACATAATATTCCGTCATTGGAAACTCTGAAATTATGATATTTTTTAAAATCTCATCAAAGTTAAGAGACATTTGATATATTAACTAAGTTAATTTTTCAAAATCTCGTCAAAATTAGAGACACAAACAATAATTATCCTTCTTACTTATAAAGATAATCCTGCAAATAAATGTAAAATTAGTCAATTTAATCAACAATATCACATAAATTTAATGGGAGAATAAAATTATATATATATACCTTTCCGAAGTCAACTAAGTAGATAATTACGTGCGAGTGAAGAAATGGTGTAAGATTATTTGTAAGCTTTTGGGCGAGAATTGGTCTTGCAATTGTTGGATGTGCCCCCAATTCTTTCCGTGTTTCTCACATGTCAACTTGCTTCAACTTTGACTATTCGTTCCTTCTCTTTAATTATTTTAAGTTTTTCAGTTTTTTCAGCGTTATTTTTCCTTTCTCCCAAATGATTTCCAAATGGTATACCGTATATAGACCCTTTAAAATTATATATTACTTAGTTCAATGAATTTTCAACCTCTTTGTATAGATTTTGGGAATTACTTCAATGAACATTTTCTTTTGGCGATTGTAGCTATATGCCTATATTGCTACTCTGCATACTTTTATTAACTTTGACATTCTTATATCTTTTACTGCGATATCTTAGTGGAATGCGTTTCCATTAATTTAGTTAATATATTAGTGTTTCTCCTCATCATGTCTTTAAAAACACATTTCACAAATTAAGAATCTGTAACGCTGAAACTATATAATTTTACTATTTTCTTCTGAAAACCCATAAATGCAGAAAATAAAGTGTTTTCCACAATATAATTTGTTAGATGTTTAACAATTTTAATTCGAGTTTCCATGTCTTCAAGTAGGGATGTTAATTGGTGGGTTTTATCCGGACCGATACAAAATCGTTCAAAACCCATTAAATTTTAATGCAATGGTTATGGTTCGGGTTCCGGTTCCAAACCTGCTTTCGACCCGAACCGCTTAGATCCATACTTTGATGGTCCGGTGCAGTCCGATCCGTCCGGTGCGGTTCGGTTCCGAACCAATACTTATTTATTGGTTACGGTCAGGTAAATTTATCTATTGCAAAGCCTAAGTTTAAGTAGGCATCAATAAGTCGATTTATACATACCGATCCGAAATCACTCATAGCTCATTAAATTATAAAGCAACGATTTCGGTTCCAGTTCTGGTTCCAGACCCGCTCATATCCGGACCGCTTAAGACCCATAGTTGATGGTCCTGGTCCGGTCCAAATCCAGTATCTAATGGATCGGTTCTAGAACCAGAACCATTACTTATTTATTGGTTCTGGTCCGTGTAAACTCACTCATTGACATCCCTACCTTCAAGGTCATAATCTTCTTGCTTAGCAAGATAATCAATTGACTTAGAGGGTGTTTGACTAAGCTTATTTTAGAAAGCTTATAAGCTCCAACAACTTATAAGTTGTTTTAAGAACTTATAATATAGGGTGTATTGAGAGTTTATAAGATGTTAAAGTGTTTGGATAAAAGGGTAAATATGGTAATAAGAAAATATATCAGGATTAGTTTTATAGTTTTGTTATAACTTATAAGATCATTAAAATATAAGTTGGATTTTGGAGCTTTTTTAATAGAGCTTATAAGCTCTTAAAGCTTATTTTGAAAACTTATAAGCTCTCTAACAACTTAATTTACCAAACACATTGATTGAGCTTGTAAGCTCAGCCAAACACCCCCTTAGTCTTATGACTAATCCACTAATTATGAACACGTTATTACGAAGCTGACGTCGAATTCTTATATACAACTTATTATGAGTGTAGCTGCATATCAAAATACACGACTTATTTATTGAACAAAACAATAGTCATCATGTAATAACTAAATAAAGATATGCCGATATGAGAAACTTCTAAAACGTAATGTGGAAATCATATGAAATTATCATTTTCTCAGTTTGGACAAATTGTGAGGGATAAAAAGTAAAATCAATTATTAGTTTTCCCTTTTATATCTGTATATATTACTTACATACGAAGTGTTACTTTCAATTTCTGTTATTAGACTGGATTTAACTTTACTTTTATTGAATTCCTATTAAATGACACCTTAAGATTTAGTTTTGTTTCTTATAATTTGGACTATTTCTTGAATCTCAATCCTTCAGATTCTTCAATTTGATAATGTCGTAAACATGTTACATTTTTCTTGTGATTATTGGAACAAAATATAAGCTTTATTGTTGTTGGGCTATTTAGAAGAAAACATAAAAGCATAAGATTTTATTGTCTAAATTGGGCTTCTGATATCCATCTCATGCGACCAAACCGAGAGCCCGTTTTTGAAATAGGCCCATTTGACAAATAATGGTCACATTCTTTTCTTTCTGGCTTTTTGTCTAATAATTTCTGTATATAAATCGAAATTAGTAGTCAATTCATAGGTGAAATAAAATTGAAACAAGTATATCTAGGATTCAGAAATAATATTATAAATTATAATACAGATTTCTTCAAAAATGCAAACTAAGGGCTAATGAGACCTACGCGATGTTTAAAGTGAATTTTGTTTTTTAGATTGAATTTTGTTGTCTGCTATAGGACGAATGGACGGATACCTCAAATGTTTTATCAAAATACTACTCGTTCAAATCACTTAATGGGTTAAAATTTAAAACTTTGATTCTATCTCTATTAAAACATCAGCACAATCATATATAGGTTAAGATTTGAGACCCGTACACAAATTTTTGTATATTGTGAGATAGTATTTGGATGAGCTTAAATATCTTGTAAAAGTTGTTTTGTCAAGAAGACACATGGTGGTTTGCTAATAAAGGAAAATGAAGAAAGAAAATCAGTCCAAAACACAGTCTGACTTTCTGCTCAATTTGATGAATTTTCGATCACTACATTACAAATATAGAAAAGAAAAATGAACAGGTCCCTAATCTCTAGATACTTCTCGATATATTCATTTTCATGCCAAGATTGAAACAATTGATTTACTAAATGCCTAAAACTGCTCAAACACGCACCACCCCCTTCTCTGTCCACACTATTGTAGCGAAGGATTACACTTTAAAAAAACAAACAAATTGCTGCCGAGCCCTACACCCTCTGCAAGAAAGAAATAAAAAATCATTTCAGTAAATATGAATATATGATCAAACGATTACACACTAGCCGACAAAGAACACATTCTTGCGATAAAAGTATTGAAAGCAAAAAAACTTATTTGTAAAGAAACCTAAGATTAGCCCAAATCGCAACAATAAAGAACACAACATTCAAATCAAGAAAATGTGGAAAACCTATTTTAACTGATCACCTCATCTCTGCACAATCTGATCACTGAAATTAACAACTTGTCTCCAACCAAACCCCTCAATCTTCTGATTAGATGAGGCCTACCAATCTTGTTTTCCTTTAAAAAAACGAAATAGACAAATTGAATCCACATTGTTTATATAAATATTTTATAAAGCAAAGATTCAAGAAGAGAGAATGCATACCTGAAAATCGTTGAAACAGTTCAAAACTAAGGCCAACTGTGAAGGATTCAGGAACCGGGATAGCACGTTCATGAGCACAGAGAACTTCATAGGTGGTGAGTTAGGCACATTGCTTGTCCCAAAACCTGCAAAACTTGGGAAAAGGTAATTAAACACGGATCTAGATAAATCAAGCATTAAGAGATCCAGCTACTGTAAAGTTACAGAGAGATTAATTACCTGTTAGGGAAGGGGCGGTGAAGCTGATGATGAAGTTTGGGAAAATGTGGGAATTCATGTAAGCACTCCAAATTGTGTATTTTGTTGGCGTGAGAGGATTGTCGATTCCAGAATCGAAATTGGTGGAACTCGGTTGGAACTGCCGCGATCCGGCGGCGATCGTCTCCATGTTCCCCAATATCACGCGGCAGAACAATGCGTGCCTCACACCATATTCATCTTCCTTCGCCCTAATTGCGCTGCCAAACATCAACAAATTTCTTCGATAAACCATCTCCTCCTTCAACAATCTCACCTCCACTACGAAATTGACATTGACATTGAAATTCCATCCAATTGAAAAAAAGAGTTGGAAATCTAGTTACCAATCAATCGGAACATTCGCCGGCGACAAATAAACTCCAATGCCGTGCGAAGCGCCGTCTTCAAAATCGCCACACCTCCCAAATCCATGAGTCACAATCCCAAAATCTCATCCCTCGCGCCGCCGTACCAGGCATACTTAATATTCGCATCGCCGCCGCGCTTCGCTGCCACCGCCTGCGAGAAGAGCCGGAACGCTTCCAGCCTGCCCTGCCCCGTGATGCGGGAGTATGAATTCTTGTGCACAGCGACCACATTAACTTCCTTGCCAAGCACTCCCATTCCAACCCTAAAACTCTTCTCAACCACGCCGTACTCGCCGTCATCCCGTTCCATCCTCACTATACCATTCCTCGAGAAATCTCTAAATTGCCGGTATCCCGATTCCGGCGACGATTCGCAGTCGGAATCCGCCGCCTCCTCGTAGTCGTCCACCGTCATTGAAATCTGTGTTTCTCGTTCCATCACAAAAATATTAGATTTGATGGAAGCAAGATTTTGTGTGCATAAGAAGTTTGGAAACTTAGGCGACAAGAAATAGAGGAGTTGGTCGAATTACTAATATTGAGTGGGAAAGTCAGAATGGATAGAGGCCGTTATAAGAGTTTGACGATTCATAAATAAGGCGGTTTAGAGAGAGGTAATAGTAATACTCATCGGTCCATTAAGGCCAGGTAGGTTAGTTAGGTTTCGTCTAATTAAAATATACTATTTAAATGAGTTTTATAACCCACAACTTTTGTGGGTTATAAATCCTAAAGAAATAGTATAAAATACACCAAGCCCGTCATTAAAACAAGGACCGTAAGAATATTAATATGGGCTACCAAACAGACGCATTACATATGATAACTTTGTTATCCTATCGAAACAGAGCTACCAAACAGGGTATAACATTTAATGAATAATACAAATTTTAATAAATATTTGGTATATATTTTATGAGTGGACAAAATAACTGATTTTTAGTATCGAGCTGGCTGGCACGACAGTGCTATCTAGTTGTAAATTTATGGCTTGTTTGATAGCCATGTTAAGATATGTTGAGATAGATAAAAAATAAGATATGTTTATAGATAATGTGAGATTGATAGTATATCTTGATGTTTGCTAGATAAGATATAAAATGTAGATAGCATAACTTAGTTGTTTGGTACACTAGTTTAAATTTGGATTAATCAATAAATTTACAATTCTAACCTTATGATAGTTTGAAAAGAACAAATATATCCCAAATGTATGTTTTTTTTTATTCCCCTAACCTTAACGGCCATCGTACTATAACGAGTTTTCTGAACTTCTCCTCCGTACGATATAATTTACATTGAAAAATATATTACTCTCTACGTGAATTAAAATATGTTAAACAATTCAGCAATGGAGGAAAGAGAGAAGATCAATGTAAAGACAGTCTACACTAATTCTGCAAGCCGGCATTACAGTATGAATGATAACACATATATTATCTTGAAGAGAATACATCATACAATGACATCCACTATACAAGATCTTATGATTAAGGGCTATGATAAACGCGCATTTTACGTTTATAGTTGATATTTGAAGATGAGTTTAGCTCGTTTAATGTGCGTTCGTATCGATTCTTAATGTTTTATCTATTTCTAGAAGATACTCTTGGGTGTTCTTTTGGTGTTGTGTAGGTCCATATGTTGAAAATCGAAGCAAGGAACGACGCACGAGCCAATATACACTCGGCTGTTTAGCGACCAACCTAGCGGTCGCTAGGGCTGGCCGCTAGCAACCCGCGCGAGAACCCGGCCGACGCCGCGACCGCGACCTCGTGCCCATGAAGCCCGAAGCCAGCAAGAAAGCCATCGGACGATTTCTGCGACCGGTTGAAATTCTAGCGACCGCTAGCCTTGGTCGCGGTACCATCTCGGGCGCAAGAGGCGATCATGAGAGAGAGAGGCGAGACTTACCTCGCGACCGCACCTAGCGATCATGAGTGCTCATGAGACCGAGCGGCGAAGACAAAATTAGGGTTTGGGGTGTGCTATATATACGGCAACACCCCTCGCCCCCTGTGTTGATACCTACGATTCCGAGCCTCTTTCTCTCGTTTTCATAAGTTTTCGAGTTTTAGCTTTAGCTTCCATATATTTTCATTCTAGAGTTGTTTTACGCATTGTTCTTCATTTGTTTTACGTTTAGTCTACGATCCGGAACGTTTCGTCCGGACAATCTTTGCAATTTTCCGTTTTTCGCTGAGGTTGGGATTCAAGCCCAACGATTGTTCATCCAACGCTTCATCACGGGTTTTATATATTTAATTTCCGTTTTTATGGTTAATTCGTATTTTATTCCGTTTATTATGTCTGGCTAGTTTTTCGTTCTAATCCCAGGGTTTGCATGATTCGATCCTATATGTTGTGATTCCTGTTATCGCTATTTACCGTCCAGGCATTGATTCATGATTCGATTGTGCTTATTTATATGTGTTGATTTCTGATCAATCTTGATGCATATTTAGTTGTCGGTTAATTACGTAATTGTGTTAATTGTCAATCGATATCGAATGCATGATACGAATGAGCCTCGAGTCGTGGTGAGATAGGATATTCGTAGGAAGCATATTCTTTGTGATCCGTTTGGGTTGCTTGTTTTCACCTGAGGCGTAATGATAATAGGAAAACTAGTAATCTGACCTCTTTTAATAAATGTGAAATTGTTGGTTATATATGTGATCTTCCATCTTGTGGGATTAAAATTGGTTAATAGGAGCAGGATAAACATACGTTGTGGGTAGGATTAATGCATCCCTAGGGTTAGTCGTCTTTATCTGTTTTTAAACATCCGAGTGTTTATTGCTTTATTTTACTTTCTGTTTTGTTACCTTTGCTTTGGATTGAATTCCGAAGCCCTAAAATCTTACCAAACCATATTTGTTGCTTGGATAATGATGAATCATCGTTGAGTTAGCTTCTGTGTTTTCGCGTTACAATCCCTGTGGATACGATACTTCGCTTACCCTATACTTACACCTTTTCGTGTTAGAAAATTAAGCGATCAAATTTTGGCGCCGTTGCCGGGGATTGTTAAGATTTCATAGGAATAATTTGACGATTTGGAATTATTAATTCAAGTTGTATTTTATTTTATTTTTATTTGTTCTCTTGAGCCGATTTTTCTTCTTGTTCTCCGGTAGTTTATGTTCACAAGGTCCTGGGACCTCCCGAACAACGTTTTGATCCGAGATCGAAATCACTCACAAGAGGAGAAGGAGGCGAGAGAAGAGACGACAAGCAATGGCGGGGAATCAAACAACGGGCGTTCTCCAAGTAGCTGCACTGTTGGCGGATTTTACAAATCTGACGCTAATTGGCGACTATGGGACTCGTTGTCCCTGCTCCGAGGCGGCAATACCGTTGAATTATATGTACTGCACCTCCTACCGAGCAATTTCAAGGAGGCGGATGGGGCCCGAGTAAACGCTAACAATTTTGAGTGAAACCGGCCCTGTCGGCATGGTTCGAGGAGCGACTCGGAGGAGGAGTCACGAGAGGATCCGAATGCCCATCTCGAGACCTATCTCGACATTTGTGACACCATCAAACAGAATGGGGTGCCACAAGACACAATCCGGATGCGCATGTTCGGATTTTCTCTGCGAAATCAAGCAAAGGACTGGTTCAAGACCTTAGATCGTACGGGCATCAACAGTTGGGCAATTCTGTGTGAGAAATTCCTCTCAAAGTACTTCCCACCGGCTAAGGCAAAGATCATAGCCGAGATTTCCACTTCTCCCGCTTAGGAGATGAATCTTTATTCGAGTCGTGGGAAGATTCGGGGCCTATTGAGAAGGTGCCCGCATGGATTTTCGAGGAGCAGATTACCCGTTTTTGTGGTGACACCTCACACAAGGAGCATTGTTGATGCATCAGCGGGGTTGCTTATTGAGCAGGCGTGTAGACGAGGCCACCGCATCATAGAAGAGATGGCGGCCAGCGCTTATCGATGGCGATGGAGAGGACACCGGTGGTGACGCTACCGTTGAAGGTGATTCAAAGTATGATAATATTATGGGCGATTCACCTTGTTAAGAAGCCAATTTGAGAAAGAAAGGAAAGGAAAAGGCGTAGCTCGGATAAATCTTTGCAGAGTCGAGATGAATGAGGCCGAGGACGTGAATTACATCAATCGGAGGAACAACCGTCACGGGGAATCCGTGTACAATCCTAACAATGAAATCACCCAAATTTCTCGTGACGCCAACCCCAATAATTTTCAACGACCTCGCGGTTTCTCGATTCGAGCGGGTGATTCAAGAGACGAAGAAGCGAGTCTAGAGGACATGATCACGGCGGTTGGTTGTAAGCAACCAACAATTGCAACGAATCGAATCGTTTATAAGCAACACCGCGAAGATTAATCATTTGGAGTCCTTGTGACGGCTATGGAAAGCACATGAAGATGATGGAGAATCAAATAAGTCGATAGCCGCACAAATGAATGGGGCGACACAAGTCGGGCTAATTTCCGAGCAATACGGAGGTCGACCCTAAAATCACCGTAATGCCATTCGGTTGAGGTGGGCGAGCTTATCAAAGTCACGAGGAGACGAACGATGAAAACGGACAAAGAGAGAAATCTCACGATCGAGCTCGCGACCGCGCGTGCGACGCGAGGAATCTGACGATGGAGTTCGCGGCGGCTCGGTAGGCGCAACAAGTCAAAACGCGCCGTGACATGTCGGTCAGAGGACTGGCGAGCGACCTAGCGGTCGCGGTAATTCTGCCGCCACGAAATCGTCTGAAGCTTGAGACGCGCACCTAGCGCCCGAGCGCCCAGCCGCCAAGACGAAGGAAGATGGTGTACATGTGCTGGCGACCGCACTCATGGTTGCGAGGCTGATCGCAAAAGCAAGTCGTGAAGAAATTTCCGACGTCGTGCCTCCAATTCCGTTTCCAAGCCGTTTAGCCAAGCCCAAGTATGATGAGAAGTTAACCGAGTTCATGAAGATGTTTGAAAGGTGCACATCAATATTCCTTTACTTGATGCACTTGAGATATGCCGGGTTACGTGAAGTTTTGAAGGATCTTGTTGCCAAAAAAGAAGCTTGGGAAATTCGAGACGATAAATCTGTCTCAAGAGTGCGATCTTGTCTTGCAAAAAGTTGCCGCTCAGCGCGAAAGATCCGAGCGACTTCGCCATAGCATGTGTCATCGGAGGACGACATTCTCCGGTTACGTGTGATTTGGGGCAAGCATCAATCGATGTCGTTGTCCATTTTAACAGATTGGAGATTGGGAGATCAAGCCGACCACCATAGCTCTTCGGATGGCGACACACATCGGTGACTTATCCGAAAGGGATAGTGGAGGACGTGCTCGTGAAAGTTCGAGATTTCATCTTCCCACCGATTTCGTTGTTCTCGATATGCGGAGGATGGGAATACACCTCTTATTCTCGGGCGACCATTCCTAGCTACCGCGAGCAATCGATAGACGTGCAAGATGGAGATCTCACCTTCCGAGTCAACGGCGAGGAGATGAAAATCTCTATATATGATGCTATAAGCGACTGACGAAGACCATGGAAGATTGTCGAGTTATAGAGCATTGTCGCCCACTCACTTTCAATCGATTGATCCGGTGGAGTTTTGTATGCGAGAACTCGATTTTCTCACCCGAGACCTTGATGAGGCGTGTGATGAGATTTTAGAGTATCTTGAGTCCATCGATGAAGTCAAGGCCTTCCCCGAGGAGTCAGTGCCTTATTTAGATGTGAGGAAGCCGGTTGGAGGAGAGGACGCCGTGGTGAAGAAGGAAGATACTACACCCAAGATTGAGTTGAAAGAGTTGCCGGACCACCTTCAGTATGCATTCTTAGGCGACGAGGAGACATGCCCGGTGATAATATCTTCGGCTTTGGCGAGATGAGGAGACACAGAAACTGATGGTTGTCTTTGAGGCAGTACAAGTCTGCGATTGGGTGGACGATTTCTGATATCAAGGAGGTCAGCCCCTCGATTTGCATGCACCGGATCCTGTTGGAGAATGAATACAAGCCAAAGGTGCAACCTCAACGCCGATTGAATCCGACAATGCAAGAGGTCGTCAGAAAAGAGGTGCTGAAGCTCTTAGACGCAGGCATGATCTATGCCATATCCGACAGCGAGTGGGTTAGCCCTACTCAAGTGGTATCCAAGAAAGGGGGTATCACGGTGATCAGAGACGAGACAAACGAGCTTGTGGAAACAAGACTCGTAACAGGATGGCGGTTTGCATCGACTATCGTGCTCTCAACACGACCACGAGGAAAGACCATTTTCCCCGCCTTTATTGATCGGATGTTGGACGACTAGCGGGTATGAGTTCTCTTGTTTTCGATGGATATTCGGGTACAATCAGATTGCCATCGCCCAAGATCAGACAAGACAACGTTTACTTGTCCAGTATGGAGTTTTCGCCATAGGCGAATGCCGTTTGGATTGTGCAATGCTCGACCACGTTCCAGGTGCATGATGTCCATCTTCCATGGGTTGATCGAGAATATTATGGAAGTCTTTATGGACGACTTTTCCGTGTTTGGCTCTTCATTCGACCATTGTCTCCATAATTTGTCACAAGTCTTTGCAAAGATGTGAGGAGACGAATCTTGTTCTCAATTGGGAGAAGTGCCATTTCATGGTGAAGGAAGGTATCGTGCTTGGTCACAAAGTCTCGGCGAGGGTTTGGAAGTGGATCGAGCAAAGATAGTAGCTATCGAGAACTACCTCCACCCACAAATGTCAAATCGGTGAGGAGTTTTCTCGGTCATGCGGGTTTTATAGAAGGTTCATCAAGGATTTCTCGGCGATCACGAAGCCATTGTGTGGATTACTCGAGAAAGATATGAAGTTCGTGTTCACAAATGAGTGCTTGGGCGTTCGAGAAATTGAAGTTAGCCCCGATCTCGACTCAGCTTTGGTCTCACCCGATTGGAGTCAACCATTCGGTGATGTGTGATGCGGTGATTGGGCGATCGGTCTTGTATTAGGCGAAATGAGACAAGCTTTTCCGAGTCATCTATTATGCGAGTAAGACTCTCGACTCTGCTCAAATGAACTACACCACCACGGAGAAGGAATTACTTGCTGTGGTCTATGCTTTCGATAAGTTTAGACCTTATTTGGTGGGCACCCACACCATCGTACACACTGACCATGCAGCCATTCGTCATTTGTTCGCCAAGAAAGATTCAAAGCCCAGACTGGTGAGATGGATCCTTCTTCTTCAAGAGTTCGACATGGAGATTAAAGATAGAAAGGGCTGCGAAAATGTGGTAGCCGACCACTTGTCGTGATTGGAGAAGCCAGTCGAAGGAGAGGATAAGAAGATTGGGATCAAGGAGAACTTCCCAGACGAGCACATCTTGAGCGTCATTGATCGCACACCATGGTATGCTGATTTTGTCAATTATTTGGTGATTGGAGTTTTACCTCCATCGTGCAAAGGTCATTTGAAAAAGAAGTTTCTCCACGATGTTAAGTTCTATTATTGGGACGATCCTCATCTCTACCGCCGTTGTGCCGATGGTCTGATACGTCGCTGCGTTCCCCAAGGAGAATAGGAGAACATAATCTACGAGTGCCATAGTTCGTTGTTGGAGGCCATTTTGCGGCGGCGAGGCAGTGGCAAAGATTTGCCACGATGGATTCTTTTGGCCTTGATCTTCAAAGATTGCCAATCTTTTATCAAGAGTTGTGATCGTTGTCAAAGAGTTGGGAATGTCACTAAGAAAGACGAGATGCCACAGAAAACCATCATGGAGGTGGAACTATTTGACGTATGGGGGATCGACTTCATGGGTCCGTTCCCCATGTCTTGTGGTTACACGTACATTCTTCTTCTTTGTGGAGACGTTTCCCGTTGGGTAGGCGATTCCCATCGTCACGAACGACTCCAAGGTAGTGATCAAGTTCCTTCACAAGAACATTCGACTCGGTTTGGAGTCAGGGGCTTTGATCGATGATGGGGTCGCGTTTTAATAATAAGTGGCTGAGCAACGTTCTAGCCAAATATGGTGTGAAGCATCGAGTCACCTCCCCTACCATCCACAAGCAAGCGGGCAAGCCGAGCTCGCCAACCGAGAGATCAAGCGATTTTAGAAATCGGTTGTTCGGTAGCAAGGATTGGGCAGCGGTTGGATGATGCTCTTTGGGCTTATCGGACTGCGTACAAAGCTCCCATCGGGCTATCTCCGTATCAAATGGTATTTGGTAAATCTTGCCATCTACCGGTTGAATTGGAGCACAAAGCATATTAGGCCACGAGGAGAATCAACATGGATTTCAAGGAGGCCGATATGATGAAGTGACCAACTGTTAGAGCTTGACGAGTGGAGGAATGAAGCGTTTGAGAATTCTCGGATATCTGAGGAAAGAGCGCGAAATTCCACGATCTCCACATTCGTGCCAAAGTTTTCTCGGGTAATGAAGTGTTACTCTACAATGCTCGACTTCGTCTCTTCCCGGAAAGCTCAAGTCAAGATGGTCGGGCCGTATACCGTTTACTGTGCACTTGCAAATGGGAGTTCTGAACTCCTGACTCGGGGCAACATTTTTAAAGTGAGCGGCCAAGACCTCAAATCCTACTTCAAGTCACACTTCGACCGAGAAGTCAAGGTGACCAAGCTCAACGAACCATGATACGAGTCTGAGTCGAGCTAGCGACGATAATTCTAGCACTGGTTGGGAGGTAACCAACAGTTTACATGCTTTTGTTTTTGTTGTTTTTGTTTTGTTTTGTGTGTTTTTCTTTGTTTGTGTCGTGTCTCGTTGTTTTGTTAGATCCCAAAGTTTTAATAGCTTTCTTTAAAAAAAAAAAAAAAAAAAAACAAGTAACTAGCGACCACCCTAGCGACCGCGAGTCGCGGTGTGTCGTGAGAATGGGCAAAACATTCTTTTACGGCGACAGAGCTCGCGGCCAAGCTCGCGATCGCGAGCTCGACCGCGAGATCCGTCGCGACCCGCGTCCTGACCCGCGCCCGCTTCGTGACCCGCGTTTTAACCCTTATTTTTCCCCAAAATTGTAACCTACACACACACGCGCGTTTTTTTTCTGAAAAGAGCAGCAACCAAACCCCCTCAAACACCCAAAGCACCTCTCTTCCCCAATTTTCTTGCATTTCTCCATCAAATCCACTCAAGGTATGCTATATTTGTGTCATTCTTCATGGGTTTACGTTTATTGAGCATGATTAGGAAGGATTTGTTCCATTTATCCTATTGAAGTGGGTTTAATTAAATTTGAGAGACTATGGCTTATTGTGTTAGATTTGTTTGGTGTTTGAGCATGATTTGTCCAATGATAGGTTTATTCACGTTTATACACGTATATTGTTCGTCTAATGTGCCTACATTGTTGATTTGGGTTAATAATTTGAGAAATACGTTCGAAAAATTCCACTACGTCTTGCAATGATCGCGCTCGCTGGCGGCGCCGCTGCTGGTCGTGGCGTTCGTTCAGCAGCTATACCGCGCCCGTTGAGCGGTCGTGACATTGCTTCATGACCACCCTCGCGACCGCGAGTGTGGTCGCTAGTTTTCGCCAGCGTCCAATTTTGCAAATTTTGGTCTGTGTGTGTGTTTCTCCCATTTTGTGTTGTCTTGCAAGATCATATGCCAATATGGGGGAAATAATTGGACTAAGTTGAAGTTTGGGGGATCTATATTGAGCATTTTGGGTTGACGTTGTTTTGATTGTTTCATTCATACACGAGCTAACTTTGAATTTCTTTTTAGGTACAAATATGCCGCGTACTCACGGTCACAAGCGCAAGGGCAAGAGCATTGTCTCCACTTCCCACGACGAGACACAAGATGAGCTCCACGACGACCTACACGATGAGCATCATGATGAGCCTCACGACGAGCCACGCATGGCACCACCAGATGAATTCGATCCCGAAAATTTTG
The DNA here is from genome assembly GCA_036937905.1 of Salvia rosmarinus. Lineage (NCBI taxonomy): Eukaryota > Viridiplantae > Streptophyta > Magnoliopsida > Lamiales > Lamiaceae > Salvia > Salvia rosmarinus. The sequence continues at coordinate 51,806,512 of CM072823.1, read as the reverse complement.
GGGTCAGACTGCCGAGTGACTCGTCGAGAAGCCGTTGGGATCGATTGGTGAGATTACGGCATAGGCATTCACGTTTCATGTGCCTCAATACGTGTCAAGAGATGGGCATAACCAATTATGTGACGTGGTTAGCCGAGAGGTCCGGGCTGTACTCAGTTATCACGGCCAATTATCTTACATACCGGATCCTGACACTCGAATTCTTGTCGACTCTCCATGTCCACAAGACAAACGGAATGCCGGACTACCTAATGTTCCAGCTTGACAATGAGCCCCGTCAACTCTCCGTGGACGAACTTAATGGCATAATCAATGGAGATCCGGAGGGAAACTACATAGGGGCCGTCGAGTACACAGTCCAAAGCGTATGGCCAAAGTTCATGGATGCCAGACTCGAGCACACTCCATACTATGATGCCTCGAGATCAAAGGCTAGCTCGATACGGAATCCAACGGTCCGTTACTTCCACCGGCTCATCACGTTCACCTTACATGGCCGTTCGAGCGCGGCCTTCTCTTCAAGATATGAGCATCTTGATTGGAGCTATGTTCAACGGAAGATGCATGCCAAGATGTTCCTAGCTCAAGACTTCCACATGCATCCACGGTTTGGGTAATTCAAGATATGCATAGGAGATTCGTTACCCCATTCTTGATTTTTGGGATTACGATTCGAGAGTCCGATCTCTCACGACATCTTCTGGACAAGCCGTGCCTATCGTCCGAGCGTTCTCGAAGAGGCACCCCGACGTTACTTGTGGTCGTTATATGATCAAACGGCCATCGGCCTTCCGCCTACCCAATCCCGAGCTCACGGATAAGCCGATACTACTGCGGATGCCAACCGGAATATGAGCTCCTCGACACACTATGCATGGACGCAGCGCATGAGCAGCAAGGCGAGGTTGAGGAGAGCAACCGCCGAGGAGCAAGCCGAGCCAAGTGGCTCACGAGACAGCGGCATATTGCACCCGACACCCGTTCGAGGCGACCGGGATTTATGATCGATTAGATCAAATAGATGGTCGTCTCAACCATATTGACGGAACGACCTCGATTATGGAGCAGCAGAAGTCATCTACACCCAACAACAGCACATCTCGAGCAACAACGTAAGATGATGGAGATGATGCGACAATGAAATCGATGGTGTGGATTTTATCCGCCACCGAGTAGCGACATTCAAGGTAAGTTTTCTCTCCAACTACTCTTTTCGCAAACCTTATTGCTTCCACATGTTCACAATAAGTTTGGGGAGTAAACGAGTTTGGTTGGTTGAGAATCACGCTTATGTTTTCTATGCTTTATGGTTTAGTTGTTATGCTTTGGGATCTTTTGTCGTGTGTTTGTTTTGTTTTCGTTTTCGTATGCATCGATCAACGAGTTAAGTGAAGTATGTTAATCCATGTGGCCAATGACGATAGAAATTTTGGTGAAATTTAATGATCTGCGCATGATATGTTAGAAAATGACGCATGAATGACGTGAGATGGCTTAGCATTGTTTTTTTCACCAATTGCTTACCACGTGAGACTTGAGCTTCATCAGATACATATCTTGATCTGAGTTTACATTAATTGTGTGATATCGTGCATGTGATTATCTTCTAGAACTTGCCGTGTTTACGTATCGAGGCCGCAATATGTGTTTAATTTGGAAAGGATAAAAGGCCATCGTTGTTAACCACTTATTCACCCAAACACTAACCCGATGATATATACCATTTGTCGCCTTCTTTGAGCCTTTATTAGACTTTTTCTTCGATTAACCGGATGATAGGAGGTGAGGATGGATATGGGAATCAAAGGGTTGAAATTTTGATGTAGTTATGATGAGAAAAGTTTCGTGTAGAAAAATACATACGTGGTGAAGAATAGTACCTTTGTTGTAAAAGATAAACCCTATAAGCTCTAGAAAGAAAAAGAAAAATGTTAAGTTCACTATGAGTGTTGAGCATAAAGGGTCTTTAATCAAAGTATAGGTACCTTCGTGGCATTAAACGTTGATTTAGCGTTGGGAAAGAAGAGGAAAATGGACAAAGTCCGTATGTGTCGAAAAGTATAAATGGGGTGCTTGGAATATTCTTGAGTCACTTAGCCATATTTTATCCTACCTTAACCAATGTGCCTACATTACAACCTATGAAAAGACCTCTTTGATCCTAATTTGAACACAATGACGTGGTGGAGATATTAGAGAAACGGCAAGCCTATGGTAAGATGTTGCATTGCATTGATCGTTGAGTGTATACACGTCCTACATTTCTTTATGAGTTGAGTGTATCCTACATTTTACACACATGCCATTGTGAGGGTTGAATTAAATGAGTTTTTGCCGTAAATTGTTGTTTGTGTTGAGTGGACTAACGTCGTCATGTGCACTAATGTTTTTGAGCGTTGATATGTTTCTGAGGCCTAGAATGGTTATCATCTTTGCTACGCTCGTTGATCTTTTCGTTGTGTCTTTCTGTTTTGGTTTTGTTTGAGGACAAACAATGATTTAAGTTGGGGGTTTGATAAGCGCATTTTACGTTTATAGTTGATATTTGAAGATGAGTTTAGCTCGTTTAATGTGCGTTTCGTATCGATTCTTAATGTTTTATCTATTTCTAGAAGATCTGCTCTTGGCTGTTCTTTTGGTGTTGTGTAGGTCCATATGTTGAAAATCGAAGCAAGGAGCGACGCGAGCCAATATACACTCGGCTTTGTTTAGCGACCAACCTAGCGGTCGCTAGGCTGGCCGCTAAACAACCCAGCGAGAACCCGGCGACGCCGTGATCGCGACCTCGTGCCCATGACGAAGCCAGTGCAGAAAGCCACCGGACGATTTCTGACGACGGTTCGAAATTCCTAGCGACCGCTAGCCTGGTCGCGGTACCATCTTGGCGCAAGAGACGACCGCGAGAGAGAGGCCTTGAGACTTACCTCGCGACCGCACCTAGTGACCTCGAGGAGTGCTCGCGAGACCGAGCGGCAGAAGACAAAATTAGGGTTTGGGGTGTGCCTATATATATGGCAACACCGCGCCTCGAGTTGATACCTACGATTCCAGAGCCTCTTTCTCTCAGTTTTTCATAAGTTTTTCAGAGTTTTAGCTTTAGCTTCCATATATTTTCATTCTAGAGTTGTTTTACGCATTGTTCTTCATTTGTTTTACGTTTAGTCTACGATCCGGAACGTTTCGTCCGGACAATCTTTGCAATTTTCCGTTTTTCGCTGAGGTTGGGATTCAAGCCCAACGATTGTTCATCCAACGCTTCATCACGGGTTTTATATATTTAATTTCCGTTTTTATGGTTAATTCGTATTTTATTCCGTTTATTATGTCTGGCTAGTTTTTCGTTCTAATCCTAGGGTTTGCATGATTCGATCCTATATGTTGTGATTCATGTTATCGCTATTTACCGTCCAAGCATTGATTCATGATTCGATTGTGCTTATTTATATGTGTTGATTTCTGATCAATCTTGATGCATATTTAGTTGTCGGTTAATTACGTAATTGTGTTAATTGTCAATCGATATCGAATGCATGATACGAATGAGCCTCGAGTCGTGGCGAGATAGGATATTCGTAGGAAGCATATTCTTTGTGATCCGTTTGGGTTGCTTGTTTTCACCTAGAGGCGTATGATAATAGGGAAAACTAGTAATCTCTGACCGCTTTTAATAAATGTAAATTGTCGGTTATATATGTGATCTTCCATCTTATGCGGATTAAAATTGGTTAATAGGAGCAGGATAAACATCGTTGTGGGTAGGATTAATGCATCCCTGTGGTTAGTCGTCTTTATCTGCTTTTAAACATCCAGTGTTTATTGCCTTATTTTACTTTCTGCTTTTGTTACCTTTGCTTTGGATTGAATTCGAAGCCGAAAATCTTACCAAACCATATTTGTTGCTTGGATAATGATGAATCATCGTTGAGTTAGCTTACGTGTTTTCGCGTTACAATCCTTGTGGATACGATACTTAACACCTATACTTACACCTTTTCGTGTTAGAAAATTAAGCGATCAGGCTACCAAAGCAATTATTGGAGTTAGCGGATAAGGATGAAACATAGTTTGAAGCCCCAAAACACAATAACCACTCTACAAGAATTTTTCTAGGCAAGTCGTCAATGTAAAAAAAAAAACTTGTGAAATGTATTATATTTATTTTTCACTTATTTGGTTTTTACTCCAACGCTTAATATAAAATATTTTTATAAATATTATTATTATCAATAATATATATATATATATATATATATATAGTTTTTTTTCTTAAACTTTCTGGCCCGATTGACCCGATGGGTTAGCCCGAAACCCGAGAGTTTAGGGTTAGGGTTGAACATTTCTAACAAAAAAATATCAACCCGAATAGCCCGATAACCCGAGTGGGTTGGTCCGAACCCGAGCGGGCTGGCCCGATTGACATCTCTATTTGTATATATCATATTAAGTATCATAGTATGATATTTGAAGGAATTTTTAACTACATTTGTATTCGTCTTACTATGTACTATAATATAACAATATATTAAGAGGCATATATACCTAATAAGACTTATACAAGCATCTTATGAGGTATTATATGAAAAACAATTGAGTTTTTTAGCCCTAAAGTTCAGTAGACTCGTCGAACTTTTAAGGCCTGTTTTTTGGGGCCTATAGTTTTATGAGTCTTAGCCATCCCCAATTTCGAGTACCCCGAATAGTCCATAAGATCGGACCAATTTTATTGGCTCTACTATGAGGTTGTGAGTGATAAGAATAATTTTTTAATAAATAATGTATGGTTGTGATGTTAAATTATAAGGAGTGAGTGTGGGGTATAGTCCTCAAAAGGAAAAGAGATACAAACTTTGTAGACATCAAAAATTGTAATGTGCTACATGTTAGATATGTATACTGAAAATAGAATGATTGAGCTTGTATACAATGTTTGTTGTTACCTCTATTCCGATTTCTTATCTGAATTGTTTACTTGATTGCATATGTTGTATTATTATCTCATATAAAAGTTAGACATACAATGTGTAGAAGATCACAGAATTTTATATGATTGGTTAAGTTGGTTGAGATATAAAAATGATCACAGATTAGACAACTTGAGGACGAATTATTAGTATAGGTTGCAGTATAGATTAGAAGTGACTTGACTTGGTTGTTTATCTATGCTGGTACATCTTGATGTATTGATGGATCACAGTCAGATGAGTTCTTCTATCTGACCGCCGTGAAGAACCTAGATGTCAGTGAATTTACGTTGATCTAAACTTCGATAAGGTTTTAGGTGAGTATGAATTACTGACCATCACTTTGATTTATTATGGGTGAGAGTTATATGTGATAACCCAAAATTCTCCACATCTTTGGTGGTGCCAGTGCTTATATCTCATGTTGGTTACCTGTATAGAGTCACCGTATCCGTTTAAGATAATAACTTACAAAATTTATTGTACTAAACATTTCAGGTTGAGTTAGTTCAAGTACAATAATAAGATTGAGTGATATTACTTAAGTAATTAAAGATATTAATTATTTTAAGCAGTCAGAGTGCTATAAATAATTAATGGACTTGCGATATCTTAAATACGGGGATTCGTAAATCTATGTACAAGCCCGATTCAACTTCGGTAATAAAGAGGTAAGTCAGTATTTGTTCTCTAGTGAAATGAATAAATGTTTATGAATTAATTTATATTATGAGTTGAACTTAAGATAATTAATTCATTTGAGACCCATCTTTATTCCTTTTATTTGATCTTTGGGTCGGTCCATCAAGACATATTGTTGTTGTAATTTTCGACCACACCTAGAGATGGCAATGGATCCCGGATCTGATCCAGATCCATAGATCCAGATCCATTTTTCAGGATCTGGCTCCTAAAAAATTGGACCCGATGGATCTGGATCCTAATCCTATATTTCGGATCTGAATCTGGGATTTAATTTTTGAGACTGAATTCGATCCAGATCTGGTCCAGATCCATTTTATATATATATATATATATATATATATATATATATATATATAGAGAGAGAGAGAGAGAGAGAGAGATGGATCAAATAGTACCCGGCCCGAGATAGTATGTAGTACTCAATCTCATCCACTCATCTAATAGATCCTATTGTTCAGATTTTTCGAACTTTTAAGCTTAATTTCACTAATTTTCGATTCATTAAGGGTAGATTAGTAATTTGATTTGTTATGTGATTGCGAAAAACAAACAATGCATTTAGTTGAGCTGGATAATGCATTCAAATGAACAAAAATGCATACGATTGAAGAGAATAATGCATGTGATTGGAAGCTCGCGCTTAGCATGGCCGCGCCAAAGATGCTTCGTGCTCGCATGAAACACACTCCAGCTCGCTTGCTCACACCCAAACCGGTTGGGCGCGATGCGATTTATGTTCAAGTGAATGCGGTGTTATGTTATTTCATATGCATTTTTGTGTTTTGTTGTGGCTCTTCCAAACCCAGCGTCTACCCAACACTAGCGTGCACCCGTCTCACCTACCTCATCGGCTACGCACTCGCTCGCTCACACCCAATAGGTTAGGCGCGATGCGATTTATGTTCATTTAAATGCATTGTCATGTTATTACAGATGCATTATCGTGTTTTGTTGTGCCTCAACCCAAACTCGGCGCCACGGAGACCCCAACGCCTGACTCCCCCTACCAGGTACGGCGGGCACCCAGAGCCCGCTAGGTGCCTTTCCATTTTGCCCCTGGACGAAAAATGAGTTGTCACGTGTCAAATTTTTTGGTACGTCCACGTGTTCAAAATGTGTGGTCTAGATTGAGTACTACATACTATCGGGGATAGGATTGACTACGGAACTCAACCATCTATATATATATATATATATATATATATATATATATATATATTTATTATAATTAAATATTTAACCCCAACTTAAAACTCTTCAATTTTCCTTTTCAAATTCTCCCAAAACAAATATGATCCAAATTTCATTTCAAATTCTCTCAATTATGTTTCAATCAGCATTCACGGCGAATCGCGTCACTTACACCACCGACGATCGAGTTGTTTTTTGTTTCCTACTTTATAATAAATTTATAACTAACGTCTTCTAATATAGTGATAATTGTAGAAATTCTAAATAATTATTATAGTATTATTGTGTATTTAAATTATTATGGTGTTACTGTGAATTATAGTTGATTTAGAATTTATTTTAGAAGCGAAAACATATGGATCTAGGTCTAGACCCTGGACCCTGTGGATCTTATGGATCTGAACCTGGATCTAATTTTTTTAGACCCAATGGATCTGGATCGGATCCGGACCAAAACAAAAAAATTGGATTTGGATCTGGACCTAACCAAATCCGATCCAGATCCGACTCATTACCATCCCTAACCACACCTATAGGATTCCATTGAAATTCTGTTCTAATTAATGTATTTTTTATTTAATATATTTCATACTCTAGATAGATATTATCTGATATTATCAGATATCAAAAGATAATTATTCTATAAAAGAGTATCTTCGGGAACAAGATAATAATTTTATTTATTAGATGTGTCAAAATCATATCACAATATGATTGTAGGGAGATCACTATAAATATAAGGTAGGAGAAAATCATATGATCCTCTCCTTATAGTAATTTTAAAAAATCACAATTTCCATATGAGATGAAAAGTTTGCAGTGTTCTTTATAAATTACTCACACTCAGTATTGGAGATCAAGCGTCCAAACATAATCTAAAAAATCAAAGCTGGAGTCAGTTATTGATCAGTTGTATCAGAAATTTACAGGGAAATACAAAAAAATCTTTATGTATTATAATTAATTATATAGGAATATATTAAAAAAAATCAATATATGTTGACTAATATTTCCCATCACTACACTTTTAATTGACAGATGGGGTAGATATAACATGCTGCCATATATCTAGATAATAGCGATACCCTTATTTCTCTTTTTCGTGCCTAATAAGATTTTTTTTTTTTCGTTTTCTTCTTTTTTTGAAGCAAAAGATTTTCTTTTATTAGATTTAGCATAATGGGAATTAGCATGCGTGTACATGTTACACTACTCTCCAATTATTAAAAATTAAAAGGTGGTCCCAAAATTTGGATTGACAACTTGGATTTCGGTGGTTGGATATAGAATTGACTTATTGATGTCTGTAGATTATTTGATTATGGTCTTAAAGTTTATAAAATATGGCTACCATCCTGCTTGGATAAGATAAATTAATGAATATGATTATGTGACATTATGACAATAACAATACTATTTCGCAATTGATTTACCAAGTGTCTTCGGTTTTTTTAAATTTAATAAAGGTGACTTGAGATTTATGTGTCCGTTCATAAATCGTAAAGCACATTTGATATTGTAATTTTATATTTAATAAATCAGTGTTATTTACTTCAACATCATGACAATGGGCTAAATGTTACCACTATTTCAATATTTTATTTCTAAAAGTGCCAAGCTCATTTGCTGTTACTATTGCTTTTGTACCAACATATTACTGGGGTATTTTATTTTTTCGTTCTCTTTGATAGTAATCAAAATTTAAAAAGAGAAAATAAATTGTTCATTGGAAGGAACATTTTCCACACACATGACAGAAGCATTGAGTGTGAAACGACAAAGTGCTTCAAGGACTGCCTCACGACCAACGCCATCAAAATATTTGACAATGACTATGAAATTCGAAGAATAACCTAATATTTTTTTCTGCTTTTGCATGCCATGCGATAATACCAACTATAGGCACTACTGCCGAAAGCAAATATGGGTGGTGCATTTCTTTTATTAAACCTTGCTTTGGTGTATTGTCTATGTTAACTGATGATTTATCATGATTTTCTGTTAGGACGTCCTTTATATGAAGATCATATATTAAATCTTAATTATAATATGATTTCCACACGAAATTTTAATTAAAACAAATTATTTGTCCTAAAATAAGTACATTATCACAAGACTTTGTCTTTGTCATTTGTGCTTGAAGCCCAAATATGAAAGGGAGAGAGACTTAGTGAGAGAGGTACACCATTGGGACTTGGGAGAAATAAAAAAACACGAGAAAGAAGGCTGCGACGCCGCTTACCCCTTTTTTTTGTATGGTTGACTAAGTGGTTTCTGTGTAGGAATTGACGTGGCGGACACTGGGAAAAGAAATCCATGATGGAGTTTAATTAATTGAACAAATGTTAAAAGTTTATCAAAGTTTGTGCATGTTTAGCTAGGTAATTAAACGGCGCAAGATTGCTTTTGTATTATGTAGGAAATTTGGAGAGTTGCTTGTTGGTGTTGGATTTAGATAACTTATATCTTGTAGCTTGGAGGCCCTTTAATTGCATTTTAATTTGAAATAAAAGTGGTTCATTTGATTAATGAAAATTTTCAAAATTGGATTTCATTATATATATATATATATAGTTGTGAATTTGGTTGTTTGTCGTTAATAATTAATCAATTTTTACTAATTGCACCATGATAACAGTAACTCATTTGCCGGTCACTCCACTTTTATTTGCAATAATCGCTTTATATGTTTGTCATGTAATCGGTTTTTGGTGGGTTATAAATTTTTAAAAAAAAATCTCTTAGGACTACTAGTTGAATAAGTTTTCCTGTGATCAGACGCTTTTTTTTTTACTTTCTTAGGGGAATGGGTGAAATAAAATTAATAAATTGGTTTAGAAGTCCTTGTATCCTTCCGCCTACATCATTCTCCCAAGCGATAGATAGTTGAGCTATATTGAGAAAGAAGATAAAAAAGATTTTGCCCTTGCAAATACTAGCGTGCGGGTGATTAGATCGGGAAGAGACAAATAAATACGAATAGGATTGTTAATGGATATGTTTTATTTGGATCGATCTGGAATCGTTTATAACTTGTTAGTAAAGGTTTGGGTTCTGGTTCCAGACCAGTTCAAACACGGACTAATCCAGACCTGACCCGATTGTTTCGGGTCCAACTGAGTTTTTTGTTTTTTAGTGACTATGTGTTTGTCTAATATGTTTTAGGTGCCAATTTTTTTATTAAGTTATAAAAATAAATATAAATTGCTAATCATTTTAGTATTTGAGTAATTATTCAACCCAAACTCATAGTTTGATGATTCGAGTCCAATTTGAATTCGATATCTAATAGGCCGGTTTTAAAACTATAATTAATACTTATTTATAATTTTGATCAAAGTAAAACTGTTAGTTGACAAGTCTAAATAAGAGCTTGCTTTGTATTCGCCCAAAATCAGTTCATCTTTTAAATTTGAAGTCTAAAAGGTGTTAGAGTTATCCAAACGTAGGGTATTTTGATTTGCGCGTTGTTTTAATATGGGCCGATTCAGGGCTCAAGAGACATAGGCCTCATCGCAAAATGCAGTTGCGTAAACAAAAATAATGTAAAAGAAAAGAAAATCGCCCAACATAAGACCAAAAATTACTTTGTTTTCATAAACAAGGCCAAAATAACAATTTCCTGATTAGGTAATCCTAAACGACTTTTTCATGAATTTTCTCAAAAGCAAAATTAAAAAATAATAACACACTGCAAAGTAATTCCTTAACACCCGTTTCACATCATTTCAAATCATTACACTTTCACCATTTTTGAAAATAAGTCCATAACTTCCACAAAAACTACAAACCTAATCAAGCAAGAACTTAACCATAGATTTTGGCATAAAATTAAAACCCAAAATAATAAAAACTAGTACTACTACTACTACTACGACCACCACCACCACCACCACCACCGCTAAACGTATACCTCATGCATGCAACCACTATCAAATCCGTAAATTAAACATCGTTCGAAAATCTGATATCTACTGGTTTGTGTCCGCCGTTTTGATGCGGTCTCCCTCCTCCATTCTGATGCGGAGGCTTTGCCTTTCCTCCTCCATTTTTCGGCGGCATTCGCTTATCGAAACCGAATTCAATATCCACATCTTTCATATTGAAGTTTGCCTTCTGCTTGGACTCCCACTCTTTAGGGAGCCCTTGACTCTGCTTGCTGCTGCCCTTAGAAGGGTGGCCTTGCGCCGCCTTCTTCGTGCGGTGGCTCCGCTTGCTGCACAGCCGCCCCAGCACGCACGCCACCGCCGAAATCACCACGATGACCGCCAAGACCGCGAAAACCGGCCCGAATGAGCCGTTGGAGCGGGAGGGGCTAGGTTGATTAGTCATCTCAGGATTTGGATATGCATCGATGGGTTGTGACATCTTTGATTTAATTTAATAGAAACAAGAAAAATAAATAAGGAATTGTGGTTCTTGAGAGAGGGAGTGAAACAAGAATGTGATGGAGTGAGGAGATGGATGGTTTTATGCAAGAGGTTTAAGTTGTTATGAGAGGGGAAGTTTCAATTAAAAAAGGAATGGCTTTTCTTTAATAAAGGGAGAGACAACTAAAGAAAATATTCTTGGTGTCCTTTTTTTAAATTGAGTGTGATTAATTTTGTAGGCTAGTGAGGAGAGAAAGAAAGATTTTGGCACCCTTAAAACATCACATTAATCTATGAAACATTTTGTGAGTGCTTTTGCTTTTCTGTTGGTTTGAACAATTGTTGGAAATTGACACATCGCTGTTGCTTTCAATGTGTAGAGCTAGACCAAGTTTTCCCATTGGTAAAGCATCTTTCACGCATTTGTATTTGTAGCTTATGATTTTTTTACGGGGTAACAATATTATTATTGTACACATAAATTCATGTATTAATATAAGATGAAATATAAAATTATTATTAAGATATAATAAAACTTGGTGTTATTAATTTTTCCTGGGGCCTTGAGTTGAGGTGTAGCTTTTTCAGAGAGTTTTTGACTTAAATGTTGAAAATATTTCATTATACACATAGTATATTTCTTTTACAAACCTATCTAGTGAATCTAGACAAATAAGTATGAGCTAATCATCTTAAAAGATTGCTAAACCCACAATTAAATGAGATCAACCATGAAAATATATTTTCTGACAAATTATCTATGCTTGATATTTATTTATATATAGCAAGACAATTTCTTTTACATGTCTCACCTACAGTTAGATATGAAGTCACTACAACAAAATGTTCCAATAGTGACATGATTTTTGAATAATTGGGACACCTATGGATGTCACTAAATAAATTTGTGACATCTTGTGGATGAGTAACTATTATGCATGTCACAAAAAAAAAATATGTCAAAAAATTTAGTGAAATTTATAAGTGTAGCTATTTTTGTTACATATGAACATGTAACTATTTTTTGTGACATGTGAAAGCGTAACTATTTTTTGTAGTTCATAATTTCTTATATTTGAACTTTTTCTCTCTCTTTTTTCTTTGTCTTTCAACATTTTTTGTTTGGTCTTGATGTCTGTTATATTTAACAAATTAATTATCTATTATATTGGAATAAATTATCTCTGTTATTTTGAAAATGTTAAGTCTAAAAAAAGGTCTCAATTTAGAACACCAAAATTGGACAACTAATTGAATATATATATATAGTAAAATTTGAAACTCTTGAGTTATAGTAAAATTTAGTTATATTCCTATATGTAACAAAAAAAAATTGTGACATGTTTAAATGTAGTAAGATTTAATTACATGGATAAATGTGACAAATTTTACTACATTTTCAAGTGTAACAAAATTTACATACATTTTTATGTGTAACACAAATATATTGATATATGTATTGGTGTAATTAAATTTTGCCACATCTAAAGATATCATAAATTTTGTAACACTTCTCTTGGTATCACTAAAAATATGTAACTACTATACATTTTTTTTGTAGTGAGTGTTTGATATAATTTTCTTTTTCTTCGATGATGGTATTGATCTTCATTGAGTAATATCTAATCTCTTTATTAAAAAAGGTAACAAATTTATCTAAACAAATATATGTGTGATAAAATTTTAATCTCGACTTAGTTTAAATCATGCACTAAAGGATCAATGATCGAACTTTAGTAACCGTAGTGTAAGAGTTTCATCTTCTTTAGAGTGACTCTTTGTGAGCACTAAACAAAGTTCTTCTAGTTTCTTAATCATTGATTCGCCCTGATTTAATATCTCATATTCTCATAAACCGAGATGTGAGTGTTCACGAATAGAGATATTTTCTTTTCTTTTTTTTTGGAATAAGAAAAAGAGACAGCTTGTGAATCATGACAGTCCATATACAAATATATCATGTCGAGTTTCCCGATAAACTATGCGATGCTTTATTTGTTTTTTATCTTTTTTTTTTTGCTTTTGTTAGAGTAGGGCTCGATGCCGTGCAATGATTATTAAACAATATTATTATTATATAGTCACTAGGGAGAGCAGTGGAATCCAATCCAAATCCACATATTCAGATCCATTTTCAGGATCTGAATCTTCAAAAAATAGGATCCAACTGATCTGGATCGAATCCGGACCATTCTTTTAAAATCCGAATCTGGATTTGGATCTCGATTTTGAGATACAGGTCCGATTCAGATCCGATCCATGGATCCATATAATATATATGTATATATAATTTTATTTATATTTATAAGTGTATTATATTATTTTTCTTTCTAGTCGAAGTTGGATAAAGTAGGTTACAAAATTGGATAGTATGTCGATAATATTAGAAACGTGTACCTTGTATTTGAGGAATTTTTGTATATGAGTGATCTATTTGCTAAGATATGTGTGCTACTTCTTCTATTACTATTGCAATATTATTTGTTGTCATGAAAGCAAAAGTAAATTTGAAACTAACATCTTCTTGTATAGTGATGATTGTAGAATTTCTAAATAATTATTATAGTGTTATATGTATTTAGGTTATTATTATTATGGTGTTACTGTGAAATATATTTGATTTAGGATTTATTTTAGAAGAGAAAATATGTGGATCCGTGTCTAAACCATAGACCCTACGGATCTTATGAATCTGAGTCTGGATCTAATTTTTTTGGATCCAATGAATTTGAACCGGATCCGAAACCAAATAAAAAATTACGGATCTGGATCTAAACCTAGCAAGATCCGGTCCATTGACATCCCTAATATTCACCATGTCACAAATTGGTACTGTATATATACCTCGGTGGGTGAAAAAAATAATCTCATTATATCTATCAATAAATCTCAGTGCAGATCCCACTTTAGATCTATCAACCTATAAAAAATTGCGTAATCATCAATGATCTACATAGTTATAAGGTTAATTCTTGTGTTCCATAATGCAGTAATGGGAGATTTGTCATGTTTAATTGCTTAACTAATTAAGTCATTTTATCCACTCTAATGATGAAACGTCAATCATTATGTGGCTGATATTTTGTCCTTTTAAATCTTATCTGGAAAGTCTGAATCGTGATGATTTGGGCCGAAGCCCAATAATGATTTAAAAGTGCCAAACTATTATATATCTACTGGAAACATACCACGCTTTTAGTGATTCTTGTTTCCACCATCAAACTACTCATTACTTAGACTTCCACCAATATGCGTTACTACATTTTAATCTTATAATTTTATATAATCATAAAATGACATAATAATTATAGGCGTTCATAAGTTAATTAGATATGATTCAATTGCTATGATAATTGAAGTGTGCTCTACAAGAATCCGTGAGGCACGGATTAGTGGATTTAATGAATTTGGAGGGCCAAACAAAGATATGGTGTTTATTTACAATGAATCAAATTTGAGGAAAATTTTGATAGGCAAAAAAAAAAGAAGGCTGAAGTGAATATTGCATGGAGAGTGGAGGGCAGTAAGTAAAAACCTCTGTTTCAAAAGATGGAATGTTAGTGAATTGTTGCTGCTTTTTATGGCTGAAACAACTGTTTTTTGTCTGAACACACTACATAACATGCCTATTGCATGATGCACATCCCCAACCTCCTCGAGATCTACATCCGACTCCCTACACCCAAATTAAGCACACACTGTAATAAGACTGTTATCCAAAAATCAAACATAAAAATCTTAACTCGTGTCTAAGAGATCATATAAATCAGTTTAGAAATTTTAGCTAATGTTTTCAATATCGATTTCTCATAGAACTACTCTACTAAAGGTTAAAACAGAAAAATAAGTTTACGTATGTTAGCCTAATGGTAAAGTGGTTAATGTCCAAAGTCAAAGGTCTCAAATTCGAGTCTACTGTATTGCAACCTTTAAATTTCTATATTTAATTATAGAAAAAAAAAAACGGGAAAAATAATCATCGAGGGGTTTTTGATTTTTGATTTGGAAGGGAAAATTGGGTATCAAATTTCGCTCACTCAAACTAGACTAATATCATTGAACTGCAAGGATCACCCATTTAAAGAGGACCGATATCATTGAACTACAAAGATGGTTGTATTGATTGAAGAATTGAAATAGCATGCATATTCAAAATTTACATATTATTATACCATTTGCAAATGGCTAAAATGCCATTAGCTAGCCGCGCAGAAAATTTAGTAGCTACATTCCGAGATAATAAAAAAGTGACGATTAAGATGAAGAAATAAAGAAGCCAAACCTCAAAAAAAAAAGCACATAAAATAAAACCCCTTCAACAAAATTCTACCAACTGAAAATGATCAAATTAAAAATACAGTTCATCATTCTTAAACACCCTAAAGTTGGACCAAAATCAAACCAAAACATCACAAAACAACTCCATATAATGGCCAGCAACTATTGCAGCAGTCAAAAATTAAAATGAGAATCACACACAGCATCCTTCTAATCTCTCTCCTCTCACTCTCACCCCTGCTAACAGGTTTGCATCAAACACCACTTTCCTCTCAGCAAGTTTCTCTTGAGTTATGGATACCGAATTTTTTGGGATCAATTTCGCCAGAATTCTAACTAAGACTGAATTGGAGATTTTATTATTATTATTATTATAAATAGCTATCGTAACAGTTTCATCACCATTTATTTAGATTGACTAACACTCTTCTTGACTCGCACTAGGAGGGGCCGCACCGGTCGGCGTCTGCTACGGCACGGTGGCCACAAACCTGCCGCTACCGGCCACCGTCATCAGCCTTCTCAACTCCAACGGAATATCACGAATCCGGCTCTTCAACCCGGACCCGAACACTCTATCCCCATTCTCGGGCACTGGAATCGAGCTCATGATCGGCGTCCCCAACGAAATCCTCCCCACACTAGCCAACGGCACCGTCGCCGCCTCTCTCGACTGGCTCCAATCCAACATTTTCTCACACATCACACCTACTCAACTAAAATACCTAGCCGTCGGCAACGAGGTTTTGCAAAAAGATCCATTCTACACCCCTTATGTAGTGCCCGCAATCCTCAATCTGTACCAAGCTCTTCAAAAATTAGGCCTTAGCGAAAAAGTTAGGGTTTCGTCGCCGCATGCAGCGACGATTCTAGCTAATTCTTACCCTCCTTCAACGGGTGCTTTTCACACCGATGTTAAACCAGTTTTGCTTCCGCTGCTGCAGTTCTTGCGCGATACCGGATCGCCATTGATGGTCAATGTTTACCCCTTTTTTACCTATATTAATAATGATCATGAACACGTGACGCTGGATTATGCTACTTTTAGGTCCGAGAAAGTTGAGATGGATCAAAACTTGGCCTACACTAACATGTTTGATGCGGCGATTGATGCGTTTGTGTACGCGATGGAGAGGGAGGGGTTCGAGGGGATTCCGGTGGTGGTGACGGAGACGGGGTGGCCGACGGGCGGCGGAGACGGCGGGGCGGCGGACAATGCGTTGGCTTATAATGGGAATGTGGTGAGGCGGGCGTTGGGTGATGTTGGGACGCCGAAGAGGCCCGGTGTTGGGGTTGAGGTTTTCTTGTTTGATTTGTTTGATGAGAATGGGAAAAGTGGGAGTGATTATGAGAAGCATTTTGGGATTTTTGGGGTGGATGGAAATAAGGCATACGATATTAGCTTCAACTAGAATAAACTCCATTTGTTTTGACTCATATCATTGTAGCGCCAATGTGAAATAATGAAACATAATAAATAAAAGGTGAATTCACTCAAGTCTTTATAAAATTGCATTCCACCTCACATGTAAAAATGCATAGTAATTTGGTGGTGTGACATCACACCATCGATGTTGTACGCTTAAACATAGGCCTTAAGAAGCATAAATATTAATTTAAACCTCGAATTGTTTTGGTAACATTAATTAAATATTTAAATTATTAATTTTATATCAATTGTACATCCGTCTATTTTTCAGTTCCAGAAAAATAATGTGGTCACTTGATTGCCACGACGTATTTAATAAGTTTTTCTAAAATTTACATGTCATAAACGACGTCATTGATTGTTAAATAACCAATGACAATCAGATGAGACACGTCAACTTTTCGAACGCGAAAATGGACGAGGAACACAACCGATACAAAATCGATAGTTTAAAATTTTAAAAAATATTTCTAAATCGTTCCGGATATAATTTGATAGCAACAAAATAGCTCTTGATTTAAAGTAACATTTACCGGCCTTAGAATTTTGAATGAGCTTAGCTGGCTAGCCCAATGCTGAAGCTGTATTGGGCCTTACACTATCCAACTCAGCCCAATCACTAGAATAAGGAAATATCAACAACCCAGTGTATACTACAATTCTTTTTACTGGTTTATGCTTGGAAAGAAATATTTTTTCCTTCAAAGAAAAAGAAAAAGTATATGTGTTAAACTTCAAATGAGAGATGAAGTTCAACTGAAAAATGCTCAGCAATTTCACGTATATCACGCGACACATGTTGATCTCTCAAAAAATTCTTTGACCAAATCACGCGATTGCCAAAATTGAATTGTTATTTTGGAAATAAAGTTCAACTGAAAAAGCAAAAAAATCCCACTTTTAGTCGATACAGTATAGCCAATCTCCAACTCGCTTCTTGGCAGCAGATTGTTGAAGGTGATCGAGATTCCCTCAGCTTGATTTCTATAACTGTAAAGATCTATGATTTAGGCCAACAATTACTTCCTGAATATATGCATTCTCTGATGAATAGGCCTTGATTTTAACGTTTGCAGTTTTTTTTTCCGTTGTTGGGTTATTTCACTATTTCTCCCTTTGTGAACTCTCATGAAGAATGTTGTTCTGTAATGTTGGAGTTCTGTGAAGAATGTTGTAGTTAAGTCTCATCTTTTCATGGAGTTGAATTTCCCATCTTGAATCTAATAATATGCCCTTATTATGTGGCTAAGTGATGTAACAGATTGTTGAATCAAGTTTTTAATTTCGTAAAACAATTGTAATGCTTTCTGTATATGTCTCGCTCATTGAAAGGTTTGGGCTGCCAAGGTTTAGTTGTTAATTTACTTGAACATATTTTACTAGAACATTTTCATTGCATTTATTCTCCTACCATTGAGTCTAGGGTGAAATCTAGAATTCCACTCCATTTATGCCATAAAAGAATCGTGGTGAATGTGATTGAGTAAACACATCAAATGATAGTGGTTTATTTACAGTGGCATTGTTCAATACTTCAATGTTGATCTGTAGTTGGAGAAGTGAAGGATCAATTAAGAATTGCATTAACTGTGACGGCATTGTGTCTGCTAGTCCATTGTTAGATTCTAGATATTTGGATTAGTGTCATTATTTTCTAGACACTCTTTCTATGTCTTAAAAAACTACTTTAATATGACAATTGCACAGGTTTAGATGGGTCAAATGCACACTACTGTATTGAGCACTGAAAATCCGAGCAAAGAAAAAGCTATTGGATATCCTAATTTGATGGCTGAAGGATTTCGTAATTTCACCTCACACCTCCCAAAGAATGTGGGCGAGTATGTTAAGGTGGGTCAGACACTACCCTCATTTTAACTTGACGAATGGCAGTTCAATTCTTGATTTGACTTTATGCACATTGTATCTGTTGGAGCAGTTTAGTTTTAAACCATTGAGGAACATAGAGCATTTCAGATCCTCTGAATTACCTGCCAGAAACAACAAAGTGTCATCTACCACAAGTTTGAGTTTAGAGAGGCAAATGGAAGCATAGACACACAATCCAGAGTGGGTGGAACGTCCTCCAGATATAAAGGTGACAAAACTTTTACATTTTCCAGCGAGATTGAATCCCTATGTCATTACTATATGATTGAATCACCATGTCATTACAATATGGTTTATGTTGTTTGAATAATGTATGCAAGCCTAGACTTCCTATCATGAACTAATTGGATTGAAGGAAAAATTTAGGCCTTTTTTGAGGCAACTGGTATCATGTGGGAGATTGACTGATTAACTTGTGCTACTGATCTTTGATTTTTGAATCATGTACTTTCCAGAATCTCACAGTTTCAAATTTTAAACAACGTGCAGGTAACCATCCCTAAAGGTTCACTTTCGTGCCTTAGTTTGGGCGTTGATGTTGGGTTGCCTCCAGATGCTGTATATAACATTGCGACGGACCCGGATAATATGAGAGTTTTCAAAAACATCAAGGTAAGTTTTGGGAAGTTTGATGGCAAGTTAGGGAGAAGCTCAGAGATAATGATCTCCAAATTCTCTGTCTGTCATATAATTGAAATCATTCTGTCTACTAACTTAGTAGTCTCATTCTAAGTTCTTCTGTTCAGGAAGTAATATCTAGAAAGGTATTAGTGGATGAAGGACTAAGGCAGGTTGTGGAAGTGGAGCAAGCAGCAATTTGAAGATTCCTTTGTTGGTCGGGAACGATCCCTGTTCATGTTTTAGTTGACCAAAACAGAGAAGATCATACTGTAAGGACATAATCTCCCAAAGATATTAGCTCTATATTTGTCTTTCAAAAACATAGCTCTCAATCGAGAGTGTCTACGATCTAGAATTGCATATTCTTCAGCTGCATCCCTCCTCAAAATACACTTGTTAGTTGAGATATGTAATCAATTCTACTCGGTTTTCTCCCTGTCTATCAGAGGAAGTTCAAACAGATAAAATCAGAATTCATGGACAAATTTGAAGGAAACTGGAAAATGGAGCCTCTATTTGTGGATGAAGAGTTATGCCATCCCTTCAAACCCAAGTCCGTGGCGGACTACATCGCTTGCAGCAATGGGAGAGGAAGAATCGCGTCAAGGTTGAGGCTAGAGCAGCTGATACAACCATCCATAGTTCCTCCCCCACCCATTTCCTGGTACCTCAGAGGAATCACCACAAAAACCACAGAAATGCTGGTCACCGATTTGCTCGCTGAAGCTGCCAGGATCAGGCAGGCTTCCGGCCTAGCAGACGAAGGAAAAACTAGTGAAATTCAAGAAGGTTATGTGTATGACATCAAAGAGAGATGGGCAAGGCATTCCCGTATAAGGTTGTCCTTGTATTCAAAGTTCTCTAGAAGTTGTATTTAACTTTTATTCCATTCCATTAATTATTCGTGATGAAAGGCATTTTGTAAATGGCCTGTAAGTGTTGAGTTGTTAGATTAATATTGCAAACCCCGAAAGAAGAACAAATGAAAAGGATTGATTTGTAAGGTTTTTGTATCCTAAAAGAATACTGATCTTGTGTCTGTAGCCACGTGTCCTCTTTTTCTTATTTCTTTGAAGGCAAACACTTGTGTGCGCGTGCATTATTTTTTTTTTATATATTTTGTTTATTAATTCATAATTAGTGTTTATTAATTTATAATTAGGGTTTATTAATTTAAAATTAGGGTTTATTAATTCAAAATTAGGGTTTATTAATTCATAATTAGGGTTTATTAATTAACAAGTATGGTTTATTAATTCAAAGTTAGGGTTTATTAATTCATAATTAGGGTTTATTAATTCAAAATTAGGGTTTATTATTCAAAATTAGTTATTATTAATTCATAATTAGGGTTTATTAATTAACAATTAGGGTTTATTAATTCAAAGTTAGGGTTTATTAATTCATAATTAGGGTTTATTATTCAAAATTAGGGTTTATTATTTTCAATTAGGGTTTATTAATTCAAAATTAGGGTTTATTAATTCCAAATAGGGTTTATTAATTCAAAATTAGGGTGTATTAATTTATAATTAGACTTTTTTATTCAAAATTAGAATTTATTAATTCAAAATTAAGATATATTAATTTAAAATTATATTTATTACTTTAAAATTAAAGTTTATTAAATTAATCAATTTTAATTAGATTTAATTAATTAATTAAGATTAATTAACTACTTAATTAAGATATTAACTAATTAATTAAATAAAGTGGTCTCACTGTGCGCGGGCGCGCACAGGAGACCACCTCTTCTTTGAATTGGCAAAATTAGAATGTTGAGTTACTGGTGCGCATTCGGATTTCGGTTCGGATTTTTGTTTAATTCGAATCGATCCGAAAATTCGAATTTTGAGAGATAAAAAATCCAATCCAAACCGAATATCCAAAATCCGAAATCCGAAAATCCATTTTTTATAAAAAAAATCCGACCCGAACCAAAAAATCCAAAATTATGAAAAAAAATCAAAAATCTAAAACCAATTTTTGGTAATTCTTATATATACTTATATTAAAATTAAAATTATTTACATAAAATATTATATTTATATATAAATTATATATAATTCGAATTTTTTAATTTTTTTCGGATTTAAAAAATTCAATCCAATTTGATTAGAAATTTTGAAAAAATTCAATCCATTCTGAAAATTCAAAAAAATCGAATCAAATTTTAAATTTCAATTTAATTCGGATCGAATATTCGATTTTCGTATTTTTGCTCATCTTTAATGTTCACAGCTCCAAATATTTACAGGAAAATATGTGGGGTCGCTCTAGAACTTACCAAAATGTGGGCCTCCGATGAATGCCACATATTCAGAAATCCAAAAATAAGATGATATAAAAACATGAGGTTGAAATTGATGAGTTGGTAATACCGTTGGGTGCCATGGATTCAATCCTTTACTCCTCCACCACTTTCCAACTGAGAAAGCCCCTTCTCTCCCACCCCCAAATTCCATTTTCAGCCTCCAAAATCACCATAAATAGGCTCAACAGCAAATCACGGAGAGTCTCATTCTCTCCTCACCAGCCTCTTAGAATATCTGCAGCTTCACAATCTGCTGCTGCTCCAGCTGCAACTGCTTCTTCCTATGTGCCATCTCAGATGAAGGCATGGTCCTACTCCGAGTATGGTGGCGTTGACGTGCTGAAGCTCAACACCAATGTCGCAGTCCCGGAGATTAAGGAGGATCAGGTTCTGATCAAAGTGGTTGCTGCTGCTCTCAACCCTGTCGATTCCAAGAGGCGAGCCGGCAAATTTAAGGCCACCGATTCGCCCCTTCCGGTAATTCTCCTTCCCCTCGTAACTGTCTGCCACATTTCTGTGAAAATCTTTGAATTAATATTATTCTGTTATCTCAACCATGTTTGCTAATATATACAGTTTCTCTTTGTTGAGAAGGGTTACATGTTTCTAAACAGTACTATTTCAAAGATTTTCACATGGTTGCATGTCCAAAATCCATTGTTTCCATGTCAAATATTACCTCTGCTCTCAGCCTATCTGTATCGACTCTAATGTTAACATTTACATGAAACTATATTGTGCGTACTTTCAGACTATATAGATTGATAATTTTGAAGCACATTGCTTATCCAAATTTTTCTGATGAATATATACTAACTTGGTTCAGACTGTTCCGGGGTATGATGTTGCTGGAGTGGTGGTTAAAGTAGGGGGGCAAGTGAAGGAGGTGAAGGAAGGAGACGAAGTTTATGCAGATGTTAGTGAGAAAGCCTTGGATGGCCCTAAACAGTTTGGATCCTTAGGCGAGTACACTGCCGTCGAAGAGAAACTGTTGGCCCTCAAGCCCAAGAACATTGGATTTGCAGAGGCGGCTTCCCTCCCTCTTGCAGTTGAGACTGCCTATGAAGGTCTAGAAAGAGCTGCATTTTCCCAGGGCAAATCTATTCTTGTTCTCGGTGGAGCTGGTGGCGTCGGATCCCTCGTTGTTCAGGTCAGCTGCACTCACTCACTTGATCTTTCATCTCCATTTCTAGCTGCTAAGAGAGTTTACTATTCATGATTGATAATGTATTTTTATCTTCATCACAAGGACTTTTTACAGTCCTAACCCTTTTCAACTAGATATGAATCAAGCAAGTTATCTCAAATTATATAAATGATCAAAGGCTTTATGATATACCGAGTTTCTAATCCATCTTAGTAAACAACATATTAACTTATACTACCTTTATCTATTTAGACTAATCCTCGATAGTGAACCTAAGTTGAGAAATCGCATTCAACTACTTATCGCGTGCCTTGCTCTTCTTCTCTTGCAGCTGGCAAAACAAGTGTTCGACGCTTCCAAAGTGGCCGCAACTGCTAGCACAGCAAAGTTGGATTTTCTAAAAAGCTTAGGAGTTGATTTGGCTATTGACTATACTAAGCAAAACTTTGAAGAGTTGCAGGAGAAATTCGATCTAGTTTTTGACACAGTTGGTAAGATAACCATCACTAGAAATGTCGTCTCAAAATAAATTCGTGATGCTTATATATGTTGAAATGACAACAGGGCAAGGTGATAGGGCTGTTAAGGCGTTGAAGGAAGGCGGCAGCGCGGTCGTTCTAACTGGCCCGGCCGAACCACCCGCTTTTAGATTTGTGGTAACTTCGACCGGAGAGACACTGAAGAAGCTAAATCCGTATCTGGAGAGTGGGAAGCTGAAGGCCATTGTCGATCCCAAGGGGCCATTCCCTTTCGACAAGGTTAATGAAGCTTTCTCGTATCTCGAAACTGGTCGTGCTACTGGAAAGGTCGTTGTATATCCCTTTCCTTAGATTACTATTGCAGACGATTAAAAATTATTAGCAAGTAATATCGCTATCACATATAAATTATAAATTTAATAATTAATTATATTCCTATTTTATTAATGAAATTTATTCTAAAATAAATAGATATATGGTTAATACTTGATTTTTTCAACAAATAGGAGAACGACATATGGCAACAATACATCGGAGATGAATAATCACTCAAATTGCACCAAATAAGTCATAAATGCCTATAAGCCCAAGCTCGTGGTTTGGTGATCCAAAATATCCATAAATCCAAGTTCAAGCTCAAACCCATGGTTTAGTGGTCCAAAGGCCCATAAGCCCAAAAGGTCACTAAACCCACTAACATAAATCTATAAATAGGAGGTGAAGTGAAGTGAGTTGAAGATTTGAAGAGTTCAAGACACTAAAAGAATCATCTGCGAAGTCTTCTCCGGCATTCGAAATCTTCTTCAAATATTCAAGACGTTCTTCGTGCAAATCATCGTGTTCTTCACCCAAATCATTCCAAAGAAGATGTTTAATTCAGAAATATGGTGAAAATCCTCTGCATTGGTGTCTGAATTTGAAGATCTTTAAAGTGTCCTTCAGCATTTCAAACTAATCAACAATCAAATCTGAAAACAAGATGAAGGTCCTTCGGATTGACATCATCAAATCATAAACCTTGAAGAATATTCGAAGATCGTTCAAAAAATCAAATCGAAGAGAAAAATCAGAGGATAAATAGAAGATTGAATCAATCTCAAATATATCAAATCCAAATTACATTGATTTTGTATACAATTTCGTGTTTATAAAATTAAATGTGAAAATTTGTATTACAACTATATAATTAACCCAAGGCGTATATTAGCTAGGAACATGATATGCGAACAGTTTGTAGAATAAATAACGTCAAATTTCATGTGCCTTTTCGGCCATGGATGTTGGAAGACAAACATTGCAACTACTAAGGAAAGGTTTGTGCTGTTGAAAAACACAAATCACTTCACACACGTTTCAAAGGTTTCGAGACCTTGGCTATATCTATATGGAATTGGCACATTTTGCCACATATTGAAAAGTACAAAGCAACCTCATTTTACAGTGAAGAACCCTTATTCTCTGCGATGAAACGTGGATAATTTACAACATTTGATCCGAAGAAGCATGAATTAATGTTTGGTGCTCATAGTGATAGAGAAGAGGAGAGGTTGAAGTCGAGGTTCCAGAGCTCGAAGGCGCACTTGACGAAGTCGTAGTGGCCTCCCTTGAGCGAAAGAGTTTTCTTCACCACACCTTCCCTCACAAATGGATACGTCAAGAGATTCCCCAGCGACACGTTCACTGCCTCCTGTTCATCATCATCGCCATATGTAACAATTTTTATCATCTTACATTCAATCAAGCATGGAAGACTGGTTAAGGATTCATGAATCTTTTAATTACGTACCTTCTCCAGATGAGTGCATTGTTCGCCGAAATCCAAGTCTTTACATTCTGTCCGCACCTTCGCCTTAGCCACCTTGCAGATGTTGACCCACTCTTCTATGAAATCACTACAATATTCGTACAAATTCAAACATAAGGTTTTTTACTCTTCATAGGGGTAATGTTCTAAGGTTACAACCAAAGATTCAATACGAAAAGTGACAGTTACTACTTAAATAGCAAAGTATACTACTATCCTAGCACTTAAATCAGTTCGGTTTTTGTAAAAGGAGAAAAGAACATTTAACATTTAATAACTACTCTCCTGACTTCATACCCCAGCAAACAGGTGTCCTAATTCAGTACTAGGATAGTAGGCGGTGGCTGCAGTTTATCCACATACTCCCTCCGCCCCCACCCTAATTAGTGTCGTATTTGACAGAAACATGTTCCCTAATAAGTTTTTTTATTTCAAAATTCTACAGAAAGTGTGTGAAACTTTTTATTTTACCAATATCCTCAATGTCACTTTCCATTATATCATTAAGGATCTATCTAAAATAAATAAATAATTAAAGATCAAGAGAGTAAATTCACCCACTTTGTTAGTATATGATTTTTGTTAGTCGGTGACACTCATTCCGAAACAATAGGGAGCAATCCCAGAAAAAGAATGTAAAAAAAAAAACTTAATGATGAAATTCTGCATCTTTACCTCAGTTAAGGTCCTATGATTAATATGTCCTAAAACGAAAACTCAGGAATAAATTGAAGTACAAAAGTATGCAGCAAAGCTAACAGAAAAGGACATGAGGCAAGACTGCAATAGATAAAGAAATAAATAACATAAGATAAGAAGCATATAAGCACAAATTTTGTACAAGTAGTGGTACTTTTGTATAAGCCCATACTAATAAAAAGACAACTCAACACTAACCTCTGAATGGTCCCATCGTCAGGGATAGACATAAGGCCCTTTATCCCTCCACAACAGCTGTGCCCAATCACTAATATATTCTCCACCTAACATTACATATTTCTTCTATTCAATACCAATCACATGTATCAAAGAATAAATTACTAAAGTAAACATTTTTGTTTCAATTAATAAGATTACTCATTTGGCGTTGTCTATATTAGTCAAAATGAAATCATTGAACAAAGTAATGATTGTGAGGATGAGGAATCTATTCCCCACTAGTTGAACATGCGTGAGAGCACCTTCTTTGGTGAAGGGTACGAAAGGTACTGGCATATGATTAGTGATTAGTTTATGTTTATCAGCAATTTAGGTTTATATCTTATGCAGAATATACCTAAATCACTCTTGCTAAATAAGATGGATTTTTATGCTTTTAAGAAAAATGAAGAGAATTTGAAGTTGTTTAATTCTGATTCCCACAGAGAATTTAACTGTTGATTGAACAATGAAATTATGACTATTTGACTTCCACATTAAGAAACACTTTATCCTAAAGGATAAAATAAACAACACTACTAGCAAAAAAAAAGTGTGTGTGGAATTAGGTTGTCGTGTGGCTGAGAAAGTGGCACATAAAATACATAAAGGAAGATTATAATTTAGGTATGTAGACTTTTTCTTCTTTTCCTCCACATAGTAACCACAACTTTTTCTGTTAAATATCAGCTTATAGAATTGTAGATAAGCATGTATAAAGAATTGTTGACAACAAGAAAAATTAAGGTTTATATGATTAAAAAAACTACACAAACTTTGGAATTTTTGCAACTTAATACGAAATTCTAATTGTAGCAATTCCATACCTTTTTTTCTTTTAATTATTGCAAATTAATACAAAAATATTGAGATGGCATGTATACGTGATTGAGAGAAACATAATATTAAGTTGATTGACCTAGATCATAAATCAATTTGCAAGACACGAGAGGATCATGGATGAAATTGATAAAATTATGAGTTTGAACTAAAATTAATATATGAAAAGTAAAGGATAATAACCACCTTCAGATGAATCACTGCGTATTCAATAGCAGCCCCCATCCCTGAATATTTATTCTGCAACGGATAAAACAATTTAATTAAACTTAATCTTTGTTGGCTTACTTGATAAAGAATCACGAATCTCAATATTTTTACTAAAGAATTACAAAAAAAATCCCACTTAGGTACAATATCAACAGTCGGAGCAATTAATTAAACGCAAGAATTTAAAAATATTTAGGTTTGATGTTTACCTTATCATATGGTGGAACCATGCTAGCAATGTTTCGCACCATAAACGCCTCCCCAGGTTGGAAATTCAGTATGTGCGAAGGGCACACTCGGGAGTCGGAGCAGGCAAATACCAAAAACTGCATTTATTAGTATATTAAATTAAAACCGTAACTATCAAACAGTAACGAAAATTTCCCTTTCTAGATTAAAAAGTAATTTTTTCGTGAGTGCAATTTGATCTTTTAATTTACCTTTGGACTTTGGCCTTTGGATAGTTCTTCGTACATATCAGGATTTTTCCTATGGTTCATAAAAAAGTAAAATAAAAATAAATTTGAGTTTATAAAAGCAATAGCATTAATTAAAACAAGACATGGTGTAGATTTTCCGTATTTTGACTTTTTATAACTGTTTAATTGCAACAATATCTTATAAAGTGCAGTCTGTTTAACATACACATAGCATGTCAAATGACGTTAAAACAAGGAAATCCAAGTACTTAATGAGGAAATTAATTGAATTAAATTACCAAAAAAACTAATGCTTATCACTTCTTGCTTGCACCTATCAATTATTGGCGCAAATCAAGGACCCGAATTTGTGGAAAGATCCCATCTAATCAATGCGCATCATGCATTACGTACTAATTAAAAAATTGTCTCTAGCCTAACCACTAGTTAATTAAAAAAGTCGCAATAGGGTCCCCTGGTAATTAATTATTCGGATCCGCAGTGGGTTTGACATCTCCAAGAATCTCGCAGTTTTTTATGAATTATGCCCAGAAGGTTCAAACGCCTTTCCACTAACTACAACTTACCCACCCTCTAATCTCAAAATCCAAACTTACTCGTAATTCTCCTTCTTGAAATGCTCGAACCCGGCCCGAATCCTCGCGACCGGGTCGAAGGCCGCGTTTGCAGCGGCGGCCCCCGTCAGCTCCGTCATCAGCTGCTTAACCTTTGAGGCGGCGGCGCCCTCCAATTCGCTATTCTCACTGCAAGTTGGAGGTGAGAAAAACCGTCAGGGGGGATAGTGGGTCCCAGCGATGAATCATGACTATTTCATGACAGCACTAAATGGACCCCTCGATTCACAAAAACAGTCAGAAAAAGAAAAGAAAAGAAATATTTTGTCATAATTTGTAGGCGGACTAGTATGCAGCTTCATCTGTCTCGGGAATGTCATTTGGAAATAACAGAAAAAGCCAGAGTTTGAGTTAAATACGACGCGCAATTGGGGGTTTCTGGTGGGGGAATCCCGAGGGCAGAAAGGGAAAGTCGGGCCAGAAACGGCAAGAGTACGACGAATACTATACCTCAGAAGCTTCTTTAAGCCTGCTATGGCTTCCTCGTATACCTCCAAAGCCATTTCACTCTCTGCCAAAACCCAAAAAAAAATCGTGAATATTTCTAAATACGTCCTCCTCCAAAGACTTAGCCTAAAAGCATAAACTGTGCATGCTCTTGCATAAAGAAATTCACCAATTCTAGCTCCCAACAATTTTCATAAGAATCACACAGCTAGGTCACATCGAAATTCAGAAATCCGCCGGAATAAGGCTTTTGTTTTCAATCATCGCCTTTTTCGCAAATGATGCACCAAAAACACACAAAACAGGCTAAACAGCTAGCTGTTTTTGAAAAATCCTAAATGATCTCATCGCCTGAACTCTTTCCGGATTGTTTCTCCCAAAACAACAATTATAACTCAGTAAACAAAAGATCACATGCTAAATTTTCGTTTTTAGAATTAAAAAAAAATGAATCGACGTAGCCTCAGAAAATAATTGAATGGAAAAGAAGAGAGAGAGAGAGAGAGAGAGAGAGGATGATGAATTGTGGGGGAAGGGATGATGATAATTGATACGGACCTTTTTGGAGGGATCCGAATAGGCAGCCTGAAATCTTTATCTCTGAGTTAGAATAAACCAAAGCGCGCTTAAGTGATGCAATGCGTCCCAAAGGGCAGGCCGATCCTGTTGTATTATAGTGGGTGACTAACCATGGTTAGATGGGAGGAGGCTAATTAACCGTGGTTGGTTAGTGTCTCCGATTATTAAAAACCATTCGTTTTTTTAGTGAGAGATGACTAAATATTCAACGCAGGCAGGCGCATGGATGGAGCACATCAAATGAGGAATCAACGTGTGGGGCGGTGACACTTAGACTTACCTGTTTTTTCTTTCTCTTTCTATATGTTATTATGGTTTTTTAATAATTTTGAGTAATTTGGGGTGTTTACTATATATATGTGTTCATACTAAATTCTGAATATGGTGATCACTATGTTATATTTTTGTAAGGTCAATTTCGGCAACATTGAATCTGATCGTTCAGGTCATGTTTGAGTCGAGTTGACAGAAGAACTATTGCAAGCAAGTTGTGATTTTCAGATAAACTAGGAAACACATACACATATATTTGAGAAATTTCGTATAGTATGGCATGACGGAAAAAATCAGTCTGACATATTTGTAATTTTGAATGTGTTTAATAATATTAAGATTCAAATCTAAACTTGTTTGATGAGTTCTGATTCTAACCTGTCACACAATCTTACCGAAGATTCCATCCATATACTAATTCTTCTTTTCATTGTCACAAACATAACAATAAAATAATTTTAAAGAAGTGAAACGATGAACTTTTTCTTTTGACAAAAACTTGGGTGAGCTCCATGACCTGAAATTTCAATTTTTTTGTTAAAATAATTATAGTGAGTAAGGATAATTAGATTTTATTAATTTATAATTAAATTTATGAATTTTTAATTATAATTTTTAATTCAAAATTAGAATTTATTAATTTATAATTAAGGTTTATTAATTCATAATTAGGGTTTATTAATTCACAATTAGAGTTTATTATTCAAAATTAGGGTTTATTAATTCCAATTAGGGTTTATTTATTCAAAATTAGGATTTATTATTCAAAATTAGGGTTTATTAATTCCAAATATGGTTTATTAGTTCACAATTAAGGTTTATTAATTTAAAATTAAGGTTTATTATTAAAAATTAGGGTTTATTAATTCATAATTAGAATCTACTAATTTACAATTAAATTTTAATTTTAATTAGAGTTAATTTAATTAATTATTTTTAATTAGAATTAATTTAAGATAAATTAACATTAATTAATTAGTTAATTAGGGATGGTCTCACTGTGCGGGCACGCACGGACCACCCCTTTTCTTTTTTATTCTTTTTCTAAGTTGGGGAAGGGGATTTGGAATCACACCGCATGTTGCAATAATGAGATCATTTATTGATTTGCATAGAAATAAATATGTCGAAAAAAAAATAAAAAATTAGAAAAAAATGACAGTGTGATTGTTTTCATGCTCTGGTCTATCAAACAAATTTTACGCCAACAAGGAAAAGAAAAGCTTGCCTAAGTCGTTTTTTAATCTTTTGAAAAATTTAGAATGTATATTTCATTACAAATTGAGAAGTGATATTTTACTGGAACAATTTATAAAATGTATCGAAAATATAATTAAATCAAAATAAGTAAAGTTTTGTAGCAATTGACTCGGCAGATTCAGCTAGGGGTCAGCATTTGTATTTCGGTTAGGATTTTTGCCTAATCCGAACCGAATCGAAAATCCGAATTTTGAGAGAAAAACAATCCGATCCGATCCGATCCGATCCGATCCGAACCGAATATCCGAAAATCCGAAAATCTGAAAATTTTATAAAAATATCCGAACCGAATCAAAAAATCCGAAATTATGAAAAATCCAAAAATCCGAAACCAATTTTTTTTTAATTCTTATATATATTTATATTAGATTTTAAAATATTTAAATAAAATATTATTATTATATATAAATTATATATAATTCCAATTTTCGGATTAAAAAAATCTGATCCGATCCTAAAATCCAAAATTTTGAAAAATATCAATCCGATCCGAATCGAAAATCCGAACTGAATTTTAAATTTCAGTTTGGTTCGGATCGGATATTCGAATTTCGGGTATTTTGCTCACCCCTAGATTCAGCTTAACATGGAAAAAAAAATACTATGATTTCGAACTAAAAAAAAGTTGTGACTATTTTTGTAGGATGGAGTATTTATCCTTTTGGTTCCATTTCATATGTAGTAGTATATTATTTAATGATAAAAATCCAAGTTGTTGCTTCCACTTTAGCTCGATTGGTTAAGAACTAATAAATTTGGAACAAGGATCAAGATCGAGTCCTAACAATCGCAACGTGAGAGTTTTACTCGTTTTATGGTGACTCCTTATGGACACTAGACAAAATTCTCCTAACTTTTTAACTATCAAATTACCATAATTTACTCTTTTATATTCTCCTGAGTTTGGGGTGCAGGAACTTTGAAATCTTCTCCTTTTGGAAAAAAAGATAATCCAAGCTGTTCACTAATTGCCTGATTGCAAGAAAAATGGTAAACTTAATTGACATTCCCAAGATATAATTGCAGTGGGGACCAATGTCCCCAAAACGGATTACAACCTATGCTTCATCCATCAAAATATCATCTTGTTTGCCAACACCAAAAAATAGCGTAAACTAAACGAAACTATGTCAATGTAAACTAAGTCAGATTAATAATTTAGTTAATAAAGACCTACTTTTCAAATGCGGATGGCCAAATTAAGTGATGAGAGGATGTATGATTTATAAAATATTTATCTATTATGGATATGGAGTGGGAGTAGTGGCTAGTGGGGTGTTTGGATGGGCAAGTCAAATGCCAAAATGGCCTCAACCTTTCGAATCTTCGATTAATCTTCTTCATTATAAATTAATTCCTTCCAAACTCATCCTACCTATTCATTAATTTAGTCAAATTGTTCTATTTTTAAAAAAAATCCTTAAGTTTTGAGAGAAAGGAATTGTTTGAACCCATTGCTGAGGAATTACTGCAAATAAGCCGTCTTTTACTTTTTCAACTCCATTATTGGCATCTCCCACATTCACTATACAACAAATAAGAAAGGATTACAGGTGTCTAAGCTTAAATATCATCGCTCAATATCTCAAAAAAAAAACACCTCTCGTTAATTTTAATATCTTGATTTCGATCGGTTCTGACCATGGAGAAAACAAGAATAGTTCATAAAAGCCAAGTGATTTAGCACCCTAATAAGTTAAGAAAGAAGGTCCTTGAACTTTTGAACGAGATTTGTCAATCCAAAAGTGGTAAATTGAAGTTTATGCACTGTCTATCCCATCAGCTTTTTATTAATTTCTTCTATAAAATTTATTAGTATTTGTTTCAGAAGGCAAATTACTTGCTAAGTGAGTTTTGTTTTTTCATATTTTATTTTGATGAACCAACCAATCAGATACAAACAACAAACCAAGATGAAGAAATTAAAATTATACTTCAAATTTTTATTTCAAATGAGCACGAATAGATTTAAAACTGTAAAGTATTAAAACCCAAAATATGTAGATAGATATTAATTGTCTTCTTTTTCCTTATATGGTCATGAAGCAGATGTATAATATTAATTTTCTATCTTATGTGAAATTCTCATGAATTTTGATTCTTAATTTTCTAAAATCTCCAATCTCACATTGATTTTTTATGAGATTTCACTAAATGAAAATCTATATAAAAGGATATTTCTATTCTATCACCAAAATTCTACATTTAGTTAGTGTAATGGTTGAGATTGATGTCATTCAAACCTTACCATCGATTTAATTTGACAAAATAAAAAATTAACTTAATTTAATTTGGTCATAAAAGGAAATATTTTGTATAAGTTTTTTAAACAAGATTTGAATTACATGTTGTTTTTCATGATACTTATTTTAAATATTATGATAAAATTTGAATCACACATCGATTTTATACAAGACTTGACAAATTCAAAACCTAGATTAAAAAAATACTTGAATCATGCATTGATTTTCATAAAACTTCACAATCAAAACCTAAATAAATAAATAAAAATTGAGTCTCACATTAAACTTCACTAAATGAAAACTTATATAAAAGGATATATCTATTTTCTGAACCAAATTCACATTAAATTGACGAAGTGATTGGGATTAATATCATTTGAACTACACCATCAATTTAATTTGATCATAAATTTGGTCAAATAAAAAATTTATTTAATTTAATTTAATTTTTCATGAAAATTTGCCAATTCATAACCTAAATAAAAAGAGATATGTTTTGTACAACTAATCTTAAATAAAATTTGAATAACACCTTAATTTTTCATGAGAATTAACAAATTTAAATTTAAATAGAATGATATAATTTGAATCTCACACTGATTTTTCATGATACTTCATAAATTAAAAATCTTAAAACATGATACAATTTAAATGTCCATTTCAAAATCTAAATAAAATAATATGAAATTATCACAACTCTAACTGTGAGGATCAATCAATTTCAAAGTAATTTAAAATAAATAATTTCTTCAGTTTAATATTAATGTGTAATTAAATAAATTTTTTGAATTTAATTTAAAATAAATAGTTTCTTTAGTGTTTGGCCGAATAGAAAGTGCCGAAATAAATAATATCAATTTAATTTAACCATTTAAAAAAATATTAATGTACAAAAAAAAATGAGAGGATATTGGGAAAATTTATATTTTATTGATTAGATATTTTGTAATTTAAATAAATTCAGGTTATTATCGAAATTACTATACGATAATAAAATAAGAACATGTAATAAAATTACTTTTTAGTTGGATTCATGACACCTATTTGTATATAAATTCTAAATGGATCCAACAATTGATCAACATGTCTACATGAAATTTTCTCAATTGTAATATTTTGTTATTTATATTATTATCATTAATAATTACTCTATAATATTCAAGTTTTATTAAGACTAATAACTAATTATTGTGACAACTGAGTTTTAATCAAATTTGAGATAGGTATGAATATATACATTTTAGACTCGTCGGACAAATATTGACATGCCTATGTGGAATTTGTTATATTCTTTTAACTTTTATGTACTATTTATTAGAAATATTTACTTTATAGCTACGACGGACAATCAATTATTGTAACAAAAAGTGAGTAATTATCATGTATTTTTATACTATTTATTAATAATATTTACTATATAATAATCAAATTTTATTGAGACACATAACCAATTATTGTAACACTTATATATAGTATTTAATTAGATATTTTACAAATTTAAACAAACTTGGATAATTATTGGTAGTACTATATTGAGGAAAAAAAGATGATAAAATCACTTTATTAGTCACATTTGGACATTTAGTCACATTTGGACATGTAAGAGTATATATCTTCTGAACGGGTGATCACTAATACTAACAAATAACAACGCAACTAAAAGGTGCAATTGTAGCAAATTAGCAAGTCAATATCGTATCCACATGAACTGAAAATTAAATGTACAATAAGTAACCAAACATAGATACTTTATTATTATTCAAGCTAAACTAGGCGATCAAGATGTGAAGTTGATTAACTATACATAAAACTATAAAAATGGAGAAACGATATTTGATAAACACGAGAGAAAGATTGATCATGTGGAATGTATTGACTCAACCTAAATCATGCGATCAACCTATTAATCCAATTATCAAATATTAATTCAAATCATGTGGAAGATCACATAAATAACCACAATCTCTCTCTCGACAAGTCACGTAATTGTTGATTAGCATAAATTCAATCACCACTAGATATCAAGAAAATATATGAATTCCTAAAAGTTTGCTAAGATTAGTCATCCTACAATTAATTTTAAACCCGCTAAGTATTTAAATTAATTGCATTGTGTATTTTTGAGTTTGATTGCTCAATTAAACTCGTTCAGTATTTAACTAATTAGTAACTAGCATATATCAATAGTGATCATTTATTTTAACATTAAATTAAGTACCAAGAATTACAAACCATGAAGTGAAAAGACCGATTGGAATTAAAATATCAATCACATAATTTTAATTAAGTCATACAAACTCTCAAAACAATTAGAAATTCAGCTATGCATAATTAAAATAAAATAAAATAAATAAATAGAAGAATAAATAAAATCCATGTTTGATAATTATGATGAAAAACTTGAATCTTTGAGTCTCGAGTCTATAATCTCTACTTGAAAATAAATCTTAAAGCTAAAACTAAAAATTCTAATAACTTGTATAGGGGAAATAAGAGTTGGGTTGTTGAATATGCTTGAATAGTATGTGGGAAAGGTATTTATAGGAGGAAAAAAGTTAATTGAATCATCATATAAATCAATATTAATGGGATAAGCTTATTGAGTCCTAATACAGATTAATTAAAGTTGGAGAAGGGAATTGAGTTCAAATATGTATCAATTATAATTGGAGAAGGTAATTGAGTTCAAGTAGGAATCAAAACACTCCAAAAATAGGAAAAATCTCAAAAAATATATGAAAAATTAGACATTCTCGCATTATTCGCGACTCTTTTGTTTTGGCTCGTTCTCCCTCATTTGAACTCTAATCCGCGCATCGTTTTTGCCCACGGACTCTCCTATCAAATTGTACTTAATCCTATTGAGCTCAAATCATCAATTCTTGCTCCAATTTTTTTGCAAAAATGACAAAAAAATGTCAAAGAATATCATTTCTTAAAATATAAGCAAAATTAAGCAAATACTCGTCTCAATCATGATTTATACCAACCAATTTGTCACAAATATACTTTAGAATCCTTATAAAGTCCATGTTTGTCAATGGGTCGAACATTAATTCACATGCCTACGTGAATTTTATATATATTTTTTAATCTTTTGTTATTAATTCTATTTATTATTAATATTTATTTTGTAAAGTTATGGTTGTTATTTTTGACAGATAATCAATTATCATAACAACTTATAAAAATTCAAATAGTTCGGGTAGTTAACAGGTATCATTATTTATTATACATGTTTTTGAGACGATAATGAATATTAAATTATTTTTGGTTGGGTTAGGAGCGGGTACTGGTATATACATTTTAGACGGATTTCCGGTGATTGAATCATAACCTCATATTTTAGTTGACCGTCGTGCTCCACCACACTCAATGATTATGTGAGGTTGAACCCTAGCCTTATCGTTTTCCTTTTTTATCACCATGCTCCGTCAAGTCAACAACTCAAGATGATTGAACCACTAGTCAAATATGAAGTTGTTTGTTAAATATCTACTTATAAATAACAACATAAAATTAGTTCCTATCAAAATTCCATGAAATATAATTTATATATATCAGATTGAACATGACTCTGATATAAAAATTATTTCATTTATTATAGTATTGAACACAATATAAAATATATTTTTTCTAAACTTGACAACTTACATGCTATCAACTGCCACAAAGGTTTTAAAAACCCAGAAAAGAAAAGGAAAAAAAAAGATGGCACAAAATGAGAATTGCTTTGTAATATGCTCAGTGAACTATTTACAGTTAGCCAGTTTTAATTGGGTTGGGCTTGGAATGCACACTTGCAATCGAATACATCACAGCTTGTGATGGCACATAATAAACAAACAACAAATGATCACGCAGTATGATTTGTGCACTTAACCCAATTTTCAACTTTGGAAAAAAATATCCTTCAATTTCTTAGAAAATCAATAGTTGAAATTAAATAAAAAAACTTAAACCTAAATTATTGCAATCAAGTTGAAAAGTTAAGATTAAAATGCTATTATTGCGCATTGAGATTTTGGAAAACTTAATAAGTAAAATATACTTTATTTTTTCCATTAATGATACTACAAGTTTGCATGACTTCACTGTGGCTGTGATTTATGAATCAGGATTTACTTGATGTTGCTATGGTTTATCACCAAGGTTTTGACTCTCACTATTTTTCATTTTATAAAAATAGACTAATTGTTTCTGAAGTAATATATATATATATATATATATATATATATATATATATATATATGGGAGGGTTAGCGTGAAACCATTTTTATCGTGAGAATCAAAATAATGAATTCATTATGAAAATTGATGAATCCGTTAGAAAAGTTCTTGAATCCAAAAATAATATTTTCTCCTCATGGGATTCATACCGGGTGAAAATTTTTGAATTTTAAATTCAATAACTTTCTCAACGGATAAATCAACTTTTATAACAGATTCATTTGATTCTTAGTTTTAAGATAAAATGGTTCTCATTTGAACATAACTCTATATATATATAGAGAGAGAGAGTTTGGTTCAAATAAAACCATTCTTATCCTAAAACTAAGAACCAAATGAATTAGTTATGAAAGTTGATGAATCCGTTGAGAAAGTTAATGAATTCAAAATTGATTTTTCACCGGGTTCGAATCCCATGAGAGCGAAAATTCTATTTTTTGGATACAATAACTTTCCCGTGGATTCATCAACTTTCACTGTGAATTCATCATTTTTGGTTCTCACGCGTTACGATAAAATGGTTACCGCGTTAACCTCCATATATATATATATATGGCTGAAATTGAGCCTGATCGGCTAAAATAGATGGCGGCCCCTATTTATAATACGTAAATCTTATTTTCTTCTCACTTTTTATTGGGCCTATTTAAAATCTGAGCTGACCCAACAGGCACACCAGTAAATAGTAATAGAAGTATGCGTAGCCTCCGTAAATTTTATTTTTTTTATTATTTATATTCAAGTTCACCAATAGTTTTCATGTTATAAGAAACTACCAAAAATACCAGTATTGGTGCATCAAGACAAATGACAATTAAATAAAATAATAATCACTTGAATATTTACCGAATCCTTATATACCTAAGTCCGTTGCAATAAATGTAATAAGACACCATTAATTCGAATAAGGCCTTAAAGGGGTAGGGTGTGTTTTTGAGTTCTGCATTAAACCACGAGAAAGGAAATAAAATTATCACGATAGAGCTCACATGAACTCTTTTATGTAGAAAGCAGGATGACCTTCATTTCCAAAAATACTTTCAGTAGATTGAAGGATTTTTTTATGGAATGGGATATATTATGTAGCTCTAAGGATTGGTATAGAATTTATGATTGATAAAAGAGTAAGAAATCTGAAAACTTAACAACACATGTTTTTGTTTTCAGAAAAAACACACCCTACCCCTTTATGGTATCGAGTTACAAAACTTCGAGGCCAAAAAGACTAGGACAGCTTAACGGTTAGCAACAACATGATGTTGTAAGTCCTCTTTGTTGTTAAGAACCCGCCTAGGTGCGGGATTAAGATGTTTTAGTAATGATATTATATTGGTGCGTAGAGTTGATTTTGAGAAACTCTTAAACCATATATATGTATATTATGTTGTTTTTAATAAAAATGGAATATGTTTAATCATAAGAATAAGGATGGTATTTGAATTTATGAGAAGTATTAGAGTAAGAGATTTTTAATCATTGATCAAAACTCGTTTGTTCAATCTGATTTTTCAGATCTTGAGAATCTTAGAGATAAGCATAAAATATCTTGCGATAATCATAATTTTATTTGTCAATTTGATCGAAAATTTAAACATATATTACATTCAGAAAATAGTCATTTAAACTGTATTATAGATTTAATTATAAATTTAAGCCGTAATTTTGAAAAGAATAAAAACGATAGTAATAATCTATTTAAAGAAATAATACAAAGTAATCAAGAAAAGAATAAATTAATTAAACAGGTCAGTGAAAACTTTGATTATATTAAAGAACAAAATAATCAAATAATCTTGGAAATTAAACAATTAAATAAAAATTTACCTAGTAAATATGATATTAATCAGTTAAGTTACTTAATAGAAAATTTAAAACCAAAGAAAATTGAATTAGAAACTAAAAAACTATTAGGAGAAATTGAATTACAAATCGGTGAAACTTTTAATAGATTAGAAACAAAAATAAATAATAGACCAATAGATCAAGATATAGTAACATTACACAAGCCATAAATAATTTAAGTTTAGGTTCACAAGAAAGACCTAGAAAAATAACTCCTACAATATATAATTATTGGAAACCTAAAAAATGAGTAATTTTAGACCATTTTCCGGACATTCACAAACTATACAGCAAGGAAGAAATTATACAAGTAATATAAATGAAATTATTACTTCAGATACATTTTTATATAGAATTTTAATTTCTAAAAGAAGACCTGGAAGCAATAGTTCTCAACAAACTATACAATTAGAAGAAGAAATAGATGTTGATAGAAATTTAGAAATTTACAATAATCAGAGTTTTGAAATTTTACAACCAAGGGTTTTATATTAAGCAGAAATAATAAATATAAACACAAGTTTTATTAGAGGAAGTAGAGAAGTAAGTACTAACTATGGTTGATGGTAGAACAGAATTTATAGATTTATTATCACCAGAAACTATAAAGAAAATAATTAAAAGTAATAAACTATTTTCACATATAGGATTAATAATAATAGGAATAAAAGCATTCGGAAGACAAGAGGTAGGAACAAAAGCTTTAGTGTTAATTACCGATCAATCATGGCAACAAGATGTTAAAAGATCTATTATATCAGGAATGGAAGTAGATTTAAACAAAAATTCATCATTATTTTATTGTGCTCCTAATATTTTAAAGGATACTAGAGATATAAGTAAAATAAAAATTGCAATACAAACTAAAGGATATAAAAATTATGAAGGAAATAATTTAGTAATAAGTATTTGAGTATTAGGAAAAATGAGTACATCTTCAAGTATGAAATATAAAGTTAATATTGAAAGAATGATAAAAGTTATTGCTTTAAAATGAATTAAAATGATAGAACCACAAAAAATTGATCCTACTGAATTAGCAGGATTAGAATGGAATTTAGAAGATTTAAAAAAGAAATCTAATGAAGTTTTAGTTCCTCAAAAAAGTATTATATATGATAATAATGGACAAGCCAATTTAAGATTTACAAATTTTATAAAAAGAAATAATAAAAATGAGGAAAGTGAAGATGATGATGATGATATGGAAGTACATTATAGCTTAATGAATGAATATTATGATACAGAACCAATTTATGATACAGATTCTGAAGAAATAGACACATTAGAATTAACTGAAACAGAAATGATATGATATTGTCAATTTAATAACGAAGATTATGACAACAATTTAGAAAGTAATATAGAATTTGAAACAAGGTTCAAGTTTGAAGAAACAAAAACAACTATAGATGAAATAATTAATAAAAAATTTACTGAAATAAATTTGCAAGATCAAGTTGATGATATGCTAATAGAATGTATTATAGAATTAGGAATGAATTCTAATCAAGCTTATAAAGAATTAGAAAAATATTTTAACCTACCATTAATCTCAGAAATTGAACAAGGAAAAATATGATTAGCGATTTCTATAAAAATAATAATAGAGAAACTAATTTTATGGATGTTTCTATGACTCCTAGTAATAAAAGACCTAAACCAGAATTTATACAACAAGGAGATGATAGTATAACAGGACAAGGTAGACAAAATTGGATACTGGTAGGCCGATATAAAGGAGAATCTCGAATAATTGAAAAATGAAAAAGAGCTTCAATAGAAAAATTATATAGTGGAGATATGTTATATATAGAAGAACAAAGTCCGCAATTATGGGGAGATGAAGTTTTAGTTTGGGAACAAATGGTAGTAAGAAATTGGGAAAAAGAAAAAAGAGGAGATATCGATATGTTTTCTTATTTAGAAACAACATTAGGTCCAATAGCCTTAGGATTATGGCAAAGTAAAAAATCTCAAGCTCCTGATGAAATAAATCAATTAAAAGTATTAGGAGATAATCCTTATAATTTTACAAGTGCAATAAGACTATTAATAATAGGTGTTGATCCAGCAAAAGATAATACATTTTTGCAAGATACAGTAATAAGAAATTTAGAACAATTAAGTATTTCAGATTTTAAATATATAAGAGAATTTACAAATGACTTTGTTAGATTATTATCACAAATTGGTAGAGCAATGGAAGATGAATTATGTAATAAATATTTTATAAAACTTTCAGGAGATTTAGGAAAACAAATACATGAAGCCTGTGAAGTGACTACTCCGAATTTAGGAATAAGACCAATAATAACTTTTATTATTTAAAGATTTAGAAGATAGATGTAAAGATGCAGTAATAAAAGAACAAATAAAAAGACAAACATGGGCATTTTGTAAAACTACTATTTATACACCTCAAGCTTATGGATATTACAAAAAATCATATAAAAAAGGTATTAAAAAAAGTATTACTTATAAACATAATAAAAATAAAGATATAAATAGATATGTTAAGAAACCTTACAAAAGAAAGTGTAGATGTTTTATATGTGATTCAGATAAACATTTAGCTAATAAATGTCATAATAAAAATAAAAATTATGAAAGAACAAATTTAATAGAGGAAATAGGAGAATATAATATAGAAGTTATAAACTCAGAAGACTCTGATAACGAATCAATCTATAGTATTTAAATTTATACAGAATATGAAAATGGAAAAGAAATAGATCCTACCGTAGTAACATATACATATATGAATACATTAAATAATTGCTTACATTATTGGATTAAGAAAAAGAAAATAACCATATTCCATGTATTAATTGTAAATTATATCCTGAAATTACAAGAAGATATCAATGTAATAAATATTTTGAAGAAATATGCTTCTTATGTTTAGAAAGATTATTTGGAATAAAAACTGAATTAAAAGGAAAGCTAAAATTGAAGAAAATAAAAATACTGATATTTATAAAGAAAAATTGAAAAAACATGAAGTAATGTTAGAACTATATAATCATAAATATTTAAAATTAGAAAATAAATACAATGAACTCCAAAAAAGAATAGAAGTTATAGAATATACATTAAATGATTATAAAAAATTTGAAAATATTGAACTAAGTCAAATGACAGAACAAATAGAGGAAGAAGAAAAAATATTAATAAATAATAGTAACAATACAAAAAACCCAACAACAGCAACTCTAATAAATATTCAATGTAGACTATGGATAAATAATGAAAATTATGAAGATTCAAATGCTATATTAGATATTGGAAGTACTAAAAATTTAATAGGATATAGTTTAGTAAACTCTAAATTTCATAAATTATTAAATTATAAAATGGAAACTAGAACAGTTGAAAATAGAATTATGAAAATTACACACTCTTTAGAACCGACTGGAATACAATTTTTAAATTTTGCTGGTAATTATAGTTTAAAATATGATTTATCGCAGGTAATAATAAACCCAAAAGAAACAAATTCTAAATATTTCTTATTAGGATTAAATTTTATTACTAATTTAAATGGTAACCTAATCATAGCAAAAAACTTTATTACTCTAAGTAAACAAGTTTACAGTTTTCCAACACATAAATATACACATACATCAGAGTTTGCCCGAAAGCGTGGTGGACTAGGAGAATTAGATTTTTTAAAACAAGTACAAAACAAACAAAATAATTTCATTGAAAATGAAGCTATAAAATTATTCTCACAATTTATTTCATAAGAATTAGAAAAAGGGCCTGATAGCCTTACAGATGAAAAAAATGCTATCATCAACACAGATAAAGAAGAAGAAGATATTGATGATTCTCAAAGCTGCGACACAATTCCAGAAACTCATAGAGATTTCTGAAGATTAGACAGATGGGCAACAATTATTAAGTTGTAACTGTTCTTTTTTTGTAGTTTTATGTTTTTTCCTGTTTTTCTTTTACACGTATAGGAATGTTGATAGGATGATAAAAAAGTATACTAAAGCATTATTAAGATGCTTGATAGATTAGGTAAATGTCTCTGTAAAGTAAGATGTAACGTCTCTTTAATTTTGTAGAATAGGTATGATGTCTTTAGATAGGTATGATGTCTTTTTAGAATTGGTGGATTGTACCATATATTTACCTATAAATAGGCAATCATTCCGTTGTAAAAAAAAATAATCCGAGAAACAATAAACCCTTGAGCTTTCTGAATACAAAAACATGTGTTGTTAAGTTTGGGTAGGGTGTGTTTAATTTCTAAGATTATTTGATTATTTTGTTCTTTAATATAATCAAAGTTTTCATTGACATGTTTAATTAATTTATTCTTTTCTTGATTACTTTGTATTATTTTTTTAAGTAGATTATTACTATCGTTTTATTCTTTTCAAGATTACGGCTTAAATTTATAATCAAATCTATGTCTGAGTTTAAATGACTATTTTAAGATGTAATATATGTTTAAATTTTCGATCAAATTGACAAATAAAATTATGATTATCGCAAGATATTTTATGCTTATCTCTAAGATTCTCAAGATCGAAAAATCGATTGAACAAACGAGTTTTGATCAATGATTAAAAATCTCTTACTATAATATTTCTCATAAATTCAAATACCATCCTTATTCTTATGATTAAACATATTCAATTTTTATTAAAAAAAATCATAATATACATATATATGATTTAAGAGTTTCTCAAAAATCAACTCTACGCACCAATATA
The DNA here is from genome assembly GCA_036937905.1 of Salvia rosmarinus. Taxonomy (NCBI): domain Eukaryota; kingdom Viridiplantae; phylum Streptophyta; class Magnoliopsida; order Lamiales; family Lamiaceae; genus Salvia; species Salvia rosmarinus. The sequence continues at coordinate 51,762,697 of CM072823.1, read as the reverse complement.
ATATCATTACTAAAAACATCTTAATCCTGCACCTAGACGGGTTCTTAACAACAAAGAGGACTTATAACATCATGTTGCTTAACACGTTAACCCTGTCATAGTCTTTTAGGCCTCATAAGTTTTTGTAGCTCTGATACTATAAAGGGGGTAGGGTGTGTTTTTTCGGGTTACACATTAAACCACAGAAAGGAAATAAAAATTATACCTGATAGAGCTCACACATAACTTTTTTTATGTAGAAAACAGGGACGGAGCCTTCGTTTCCAGAAAATACTTTCAGCGGAATTGAAGGATTTTTTTTTTATATATATAGAATGAGATATATGAAGGAAAAACTAGGTTTAGCCCTCGCCTCGAGGATCTATCTTGGATATTTAATTCACCATACATTGATTATATTCCTAGCATGCGTCTATTTAATTAATTGCAACACGTAGGGGTTTTCGTGTTTACCTTTGGATCATCGGGGTCGAGCGGAATGAGCGGATCGAGACTCGTGCCTTGATCTTACGGGCGTATCCGGTTGCCCAATCTCCAATGTCGAGTGAGGGCGATCTATGGAGAATGCTTGAAAATAACTCATTTCTCTCTAATGGTTTTAAAATCACTCCCAAGAGGATTAACCTTGATTCTATCTTTTACCTTATATTTATAATGCATTACCATAATCCCATAAGGAAAGGATCCATGCATATCCATAAATATAATAATATCCTTATAGGATAAAGAGAATCAAATCCTTACCATAAGAGGAGGGCGCCGATTTTCCTAGCTTACGGACTGGATGGGCCAGCCGAGGATCAATTGCAAGGAATAAAGATGGACCCCAAATAAATTAATTATCATATGTTCACCCGAACATAAATTAATTTATAAACATTTATTCATGCCACTAGAGAATAAATCTTGACTTACCCTTTATTACCGAAGTTGAGTCGGGCTTGCACTTAGACATTCTGAATCCCGTATTTAAGATATCGGACGTCCATTAATTATTTATATCATTACATTGCTTAAAATAATTAATATCTTCAATTCCTTAAGTAGTACCATTCAACCTCATTATTGTACTTGAGCTAACTCAACTGCGGGGTTTAGTACAATAAACCTTTGAAACTTCTTAAGGGGCGTCATCATCCTAGCGGATACGGTGACTCGATACAAATAACTAGCATGACATACAAGCACCGCCACCACCCAAGATACGGATAATATTGGGTTAGAACATATAACCTCACCCATAACAAGTCAAAGTGATGGTCGGTAACTCATACTCACCTAATACCTTATCGAGGTTTAGATCATCGTAAGTCGTCGAGATCTGGGTTCTTCACTACGGTCGGATAGAAGAATTCATCTCATTGTGATCCTTGATACGTCGAGACGTACCGGCATAGACAAGTAACAAGTCGAGTTACTTCTTATCTATACTGCGACTATCTGAGACAACTCGTCCTCAAGTTGTCTCACCGTGAAACTTTTATATCTCATTAAGCTTGACCAATCATACGGACTTACGTGATCTTCTACACCTTGTATGATCTAACTTATATATGAGATAATGGGACACGAATATATGCAATCAAGTATTCAAATCAGATAGGAGATTGTAATAGTGGTAACGGGAAACATTGTATACAAACTCAACCAAAACTGCGTTCAGTATACAAATCCAACAATATATTATGTAGCTCTAAGGATTGATATAAAATTTATGATTGGTAAAATAGTAAGAAAGCTGAAAACTTAACAACACATGTTTTTGTTTTCAGAAAGCTCAAGGGTTTATTGCTTCTCGGATTGTTTTTTACAACGGAAGGATTGCCTATTTTTAGGCAAATATATGGTACAATCCACCAATTCTAAAAAGACATCATACCTATCTAAAGACATCATACATATTCTACAAAATTAAAGAGGCGTTACATCTTACTTTACGAGACATTTACCTAATCTATCAAGCATCTTAATAATGCTTTAGTATACTTTTTATCATCCTATCAACATTCTATCGTGTAAAAGAAAAAGCAGAAAAGCATAAAACTACAAAAGAAGAACAATTACAACTTAATAATTGTTGCCCATCTGTCTAATCTTCAGAAATCTCTATGAGTTTCTGGAATTGTGTCGCAGCTTTGAGAATCATCAATATCTTCTTCTTCTTTATCTGTATTGATGATAGCATTTTCTTCATCTGTAAGGCTATCACCTTCTCCGCTGAAAGGAAGGAACATATTCAAATTTGGTGTTACCCATATTTGTAAATAATGTCATTCAATTTGCAAGTTTGTACTTCATCCATAATTGATTTTAGGGATGTTTTCGACTTCAAATATATTAATTTGTTCTTGAATCTTGAAATGTAAAATGATCCGTTCCTCTTTTAAATCAGTGCGAAGATATCGTCCAAAATATTCAATGTCATCAAGTAAATTCTTTTTCGACCGGACGATAACTGTGAGATGTAACTTCTGGAAGAGAAGCTAGATTTTTGCAGTAGACCTTTGGTTTGGAAGATAAGGATGACATATTGTCAGCTGTCAATAGAAATTTTTCTCTCATTTTATTCATTAGGTCTTCTGTCTTTTCTGTATAGCTGAATTCCATAAAATCAATCATACCATTATGGTAAAAATTGATTATTATTTCATCTGGCACGTCGGTCTTGTCTAAATCAATCTGTAGAAGCAGAATGTCAGGAATTCTGATCTCTTCATTAGTTAATACTTTTTCTTTCTGTATAAATTTATAAACATCAGGCATTTGTATAATTTTTACGCCTTTGTATTTTAACTCATTGAAATAAATTTCAACAAGTTTCTTTTGTAAATTAACAAGAATTTGAGGAAATCCCTGTAAAACTTTTGTAGAAATAATTTCCTCAAGGTCAGGAATAATTTTCAGGACTGGTTCCATTGTTTCTCTCCAAGGAATATCAAGAATTCTAGTTTTAAAATTTTCAAAACTCCTTGGAGGTGGAACATCTTGTGTTTGGTTTTCAAAAATCAATTTTTGATTCAACTTTGTAATAGTTGATTCTATGACTTAGATCGTCGATCTTTGAAATTACAATCATTTTGTAAACTTTTCAATTGATTGTTTAGATCGAAGTTTTTTCAAAATCCACAAGTTGTGATTCATAATTTTTAACAGAGAAGGCGATGTTGAATCACACTACTTGAATTTTCTTGTCTGATCTGAGCAAAACTTTTGACCTCTTACGGTTCGATAAAAATTCTTGTAAACGAAAACTTCTAGCATTTGATAATGCTTCAGCGTAATAACATTTCAAAGAGGTTTATGACAATTAATATATTTTCGAGCGATATTGAAGTTATGAAAACTCAATTTTGTTCCTCCGAAAATAACATAATGTGTAAACTTCTTTTGGGGTTGCTCTGGTTTTTGATTTTGTTCAGAAAAGTAAAATGTCAGAGTATTTAAAACTTGGACTTTAAAAGCTGTAACTTTTGGCAATGTTTGAATATGCTATAGATTATCAAGGATAACCTGTTGTCTCTGTGTAACCTTTGTAATTGCTCTGAACTGCGTAGCCGGATTTGAGCATTTTTGTAAAGTTACTGTTCCAAATTGAGTTTCATCTTTGTAATCTTTGGATTCTCTTAGTCTTGAGCACTGTGTAACACTTTTGATTTCTTCGTCTGAAGAAATATCCATTGGATAGTTTCTCTCGGATCTGAGCGTATATTTTCTTCCTTACGGTCTTAGAGACTTCGGGCTGTGTAATTTTCTCTTTTCCTTTTGAAGGCTTTATAATTTTTCTATCCATTTCGCATAAAAAGACGATTTATCTTTCTAGATAATAGGTCAGCAATATTATTATCTTTACCTTTTATATGTTCAAATTTTACTCTATAATTGTTTCCTTGAATTATTTGTTGTAAATTTATCCATCTTGTCTTATTAACTTTTTTACTATTGACGTTATTAATAAATTTTACAATAGCTTCACAATCTGTCCTGACAGTGAATTCATTTTTAGCCATATTTTAAATTTTTCTAAAGAATTTATTAATGTTTGTATTTTATAATCTAAAGATGTTCGATTTAAACCTGTTTTATTAAAATTTTCACTAGCATAAGCAGCTATTCTTTCTTCATTTTTTGGACTAAATTTATGGGGTTTACAAATTAATACTGCTCCCCATCCTTCTTTACATCCATCACATTGAATAATTATATAACTATCACTTGTAGGTAATTCTAAAGGTTTAATATTTTTATTTCATTTTAATTTTTGAATAAGTTTTCATCTTCTATATTAAAATGTCGTTGATCATTTTTAATAGTTTTACTATATAATGGACCCACTAATTTACTAAGATTTGGAACAAACTTTCTAGCATAATTTACTAATCCTAAAAATGATTGTATTTGTTTTAAATTGTTAATTTATTTGAAAATTCTAAAATTTTAGTAGCAATATGGGGTTGTAATTCTATTTTTCCTTTTCCAATTTCTAATCCTAAAAATGAAAATTTTCTTTTAAATAATTCCATTTTTCTTTTACTGATTACTATACCATTCTTTTCAATTTCCTTAAATATAATTTTTAAATGTTCTTCATGTTCTTTTAAATTATTGATTGCTACAAGAATATCATCAATATATACTAGACAAAATTTATATTTTAAGAATATATTATCCATAAATCTTTGAAAGATAGCAGACGCATTTTTTAACCCAAAACTTAATACATTTCATTCAAATTGTCCTTCTGGACAAGTAAAAGCAGTTCATGGTTTAAACCATTCTTCTAATTTTAACAGATTATATCCACTTTTAAATCAAATTTACTAAATATCTTTTTATTTTGTAAAATCAAATTTACTAAATATCTTTTTATTTTGTATAAGTGCTATCAAAGTTTCTTTATTTGGTATGTTATAACCATCATCTTCACAATTATCATTTAATCTTTTATAATTGTATATTATCCTAGGTTTTCCTCTTTTATTTCGAATGATTTCTTACTATAAAAGTTTGTAGATCTATGAGGACTTTCAAATGTCTAATTAATCCTGTTTTAGCATTTCATTAATTTATTTTCTAAATTCTTCTACATCTTACACTATACTCTCCATTTTTGTTCTAATTGTAATTTCGGTAACTTTATTTTATTTTACAAACATAATTTACTTTTGTTTTTGTAATATCGTCTCCTATTAATCCTAGTTTTCTAATCTTAATATTATAGGATAATTTTTACTTGTTGTAATATCAGGCCCTTTTTCTAATTCTTGTGAAATAAATTGTGAGAATAATTTTATAGCTTCATATATATATATATATATATATATATGGGAGGGTTAACGTGAGAACCATTTTTATCGTGAGAACGTGAAAACCAAAAAATGATGAATTCATAGTGAAAGTTGATGAATTCGCTGAGAAAGTTACTGAATCCAAAAAAATAGAATTTTTGCCCCTCATGGGATTCGAACCCGGGTGAAAAAATCTGAATTTTTGAATTCATTAACTTTCTCAACGGATTCATCAACTTTCATAACGAATTCATTTGGTTCTTAATTTTTATGATAAGAATAGTTCTTATTTGAATCAAACTCTATATATATATAAATTGGATCATTTGTACAATCATAAAGTATAAAATATGAATCATTTTCAACCATTGATTCGAGAAGATTTATGATGAATTCATTACATTATTTGATGAATTCAAACACCTGGGTTCGAATCTCATGGGGACGTTTTTTTTTAATTCAAAAACCTTAAAGACAAATTCAGATACTTTCATAGGAAATTCAAACAATTTGATGAGTTTGTAATCTTTACGTTAAAGAGAATTTTTACAATTATCACTTTATTTTAATTTGTATTTGAACAACATGATATCGGGTATTATTAGCTTAAATATAATCAATAACGAGGCAGTACAGCATAATATTCTGAAAAAGATGTATTGCCCTAAAAAACGGAACCATGTAGTGAATTATGACTAGACTTGAAAAACTTTAATGTGCGAAAGTTGCTTTCTTTTACCACCAACTGAGATTTTGCTATAATGCCGTAACACGAGAGTAGTATGTAACGCTGACAACTCCGGCTAGAGGTTTATTTATGCAGATATAATTGCTATTTCTATCTTTCTCTTCCTAAATTATTGCGTCTAAAACTTTTGTTCCCAACTATAAACAGCTTATATTCTTTCCATTAATGATCTTCTGTCCATTTTCACCATACAAACTTTAGCAATGAAGCTTAAGGGATCAAATTGATCCGGAACAATAGGATTTTAGTAATATTAATATAAATATGTTCAGAAAAAAGTAATATCAATAAAAAGGGATATTGGCATATAAATATACAAACTTTGACGTGATTTTGATTTTGCATATAAACTTTAAAGGAGTATATAAATACATGAACTTTGATTGATTTTGGTTTTGCATACAAACTTTAAAGGAGATATAATTACGAACTTATTATTTGTAATAATTTTACCACAATATATTTTTTCAGTCAAATTGAAACTAACATAACATTAGATATGTTGAGTTGACAACGATGTGAAAATCTTAAAATTCGTGTAAGAAGAAGAAGAAGAAGAAGAAGAAGAAGAAGAAGAAGACATTCGTAATAGCCTACTTGTTCGTCGTTTACTCAATTTACAAATAATATGTGGAAGATTTGAAGTGATCTCTTCGTTTTGTGTGTGTGTTATATTCCTTTATTTTTTTTCTTTCTTTCTCGTGAAATATATGTGTGTTGTGTGTGTTAATGAGTCAATGTGCGTGTTTTGCTAAGTATAAATGTTCTTTTTATATTTTATTTATTATTTTATTTTCATGTCGTTATCAACTCATCATATCTAATGTCATATCAGTTTCAATCTGATCAAAAAAATAAATCATAGTAAAATTAATAAGTTCGTGTATTTATATACTCAACTTAAAGTTTGTGTAGAAAACCAAAATTACATTAAAGTTCGTGTATTTATATACTCATTTTAAAGTTCATGTGCAAAACCAAAATCACATCAAAGTTCGTGTATTTATATGCCAATAACCCTAATAAAAATGAAAAGGTGTTTACCTAAATTACCCTTTTATTAGAGGTTTAGGTTTTAAATTTGATTTTCTTTTTCTCTCTCTTTCTGTTAAATGAATTAGTGTTTTTTTATGTTTCCAATAATTCTTTCAAATCCCAATTAATGAAATTCACCTATTGATTCCTCAAATTCAAGCAGTTTCATTAACTTATGATTGATTGATTGTTTCTCATCAGTTCATGTATATTTATCTCAACACTCCACATCATTGCCTGTTTCCGATATATTGTGATTATTTCACAGAAGTAATATAATGTCAATTGATATTAATTTATGTATATATTATAATAAAATAAATATTTTTGGTATTTAGTAAATAAAAGTAAGAGGATCGACATGCATATGAATTTCTTTAAATTGTCATGTTAGTCACATAATGTGTTTTGGGAATTATTTTCACTACAATTATCAAGTCAACACATGGAGGTAACTAAAGAGCCCAAAATAACAAAGATGGTGAAATAAGTAACGTTGTGATATGTCAATTTTTTACACATAAAGCTACTGAGTAAATAGAGATTTTTTTTTTTTCTTACCCTTGTTAATAAGACGATTCACCTAAATTAATTTAATCATATCTAAGTTAAATCAATTTATTGTGATATATATATATATATATATATATATATATATGTGTGTGTGTGTGTGTGTGTGTGTGTGTGTGTGTGTGTTTTTGCTACTTATTATATATAATTGTTCAGTGAAGTGTCAATTGTTTTTTTGTCAATTAAATACAGAAATTTTAAAGATCACGTTACGATGGACTCGAATCTGAAACATTTGTCTTCGGACATTAACCACTCTATCACTAGGCCAACATACGCACACACGAAATGTCAATTATTTTTTTGGTCATTAAATACAGAAATTTTAAAGGCCGCGTCACGGTGGACTCGAACCCGAGATCTTTGGCATCAGGCATTAACTTGATGTCAAACATTGTTAATCGAACTAGATTAATTGGACAGTTAGTTTAACCAATTGGCTCAGCCTGACAAAACAATTGAGTAAAATTATTATAAATATATGTGATAATATAATGGAGCATAATATATTTAATTATAATATTTATTACAAGTAGATTTTAATTGATACACAACTTATTTAACTATGACCAGGACCGGTTGGCCCTAGTGGCGAAAGAGGTGGCGATACATATGGATAAATTTATTTGTAGGAACCTTATGCGAACGGCAAATAGTATCTATGAGATATTGGCTTTGATTCTTTTGAACCCCATTCGATATTCCTAAATTACAATCTAATATATATGCTAGACGTGAGTCAAAAGGTAACCCAAAATGCATGGGAAGTTAATTAATATATACATGTGGACTATTATATGGAAAAATAAATATTTTGGTGTTTATAAATAATCCTTGGTTTGATGGGGTTGCACGAATAAAAACATTTCACTGTTTTTTCACAAATATTCAGCGGTTTTACTTTTTTTGCTAAATAAATTTGTGTAGTTCAATTTTTTTTATATAAATTCACGGTATCTTTAATGTATATTAAGAATTGATCCTAATTTACTAATCAATATTTTTTTATTAGGATAAAACTGATGAGTTGGATATGGAATTTAGTACATATTTATTGAATTTCTTATTCTCTGTGTATATTTTATTATATAAAAAACGAGAAAAAAATTGGAGACAAAATCTATTAAGAGTATAACTGTGTTTTTAGATTGACAATCTATGAATAAGTGGATTTGATGGTGATCAAGTTGATCCAAAAAGCACTACTCAAACTTTAATGTACAAAATCGATTCAAATTTGAAGTTTTTGTTATAGACCATGTCTTTTTCCTCCTTCTTTTTTCTAAAAAAGTCTCTTTTGAAAAATTAGATGGCAGTTAAGACAAAACTGAATTCAAGATTTCTCTCTTTTGCACAAGGGCGATTCATAGTCCACATTTATCTATTTCTTATGATATTTATTGTTCATCTAAATGAAAAGGAAAGTTTGATGATCCATATATATGGTGGCCACTTATAATTTCATAGTTTCATTTGGAACTTTGGTCCAATTAATTTTTTAAAAATGAATAGATGTAAAAGATAATTACGAAATCAGTAGTTAATATTTTATATCATTAATTTAGTTAAACAAAGTTGAATTTTTTGTTAAAAAGTAAGCATTTCACAAGAAATTAATTATATTGAAATTAGTAATTTCTTACTGAAATTGTTTTAATTGTAATAAAATTACTAAAAATTTGTATGCTAGCTGACTCGACCAAATGGGTCTTCCATGGTAATAAATTTGCTACCCGGAAATCTGCATGAAGAAAAAACAGAAAATAAGAAGCATGTATTTCCCTCGTGTCACGGCCTTCACTTTTTTCCATGTGTAACCCCCTCTCTTTACTATGCTGTATACTTTTGAAAAATCGTTATTTCATACTTCTATTATATTCTAGTAGCTTTATTTTTTTACTTTATTTTAATTTTTTTCAGAAAGTATAAGCACAAGACATTAAAGCAGGGAGCAGATACGTACATGTAACATATATGTGTTCTGATAAGTTTGTTTCATTAAAATTTGCACGAGAATATGCAAAAGTTTTAGATTTACATATTCCAAGAAAGAATCAAGAATAATCTTGCAACTGTTATTTCCTTTTCAATATTTAAGTTATACTTGAAATTCATAATGAAGGGGCAAATTCAAAAATTGATATTGATGTACGTATCCTACAATATTTTGTTGGAATATGAGTCAGATTCAGAAATTTCCATGCCTTCGAAAGAATTTCCAAGTAATACTCATGCAATGTTTGACGAGTCTAATATAATTAAAGCAAATGAAATCATTTAACCACCCCAACTTACGTCTTGCAAATTTGTTATCTTCAACGACTAGGTAAATTATAGTTATGAATGTTTCAATTTTTGAGAATACCATTCGTTTTCTAGATAAATGAATTGAATCGAAGGAGAAAACGACATCTGTGGCTTACTTCTTATAATCTCCCCAACATCCTATCCTGTAGCAACGATGTCTTCTTCTCAAACGATTGCCAACACTTAGCTTATAATCTACAACATTTTGTTTTAAAAGTAAATATAATCGTTTCAGTTCGAATCTCGTGAGGGACATATTTTTATTTTTATTTTTATTCGGTAATTTATCTGCGGATTCATCAATTTTCATATCGGCTTCATCATTTTTTGGTTTTCACGTTATAAGAATCATTTTTAACGTGAGAACTAAAAACCACAAAAATTCGTTATGAACAAAATAAATTCGCTAGGAAAGTTAATGCATCCGATGGGAAAGTTACTAAATCCAAAAATTCAGAATTTTCACCCAGAGTTCGAATCCTATAAGGAGCGAAAATTTTATTTTTTTGGATTCGGTAATTTTTCATACGGATTCATTAACTTTTAAACCGAGTTCATCATTTTTGATTCTCACGACAAAAATAGTTTTCACGTTAATCCTCCTTTATACATATATAGGAAGTGGTTATTGTACAAATCATCATTAACCTATAAATTAAGAACACCTGAAATCGTCTGAATTCGCTGTGAAAGGTTTGAATTAAGAAAAATAAAAATTCTTCCATCATAGGATTTGAACCCAAGCATTTGAATCCATCAAGTAAAGTGATGAATTCGTAGATCTTCACGAATTAATGACTGAAAATGATCTCTATTTTATACTTTAAGATTGATTTATATTCAATCTCATATATATATATATATATATACACACGCATGACTACACGACCTAAATATTACTAAGTCACGTATTGACAACTTAATTAGACATTATCACACTAAAAATATTACTGGAGTGTGTGTGTGTTGGCCTAGTAGTAAAGTGGTTAATGTCCGAGGCCAAAGGTCTCGAGTTCGAGTCCACCGTGACGCAACCTTTAAAATTTCTGTATTAATTGACAAAAAAAAAAATATTACTGGGAATAAATTTAATATATAAACTGATAATATACGTTTGAACCTCATAATAATTTTTTTATATTAATTATGTTAGTTTTTGGTTGCCTAACTTGGACACAAATATCAATGAATCATTTGAACTAACGCGTACATGTTGTAACTTTAACAAAAAGTAAAAAAAAAAAAAGTTACCTGTCACATCTTAAACTTAATGTTGATTGACATAATGGATATATAAGAGATTCAAAACAGTGTGTGTGTGTTGGCACAGTGGTAGAGTGGTTAACGCGATCACGCCAAAGGTCTGGGTTCGAGTCACCGTGACGCTTGACCTTTAAAATTTCTGTATTAATTGACCAAAAAAAAAAAAAAGAGATTCAAAACAATGTAATTTTTTTAATTAAAAAAAAATTAAATACTGCATCAAAATAAACTCAAACATGAGACATTTAGCTTTATGTATTAACAACTCTATAAGTTTAATACATGCACACAACAAACAAATTTATACTTATAGCTAGTACATATATGCAATGCTATCTCATAAAGATGATCGATTCCATAAGTGCTAACTATAGTTTACGGGGACATTTTTGAGATTTTTAGTTTATGTCTCAAATTTTAAATTTTTTTTAATATCATGAACTTTGAGAAATATAACTTATGGTCCATTTTTTTTTCCCGATACCCAAATCATGAGTAAAACGATATCATATTTGAGGTGGAATTTTTGTTTCCACCTCGAATGAAACACCTTTGTTTTCTCATAGATCTCTCTTTCTTCGCGATTTCTTTCATGAACAAATCAAAAATTGGGATTCAGTTGGCAACTATATGGTTTTCTCTAAGCCAACGAGAAATCAGAAATCACAAAAACTCATAGATAGAATCATAGAAAGAAGCTAAACACGATTCTACTAAATCTTCCTAGACAATGATGGCCTTTAACGCTCTTGTGAAAATGCGTCAAACCACAATCATAGGAGCACTGATGAAGCATACATCTTTTCAAAATAGGAATGCTGAAGAGATAAGATAGCAAATACATGTAGACTTGTCAATGGATGAGTTTTATCAGGATCGACTCGGAATCGCTTATAGCATATTAGCAACGGTTTCAATTTCGGTTTCGATTCTAGACCCGCTCAAATACGGATCGGTTCAGACCCAACCTAGTTATTTCGGGTCCGATTGGGTCCGGTTTTTTTTTTTGGTATTTAGATATTATATTACTAATTAATTACCTTTTTTTATTAAGTTATAAAAAGATATAAATTGATAATCATTTTAGCATTTGGGCAATTACCCGACTCAGATCTATAGTTTGATAATTCCGATCCAGTCTGAATTTGATATCTAATGTGTCGATTCCAGAAACAAAACCGATACTTTATTTGTTTATTTTGATTCAGATAAAACTAACTTATTGATGAGCATCTTATATTTCATAAAAATTGGAGAAAATATAATCCTTACGCAAGGGCCATCCTATTCAACTTTCAGGCATTAAGCCTAGATACACATATAAATTGATAAGTTCATATTTATCGGATTCTTTTTTCATATAACGGCCAACGGAATGTGGTTACGCCACACTCACCATGATCCAAATCAACACCTTGAAAAAAAAAAGGGATGGTCTCCTGTGCGCGCGAGCGCACAGTGAGACCACCCTATTAATTAATCAATCTTAACTAATTACTTATTAATTAATTAATATTAACTAATTAATTATTTAATTCTAATTAAAATTAATTAGTTTAATAAAATTTAATTGTAAATTAATAAATAATAATTTTTAATTAATATATCTTAATTTTGAATTAATAAATTCTAATTGTGAATTAATAAACCCTAACTTTGAATTAATAAACCTTAATTTTGAATTAATAAACTCTACTTGGAAATAATAAACCCTAATTTTGAATTAATAAACCCTACTTGAAAATAATAAACCCTAATTTTGAATTAATAAACCTTATTTGAAATCAATAAACCCTAATTTTGAATTAATAAACCCTAACTTTGAATTAATATGAATTAATAAACCCTAACTTTGAATTAATATGAATTAATAAACCCTACTTGTGAATTAATAAACCCTAATTATGAATTAATAAACCTCAATTATGAATTAATAAACCATAATTATGAATTAATAAATTCTAATTTTAAATTAAAAATTAATAAATTTAATTATACACTAATAAAATCTAATTATCCTTACTCACCATGATTAATATATAATCATTTTAACAAAAAAACAAGGGTGAGCTCACGGTGAGGCGGAGCTCACCCAAGTTTTTGTCAAAAAAAAATTACATGAGGTCGTACTATTTATTTTTCCGATACCCAAAAAAACTAGAACCATAAGTTAGTGTGTTTCTCAAAATTTGAGATATTTTAAAAAAATGAAAATTAAAGCCATGAATTAAAAACGCTCAAAATTAAGTAATAAACTACAATTAACTTATACCATAATAAATATGTGTATCAATCATATCATGTGCGAAACGGCGACAAAATGATGAAGTGATTGTTGTCATAAATTAAAATCGGCATTTCCCTATTATTTACACGGAATTATATTTAATTGGTGGAGACAATTAAAATCTCGTAGTTTATAAGTCTCATCTTGTTTTTGAAATTGAGACCCTCTCCATATGCGGATTCTTCAATTGAAAGGGAACACGTGTTCCAAACCTAAGAAAAGGTGGAAACGGATGGCAAATTTTACATATCTACATATTTTTGGTAATTTGAATTTGAGACGTATAACTAAAAAATGTTCGATTCTAAGAAAGTGCTCGCTACATCAAAGAGTCGATTTTTTATTTATTTTTATCTATTTATGAATTAAGAAACAATCTCGAATCAGAATTATAAATTTATGTTCGAAAGACTCTTATTTTTTGCCAATGCCTACAAGTTGCTTTCAATTTGCCAAAACAATCGAAACCATCAATTCAATAGCTTGGTCCTGCAATTTTTGTATTGCCCTATCTCGTATTTATCTTATCAATATTACGAAAATTTAAAAATATTTGTTACATATATATAATATGTATATATACTAATGAATATAACAATATTTGCAATAGTGGCTTGGTGTGAGATTCTTTGTGGCCGGATCTTTTCACACTCTTATAATATACTGGTCACCAATATATTCTGAAGTGATCAAATTCAATGCTATACAAGAATTAAGCTATTTCAAGTTAATCCCTTTCACCTTTTTAATTTGAAGTGGCGGAAGGGGGTTATTTGCACTTATTTTATATTAGAAAGTGTTCAGTGTGTACCGTTGTAACCATAGTGTGGTTCGTTGTAACTGTTTTGGTTGTTAGCTTTTCAGTTAGCAAAGCAGTTAAGTTGTTAAGTTTGTTGTGTCAGTTTGTTTAGGGTTTCCTCTTCTTTTCTCTTGTATTTAAAGCTCATCAACGAGCCAGTTCAAGTAATGAAAAATTACTCAGTTTAAACTTTTCATTTTCATCTTCTTCTCTCTATCCGCTTGAGTTTAATTCAACATGGTATCGAGCCTTGCTCAATGGATTCACAAAATTCTTCATCACGCCTCATTTTCCTTCCATCATCAAACTCAATCGGACGAATTATGCGTTTTGGCGTGCTCAAGTGTTTACGCCATTCGTGCCCATGGATTCCATGACTACATCTCGCCTCCCTGTCGCCTCTCCTTCTCCTTCCCGCCTTCAACATCGGTGATAATGTTCTCAATCCGACTTATCATCGGTGGATTAGAAATGATCGATTCTTCTCGATTGGTCGCTATCCTCCATTGGTGAATCGATGCTCGGTCACGTGGTTAGATGCACCACTGCGTCGGATTTCTGGAGTGTGCTTGAGCGGCTATTCATGTCGCAATCCAAAGCTCGTATTATGCAACTTCGGCTTCTTCTTCAGACTACGAAGAAAGGTGCTATGACTGTGGAGGATTTCTTCCTCAAAATGAGGAGCTTGATCGACTTTCGGTAGTTGGTCGATTGATAAATGATGATGAACTCATCATGTATATCTTATCTGGTTTTGGTCCTGAGTATGAGGCATTAGTTGTTAATGTCATGAATAGATCAGACTCACAAAACCTTCAAGAGATGCAGTATGCGTTTCAAGCATATGAACTAAGGCTTCAACAACAACATTCTTCTATGTTTGAGCCTACTGCAAATGTTGCTCAAAGAAGTGGAGGTCGTGGCTTTAATTCCAATCGGAGTTCAGGAAATAGTTCTAGAGGTGGATCAAACTCTGGTTTTCGTGGAAGTTACAAATCTAGCCCAGGCAAGTCTATTATTTGCCAGCTATGTGGAAGAAATGGTCATGTAGCCATCAAGTGTTTCAAGCGGTTCGACATCAATTTCACAGATAACTCCACTTCAAATGCTCCTCAAGCCTTTGTCTCGGATGTCTCTCAGAGGTTTGCAACTAATATTTCCTCTCAGTCTGCTATGAATGATAATTCCAATTGGTATGTTGACAGTGGAGCCACTGCACACATCACAAATGATTTGAGCAACTTAACTATTGGCAACGATTACAATGGCAGCGATAAGCTTGTAGTTGGCAATGGAGCTTCCCTTCCTATCAACTCTATAGGTGCTACTTCTTTATCCTCTCCATCTCACTCTCTTCTTCTTAATAATATACTGTATGTCCCTCAAATTACCAAAAATTTGCTAAGTATATCTCAGTTTACTAAGGACAATCAAGTTACAATTGAGTTTAACCATTCTTCTTGCTTTGTCAAGGACAAGAGCACAAATCAAATTCTGCTGAAGGGAACTCTCTCTAATGGCCTTTATCAGCTTGACCTATCTTCCTTCTACAAATCATATCCAGATCTTCCTCAGACATCTTCAAGAAGCACTCAGCTATCTTCGGAACTCATTCAGCCATCTTCGAAAACCACTCAGAAAAACTGTACTGCTTTAGTTTCAAAGTCTTCCAATGTATCATCCAATATTGCTGGTTCATGTATTTTGAACAAATTACATAAAACATTGGGTCATCCAGCACCATTTGTTCTATCAAAAGTATGTTCTCAGCTCAATATTCCTTTCAATGCATCTCTGTTGTCTTTTTGTGAAGCTTGCAAAATAGGCAAAATGCACCAAAAATGTCATATCTCTCAACCTATACACACTACTGCCCCATTCGAATTAATACACTCGGACCTCTGGGGTCCTGCATATACAACTTCGTCCGCTGGGTACAAATACTATATCATTTTTGTGGATGATTTTACACGTTTTACATGGATATATCCACTCACTCTTAAATCCCAAACCACACAAACTGTGAAACATTTCATTTCATGGGTTCAATGTCAGTTTTCTAAACCTATTAAAGCTATGCAACCGACGGGAGGGAGTTTCAACCTTAGTTGAGTTTCTCAAGTCCTTAGGAATGCATTTCCAACATCCATGCCCTCACATCCATTCCCAAAATGGTCGAGTTGAACGCAAACACCAACATATAGTCGATATGGGATTAACTCTCTTGGCTCAGTCATCTTTACCTTATCAATTCTGGTGGGATGCATTTCAGGTAGCTACATTTCTCATCAATAGACTTCCGTCTCCATCTATCAAGCAACTCTCACCTTTCCAAAAACTGACACACAGAATTCCCGATTATTCATTTCTAAAAGTCTTTGGCTGTGCGTGTTTTCCCTATCTAAAACCATATCATACACATAAGCTGCATTTCCGATCCACCAAGTGTATCTTCCTAGGCTATAGTGAATCTCATAAAGGCTATAAGTGTCTCAGCCCAACTGGTCGCATCTACATATCGGACACGGTCCATTTCAATGAGAATGAATTCCCTTATCCTACCCTTTTTCCTTCCACATCTTCGACTTCATGTTCCACTACTACTTCATCCATAGCACTGCCCATTCTCCCTTTACCTACTCCTAGCCTCTTAGTTACATCTTCTACAGCTTCTCCTCTACCTGCAACTCTTTCTCCTTCCATTTCACCTCTTATATCTCCTCCATCTTCAGCCTCCCATTCTGATTCCTCTTCCGCTGCACCCAGCTCTCCTAGTCAACCTCAACATTCTTACCCATCCGCTGCATCCAGATCTTCTACCTCTAATATCCCTGTTGTTCCACCTTCCTCCTCTTCCCTCACATCCCTCTTCCCTCTACATCCCATCATATGGTAACAAGATCCAAAAATGGAATTTTCAAACCGAAAAGCTTCATTGCTGACTCAAGCTCTAATTCTGTCACTGATGATCTATGCCTCACGTATCCTACTGATTCTACGAAATCTGAGCCTGGTCAGTGTTTTGAAGTGCTTATTGTTACCACTAAAAATATTGAAGATTCTCAGCTGCCCACGGTACCCATCTCAGACACTGAGGCAGTATCTCATCCGGGGTGGTTTGATGCTATGAATAAGGAGATTCAAGCCTTGAAAATTAAAGGAACGTGGCTTCTCATTCCTCCATCACCTCTTTATAAAGTCATCAGCAACAAATGGGTATTTAGGGTCAAAACTCATGCTGATGGATCCCTTGACAAGCTTAAAGCTCGTCTTGTTGCTCGTGGTTTTCAACAGTTGGCTGGAATTGATTTCTTTGAGACCTTCAGTCCGGTTATCAAAGCCTCGTCTATTCGGTTGATGTTTGCTCTTGCAGCTACTCACCATTGGTCTATTCAGCAGATTGACATTCAAAATGCTTTCCTCAATGGAGACCTTGAGGATAATATCTATATGACGCAACCAAAGGGCTTTGGGGATTCAGCACATCCCGAGTATGTATGTAAGTTGCAGAGGTCTCTCTATGGGCTTAAACAGGCGCCACGAGCATGGTATGATAAATTGCGCAATTTTCTTTATCATCTTCGATTCAAGAGGTGTACTGCAGATTGTTCACTGTTTTTTCGCCGAGAGCATGGTGTTTTGATTCTAATATTGGTATATGTTGACGACATCCTTATAACTGGTGAAGATGATACTGAGATTAAACGCCTTATCTCTCTACTGCATGACAAGTTTGCACTCACCTCTCTTGGTCTTGTTCATTATTTTTTGGGCATTGAGGTGTCACGCTTGAAATCATCTTATTCTCTCTGTCAGCCAAGTACTTACTGGATCTTCTTTGCAAAACCAACATGGAGTCATGTCATCCGTGTTCTACGCCCATGGCTCCTAATACTAAATTGTCAAAGTTTAGTGGTACTATCTTCTCAGATCCGTCCCTTTATCGAAGAACAATTGGTTCTCTTCAGTATCTTACCCTTACGCGCCCGGATATTGCGTTCACTGTCAATAAGCTAAGTCAATTTTTGCATGCTCCGACGACTGAACACTGGGTTGCATGCAAGAGACTCTTGTGGTATCTGAAGGGAACTGCATCTATGGCCTCCATTTCAAGCCTTCTCTGCATATGCGTTTAGTTGGTTATACGGATGCAGACTATGCTGGCTGTACAGATGATAGGCGATCCACTGGAGGATATTGTGTCTACTTTGGAGATAATCTTGTTGTTTGGAGCTCGAAAAAGCAGTCTGTGGTGTCTCGGAGTAGTGCCGAGTCTGAATATCGGGCCTTAGCAAATGTCACTACGGAAGTTCTCTGGCTGCAGTCTTTGTGCTGTGAGCTTGGTCTACCCGTTGCCTCTCCTATTCAGATTTGGTGTGACAACTCAGTGCTGTTTCTCTTGCTGCGAATCCGGTGTTCCATGCTCGCACGAAACATATTGAGGTAGACGTTCACTTCGTACGGGAAAAGGTTCAAGCCAAACTTTTGGAAGTGGGTCATGTTCCTGCGATTGATCAGGTTGCTGATCTGTTTACTAAGCCTCTCCCTGAGCAGCGTTTGAATGCGTTGTGTAAGAAGCTTAATTTGCATATGTTGCAGCCTCCCGGTTAAGATGGTTCTTGTGCTCGGAGTATATTAGAAAGTGTTCAGTGTGTACCGTTGTAACCATAGTGTGGTTCGTTGTAACTGTTTTGGTTGTTAGCTTTTCAGTTAGCAAAGCAGTTAAGTTGTTAAGTTTGTTGTGTCGGTTTGTTTAGGGTTTCTCTTCTTTCTCTTGTATTTAAAGCTCATCAACGAGCGCCAAGTAATGAAAATTACTCGGTTTAAACTTTTCATTTTCTCGCTTCTTCTCTCTATCTCGCTTCGCTTTAATTCAACATTTTATATATATTACAAGATTAATCAAATATTATTGTCATGATGGACTAATCACATATTACATATCATCTTTTAAATTTCTTATTAAATTAATTAATCTCAGGTATGCATATGAAAAACAAATGTCAGGCCTGATCGATATTTAACTATGCAAACTTAGTATCTCCATTTGTTTCTTACCAAACTAATCTTCATCATTTCGCAATAAATTAACTAATATGTTTTTTTTTGGTATCATGGGGAACCCGCAGCCGCTACCTTAGGTGCCCACTGGGTAAACCCCACATTCCTGTGTCATAATTCGTAAAATGCGGTTATATAGAGCGATTGTTATAAAAAAATTGTCACCCGTATGAGTATGAAAGCTTAAGATGCAAAGATTTAATTTCTTTTGCTTTGATACAATATTTTTTTGCATGCATGACGATTACAATTCATCTGGTATTTAATGAGGTTGCTCTCATGTACCTTTTGATCTCCGTACATTTTACTTCATATGTAATGTAAACATATGAAAAATCAATAAACTAGTTATTTTCTTTTGTTATATTTACTTATGATGTGCAAATCCTATTATTTCATAATTAATAAAATTAAAACAGAATCAATTTATTACCGAAAAAGAAATGAAAAAGCAACATTATTGAAATGGCTAAGTGAGATTTGATAATGCATAATTTATTTGTTTATACCAAATTAATCGAACTCAGTGGGATATCATCCCTACATTAGATGAACCTCCATCATAATGTGGCCTACAGCTCCATACATACATCATGTTCAATTAATTAATTATATAATGGTTGAGTTCAACATCTTAATCGAACATGGATGCACATTGATTTGTCGTTATAAAGACAATGATGAAAGGGGGATATAATCATCAGAATGTGCAGTTCCACTTGATGAAAGAAACTTTACATATTAATGGATCCGAGTTCGAATTGTAAGAGCTTGAATCTAGAAAATGGCATCAATAATTTCTCTTAATCATTCATCACACAAAAAAATAAAAAATAAAATAAAAACAGTCAATACTATAATATTGCAATTTGTCTTCATAATTAATCACTCAATAATCGTCTACACACACAGGTCAAATCCTAGCTCTAATAAGTAGCTCATTCCAAATACAGAAATTTTCCGATATTATTTTTGTAACATGATTAATCATGTATATAACTGAAACTGAAATATGCCCTAGTTATTCTTGAATGATTTTTTTCTTTTGGGAGGGGGGCATCAATCAACTGCACCATGTAGATGTCACAAAATTACAGGCTGTATACCAACTTAACAGCTAATTGCAAAACATAACATATAAATGTGCTTAATGTTTCTACTATGTATTATCTATAATATTTAGACAAACATAAGATGAAATTTATCTACTTCCAGTTAATACAATGCAAGATGATACAGGTCATACAACATATTTTTTAGATAGAACAAGATCTTGTGGAAGAAATATTGTAGATATCAAGCTCCTTGTTTTGCTCCACTGGTATACAAATATGAATAAATTTTTGGTCCACTATATAGCAACAGTTAATTTTATAAACTCATAATTACATAATCATTTCGATTCATCATCGACTTCTTCGTCATGTTTAAGAAAGGTTGCTTTTCATATGTGTTGGCCTAATGGTAGAATGGTTAATGTCTGAGACTAAAGTTATCGGGTTCGAATCATCGTGATACGACCTTTAGATTTTTGTATTAAATTGAAAAAAAAAATTAAATGATGCTTAATATTTTGTGCTATTTGCTTTGCTTATCAAATTATAGTTATTACAATCCATGCCCACAAAATTTACCTTTGGGAAAATTAAATATAACTAAAAACCTAATTAGGTGTGAAAGACTGGACATTTAATTTGATGACAAAAAGTTATTGAAACTAAAACTGCTGCAATCGATAATGAGATGATTAATGAAGAAATGTCAGATATAGACTTAATTGACTTTAATTAATTTTTTATTGTATCGAAGTAGGATCGGTGTAGTTTAAGATTCGAAAACTTCAATGACTTGGCATTAGCCAACAAAAACTATCAAATATAAATAGAACGATAAAATATAGAAGTTTCAACAACGGATTTTTAGCAAATTTGTGGGGTACTTAATTCAACAAATAAATAAGATATTTTTTTCTATTCAAATGCAAGTTTGTGGGGATTGACCCGGTGATCACTAAACAGCACCAGAAACTGCTGGACCTAACACTCCATACCTAATTGTTCGACATAATTTAATTTCCGGCACATTTTTTGATGTTGTTACTTGTTTCCCTCTCTCTCTTTTTTTTGTCAATTTAATACAGAAATTTAAAGGTCGCATCACGGTGGATTCGAACCCGAAACATTTGATTTCGGACATTAACCGCTCTACTACTAGGCCAACACACGCACACACTTGTTTCCCTCTCTATGTATATATGAGGCTGCTTATGATGTAAATGTGACGCCACCATGATGCGTAAGGTAATAGAAAAGAATTATTGTTGCTCGATTCGTAGAGTTAGTAGGAGGTCTTGCTGTATTGAGCTTTAATATTCGTATTGGGCTGAACCCATTTGGTGTATTATCTTGTTACTATATATGTGATCTTTGAGAACTGTAATTTGTAACCTAGCCTCCTAATTCAATATGTTCTCATTTTCTGCCCGTGGACGTAGCCAACTCATTGTTGGTGAACCACATAAATATGTGTCTTCTTTATGTTTCTGTTTCTTAATTGCTCAATAATCATAATCCGCTACAATAAGTATCTTAGTTAACAGTGCTCAAAGTGTATGTATGGAGTGTTCAATAATAGTATGTATCATTTAAATTTATATTTGTTATAATAATACATGTTATATATATAGACTATATATAATATATGAATTGAGTTGGATTAGAGAGATTTTGATGATGGAAAATGCATGTCAATCATCACTCGCCTTATAAAGATACTTAGAAATACACCAAAATTGTTGTGTTTTTTTATATAACTATATCATAAAATCCACATAATGCACTTACATCTAAATAAATTAATAAAATAGATCCTTTGAAAAAAACCAGCCAAAATAACTACGTGCAGAAAAGAATTGCAGATTCAAGTATGGAGTATCGACTTTCAATTTTCCTAATTTCAATAATATGTTACCTATATACATATATAATCAATCATTTAAGAAAAGAAATCAGAACATGATTTAATACAAGATCCGTCGTCATATGAAACCAACTAACGAAGCAATAGATTCAGATCATCTGATTTGGCAGGGACAGCTATAAATCCTCTAATTATATTTCAGTTGCATGTTTGTTGATTTTTTACAGGAAAAATCTCCTGGACAAAAAGGGGAATCATAATAACATTTTAGTATAAGATATATTATGATAGTCGAAAAAGGTAAAAATTCAGAAATATAAATTTTCGAAAAGACTGCAGTCTATCTTTGTATGTACGTATCAATTTAATTTTGACTGGATTCTGGGCATGTAAATTTGTCATTCACCAAGCTGACCATATCAATTTTCTGTGTTTCGTAATAAATAATAATATTATTATCCCTACTTACCGTTGATAAGTTGATGAAATGCATATGGATATTTTTTGTTGAGGGTATTAACAAAAAATTGATGTTTTCTGTCAATATCAATTTCTTTTTATGTGCTTTGGTTGTCATATGTCTGTATCAATTTTCCTGTTTATTTTCCCTTTTTCTTGTCAAAATTGACCTTTTTCCTCCCAATAAATTCATGCAACGCATTTATAGTATTACAAAACAGCAAATCCCTATCTACTACGTAATTAGTCTTTGCAAGTTACACAACTGTATTGCGTTATATTTGCTGTCACAGTATCTAATTCCTGCATCAAATATCTAAACATAGATACCAATATATTTATTTAAACAAGAAAAAACTATCTTAATCAAAATTTATTTCCTAAATTATTCATGTTTAAAAAAGGAAAAATTTCTAAAAATCGACCCACGTCAATTTGCTGACCCAAATTGTAGGAGATGTAAATTACTTTGACATTAAATAATTAACACTTGAACTGCCCCAAAACAATTTGAACCAATTCGATCAAAATTTGGGAAGTATTATATATGTATATTTAGCCTTTTCCATTAATTAATAGGTCTAGTGACTTCTCTGTCTATTTTCATCATTATATAGATAAAAAAGGTGCCTTTAATTTTGTGTTTGTCTGAAACTTCAATCAATTCATAATTTAATTATACTTCTTTTATTTTATTTTTTAAGTATTCTTAGTTGTTAAATTATACACTCTAAAAATATAGATGAATTTACTTTTATAACTTTATAAATATGATAAATGCATATATATTACAAATTGTCAAATTCCAAAAATGTTTAAATAAGAGTAAGACGATAAGCATATCACAAGCGAATTATGGGAACACTTAAAAAAATTATGGGAATATTTATTAAATAAATTAATGGGTCTTATAGCTCCTGTATCCGCGGGTGATCGAGTTAAATTAAGGAGATCCATTAGAATCTTCTGTTTCGTTCATTTTGTAATTTATTGCTAATACTATAGTATAATTTGAGTCATTTAGTGCAATAAGGGCCCATCAAACTATTAAAATAGAGCGATTGTGAGAATATTTAAGGCAATATAATTAAATCCAACGTCTCTATAGGGGATTAAACATCATGACTTATTCCTTTACATAATCTAATACATATATCTAGAGGCTTAACATAAAAATTATTTTTAATATGATCAGAACGAAAAATTAAATTTCTAATGTAATCGCTAAAAGTTAATCCATCCGTCTGGGAAATTACTATATAAAAAAAAAAATAGATTTTTCACCTATCATGAGATTTGAATTTGAGCAAAAATTTTGAATTTTTGAATGTAATAACTTTCTTAATAGAGCATCAATTTTCATAGTGAATTCATTTCGTTCATAAAAATTCATATGGTTCTTCATTTACATTAAAAATATTTGTTATTTGAAACGCATTATATTTATAGATTATATAAGCATAGAATAACCCTCAAAAAATCATAAATAAAATGTTCCAATCTTTGATTACATTTCTAAACCTTTATGCCAAAGTGTAAAATGGATAATTAACGACCGACACCACGGAATTCAATAGTTCGTAACCGGAGCATCTAAAAAAGAAATAGTTCATAGCCGGAGAAGTATATTCTTTGGACTTTGACTAAATATGTCATTTTAATATATTTTTGAAGTGTTGCAATAGTAGCATTATTTTCAATTTATTATAAAATAACACCCTCAATATTTTTGGCTCTTGGAGAGTTTGATGTGGCGTATATTAGCCACGTTTGATGTATACGTAGATCTTCTACATGGGTATCATATCCACGTCTGTGTGACCAGAAAAATTTGAGATGGTTAATTTTGGAACAAATTAAAAAAATGTTGTTATTATTGCATTATTTCAAATATCATAATAAAATTGCAAAATGGTCATACATAATTTGACAATTAACCCTTAACTTATTACATATTTCCACTATTTGAATATTAATATTGGTATAAAATATGTGAAATAATGGTAAACTTTGATCTTAATAACTTGACGGGATGCAGAGGCTCTTCTTCGCCGGGGCTTCCTGACTACAATAAATGCTCCGAATTTTGACGATCTGGCGTGGATAGCTCAAGAGAGCGCTATGGCCTCGAACGACGTGGATCCTCAAGGGGCCGGCGGGCGCCATCGAGTGGCCGAGGTCGATCTTCTGAGCTCTATCGTCGAGTGGCCGAGGTCGGTGGCGAGCTCATAGTGTAGACCGAGGACGAGGTAGAGGTAGGATTAGTATAGATGAGCTGTTGAATCCCGATTTTTTTTAGGGATTGGCTCAGTTTTTCCCGTCTCCTCCGCCCTCGTAATATGTAATCTGCATACCTTATTTTTGAAATAAGAAGGATTTATTTGCTTCAGATTGACTTTATATTGAACAAAAGTAATATACGAAGCGGGTTCGTCATTGTAGAGTTCCGTCTTGGAATAAACGAAGGAATCCGTTCTCGCACAAAGGTAGCTCGTCCTCGTATAGAATTCCGTCTTGAGAATAAATCAGAGAGTCCGTCTTCTAACTAACGATTTTTGCCGAGGTCATCGGGAGGGTGGTCCCTTATTTCGTCTACATAGAGTACCGTCTTGAAATAAACGAAGGTAATCGATCTCGTATGTAGGAATGGTTCCTGCTTTTTACCGAGGTCATCGGGAGGGTGGTCCCTTATTTCGCCTACATAGAGAGTACCGCCTTGAAATAAACGAAGGTAATCGATCTCGTATGTAGGAATGGTTCCTTTTTTGCGAGGTCATCGGGAGGGTGGTCCCTTATTTCGTCTACATAGAGAGTACAGCCTTGAAATAAACGAAGGTAACTCGATCTCGTATGTAGGAATGGTTCCTGTTTTTGCCGAGGTCATCGGAGGGTGGTCCCCTTACGCGCGTTTAAATTCATCTTCGTATGAAACGAAGGTAATCTGACCTCCGTCGAGGGAATTTGTCCTCCGTAGAGGGTATAAAATAATGGTGAAGATTAATTATGCATTAGTGACAAATAAGATATGCAAAATAAAATTTTATTGATAAAAGACGACGTAAAAACAGCTTTGTGAAAAACAAATTAAGACTTCAGACTCGATTAAACAGGACTCTGAAAACACGACCGAACAAGACTCGACCTTTGACACTTATGCATAATATCTCTTCAGATGAATGATGTGCCATGCGTTGGGTAATTGCTCACCGGACAATTGGGCGAGCTTATAGGCCCTTTGCCGAGGACTTGTCGACCGATAAGGTCCTTCCCATGTGGCTTCCAACTTGCCGAGCTGCTGCGGCTTTGTCGACTTCATTATTTCGAGTACGAGGTCGCCCACTGGAATTGTCGGGTTTAACACGCTGGTTGTAATACCGAGCTACTTGTTGCTTGTACCGAGCTTCCTGATGTGGCGAGGTCTCTTTTTCTTCGAGTAGATCTAGATCAGCTCGTAATTATGTATTGTATACTTGCAAATATAATAGTTTCCATGATGCCGCATTCATATGAATCTATGATCTCCGTAATTTTTTTGAACTTGATTTGAATGTAGTGCACTGACAAGATGTGCAGGTAGTTGGATTCCAATAAATCCAAAATTATTTCAGTTTTTCTTCTGAAAATTAATGCATACCTTATTTATGCGGTGTAAAGGTCCGCGGACTATCCAACTAACAAGAAGAGTTTATCATGAATGCGCACCCGTATATAATATAGTGATGTTTCATATGGTAAACTTTGATGGTATTGTATACTTGCAAATATAATAGTTTCCATGATGCCGCATTCATATGATTTGATTTGAATGTAGTGCACTGACAAGATGTGCAGGTAGTTGGATTCCAATAAATCCAAAATTATTTCAGTTTTTCTTCTGAAAGTGAATGCATACCTTATTTATGTGGTGTAAAGAATCGATTCGAAATCGATCTTCTCATAATCCATTAAATTTTAAAGTAGTAGTTTTGATTCTGTTTCGATTCCAGACATGTTTTAGTCCCGAATAGTTTAGACCCATAATTTGATGGTCCATTCCAGTCTGGTTCTGATTCCAGAACCAAAATCGATACTTATTTATTAATTCTAGTTCGAGTAAAATCCGTTTATTAACAAACCTAAATTTAAGTAAACTTGTCAATGAGTCGATTTTATCAATACCGATCCGGAATCACTCATATCCTATTAAATTCTAAAGTCACGATTTCAATTCCAGTTTCTATTCTGATCCGATTCTGATTTCAGACCCGGACCGTTTCAGACCCATAGTTGATGATCCGGATCCGGTATCTAATAGTTTGGTTTTAGAATCGATACTTATTTATTGGTTCTGATCCGAGTAAAACTCGTCCATTGACATCCTTACTCATATTTACACACAACAAAAATTACATATATGTATATAGAAATTGGATAAAAAAGCAAACTAATTTTAAAGTATAAAATATGATATATTTTTTCAGTTCTTGATATATGAAGATCTATAGTAAATTCATCATCTTACTTGATGAATTCAAATATTTGAGTTCGAATCCCATGAGGGACGAATTCTATTTATTTTTTGAATTAAGACACTTTCACCGTAAATTCAGACTCTTTCACAACAAATTCAAAAGATTTCATGAGTTTATAGTTTATACGTTAAGAAATGTTTTACAATACAACTTTCTATGTTTATATATATATATAGTAATTGTATCCACAATTTTGTATGAAAAATGAAAAAAAAAATATGAACATTGATGGACTCAACTATCAGATATCATACATCTAATGGATTAGTATGGTATTGGTACATGAATATAGGTGAAAGAATTTTCAATTTAACACATAAGTACTATGTCCCTGTGAAATCAAATTATTGAAACAAATTTAACTCTTCCTCGCCCCCCTTAAATTTCTGTTGATCGAGATCGAATGAAGGTTCATGATACACGCGTCACTTTCATCCCAAACAAAAAAAATAAGACCTCAAGAATAACAGTAGCAAGTAGCAAACAGCAAAATAACAGAAGGATGAAAAGGAAAAGAAAAATATAGAGCAAAAAGACAGCAATTATTTGACTGGGTTGTTGCGAGCCACAAACCGCGACTGAAATGACGATAGCGCCCCTCAAACCCCTCAGAAAATTACGGATTGTGCCCCTGGTCACGGGCCTTTGTCCTTAGCAAGAAATGTACAACGCTCGCTTCTTTCTATCAACACTTTATGCTGGAATTTTAATTATAATAACAATATAAATGGCAAATTGTTGGGAATAGGGTGAGCTGATCGTCAGTCGTCACCCTTCGAAAAAAAAAACAAATATATATATATATATATATATTTGTTTTTTTCACAAATCCACGAAAAAACATTCGCTGCACGAAACAAAACACACATTGCAATTCGCAAACGCGTTTTATCCGCTATTAAAATGAAAGGCTTGACATCCAGCCAACCGCCACTACCCACGTGTCAATAACGCGTTATTTTACCTCCGACCCGAACTCAAGGGTCAAGGCTCTGTAGCTTCACTCGTCTCATTAATGCTACTTTTGTGGAGTATATCATTTCCTAATTAAAATAAATAAGTATTATTTTTTTATTAGATTATATGAGATGTCTTTAAGTTATTTGTTTATAATATTTGATAATTTTTGTTCTCATTCTTCAGAAAATTATTCACAATATTAACTTCGTTTTTCATTTCACGGCATAAGTTATTTTTATATTTCTTTTGTATAAATATCAAATGAATATTATTTTATTTTTATTGGTCAGTTATATATCATCTAAAAGCCACACTCTTTATGTATCCGGATGTATGGTGCAACCACCTTATTAAACTTTAATTGTGATTAAAAATTCTAACTACGTATAATAAATCTTAATTGATGATTGATAAATCCTAATTGGGATGGATGTACCATATATATGCATGTACATAAGTTTTGCTTTTTTATTAATATATCAAAATAATCATAAAGATAATTATAATCGAAAATATTCTCCAAAATAAAAACTAAATTAGGAAATACTTAAATACAGAAAAGGGATATCATATGAGTAACTAATTAGAACTTGAATAGGTAGAGATCTTAACTCGGAGCAGTATGGAAATAAAAAGACAAGTTTAATTTTATTATGCATGTTGCATCAGATCCGGTCAGGGCTGCCCCCGAGGGTAGGCCATCTGGGCAATCGCTCAGGGCCGCCCATCATCTCAGGGGGCTCAAATTATTTTAAAAAATTAATTTTATTTATAGATATGTAGATTTATTTGGATCCAAAATATTATATCGCTTACATATTTTATTTTATTTTAAAGTTCAAAGTATTAAATCTTTATATATTTTACTTATAGATATACGTTTTCATTTGGTCCCAAAATATATTAGAAAATATTGATGTGATTATTAATGGTTTTGCATCTATAAATACTCGAATAAATTATTTTTTATGATATTGTATCGTAGATAAGAGTTAAGATATAAAAATATAAGAATGACAAGTAAGTTGTATATGTTTTTGATAATTTTTTATTATTTATTTCTATTTGTAGATCACTTTAATTTTACGTAAATTAAAAATTTGATTTATTTTATAAGTATAATATAAGGGATCATTTTAGACGGTCTAATGGTTAAGTGAGTTCATTTGGTCAACGTCACGAGTTCAAACCTCACTATCGCATCTATAGGTTCAAGTCAGTCACACCCAATTTTTCAAATGTGATTTAGTCGTCATGTGTCGTTTGTAAGATATTGTAAAAAGAATAAGTTTTACCTAAGACGCTGTAAGATAATGACCGGGGTTTTATATGAATTTTAAAAATGAGGCCTATATTCCTTATTTTACCTAGGGTCTATAAAATGTCAGGAAAGGTGCTGGATCCGATGTAAATCTATTTTTCATGCCAATTTAGTGTTGAAGATATAGTTTGGCTGGAATTGAAATAGTGTAAAATTCACATCAAATTTGGTGTAAGCATCCCATTGGAGATGCCCTTATTCGCAATGTAGACATGTCGCGACTTCAACTTAGATCATTAAGATATTTCCATACTGTTTAAAAATA
Organism: Salvia rosmarinus; assembly: GCA_036937905.1. NCBI lineage: Eukaryota > Viridiplantae > Streptophyta > Magnoliopsida > Lamiales > Lamiaceae > Salvia > Salvia rosmarinus. The sequence continues at coordinate 51,732,907 of CM072823.1, read as the reverse complement.
ACTTAAAAATACACTATTCACAAAAGCTATTTCAAAAAGTTAAATAAAACTAATCAATCAAATGTAGCAAGTTTCGGTTTCGTTTTCCCATGAAAGTTTAGATCGTTATTTTCGATACTGATTAAATATATATTTTTATATAATAATTTACAAGTTACACAGAACGAGGAAGTCATATTTAAAAATAATTAAATATAACAGATTCATAGAGTTTTAAGTAAGATTGAAACTACATGTCCATTATATTATTGGAGGAACTATTGGTTTTTGATGTGCTATCTATTGAATTCCAGCTATGGTATTCCATTTTACGTGATAGAGTGTATTCTTATTGTACTTTATTTTGCGGTCAGAACATAGAGCATTGAACAGTGTAAATATATTAAATTTAAAATATGCAATTAACCAATAACATGGTTATAATTTTATTATTCTAAACAAATATTTTGAACTTAATTTTATTTTATTATATTCTTCGACAGAGGGAGGCAACTCTAATATTTGATGACATTTACTACATGTCATAAAATAATGCACTCATATTAATTAGTTCATACATTCATTAAAACAACTTGCAATAAATGATGTTAATTCATAAAATATTGTACTCATATAATTAATTAATTCATACATTCATGTAATCATGTTAGCATATTATATAAGAAATGATGAAAATTAATTGATATTTTTTTTCATAATCTGATTAAGAAAAAGGATGTGATTGCGTATTTTACATGTTAAAACATGTGTCGTTTTAAATCATTTGTTAAAAGATGAGATGAGATGAAATCATTATCTAAATATATTTAAAATTGCATATATTTCCAGAAAATCATTACAATATAATGAGAAACACAAAATTCTGGAAATGTTTGATTAGTATATTATTATCACTTTTAAATGTTACATATACTAATAAAATGCATTTTGAATGCTTTAAGCTACCATTTTTTAAATGCATCATTTTCAAGCTATTTTTGAAAAGTGAGATGAAACCATTATTCTACATACGTTCCGAAAATGCGTTTGCTTTTAAATATCATTATGAGCAAATTATAGATCAAGAAACACGAAACTTATTATTGATGTTAACTAAGAAGAAAAGATACAACTTATATAAATGCAAGTTAAGAAAGTGAATTTAAAAGTCAATTCAATTCAACAATAAATTAAATGCAAGTTAAGAAAGTGAATTTAAAAGTCAATTCATTCAACAATATATTAAATACTCTGTAGTATTTTTTGGAATCATGTATCACACTTTTAAAAGTCAATTCATTCAACAATAAATTAAATACTCTGTAGTATTTTTTTGAATCACAGTTATGCTGTGCGGTCCTTAATAAATCAAAGCTAGAATTACGTGTAGGACCTAAATCTTAATGATCGAGCTTTAACTTTATAAGCAAACAGAATATTACACTAGTTTCTATAAGTATCACTTTCTTATCAAACATAACATACCGTATTTATCTTTTTAGTTTGCATAGTAACCAATACAGTTTAACGCATCAAAAGTTTTAAAAGATAAATTTTTAGAAATTATATAAACCATTGGTATTGCATTAGTCGATCATGCCATCTGTAACACCGATTTGATTTCATAATTCAATAGTACACAACCATATAAAGGAATACATTATCGTATAATTCAAAATGAAAAATACTTTTTCATAAATAACCCTTTTTAAAATATAAGAAACCCACTGCCACTATGTAGTCTATGTAGAGTATTTGGATGGTGCATATCTACCAAAAATACAAGAAAAAAGGATAAATATATTAGCAGTGACGCAAAGCATTAACACTACTCAAAAATCAAAATGCTACACAACTCAACCGCACGCTCCATTTCTCCTCTCCCTCCCACCTTCACACTCTAGTATAAAAAATGTTGGTTCCAACCAGGAATCAACCCACCAACATTCTCACTCTTCTTTCTCTCACTAAAACAATGCGCTCCACCGCCGCTCCGCCTCTCATCCCCCTCTTCTTCCTCACCTTCTTCTCCATTTCTTTATTCAATGTAAGCCATCGATCTCACAGAAACTTCAATATTTTTTACCCTTATCTTCTTTTCTGTTCGTTCAAGCATTTTATCAAACACCTGTGGCCCTTAAATGATTTGTTGTGTGAATGCAGGTAGCAGCCGCCGGCGATTCGACCGCCGCAGAAAGCCCATTTACGCCCAAGGGCTACGTAATGCGCTACTGGAAGAAGCAGATCTCCAACGACTTACCCAGACCGGAGTTCCTGTTCAGCAAGGCGTCGCCGCTTAGCGCCGCCCAATACGCCGCCTTCTCGAAGCTCGCCGATAGGAACTCGCTGTCGGCGAAGCTACCGGAGTTCTGCTCCACGGCCAACCTCCTCTGCTTCCCCGATTTGGCGCCGAGCCTCGAGAAGCACAGCGACAACGCCAACTTCGCCGCCTACGTCAACAAGAACTTCACCAACTACGGCACCGATCGCGTCGGCGGCGCCGACGCCTTCCGGAGCTACTCCGAGAACGACAATGTCGTCGCCGACACGTTCCGCCGCTACAGCCGCGACTCGACCGGCCACGGCGACAAGTTCACCGGCTACGCCGCGGAGTCGAACGTGGTGGACCAGAGCTTCAACACCTACGGCGCCGCCGCCACCGGTGGCAAGGGCGAATTCACCAATTACAACGACCAAGTCAATGTACCCAACCTCGGCTTCACCTCCTACTCCGACAGCGGCAACGGCCGCCTCCAGTCGTTCACGTCCTACACCGGCGAGGCCAATGCCGGCGACGAGAAGTTCACCAGCTACGGGAAAATCGGCAACGGCGCGGCCAACGAATTCACCAGCTACGGCAAGGACTCCAACGTCATCGGCTCCACCTTCAGTAACTACGGCGAGAAGGCCAACGGCGCCAACGACACCTTCACATCTTACGGCACCAACACAAACGTCCCCGAAAACCATTTCAAGACCTACGGCACGCAGGGCAATGCGGCGATGGAGACGTTCAAGAATTACAGAGATCAATCCAACGTCGGCGACGACAGCTTCGACTCCTATGGCAAGGGCTCCAACGCCGCCAAAATGGGCTTCGTCAACTACGGCCAGTCATTCAACGAGGGCACCGATAAATTCACCGGCTACGGCAAGGACTCCACCGGCGCGACAGCCGATTTTAAAATTTACGGCGTGAACAACACCTTCAAAGAGTATTCCAAGCAGGGAACCAAATTTTCTAGGTACATCAATGAGAGCTCAGCTATGGAGGCGTCTTTAACTTCCAAGGGCAAAAAGGTAAATAACAAATGGGTAGTTGAGCCGGGGAAGTTCTTCAGAGAGTCCATGTTGAAGACCGGTAGCATCATGCATATGCCAGACATTCGCGATAAAATGCCGAAAAGGTCGTTTTTGCCCCGCGTGATTGTCTCGAAATTACCCTTCTCGACCTCAAAGCTCGGCGAGCTGAGGAGGATCTTCCACGCCGTGGACGACGCAGGCAGCATGACTAAAATGCTGACCGAGTCGCTCACAGAGTGTGAGCGGGCTCCAAGCCCCGGTGAGACGAAACGGTGCGTGGCCTCGATCGAGGACATGATCGACTTCGCCACATCGGTGCTAGGGAGGAACGTGGCGGCGCGGACCACGGAGAGCACCAAAGGGTTTAATGGTAAAATAATGATTGGGAAAGTCAAAGGGATCAATGGGGGGAAAATCACCAAATCAGTGTCGTGTCACCAGAGCTTGTTTCCCTACCTGCTTTACTATTGCCACTCTGTCCCAAAAGTCCGGGTCTACGAGGCGGATATCCTTGATCCGAAATCGGGATCCAAGATCAACCAAGGAGTCGCCATCTGCCACGTCGACACGTCGTCTTGGAGCCCGGGTCATGGAGCCTTCATCTCATTGGGGTCGAGCCCCGGGAAAATAGAGGTGTGCCACTGGATCTTCGAGAATGATTTGACGTGGGCGGTTGCGGATTGATGGGTCGGGTTTGGATATGCGGGTTAGAGTTGGACCAGTTGTGTTACGCAAAGGGTGAACCACTGGTTCGACCTTATTATAATTGAACTCATTTTATATTAAGGCTGAGTTATTAATTTTTTTGGTTTTTCAACTGTAGAGTCTCTGTCTCTAATAGTTGCTCAATTGAATGCTCAGTGTTAAATAACCAGCTATATAAATGGGGTACGCCTCCTTCCCTTTCGTATTCTTTTGTTTGTATAATTATAGTACTAGGATTAGCATTATGTAACATAATGTGGCAAACTTTCGTAAATAAAATTTCAGTATTGCACTGTTTTCCCGATTATGTGTGATGATCACTGTACCCGATAGACATTACAAAGAATATCGATTACAAAAATGATTGGAAATTAAATACTTGATTGTTGGTTTCGGATTTTGTTGGACAAAGATGTCGTCGGTAATTGGTCAAACTTGGAAGGGTCTCATATTGAATTTTTGAACTAATTAATTTTTTATATAGAATATTAGACATGCACTTTAAACATAGGAGCTGGAATAAGCAAAAAGGGAAATAGAAAAATATCTACCAATGTTCTTTTTTGAAGATGGAAATTGAAATAAAGATGTAATAAATAAGATGAAAGAATGTCAAAAGGATTGAAAGTAGAAGCAGTTGGGAGTGAAGGAAGATGTTTGTTCATAATTATATGTATGTATTTATTTACAATTTTGTGGTCCACATGAACCGCTACTACTATTTTTTTTATTGCTCACACCTTCTTCGCTTGCTGAATGTGAGTGTGAGCGGGAGATAAAGCCATTTTCCAGCTGTTTTTGGGCCACTTTATTTTTGTAATTTATTATTATAATTTGTCTTCTCCATGAAAAAACTATAGTTTGTGTATATAGATATATATTTTTCATTTTCGAGAACACAACTGCTGTTTTATCTTCTTGCAAAAGTTTAACAAAAAATAAGGAAACCATACTGTTCGTCGCTGATGATGGAGTGTGGTGGGATGGGGCAATTAGGGATGGCCATGGGTGGGATCCGGACCGGATCTGGCTTGGTCCGCATCCGGATCCGACTTTTTGCTTTGGTCCGGATCCCATCCGGATCCATCGGGCCCAAAAATTAAATCCGGATCCGGATCCGGATCCATAAGATCCACGGGATCCGTGGTCTGACCCGGATCCATATGTTTCGCTTCTAAAATAAATTCTAATCAACTATAATTCACAAGAACACCATAATAATCTAAATGCATAATAATACTATGATAATTATTTAGAATTTCTACAATTATCACTATATTGGAAGACGTTAGTTACAAATTTACTATAAAATAGAAGAACAAACAACTCGATCGTCGATGGTGTAAGTGACGCGATCCCAGTGAATGCTTATATAGATATATAATTGAGAGTATTTGAAATGAAATTTGGAACATATTTGTTTTGGAATAATTTGAAAAGAAAATTGAAGAGTTTTAAGTTGGGATTATATATTTAATTATAATAAAATAATATATATATATATATATATATATATATATATAACTAAATGGATTTTGGAATGAGAAATTGGGAATGGCGGGAGATGCACGAATGTAAATTATTTAAGTTAACTAATTTAATTACAATAAAATAATATATATATATATATATATATATATATATATATATATATATATATATATATATATATAATTAGCGGGTCCATCGGCGGATCCTGATCGATCCGGTCTTAAACTTAAACTCGGATCCGGATCCAAATATTGATATATGTTCCAACCGGTCCAGATCCGCCGGGTCCAGATTTTTGAGGATCCAGATCCTTAAAAATGGATCTGGATCCACGGATCTGGACCGGGTCCTGGATCCGTTGCCATCCCTAAGGGCAATATGCGTTATCCATCATTATTTAATTTTTTAAACAAAGTTCGTGCAACTTAATTTTCACTCAATTTGAACTTCTGATTAATATTAAAAGATGTCGGTATCTCTTATCTTTATTGATTGTACAAGATGCTTTTTATTTTTATGTAATCTTATAAATGTGTAATTTGTATTGTCAATGCATAAATTACAATGTGTAAAATAATAGCGTGCGATTTAAGATATAAGAGATACTGATTTCTGTGGTATGGCAAACATTGCAAAATATTTCCATACGTAAATTCGTTTATGTTTCATAAACACATTTTACTTATTAATTTTGAAAAAAGAGAATATCATGTTTGATTATGACGATACAAATCTATCATTACAACTTTGTACGTAAAATAGGATATATAAATATAGTCATAGCAACATCAGTAGCTTATTTATTTTGTGGTGTTACATTCTTGGATCACAAAAATCTGATAATGTTGGATCGCATGTGAAACTTACTTGTAGTCTTGTAATAATATGCTCACTTCTAATTGGAAAAGGGTTTGTGAGTGAGTCACGGGGCCATCACCATATGTTGCAAAATTGTCATGTCTTGGATTTTCTTGTGACTCAATAGCTTTTCCCCTACAATTTCAAAATTCATGTCCTCTTTTTAACCATATCTTTCAATTTTATTAACGTAATTCAATTCCTGATATTATCTAATATGTTTCTCTGACTAAATTATTCAGTTGGCTTGCAACTTTATAATTTTTATTTTAAATCTAATACAACAATGGAGTCACAACTGGCAGGCACCTAATTTTGTCCAAATAAATGATCCAACATCATTACCTGATTAACACGGATTCAGTTGGAAGGTTGTACTTGTTATTTGATATTTTGCTTGTGTTTGTTTATGTCCTAAAGAATCGAATTTATCTTTGTCTCATTTCGTACAATTATGACAAATGAAATATTCTAGTTAATTTTTGCAAGAAATTTTGATGTGCCAAAAAGAAGCGCAATGTACAATTTCAGTGAGAGCCTCTTTTATGGCGAAATGAAAGCAGGCTTTGGAAATTGATTGGCGTCACTTTTGTGCTGTTTTCTACACTGGAAAAGTTGGGAATTGTTATATATATATATATATATATATATATATATATATATAACCCTATATATATAGGGGAGGTTAACGTGATAACCACTTTTATTTTTCGCTCTTCATGGGATTCGAACCCGAGTGAAAATTTCTGAGTTTTTAAATTCATTAACTTTTCCAATATGGATTCATCAACTTTCATAATAAATTCATTTGGTTATTAGTTTTAGGATAAAAATTGTTCTCATTTGAACCTAACTCTCTCTCTATATATATACATATATAGGGTTGGATCTAGTGAGAACTCATCTTTTTGAGAACTTAAGAACTACGCACAGACGTATAAAGTTGATGAATAAAACCTATAAAGTTGTGCACAACGAAAATATTCTAAAATTGTTGCACAACAAAATAATTTTAGAAAGTTTTATTGCACAACTTTAACCGCCTTGTGCATCATATTAAACGCCTTGTGCACGGTTCTGCAAAAGATGTGGTTCTCATTTGATCAACTCCATATATATATATATATATATATATATATATATATATATATATTAAAATAACATTGTCTAGATTTGGTGGGCATTATGATGAAATTGTTCAGAAATCCCTGAAATAAAATATCAACAATACTTACAATTTTCTGTATTTTCTTTGTTTATTTAAACATCTCTCTATCTGATTAATAACTTGTGGATGTGTGAAATCCATGAAAAAAGAGTTATATGTTGAAAATGCGTTACAGGCATTAGTCATGTAGGGAAACGAATTGAATAAGGGAAAAGTGAAACCAAAGCTCTTACTAACTCGTCAACTTTACAACTTTGTTGCAAAGAATGTAATTCTGAGACAAGATATATTAATTGCCTCATAATAATATTAATTTTCTACGTACATTGTTACAATCAATTTGCTATTGAATCCACATGACAATTAGTTGGAGATATCATGCTGCTTATTGCTACTCAATATTCTCAATTCTAAGACTTTTGATGGTGCCAATAATTTTCTGCAATTCCTCCTCTCAAAAAATGTCTGCAATTCCCAGATGCTACATGTGGTTAGACATTGAAAATCTAACAAATAGAAAATGCCAAGCTTCTATATTGCATAGATCACTCTCAAACTTAAAAAGAAATATAGCAATACACAAGTTAGTATTGTTATGGATAAATATATAACGTCATATTTGAAGATATAAGCAAAACAATATACAATCTATAAAACATGGCCATGCCGGCATAAAAAGAGCTCGCTGTTACCAAACTATGCTAGTTCTATTCAGTTTTGCCATCTATAACATATAACAACAAAATATTCAACCAAGATTCCAAGTTCTTGCTATTTTTGGATGTAAGAATATGGTGCTAAAATAAAATAAAAAAGATAAAAGAAGAATATATGGAGGAATTAAGACACAATTTCCCATTGGGGATGTCAATTGGGCCAAACAACTCGAGTTGTCGGATTATTATGTTCGAGTTATTCGAGTTGATATTTTTTTAGGTTAAAAATTTTCAACTCTAACACTAAGCTTTCAAGTTTCAGGATAACCTATCGGGCCAGAAAACTTGCAAAATTTTTTATATACTTTTTCTTGATAATCGTATATTTATAACAGATAAATAAAACAAAAAGAGAGATAAAAATATGAGGATATGAATCATATGACAAGAAATAAACTTACTACCAAAGTGCTAAATAAATAAAAAACACAAGACGAAAGTCGCTAATTACAATTTTGTTCATTCTTCTTTTCTCGAACAACGGTTTCAGTTCGCATAAATTCTTAATCTCTGTGGGTATGAGTGAGTATGAAAGAAAATTGGTAGCTGAATCAAATAATCTTAAAAATATTTAGACATTTTCACTTGAATAGTTTTTGAGGCTATAGAGCTGTAGCCCATAAATTGTTTTGCGAATGAAACTTGAGCACAAACCGCAGAAGAAAAAGTGGATTAGAGTTTCTAAACGACGTTGTTCTTTTTATTATTATTGTTGTTTTTATATTTTATTTTTTAAATTCTCCAACCCATTGGGCCGACTTGTTACTCGATTGGACTAGCCGGATTAACCCATCGACCCGATCGATCCATCTCATATAGCATGATTTTTATTTTAGATCCTAAATACTCAACCCAACCTCTATTCTTTTCTGTTTATTCGGGCCACTCCATCAGGTTCGTGCTGGATTAACATCCATACCATCATATTATTTGAGCTAGCTTTAAGCCTGTAAAACTAATAAACCTTCATGATTTGTAATGCCAAATCAAATTGGTGTATAATTCAATTTTAACTTTTTGTCTACTACTATTATGTTGTAGATGGTGGAACTGAGAGAAGTCAATAATTCAAAAGAGTAAATGTTAGAATAAAAAAGAATTACCCTTTCTCAATTGAAACATTTTAGAGAACTTTTGCTGACATGGAGGCCGAAGCCTGATCTTTATTTGGTCTGCCAAATCAATTCCTATGGTGGAAACAATTATCTACTTCTCAAAAAACATATATTAAAAGAAGTCACATGTTATAACAAAACTTAAGACTAAAAATGGAATTGAAGTCCAACTGCAATTGCACGAACCTCTCCTTACCTTCCTATCAGATGTGGATTCTCTTGACCCATATTCCTCGCCCGTGAACCAGTCAAAATTGGTCAAAATCTCTCAAATTCAATCAAACCAACATTTATCTACATTCTGCTCAATCGTGATTCATGAACCTAAGCTGATTTGTATATTTTTCATTGTTTTATTTCCTTTTCCTTGTGACTGTCCGTGTAGGAAATGATTTAGTAGATCGTGTAAAACAATAACCACACAGCTACCTCTATATCAACAGAAAATAGCTGTGCACATATGAAAAATTGTACGAGTTTAAAACATCTGTGCACATATGAAAAATTGTACGAGTTTAAAACATCTGTGTCACTATTAAAACTACGCGACGCTGCATGTCTTGTTATTTATTTTATTATTTTATATTTTATTTATTAATTCAAAATTAGGGTTTATTAATTCAAAATTAGGGTTTATTATTCAAAATTAGGATTTATTAATTAACAATTAGGGTTTATTAATTCAAAGTTAGGGTTTATTAATTCATAATTATGGTTTATTATTCAAAATTAGGGTTTATTAATTCATAATTATGGTTTATTATTCAAAATTAGGGTTTATTATTTTCAATTAGGGTTTATTAATTCAAAATTAGGATTTATTAATTTCAAATAGGGTTTATTAATTCAAATTAGGGTTTATTAATTCAAAATTAGGGTTTATTAATTTATAATTAGGCTTTATTATTCAAAACTAGAATTTATTAATTCAAAATTAAGATATATTAATTTAAAATTATATTTATTAATTTACAATTAAAGTTTATTAAATTAATTAATTTTAATTAGATTTAATTTAATTAATTAATTAAGATTAATTAACTACTAAATTAAGATTAATTAACTAATTAATTAAATAAGGTGTTCTCACTGTATGCGCCCGCGCACAGGAGACCACCTCAAACTTTTAATGGTGTATCGAAATTAACCTAAAGTTGATTGTAAAACATCCTAGAAACAAAATTGCTACGACAAAACTCATAGATGTTCCAATCAAGATAAAGATAAGATGAAGCACGGGTTCAAGATCCCAGCCAGAAAATGGATATCCCCACCTATTCTTTAACCAGCAACAAGTATATTTCTTCAAAAGGCAAAATCAGAAAAGCAGAATCCCATTTCAAACATTCCTAACTGCAGGGCATATAGCAAAAAAATCTACTGAGTTTTGTATTCTAAGAGGAAAATCACAAATTATCAAGAAATAAACAAAACAAATGCAAGAGTAAAACAAGACAGAATGTTCCAGTCCAGCCTAACAAAAATCTGATTTTTTATTTTTTATTTTTAGATATTTTTTTCTTGTTTTAGTTACAATTCAAATACAGATTGTTATCCCCTTAAATGGTTGCAAACTTCTCTCTATTTCTCTGTCCGCGCAAGTTCTAACAAATGTAACTTATTCATCTTACCTGGTTCCTCAACAAAGAAGTTGGAACTTAGCAGAAATAGGAAATCCAAATGCAGGAACTGGCAAAACAACCAACGTAAAGAATATCAGGCGCCATCATCTTCATCTAAGCAACTGAATGCTTGTTCGAGCCGTCACAAGAATTCTTCCTATTTTCTGCCTTAAGTAACCATATGGGGAAGAATTCAGCCCACTTTGACCAGCAATAGTCGTTTCATACATGATTCTCCTGCATGTGTCGTTTGTGGTCTCTTTCTGAATACCCGTGCCTCCCCAACCCATTCTTCTCCAGGGGGCTACCAGGCTTCCTCTTGTGGATTGACCTAGGTGACCGATATTCCCGATCAACCTCCTCAGACGGTTCAACTTCCCCTTCTTCAACAGTATCAAAATCATCTTCATGCGAGGATAGACCTTTCATTGCTGGTAAATCTGTGTTTCCAGCTTCATTGCTGTATTTGGTGCTCCGAGTGTTCTCATGCTCTGGCTTTGAAGGCTTGGTCCAGCTTTGCTTTCTTTCACGCTTAGTCTTATCACTGTCGCCTGGGACTTCCACATCTTCCAGTTCTCTCTCAAGCTCATCCATGGGATCTATTTTACGAGCTATATCTCCCCGAGCTTTCCTTCTTTCGAACAAGGCAGCTTTAATCTTCTCCCTGTCCAGCTTTCTAGTAGAACCTTGAGGTAACTGACCAGCTGAATCATCCTTGTTAGGCACATTCTTCCCATGATATTTATCCTTCAGTTCTACTGTGTCCCTTTCATGATCATCATCTCCATGCCCAAGTTTTGTTTTATTCTGAGTCTCCGCTGAGTTCCCTTGTCGAGGCATGACCTCTCGCTCATGAATCTCATCTTCTCCCTGATGATCTGAAATACTATTATTTTCAGAACTTCCATATTCGTTATTCCTCGCTTGATTAATCGGAAGTCCATTGTGATTATGCTGCCCATCCGAGCCTGACCTTGATGGTGCTGGCTTCAAGGACATCCTTGAAGTAGCTCCACCATGGAAGGAATTATAACCAGTAACATGGTCTTCATCAGCAAGAGCTTTAGATGGAGGTCGTTGACTGTCTCCAGCACTACCCTCTGCTTCACTAGCCTGTGATGGTGGCACTCTGTTTTGTTCATACAACTCCAACATCTGGTTGCTAACCTCTGCAAGGAAAATACTCCGATTAAAAGGGAACAGTATATTAGCAGATTTATAGAATCACTGCAATAATTTAATCATCCTTGACCCTCCCCCTTTTTCTCCATTATAGGTAACAAAAGCATGCTGAACTAGATACAGCATCTTCTCAAACATTTAAAATATTCTACTGAAGAGAGAATAACAGTCAACTGATTAGCATGATTAGCATTATGAGTTCAATCTGTACATGCAATCAAAGGCAGGTAGGGTTCCAACCCTCTAATTGGCGTGGGGTGACATCAAACTCCTGCCACCAAACCTTCTCACCATCAGATGGAAGCTTTACTTTAAGAAACTTGGCAGCAAGGAAAATGGCACCTGCTGCAATGTGGTGAGGCTTAAATTGCAGGCACAGAGATGTCCGAAGCCTGCATGCCGCTTTCTCAGGTCAAAAGGACAAAAAGGTAGGACGGCCAAGGATAAGCGCTAATTTATAACTATCTGAGTGCATCATACCCATCATTTACAAAGTTCCATGCAACTTGAGCTAGGGCATTTTGAGCCACCTTGAATTTTTTAATTGCCTCAACAAGGGGCTTATAAGGATGGTGTACGTTGAGATCATAACCGAGTGTTCCAAGAACAACCCTTTCTCCCAATAGAGTAAATTCCTTTTGTTGCTCATACACCTCCTGTACAAGGACCCAATATCAAATAACGGATTCATAGAACAAATTTCAAAAAATTCCGTTGAAGTATTGTCATATATACGTGTGTGTTTATGTGTGTGCACGCATTTAAGTATTATAACCTTTACAGCCATAAGCACATGGAAGGCATGAAAGGCAAATTGAATGAGTAAAAGAACCAAGGCTAGTATTAAGACAACGAGAGAGACGAGCAATGTTCAGCACCTTTTGCTTGATCCTTTGCACAGCAGCAGGATCTTTTTTGTGAGCAATCTCATATGACACCAAGATTACATCTTTTAAAGGCCGAGGAGTTTCTTCAACCTTACCAGCTAGAAACATGCATACTGTGGCAATGGTCTGCAAAAACATGCAGATACATCAGCTTGCAAAACCAATATTTACACAAAGCCAGCAAAAATAGTTGTTCAGACAACAAAAGAATCAATATAATCAGCACCTGGGTCCGCATGCATGTTTATTTTATCTTATTTTTGTGTGCCTTGTATTATCATTATCATTCTTTAGTTATCATAAAACAGATGTTGTATGGTATAAGCTCATTGAAAATCAGCTATGAACAAGTGCCTTTCAGAATTCTATGAACAGATGGAAAGAATTAGATGAACATCAAAATCAGCTATAAACAACTAACAACTTGCTGAACACCCATAACAGACTAGAGACAACCTGCATGCCCATTAGCCTATAATTTCCAAGTATAGAATAAAATATGCTGTCATATAAACATTAATTGTAAGGATAAACAAACCCAACTACAAGAATAAACAATAGATCAGCAACTAGTCCGCTGAATTTGTTTTACCTTTTGAATAAGGCCTTGGCATTGACAAATTTGTAATATGTTATTACTTGTAGAACAAACTTTAGAAACAATTGACAATAACAGTTCTATTGCTGATGATTTCTGGTAATTCCCAGATGTTATATCAGGGTCAAATATTCATAAGACATGACAAATAAGAGAATGACCTATGCTTCTGCATTGCGGACCCCATTCCAAACTTACAATAAGAATGGTATATAACACGCCATCCACTAGATATTATTGCACTGGAACTAAGTAATTCTTTACTGAAAAAATAATGTCATATTTAGATATTTAATCAGCAAGATAGCATTTTCTTCCACAATCTATATATAAGAGGTAACATCAGTATTTTGCATAAAATTTCATCATCTTTTCAAAATTAATAGAAAATTAAAAATTCACTCACCCTTCTATCATTTTTCGCATGGGACTGAAGAAGGAAGAAACGATGACAAAATATAATTGCAGTAGCAATGGTCACCTGAGGCCTGCATCATGAAGAATCCAGCAGTGCACTAAGAAAATTGCAGAGGTAGTGTAGTATTTGAATGCAGAACTAGAATGCATTATAATAACAGAATAACTATAGTAGGATAGGTTATATATCACTACGAGATCTATTAAAATATTCTTATGCATCTCTTTTATGAGGACGCATGCAAATAAATTAAAAAGAATCTCATGAGAAGCTAAAAAAAACTTCCCGATCTTAAAATTCCTTGAGAGGACCAGAGTGACAATCACTGGGAAAAACCTAGACCTTGTCGTGTATTCCTTCACTATGTAACACAACATTCACAACAATTTGGCCCGTTTACAATTAATGAGATGGAATATTTCACACCAATATTAATGCGCATTGATCGAACCTCGTTATTATTCACAACTTACTAACCTACTAATGGAACATGGATACAATTAAAACAAAAGGAGAAGCCACTGCATAACATGAGGAGCAGCGGCTACCATGTAAATAAAAAATATAAAGGCACCCATAAGGAACTTTAAGTAATGAATCCTCTGGCATATTATTAAAATATGAAGACTATAAAAGCATCCGGAGACAACTTACACTTTAAGCCGCATGCCTAAATCTTGTAAGAATGTGCAATATGATTTGCGCAGGTAAGTCTCTTTCTTCAAATCAATGCCATCTCGTCTAGAAGGTGAATTCTCCTCAAGTTCCTTCCTCGAGAAATACCATTGCTCACCAACTTCTTCTGGTTTTTCCGGAGAAACCTTAAAATTTCCATCAGGTGCAGAGGAGGATGGCTCACCAGTCAACTGACTAGCCATATGCAGTTCCTTTCTCCCACCAAAAGTCTTCAAGGAATACAGAAGAGGTCAATCAACCTAACAATAAGGTCATAGCATCTGAGAAACCTTGTTCGTAACTTCCACTGAGAAAACTAACACAATAGCAGCATCAATGTGAAGTAAACATACATTCTTCAGTTTAAGTTAGAAAAAGAAAACAAATAAATATAATATGGAACTAAAGACAAAGATCATCAAAAATAAATATAAGGGCACCAAAATTTCATGAATCTGACATTACAAAGAATCCACCACATTCAAATTATGTTCAATACCAATTTCGTCCTTTTTATTAAAATTTTATAGCATGTTGAAAGGCATCTTCACTAAACCAAAACTGAGAGAAAATGGTTGAATAGCGACTTAGTTTCTGAATTGCTAAGACATACTGAGAGGTAGAATGGAACAACTCCTGAAAATCAAAGCTTATATATAAAATTATGCAGCGGGTGTTTCATTGGGATTTTGGAGAACTGAGAAATATTGAATTGGGAGAATTCATTTGATGGTAGAACTTAGTGTTTGTTATAGACTTTGAGGAGAGAACGCTGCTGTAGATGTCAATTCATATTTGCAAAAACTGTAGGGAGAACAATTATGTAAGTAAGAATTCATAATTGTTGATAAAAGTAGGAGCAAATATCAGTCTAGATGCCAATTCGTACATGCAAGGTGAGATGTAAAATTGAGATAATTGGCTTGCAAAATTTCCATGCCAACAAATACTGGAACTTGGATTTCAAGTTGCACTCTTAAGTTCCCAAATAAGCACCCTCTTACACATCTCATTTAACTGAAAATTGGTAGAGCACAATTTCTAACAATGACTTGACACATTGACCTTATGGTAAGGCAATTAGTAAGAGATAAATTCACTATTACTGACCCAATAGCTTCTGTACAACTAAAAACAGTTTCCAGAAGAATAGATTTTATAGAATTTGCTATAAATGATATCTCATGTCAGTGATTGCAGATACGAGGATTTCTTCTCCCTCGAAGTTCTCTACAGGCAGAGTTATAGCCAAAGCGACTGGAATTCATCCCAGAAATTTCCACAGCTTAAGCAGCATGCAATATCTTCAAATATCTAACTAGCAATTAACCCACAACATAGAACTGATGAACAAACGCAAAATGAAGACATGACATTTCCATTGCTTATCCTTTCTCATATCTCGGTCATCTCATCAGAGTTCTGCCGAAATATTCCAAATGTCTTAAAACCTTTACCCATAACCCACATAGTACCAACTTGAATGGAACATCACAAAACAGACATTACTATGCAACTGGATTTTATCCACTTACAAGTGTCTAAATCTTGGAGTTCCTGCAGATGGCCAGTATTCTACACAATAGGCATATGCAGCAACATGAAATTTCGTTTCCTGTATGACAGAGGAGCAAATAAGTTAATACAAAAGAAAAAATGAAAACAGTACAATGCACAACCCAATCAGAAGAGATTAGGGATAAATTCCATTTACTATTTGGAAAAACTAATTAAATCAGATTATAGCCAGCCTCATCAAATCTCCCACCGATGCATTACCAAAGCATACACGATATGAAAGAGAAAACATCAAAGTCCATACTAAAAGCATATACAGTTAGCCTTTGCATCATTAGCTCAATGGGGTAACAGAGAATGTTGAAACTCAGGCACAGCAAAGAAGATGTGTGATTCAAAAAGTTATCTGTTGCAACAAGAATTGGACCCAGCAGAAAAGAAGTTTCAAGAGAAAGAGAAAGATAGAGAACAAAACTATACCAAAGTCAGAAGTTATCAAAGACCTAAATTTACATAGGATAAGACAATTCTTAATAACTTCATAGAAGAAGCCCTGCCCATGCCCGTCGAAAGGCCGGAAAGTACTTATCGATGTTCGAAAAACTACAATCTTTTCAAGAAAATTAATTCTACTTGAGCATGCTCGATTCAAACCTAAGACGCAAAAGTAAGAAAATTAGGAAAACTCAACTCTGAACAATAATATCACTGCCAAAATCAACATACAAAACTCATAAATTAGGGCAAATATATGTTCGAACCAAGAAATCAATCAAAATCGCGGCAGCAAGTAAAACTCACCGTCAGTGGTGGCCTCCGGTGCGGTAGCGTAGACGACGCACGATAAGGGCTTGCTGTAATGCAAAAGTATTATATATAAATCGTAGACGAAAAATATCGGTGAACAGCCAAAATTGTGCATATTCAGACGCTGTTCGTATAGCTGTGGGCTGTGGTTGAATGGGCCAAAAACCGGCCCAAATATGACTTTATGGTTATGGAAGTTTTCTGTATCAGCCATAGAGGTGGTTTTAGGGATCATGCACACGCTCCGCTCCGTCAATTAACTGAATCCACGTCTTCATTTGGTCTATTTACAATTATACTGTTTTATAGTTGTATTTTTCATATTATTAGGATTGTTTATTTTATATGATTAGGTTGAATAAATAAAATTAATTTAATTTAATATTTATTTTTAAAGATTAATAACGAAGGATATCTCAAAGTCTATAATTATTTTAAACTTTTAGATTGCTCCCTATGGATTTTAATCTAATCAAGACATGTAAGATTGAATAAATCCTCCAAAGAGTGAATTTATCATAATTTTAATTCTTCATTAATTCCTTGTAGTAAATAAAAGATTGATAAACAAAAATCATCTTATCATACATTTAATACATCAAGTACTATATCCACAATGCTAATCATGAAAAGTGAACACTCTATTGTACCATAAGTGAGTGTTTAGTTTTCATGATTAGTATTTTGATAACACGAGTTTTAATAAATTGTAATGAATATTAAGTGAGTGAAGATAATGAATGAATATATTAATGGATAGTGAAAGTAAAAAGTGGATTATGTGTTTTTTTATAAATAAATGAATAGATTAAGAGTAGTTAATGTTTCAAACAATGAAAAATATAAGCTTTTGATGATAAGCGTGACATCAATTTCTAAAACCCACCAACTTTTTTCCAAATTTATTTCTAGCCACATACTTTCCCAACCAACTTTTATATAAATCACATTATAATATATACTCAGGCACAACTATATGTATAGTCATTTATTTTTATCTATAATATTTGTAAAATATATAATTAATTTAAATACCAATTCTATTTTTTTACTATTTTTATGTAGAATGATAAATTTCTTCGTAATCTTTAATTCAATATAGGTCTTGAATATATTTTAGTTGATCTAAATTAACTATTTTTAATTAAAAAAACAAAGTGAAAAAAGATAAGTAAAAGAGAGAAAAGAAAAAAAAATGGTAGAATCTCCCAAAAAGTAAAAAAGCTAACTCTCGGAGTTGGATATCCTAATCATCATGTACACAATGGTAAGAAGTAAGATACCAACTTTATTAGTTGAAAAAGTTGGTTATGTAGTGATCACAGGTTGCGAGCGACGGAGGTGAGCTTGAAGTAAAAGACATTTACTTAATATACTATTGCCACCACTTGCATGACCCTTGTACTCCATTTCCAAATTCTGCATATATTTTTTCAAACACTGCTTCACAATCACAATCTCTTCTGCCCAGAAATAAATACGGTATTATCTAACTTTGATCCATTTTCAACTGCAGTCGTTTCTGATTTGTATTTGCAAGAGGCCCATCGCACAAGTTATCAAGGATGAAAAGATATCGAGAAAGTCATCCTAAAATATTATGAAATGTTATGGATGTTCTGCAAGTAAATGTGGACATGAAGAAGGCAACAGAATGTCACACACCACCAAAACTCAACAAATTTTATCCCTCAACTCTTCTTGTTACCGTTACAAGTTAAATATATCTCCGTCATCACCTTAAATGGCAGAAATCGAATCTTGCATCTTCTCTTTATCTCTGCCAGCTTGAGGCCATTGATAAATTATATAATCCCCTTAATTGGTTCCTCAACATTCAACCTGGAACTTGTTTTCAAACAGGTAAATCTTATGCAGAGAATGATCAAAACCATCAACCTTAATATCAAGAGCCCTTTTTCTTATCTAAGCAGCTCTTTGCTTCTCCAATTCCCTTATCTCTTCAGTAACCAGAGTGAAGAACTCAACTTGCATGCACAACCTCAACCGTACTCCAAACACACTCAAGCAAGTAATCTGTTCGGTTCATACATGGTTCTCCTGCACATGCCGTTTGTGGTCTCTTTCTGAGTACCCAAGCCTCCCCAATCCGTTCCTATCCAACGGGCTACCGCTTTCCTCTTGCGGCTCGTCCGAGGTGACCGATATACCCTGTCAACTTCATCAGATGGTTCAACTTCACCTTCTTCTACAGCATCAAAATCTTCTCCATGTGAGGACTGCCCCTTCATTAGCGGGTAATGTGCATCTCCAGACTCGGTGCCATATATGGTGCTATGGGAGTTCTCATGCTCTGACCTTGATGGCGGCTTGTGCCAATTTTGCTTTCCTTCACGCTTAGTCTTCTCGCTGTCACCAGGAACTTCCACATCTTCCAGTTCCTTTTCAAGCTCATCCACGGGGTCTATTTTACGAGTTATATCTCCTCGAGCCTTCCTTCTTTCAAAGGCAGCTTTAATCTTCTCCCTGTCCACCCTGTCCAACTTTCTAGTAGCATCTTGAGGTGACTGACTAAGTGCAATATCCTTGTTGGACATATTTCTTCCATGATATTTATCCTTCGATTCTAGTGTATCCCTCTCTTGATCCTCCCCTCCATGCCCAAGCTTAGTTTTATTCTGGGTCTCCCCTGAGTTCCCCTGTCGTGGAATGTTCTCTCGCTCATGAATCTCATTGTGACCCCGGCGATCAGGAAAACTATTATATTCTGAACTTTCATATTCATTGTTGCGCGCATGAGTATTCCTAGGAGGTCCACTGTGGTTATCGGTGTATTGTTCATCAGGACCTGGCCTTGATGATGCTGGCTTGGAGGACGAAGTCTTCAAAGCAGCTCCTCCATGGGAGGAACTATAACTGGTAACATATTCATCATTAGCAGGGGTCTTTGATGGAGGTCGTTGACTACCCCCAGCACTCCCTTCTGCTTCACTGGTCTGTGATTGTGGGACTCTGTTTTGTTCATACAACTCCAACATCTGGTTGCTAACCTCTGCAAGGAACAAATTTCAGTTAAAAATGAAACATCATATATAATGCTACGAAAAAGCATGCAGAAAGTAATATAAACGCAATAAATTGCATCACCCTTGACTCTACCCATTTTCTCCCAAAAAAAACATTAAATATAAGTCTTCTCAGACATTTAGGATATTCTAGTTATATAACAGCAGGATGGTGAGTCTATATAACATCATGAGACCGATTTGTACAAAGACAGTACACCAACCCTCCAACTGCCGTGGGGTGACATCGAACTCCTGCCACCAAACCTTCTCACCATCAGATGGAAGCTTTACTTTGAGAAACTTGGCAGCAAGGAAAATAGCACCTGCTGCAATGTGGTGGGGCTTAAATTGCAAGCACAGAGAAGTTCGAAGCCTGCACGAGGCTTTCTCGGGTCAAAAGGAGAAAAGCTAGAATGGCCATGGATAAGCACCAAGTAGAAACTATATTGTGTACATCATACCCATCATTTACAAAGTTCCATGCAACTTGAGCTAAGGCATTTTGAGCAACCTTGAACTTTTTAATTGCCTCAACTAGGGGCTTATATGGGTGATGTACGTTCAAATCATAACCAAGTGTTCCGAGCACAACCCTTTCTCCCAATAAAATAAGTTCCTTTTGTTGCTCATACACCTCCTGTACAGCGGACTAAATATTAAATGACTGATGCATTAGAGAAACATCAAAACTTTCTTATAAAATTATTATGATATGTATGCATAAACAAATATCATACAATTTTAAGAGATAGGCATATAGAATGTTTAATGGGGCAAATCCAATGACAAAAAGATTCGAGATCAGACAGTGTCAAGCAAACAAGACAGGAACAAAGTAAAGTAAACGTCTATATATAAAAGTCCATAGATTAATAGTCAGAGTAATATAACAATTTTATGATCCCAGCTTAATGTTGAAGGGACAAATCATTACTTGTTAAAAAAACATAAAATAATACATTTAATTAATACATTCCTATGGTCCTGAAATAATTGATTCTTAGAGGTTGTATTGTAAATCACCTTTTGCTTGATCCTTTGCACAGCCGCAGTGTCTTTTTTATGAATAATCTCATATGATACAAGAATCACATCTTTAAGAGGACGAGGAGTTTCTTCAACCTTACCCGCTAGAAACATACATACGGTAGCAATAGTCTGCAGAAAATATGCAAAAAAAATTCAGCTTCCAAAACCAAGACCTTTTACAGAACTCATATAGTTAAGGGTCAAACAATAAACTACTCAATATATATCATCAGCACTTGAACGGTTATGCTTCACTGCATTATTACACAAAAAAACAGGACCATAAGATATCATATCTGAATATTCAAACAGAAAGATAGCATCTTGTTATGCAATCTCACATGAATGGTCAACAACAGTGTCTTAGCATAAAATACCATTAAGTTGAGATCACACTTAGAAGGAGGGGGGATACAGAAAGAAAATAACCGTAAAAATTCACTCACCCTTCTGTCATTTTTCACATGGGACTGTCGAAGGAAGAAACGATGACAAAATATAATTGCAGTAGCAATTGTCACCTGTGGCCTGCAACATGAAGAAACCGCCCAGTACTCTAAGAAAATTGCAAAGGAATAAACATCTACAGTATTTGATTGCAACATAATGCATTTTGATAAAGAAATAACTAGAGACACGCATTGGGATATTGTCACATGAACCTTCTATAAGATGGCTTATGTGCTTCTTATGAGAATGCACGCAAAATATACAGGCCAAATAATTCACAGCAAACGAAAAGCTTCCTGATCTTAAAACTCCTTGGCACAAACTGGCATGTCTAGTGCAAACCAAAACCCAATCAGCTATTCATTAGCTACAAGAAATGACTTGTGAGCTGTACCCATTATTATTGAAAGCATCACTGGTGAATGGAACATGGAAATTTATCATTATACTCGTCAGAATTTAGATAACATAGAAGCCAATGCATAATATGCACGGAATACTACATTTACTTACTAGAACTTTAATTGATGAATCCTCGAACAAAATGTTAAAATATGAAATGCACGCAAACCTCCAGAATAACTTACACTTTAAGCCTCATGCCTAAATCTTGCAAAAATGTGCAATATGATTTGCGTAGGTAAGTCTCTTTCTTCAAATCAATACCATCTTGTCTAGAAGGTGAATTCTCTTCAATTTCCTTTCTTGATAAATACCAATTTGCACCAACTTCTTCTACATTTTCCTGAGAAATCTTGAAATTTCCATCAGGTGCTCCATGATGCGATGGTTCACCAGTCAGCAGGCTAGCCATATATAGTTCCTTTCTCCACCAAAATTCTTCACAGAACACCAGATGAGCTCTCCTAATTTAATGTAATATGCTCATAGCCTCAGATAACCTTCATTCATCTTTCACTCAGCAAGCTAACACAATAGAAGCATCAAAATGGAGAAAACAGGCACCTCTTAGTGTAAGTTAGAAAAACGAAAAATCAAACTAATCAGTGAAGTGTGAAAATTAACATAATAGCAGCATCAAACTGAATTAAACGGGCACCTCTTAGTGTAAAAGCTAAATAAAGGGATCATTGATAACTACGCCATCAGCAATCAATGTTGTAAAAAGCTTAAGGCGGAACGGAGACGTTTTACCTCTACAAGGCGAGGCGGTCCGAGGCGTAAGCCTCATCAATAAAGAACAAAAATAAAATTATAAAGAAAATATAAAATAATAGATTGCAAATCAAACATTAAATTAAAAGGATTTTAATTCTTAAAAACATCAACTATAAGTCTTAGAAGGCATATGGAATCTATTTACTCTTTTACATGCCTCATCTCACTCACTATCTCATCTCACATTAAATTTATCCATTCTTTTATTCAATGGATTAAGCAGAAATGAAAGAGAACACGAAGATAAAGAAAAGTAAGAAGAAAAAAACTGAACTGGATGGCTGACGTGGCAGCTGCTGGCGGAGACTGGCGGCGACGGTGGTGAGGGAGGATATGGCAGAGAGAGAAGAGTTTGCTGCATTTCTTCCCCTTTTCTTTTTCTTTTGAAAAATTTTAATGTTTAGAATTCAGATTTAGGGTTTTAATCCATTGGGCTTTTATTAATTTAGTTTGGGCCCTAAAAAATTAGGCCTAAACGTGAAATTTAACCCTAATTTGCATCAAAACATTAAATTGATTGCCGCCTCTTTAGCGCCTCCAAGCGGCCTGAGGCGGACGACGAGGCCTACGCCCGGAATTTGCCAAGAAAGGCAGCCGCCCCGGGGCGTTTTCCGGCCGCCTCGCCTTGAGGCGTGCCTCGAGGCGGCCGCCTCTAGCTCTTTTCACAACACTGTCAGCGATAAAGGAACACCAAGAAACACTCAATGATTCTGTAAGCGATATTGACAAGTGCAGAGAATCCAACTGCATGTTCCCATTACGTACAACAGCATATTCAATGTACCACAGCTAAGAAAGCATGTAAAATTAACTTTGCTTTGGAATTGCTAATATGTTCTAAATTGGGGACAGAAGGTGTATCCTGAAAATTCTTATACATAAAATTACTTACCTAATTCATTTGATGGTAATTTGGTGAAGTAAAAGAGAAGCAATTGCTTATTATACGACTTTTAGTTTTTACTAGTTACTATTCAACTCATCATAATTGTTACCAGAAAAAAAAGGAACCTAAACAGAATCTCCCCAGAAAAATTGTTTGTGAAAAGTTGGTCATTATTCACCTAATCGTTTCTTTATAGCTTAAAAGGTTTGGAGAGGTTCAAATATAACATAATTTAGTGCCAATGACAGCTCAAACATCATTATTATGCCTATAGCCCATAAATTATTTGTATTCAAGGGTCACTACGCCCAGAGTGGTAGCAAAAGCAGTTCAAGATCAACCCAGAAGCTTCCATGAATTAAAACAGAGTGCAATATCTTAAAGGATCAAACTAATAATCAACCCACAGCATTAAAATATGGGCATACAATAAATCAAGAAACAATACTTTCGTTGCTTTGGTCCATTCATCTTTCATATCATCAGTGTTGCTGTTGGAAAATATGTAAACATAAGCATATGAAGAAACAACTTGGACTTTTCCACATCTTGGTATCTAAATCTTCGGGATTTGTTTCAGTACCCAATATTCTAAATACCAAAAGAACTACATCTTTAGCCTCTTAGTGATGCATGTAATCATTTATGCCAAAATAACCAAAAATAACTATTCTTCATAAAAGAGAATAAAGAAGAACTATCTCTAGCAGAAAATAAATAGATTACAACAAAAGATCATTAGCTCAATGAGGCAACAAAGGTGTTTATCTCAGGCAAAACGATATGTGATACAAAATGTTCTCAATTGCTCCAATAAACTGAACCAACAGGGAAGAAGCTCTAAAGAAGAAGAAAAGGAGCAAAGGATAAAATTCAAATACCAATATGGCCCAACCCATGACCTAAAATCATATGGAATAAGACAACTGTCACCGACTTCAGAGAAGCCCCCGAATTATAAAAAATAAAAACGAGCAAATCCGAAAATCTGAATAATGCCCGTCTCTTGAAAACCCAAGAAAACAGAAAAAGAATCTTCAACATAAACTTCAATTTCAACTCTACTTACTCGATTAAACCTAAAACACACAAGTAAAGATAAACCCAGGAAGTTTTAACTCCG
The DNA here is from genome assembly GCA_036937905.1 of Salvia rosmarinus. Taxonomy (NCBI): domain Eukaryota; kingdom Viridiplantae; phylum Streptophyta; class Magnoliopsida; order Lamiales; family Lamiaceae; genus Salvia; species Salvia rosmarinus. The sequence goes on along the minus strand of CM072823.1, from coordinate 51,708,169 downwards.
AACAATAATAGCCACTGCCCAAAATTCATATGAAAAAATAAAATTTAGGTCAAATATCAGTTCGAAACAATAATACAATCAAAACTGCAATAACAGCAAAACTTTACCAAGTAGCAGCGTATAGGCTGCGGAATTGCTCTGCCCGGCGGCCTCCGGTGTGGTAACTTAGACGGCGACGCTTGGTAAGGGCTTGGATGAGACCATAAAAGGTGCTGAAATGCAAAAGTATTTTATAAAAGACGTAGACAAACAAAATAGCCTAACATAAACCTTTTTCAGTAACCAAAACTTGTTCACGTTCAAACGCAGCTTGATTTATCTGTTGATAATTGGGCCGGTTCTTACAGGGCCTTCGCGTAGAGGCTGTTTGGTGGTTTTTGGACAAAGATATTTAAGTGAAATATATAAAATAGTTAAAATGATAAAAGGTGATTATGATTTATATTTTTTGAAATGATAATTAATTTTTAAAATAAAATGAGATATTTATAATGAGATAATTAAAAAAATAAAATGTTTTAAATGGAATGAAGGGAATTTAATTTAGATTTTTTTTTATGTAGTATTAATTGTGACTTTTTTAAATTTAGTATTAATTGTAACTAAAGTTAACTGATTGTAATATGTGGTAATTAATTACCTCAAAATATATATAAGTGGTATCTATTAACATTTATTAACTTCTTTGGCACTTCAATCTTTTTCCCCACTTTTTTGCTTACTTTTTGACTAATTAGTTGATTACATCTTGATATTAACGTTTTGCTCATGTATTTAACATTTTAACAAAAATACATCAATTATATGAGTGAGAAGGTAAATGCAGTTAACAGTTGATTAATAACATTCCGTGAAAATTCAAATTGAGTTCATACAAAATTCATATTGAGCTCGTGTATCCAAAATAATAATTTTAAAAAATATATATAGAGAAAAAAATATAACCCAAACATAGACCATCACTATAAGTTTAACTTTGTAACATTTACGTGATTGGTACATTTATAAAAGAATTATTTTTGTTTACAAAATTTGGACCCCAAAAGTTATAAAAATATTTTGGGATATTGAATATTTATTTTTGAAGGAATATTTATATTAATATAAGCAAATGGGGCTGGTGGCTCCTTGCGGTACAATTTAGAGGAGCAAAGGTGGTGGCCTGGTCAGATGTATTAATGGATGTATTAATGGTGTTGTGGGCGTAAAGTTGTTTTTGACGGTCGAGTACCTCGGAAGCCATGAGAAACAGCAATGAAAGCATCAATTAATACGAGATGTATTAATGCTCACGTTAAAGAGAACGTGAAACTCCTTCAAATTCCTACGATCACGCAAGAATAAGTCAAATAAAAATATAATTCTTTCTCATGTCGAAAGAATGGAGTTCCAATCTTTATATAGAGATTTGGATAACAACACTTGAAGGAAAAGAATCCACTAATCCTAAGCTACTGCCGAAATACATGGCTAAATAAAAGGAAATAACTTAAAAGAGTTCTTATAAAACTGGGGTTTAATTAACTAAACAACCGCTTGGACTTTGTAATCGTACGTCGTTGACGACTTTAGGCTAGACTCATCTCTTCCTCAACATGTGTGTCGGCTGGATGGGCTTGAGCCTCTTCGACCATCTCTTCCTCTATGCTCGTATCAGAGAGGCAATGGGAGTTCACGAGGCCCTCCTATGGATCAAGCTGAGGTGCTTGGAGCAAGTAGAAGTTGCTACGGACAACAAGTCGGGAGTTGCAGGTGTTAGTAACGGGTACGTAGAAATGCGAATATAACGTTTAAACAGAATGCTATATAAAACTAGGCAAGAGTTGGACTCTTTCTCCGCAAGATAATATTGCTCCGCTACAGTGCATGCGTTTCAACAACAATTATCTCCAAGATACAACGGTTTAACAAATACGAATAGTTGTACTACTAGACGTATTTTCGGCGAACTACTAAATACTCGGGACAGAGATGACTTTGAAGAATGAATGGATAGATTGTTTATCTTTGTTTTGTGTGTTTGAATGTCAAGCAAATGGGTCTATTTATAGATAGGGATGTGTCTTTTTGCGAAGAGGTACGTATCATTTCATGTGAAAAGGCACATCTTTTCATATGAAAATGTACGAATTAACCACCTATAACCAACTTTATTAAATAAATTCATATGGAAATAATAATTTTCAACAATCCTCTACATGAATGACATTTAATGCAAATGCAGGTTTTTCAAAGTCTCGACGACCTATTATTGCGTCAGTATAGGTAGTTGTTGGCTTTGAACCTTATTTAGTATAGTGTTATCGGATTTACTCACTGTTCGGTGAACACGATGTATTGAATCGGCCAGTTTTTGTGTAAACCAAGACAATAACACATACACAATAATAGATACAATATCTTTCGTTCTCACGTTGTTTCCATTTTGTCCTTAGACCATATGTGTTATTTATTTGAAGCGGCCCACACTTCACACTTGGATAGGTGATCTCCTATGAAGAGTATCCTGCTATACTCTACCAATAAGGTTATAGGAATCATTAAAAGTTCTTAAAACTTACCATTTACCACGAACTGCAGGGTTACACTTGAATAGCTACGAGAATGGATTATTGAGATTCCAAGTGTAACTTGAACCTTCATAACTTAGTTGTCTCTTTGAACCAAGTTTTTGGGATCTCCAATCATCATGGTTGAGTTACCATTATGAACGTTCTTTAAGCGTGGATTTTAATCTCATTCCCCTTACTGCATTGTATAATTGATCAAGATTAATACCTTTAGTAAACGGATCAGCTATATTATCTTTTGACCTTACATAGTCAATTCACATTATACCAGTCGTGATCAATTGTCTAATGGTATTGTGTCTTCGACGAATGTGTCGAGACTTACCGTTGTACATGCTACTCTTAGCTTTCCCTATAGCTGACATGCTATCACAATGCACCATAACGGGAGGTATGTGTTTTTCCCAACAAGGAATATCCTCTAAGAAATTCTTTAGACATTCGGCTTCTTCGCCAGCTTTGTCTAAGGCAATGATCCATTCTAGATCGAGTTATACAAGTTTGCTTAGAATATTTCCATAACACTGCTCATCCACCTATAGTGAACACGAATCCTCTTGTGGATTTGGAGTCATTTGTATCGGATATCCAATTTGCATCACTGTATTCTTCCAAAATAAGCTGGATATCTTGTGTAGTGTAAACTATAATTCAAAGTATGTTTTAAATACCTTAAAGTTAATGCTCTGATCCTTGTTATTACTTGTGAACCGACTCAACTGATCCTTTAGTTAATGCGGTCCATGATCCTTGCTTGGATTACTTGTGAACCGACTCAACTTGCTAATTGAATATGATATGTCGGTCTTGTACAATTTGCTAAGTACATTAGACTTCTAATGACCCTAGCATAGTCGATTGGGATATCGGGTCTCCTCGATTTTGGCTAAGTATAGACTTAAATCAACATGTGTCTTAGCGGAGGTAGATCATAAGCTTTGAAGTTCTTAAGCATGTTCTCAAAATAGTGAGATTGTGATAAGAAAATTCCATCAGGTGTTCTATAAATTTTAATTCATAGAATCACATCAGCTATCCCCAAGTCTTTCATATCGAATGTCCTTTTCAATATTTCTTTAGTATTCATGATTATATCATGATTACTACCCATTATGAGCATATCATCAACATAAAGACATACAATGATAAAATTATCGATGTCCCTTTAATGTAAACACATTTGTCACATTCATTAATTTTGAATCCATTTGACATCATCACTTGGTCAAATTTCTCATGCCATTGTTTGGGTACTTGTTTAAGTCCGTATAAAGACTTAACAAGTTTGTAGACTTTGTTTTCTTGTCCGGGGATGACAAACCCTTCATGTTGTTCCATATAAATTTCATCTTCTAAATCCCCATTTATAAATGTCGTTTTTACATCCATTTGGTGTACTTCAAGGTTGTGCAACGCAGCTATAGCAAATAGCGTTCTTATGGATGTAATCATTGTAACATGTGAGTATGTATCAAAATAGTCATACCCTTCCTTTTGTTTGTAACCCTTGGCTACCAAACGTGCTTTGTACTTATCAATAGTTCCATCGGCATTGAACTTTCTCTTTAGAATCCACTTGCATCCTAAAGGTTTACAACCAGGAGGAAGGTCAACGATTTCTCAAGTGTGATTGTTCAAGATAGATTCAATTTCACTATTGATAGCTTATCTCCATAGAGCAGCATCAGGACCAGACAATGCCTCCTCGATTGTCTTAGGATCATCTTCCAACGAATAAACCACAGAGTCTGGACCAAAGAACTTTGCAGTTTTTGTTCGTTTTCCTTGTCTTGGTTCAGGTGTTGGCTCAACATTTGGTCCAATATTTTCTTACGAGTTTTCTTCATAAGTTCTATTCTTAGAACTTGCGTCGTTCTTTTCTTTCTTGGGAAATATAGTTTCAAAAAATATAGCATTTCTTGATTCTATGATCATTCCCTCATGCATGTCGGGTATTTCCGACTTGTGTACCAAAAAATGATATGCGCTACTATTGTTTGCATATCCTATGAAGATGCAATCAATAGTTTTAGGGCCTATCTTAACTTGTTTTGTTTTGGTACTTGACCTTTGAGACACCCCACACTTTCGTGTATTTGTAGGATGGTTTCCTACCTTTCCATAATTCATATGGAGTTTTATCTTGTTTCTTTTGGGTAACTTGTTTAATATTTTATTTGCCGAATGATAGCTTCCCCACATGTTATGTGATAAGTCCGAGCTAATCAACATAGCATTCATCATTTCCTTTAACGTTCTATTTTTCCGTTCGCAACACCATTTGATTGTGGTGAGTAAGGTGTCGTTGTTTGATGAATAATACGTTTTCACGACAGAATTCTTCAAACGGTGCAACATACTCGCCACCACGATCACTTCGAATCATCTTGATTTTGGTGTTGAGTTGATTTTCAACTTCACTTTTGTAACTTTTGAAAGCTTCGAATGCTTCGTCTTTGCTTCTCAAAAGATACATGTAACAAAATCTTATGCAATCATCTGTAAATGTTATAAAATAGTTCTTTCCATCTCTAGTTTGCACAAGTTTTAAATCACATAAGTCGGTGTGAATCAATTCTAGAGGTGTAGTTGATCTTTCCACCGAATGAAAAGGTTTCTTTGCCATTTTTGCTTCAACACAAATTTCACACTTATTGTGTTGATCAAAAGATATTTTTGGCAATAACTCTAAATTCACTAATCTTCGTAGTGTATTTAAATTTGCATGTCTTAATCTATCATGCCATAAATTAGGAGACTCAATCACATATGCAATATTTTCCTTTATTTCATCATTGGAGATTACATTGAGTGTGCTTAGCTTGAAAATGCCATTATCTAGATAGTATTTTCCTATAAAATGATCATTTTTTGTCATTACAACTTTGTCTGCTTCAAACACTAGTCTAAAACTAGCTTTGCTCAAAACAGATTCGGACACAAGATTCTTGCGAATGTTGGGAACATGCAGCACGTTGGTCAGCGTCACTTTCAATCCCGAAGTCATCTTTAGCACAACTTTTCCCGTTCCAACGATCTTGGAAGCTGCGGAATTGCCCATGTACAACTTCCTCTTTTCGGTGACGGGTTCATAGGTGGAAAACATTGACTTATCAGCAGAGATGTGCTTTGTGGCACCAGTATCAACCCACCACCCAGTTGGGTTGCCTACCATGTTGACTTCATCTACAACAACAGATAAATCAAGTTCAGACAAGTCAAGGGGTACCGTTTTTTCCTCCGTCATGTTTGCTTGTTGATGACCATCTTTCTTCTTTAGTTTTCGACAATCCTTCGCCATGTGCCCGGGTTTGCCACAGTTGTAACAATCTCCTTTGATCTTCTTTTGCTTCTTCGGGTCTTGCTTTTTCCCATTGAACTTTCGTTTCTTGTTGTTGGTGCTAGACTCGGCTAGATTTGTCTTTGCCTCCATAGACGATTTCTTTACCATGTTGTCAGATTTGAGGTTGTCTTCTTCGATCCTCAACCGTACAATAAGATCTTCAAGTCTCATCTCCTTGCGTTTGTGTTTGAGATAGTTCTTGAATTCTTTCCATATTGGTGGTAATTTCTCGATGATCGCAGCAACCTGAAAGGATTTAGAAAGTTCCATACCTTCGGCGAGAATATCTTGCAGGATCAACTGGAGTTCTTGCACTTGTTCAAGTACTTTCTTGCTATCCACCATTTTGTAATCTATGAAGCATCCGATGATAAACTTCTTTAGACCGGCATCTTCCGTCTTGTATTTTGTCTCTAAAGATATCCATAGTTCATTCGACGTCTTGGCATTAGAGTAAACACTCTAGAGCGTGTCGTCTAACCCATTGAGGATGTAATTGCGACACAGAAAGTCGATGTGATGCCATGCACCTAACGCATTGCTTTTTTGTTCATCGGTCTCATCTTCCTCCACAGTAGGAGGTGACTCATTCAAGAAACGGGCCAAATTGAGAGTAGTAAGGTAGAAATGCATTTTAGATTGCCAACGCTTAAATTCATAACCTGAGAATTTTTTCGGCTTTTCGGCATGAACAGGAGCATTCGGAATGTTGCTTCGATTTGTCGCGATTTCCACATAATATTATCTTGCGATTGTTAGTAACGGGTACGTAGAAATGCGAATATAACGTTTAAACAGAATGCTATATAAAACCGAGGCAAGAGTTGGACTCTTTCTCCGCAAGATAATATTGCTCCGCTACATTGCACGCTGTTCAACAACAATTATCTCCAAGATACAACGGTTTAACAAATACGAGTAGTTGCACTACTAGACGTATTTCCGACGAACTACTAAATACTCGGGACATAGAGGATTTTGAAGAATGAATGGATAGATTGTTTATCTTCGGTTTGTGTGTTTGAATGTCAAGCAAATTGGTCTATTTATAGAGAGGAATGTGTATTTTCGTGAAGAGGTACGTACCATTTCATGTGAAAATACACATATTTTCATATGAAAATATACGAATTAACCACCTATAACCAACTCTATTAAATAAATTCATATGGAAATAATAATTTCCAACAGCAGGCTGCTGCTCGAGTTCTTGGTGAATGTCCGTATCAAGTATGTGTGTCGTGAGTCCAATATTGGAGCTCATATACTAGTTAGATCGTCAACGGATTTTTCTATTTTGTATATTTGTGATGAACCTCCCACTTTTGTGCAATGTTATTTACCATGCATTTATGACGAATACAATTGAATTATATATTGTTATCCTGGAAGAAGAAAAAAAACGTGTACAATTGAAACTTACATACATTATTCACCCATCTTGTCCCGTTACGTTGTAAAGGAATACGTAAGTAATCATTAATGTTACTTTAGTTACTTAGTAAAAATCTCGTGCATTTTATACCTCTTCATTGAGAAGATATATACTTGATGCACGTCTAAATACATTTACGACTACATTTTATAGTATAGGATTGTCCAGTGATTCTGAATAACTTGTTAAAAGGGTTGAACAATTATGTGACCAATATCAATATGAAATTAATTTTCTTCAACAACGTAACTACAATTCATATAAGTTCGTGAAAAGCTCCAATCACGATTACGCTACCAAAAATCTTTAAAAATGAATATTATTGATTGATTAATTAATTTGAAACAGATTTAGCTACAATATATTATTGGTTGAAGAATTATACATAAACAAATGCCTCTAAAACGAGACCATTAACTAATTAAGTGAAAATAAAAAAGTAAATAAATGATACAATAGTAATATAAATAACTAAGCAAGCAGCACAATCATATAGATGATAGAGGTGACAAAATAGATAGATCGGGTCGGCTCAACCCAGCCCACCAAACTTTAGGTAGTATGTGGGTCGGACTAGCCAACTCAAACAGTGCTATCAGACTGCAAAGTTCAAAGCTCACTCAACTCCATCCAGGCGGTTGGGCCCATTAGATAATATAATAATTTATGCTTCTATTAAGTATTACTATAATATAATACTTAAAAGAAATTATTTACGACACTTGTACGAGTCCTATTAGATATTGTAATATAATACATAAATGGAGTATTTACTTTTCATGACTACAATTTAAAGGATTGACTATTTGATGGATTAAATATGTGATAAGATAATTTTTATCTATCAATAATTTGTTTACTACAAATGATTAGTGAAGGATAAAAATTGGGACAAATAATTATCTATTTATTTGGACGATTATTTCAATCCTACATATATTAATTGGATTAAAATTACTGAAGAACAATTCAAATGATTAAAATAATATCGGACTTTGGGATATTCTCAAATATTAATCCTTAAAAATAAATACTTGATTAGGTTGGATTAATTTTATCTATCCAACTTAATGCAAAGTAAATACCACCAAAAGATATAAATCACTTGTATGCATTATATTAAACATTATGTTAACAAAAAACAAAATAATAATATAAATAATTAGATGGTTGGATGGTCATTAATAGAACATCAAAAATTAATGTTATTGGATTGAGAGAAAAATAATATTTAAAAAAATAATTAAAAACTAAAAAATTACATAGTTAAATGATTAAAATGATTGAAATGGTTGCCGATATTAGTAATTTATAGCATTCAAAAATACTCCATGAGTTACTGGTTAGCAGTGGTCTAAAGGGCTCTAGTCCAGTACACCACTTACACGAAACATGACCGTTACACTCAGCCGCAACGTTCCAAATTCCCAGATTTTAAATTCTTCCTTTCCTGCCGACCGTTGAGCCTCCTCTCACTCCACCTCTCATCACCGCTCCCCATTTACTTCACTCACGCAATCAACCTCCACATCTAAAACAGAAAACAAAAATTAAGAAAACCTAATTCCCATTTCTTGGATTCATTCACTCCCCTTTTCAAGAATCCAAGAAATTTCTTGCTCGATCATGGCGGCCTTGGCACCAGGGATTCTGCTGAAGCTCTTGAACGGGATGAACACGGGACTGAAACCTACCAGCGAGCACCGGAGCTCGCTCGTGCAGGTCACCGACATCGTCCCGGCCGACCTCGACGAGAAGAATCTGCTGCCGAAGCACGGCTTCTACATCAAGGTCTCCGACTCCTCGCACTCGATCTACGTCAGCCTCCCCTTCGAGCAAGACGACCTCGTGATGAGCAACAAGATGCAGCTGGGCCAGTTCATCTACGTCGACCGCCTCGAGCCGGGATCGCCGGTTCCGGTCGTTAAAGGCGCCAAGCCTCTCCCCGGCCGGCATCCCTTGATCGGCACGCCGGAGCCGCTGATGGGGCTGAGAGCCAAGGGCGAGAAGAGCGCTGCCGCCGCCAAATTCTCCGCCCCCAAAAGGGCTTCGTGGGATACGGGGCCTAATAACGGGGGCGAGGGCGGCGAATCGCCGAGAATTTTGAAGCCGGTGCCGTTGGATTTTGATCAGTGTTATACGCCTGTGAAGGAGAGGCCGCCGAGTGCGGTGAAATTCTCTGGGAATTTCCCGATGTCGCCGGCAATCAGGGGCCGGGCGATGAGGGATGGGAGCGCCGTCAGGTCCTCAGCCGGCGGAGCTCTCCTCTCAAAGATGGTGGAGACGCCGATGATGCGGAAGAGCTGCGTCATCACTCCTTCCACTTTCAAATACTCTCGAAGCAGAAGTGTTTGCGATAGAGAGCAACGGATTTCCAAGAGTCCCTTCAACATAGCTGTAGGTACATCTTTGCTCAATGAGGGTTTTTGCCTGCTGAATAGAAGAAGAAGCTATGTTGCTGATGGTAGTTAGTTGTTATTTGTTGTCATTTTGCAGGAGAAGAAGAGTTCGACTCCGCCTCCAACGTTGAGGAGCAATGCGATCGCCACCGCAGCTTCTCCCGCCGCCGCCGACTTGAAGCTGAAGAAGAGTTCACAACCTGAAATTTCATCTATTGATTCAAATTCCATGAACACAAGCCTTCACATGAATCTACCTGGAAAGCTCAGCATTCTCGGAAAGGTAAAGAGTCACTTAAAAATGGCAAAAACTTGAGTGTATTGGTGCATCCCTCTTAATTAAATCCAATTAGAGTAATTAGGGTTCATCAATCTCCAATTTGAATTTATTAATCTTCAATAAGAGCTTATTAATCCTAATTAGAATTTAATTAGGATAGTGTGTGCTAACTTGTCGTTTTATAAAAATAGGAGGCCGTGCAGCAGCGAGAAACAGCGCAGAAGATCGCCCTTCAGGCGCTAAGAGACGCATCAGCAACTGAGAATCTCGTTCGCTCTCTCAAGTGAGTAATCATCATACGCAGAAACATGACGCTTTCATTGTTAAATTTAGCTCACCATCATTATTTCCATTGCTTCTAGGATATTTTCAAACTTGACAAAGAAAGCCAAGGTAGATTCCCCAGCAGCCTGTTTCGACCAATTCCTCGACTTCCACACCCAAATTCTGCAAGTAGTAGCAGAAATGACATCCATTCAAGCAGCAACTGCCGCAAGCGAAACAACCAAGAGATCAAACGCAGAATCAAGAGAAGACTCCACAGTTCTAAATGAAATAGCCCCCAACTCCATGGACCATCTCCCGGGCTCAGACTCCACTGTATCCAAACGAAGACCCGCACTTCACAAATCTGTGTCACCTTTCCCTGAACGAGGCGAGCAGAAGTCGATCTTAGGGAAGCATTTAAGATCATCAACCCTGAACCAGAAGGAGAAGAAGACCGCCGAGGCAGCAGCTTGCGAGAATGACGAAAACAAAAAACCGGCATCCTCTTGTAGCATGTCAAGTTCCATCAGACTGGGGAAGCAGATCGAGACTGAAGTGGGCAACTGGTTCATGGAATTCTTGGAGAAAGCATTGGAGAGAGGAACCAGAAAATCGAAAGAAACAGATGCTCAGAAAGTTCCTCAGTCTCTTATACTGAAAGTGATAAACTGGGTAGAAGTGGAACAGAGTGATCCAAACAAAAGGCCAGTGCACCCTAGAGCTTCAATCATAGCCAGGAAGCTCAGGATTAAGATGAAGAACCCCTGATTTCGAGCTCAAATTCAGATACATTGTGCCTCATTTGATTGATTACTTGTGAATATACTTGTATCTGTTTCTGTTATGTGTTCTCTGTTTTGATTTCCCCCCTAAATAATACACTTGTTCAGCAACCTCATTTCAGACATTTTTCAAAGCGTGTAAACACAAAACTGCACAAAATCTCAACTCAAAACATTCTATTAAGCAATACATGAAAATTACAAGAGAACCAAAGTATCAAACTAGTTAAAATCAATTTAACCCTCATTTGTCAGACTGCGGCCATACACTGGTCTTCTCTTTCTCGTATTTTACATAAATGGCGGAAACAGCCGCCACGAAATAAACCTGAATGAAGACAATCGAAGGAGTGTGGTAGTTAATCACGCCCTGACCCGTGGCCAGCTCCACCAGAAACAGAGCCGTCAATCCCAGAATGGCAATCCTCCCATTGACCCGCTCCGAATACTGACTGAACCCGAATTCCACCTTCAGCCCCTCTGACTTCGGCTCCTTCAGCGCCACGGGCGGCAGGAACACGCTCGAACCGGAACCGGAACCCGACCCGGTCTTCTTCCCCTTCCGACTCTTCCGCACCTCGGCCTTCTTGCCGGAACCGCTGCGGTATCGGAGGCGGACTTGTGAGAGGCGGTTCTCGAAGCTGTCCTCCTGGTTGGGTGCGGCGTCGGCGGCGGGCTCGGATGAGGTGGGGGCGGAGGAGGAGGAGTCTTCTGGGGAGCCGCGCGGCGGCGCGTGGAGTTTGAGTCGGTGGTGTGGTCGCGGTGAAGATGGGAATGTTGGATTCGGTTTGGGGAGTTGGAGAGTTGAAGGTGGTAGGGTCGCCATTGTTGGTTACTATGATAGTTGATTTCTTCTTCTGGTTTTGGCCCTTTCTTTTTATTCGATTATTTTAGTTTTTCCTTTTTTCTATTTGAGTTTGTTTTCTGAGGTTGAGGGGATGCGAACGTTTGATGTAATGTAAAATATCGCCGGCACCGCCGTACTATGGTATATTTCCTTAATCGCCTCAGTTGTTTGTGAAAATTAAAATTGGACCCCTTGTAATTTTTTCCAATGAATTGAGGGGTGGCCTGTGGTCCTGTGGATATGGACCCGAAGGAATAAATATTCAATTATTTGATCGATTTTGGATTAAAAAATAATTAAATTGAATTAATTAAATTTTTGAATAATTAATAAAATTGAGTTTGATTCGGTAACTAATTTTTAAAAAATATATATATGCTCTATCTATATTCTTTTATTTATCTGATAAATTGTAAATTTATCCGATAAATTGTAAAAGAAAAGAAAAATGTTATCTACAAGCTGGACTGATTTTCTATATTCTTCACCATTTCAAAAGTTAACAAACAACTCAACCACAAATATTTAACTCAAGAAAAAAATAAACATATCTTCCAACTTCTTTATTTCAAAAACTTAATCATCAAATCAAGTGGTAACTAACATTGAACATTATATTTTACATTCCACACTCAATTATATGACCTTCATGGTTGTCTCTAGGGATGTCAATGAATGAGTTTTACCCGAATCATAACCAATAAATAAGTAATGGTTCTGGTTATGGAACCGACCCATTAGACACTGGATCCGGATCGGATCCGGACTATCAACTACGAGTCTTAAGCGGTTCGGATCTGAGCGGGTCTGGAACCAGAACTAGAACCAAAACCGTTGCTTTATAATTTAATGTGTTATGAGTGATTTTGAATCGATATGGATAAAAATAGCTCATTGACAAACCTATTAAAACTTAGGCTTGTCAATAGACGGGTTTTAGTCGGACCAGAACCAATAAATGAGTATTGATTCTGGTTCTGAAATCAGAACTAGATCCGGACCGGACCATCAAACTATGGATCTAAGCGGTCCGTGTCTAAAGTGGGTCTGGAACCGGAACTGGAACCAGAACCGAAACCGTTACTTTTAAAATTTAATTGGTTTTAAAACGGTTCTGAATCGATCCGAATAAAATCCACACATTGATATCCCTAGTTGCCTCGTTATCGAGGGAGTAGTAAACCTCAAAGTGAACATTCTCTGATAAAAAACAATATAGTTACATAACTCCACGTGATATAGCTAGCAGAGGACAACATCTCAAAGCTACAAACATGTACAGCAGCAAACAATGACTCAAAACATTACAACTTAATGGATAATATAAAAAAGATTCAAATAATATGAGATAAGGTTCAAGAAAGCATAAAGATAAAATTGACCAAAATAAATCAAGGAAACGCACATATAGCACAATAAATGAAGAATACTGATATAAATTGATAAATCTAGTGTATGTTAATATACGAGATTTGTGTAAAGCAGTAAAGAACACCAAGGCTTTTACGTGGTTCGATCGAGAATAAGATCTACGTTCACGGAGGAGTGATTCCTCAATACTTTCACTATGATTTGATTACAGTGAGCGTAGCTAAAAGCTCTTAGTATCCAATAAGTTGTCAACCCTTCCACCTTCGATCTAACTCCTATTTATACATATCTCAGGACCCCTAAGGCGGGATCTGATCCCCTCACATGTAGGGACTCTTCCTCTCGCATGTAGGGACCCTTCCTCTCGCATGTAGGGACTCTTCGCCTTCTGTGTAGGGTAGTGGCTGATTAGGGTTTAGGGGCTGGTTGGGGTTTGGGGCCGGGCCTCGCTTAACCGCGTGGTCCGTTATTACGTCAGGCCCGACTCGTTTGGGCCTGTCAGTGGGCCTGAGCGGTTGGGCCATATCCCATCATAGCCCCCCCGAATAGTCGAGTACCAACCATGCCGAGGTGAAGTGAAGAATGCGCTTTGCCGAGGTGAGATGTTGCTCGGCTGAGGTTGTAGTCGAAGGTTTTTCGATCTCTTTGATGTCCGGGTTTGACTTGGCGATCTCGATTCGAATCGAGTTAGGCGGCCGCTCGACATGCACACTTCTGTCAAGACCGAACCTGAGCCACCGTCGTTGGAAAAAGATGTCCGTGAAAGGATGTCAAGTCCGACCGGATAGCGATACCCCATAGTAATGCCGAGGTACGATCCGGATAGAGATATCCTTCGGATGATACCGTGGTCCGACTTGAGACGCTCGATTGTTTCAGGTCCGAACTTGCAAGGCCACCGCGCTTCTCCGGCGGGAACATACGGATCGGAGCCATCCGTCATTGCTGAGAATGTGCGTTGGAAGGGTGCCGAGGTCAGACCTGAATTCTCTGATGGTAGGGGACGATGTCCGTTGGTAGGACGCCGAGGTCCGACCTGAGTGGCACCGCCCTTCTGGAGGTCTGACGCCTATCTGAAGGATGCCGAGGTCCGACCTGAGTGGCGCCGCCTTCTGGAGGACGCCGAGTTCCGACCTGAGTGGCGCCGTCTTCTCGAGGATGCCGAGGCCCGAGTGATGATTGCACGGTCAGACTGGCGGTCTGTCTTATCCTAGAGTACGTCATACGCGCCAGACGATAGTTGGGCGCTCAAATCGTGTGCGCGCGTCAACTCCACATCAAATCGTGGATAGGCACGTGTGTAGTTGAAACGGCAGTTTTTAGGCGCCATTTGTTCCATAAATAGTCCCATTTGAGGAAACTGTTCACCTTCTCTTTTCTCGCTTGTTTCAGAGATAGTACTTTCAGAAATTTCCCAATTTCTTTCCAAACTTGTCAAGAAGAAAGATACCTCACGAAAAGTAAGTATGTATTCTTCATCTTCTCCTTCGCCTTCTCATTCTCAACATTCTGAGTCTGCTGGCCCGGCCGTCCGTCTTCCTCCGCCGTCCGCCTTCCTCCCCGATAGTGCCACGATATTAAAGATTATATGTGCTATAATCTTTGGGTAGGTCGATAGGAATTAGTCTAGGGTCCCGCCGTATCATCGATGGGATGGATACAGGTGGGTTTAGCGAGGTCGAGTTTGACGACGGAGGACCTTTTGAAATGGCGAAGAATACGGATCCCGAGAAGGCGTGGTGGTGCCCGCCGCGATCCGATGATAGGCTATGGCCCTCCGAGGGTTTTATTACCGTATATGTAGATGCTCGAGAGTGGCCTTAGTTTCCTCGCCCCAATTTTTCTTAGTATCCAAGAATATTTCCAGATTCCCATATGTCACTTGACCTCGAATTCCATTAGGCGGTGGTGGGGTGGGGCTCTCCGCCATGGCGTTGTTGGGAGTTCTCCTTCGAGGTCTTGATGCTTTTTAGCGCCAAGACTATAGGAGGAGTGTATTATCCGTCTCCTCAGAATTTAAGGTAGCGACCCTCTAAGGTGTCCCATTGGCAAAATAGGTATTTCTTCTTGCGGTGATGGGCATCCGAGGTATGAGTGGGGCCTCGTAAGACGATGGACGTGAAGGTCAAGCCCCTGGGCTACATGGAGAAAGAGCTCAACAACCTCGGTGAGATATTATCTATTAATTTCACCGAGGATGACCTGAACAATGCCGGGCTGAGCGTTTATAGGTCAGAGGCGTCGGGAGCGGGGTCTGATCGGGGTGAGGGCATCCCCATATATATATATTTTTTTTATTGCTCACATGTCCGACCTCGTTGTGCTGAACAAAATTTTTTCTCTTTGTCGCAGTGAAGCTCGATCATGAGAAGAAGACGAGCACCGCCTCGCCATCCCATACGGCATCTCCGGCCAGCGCCACCCAAAAGAAGGCGAGGACCGAGCCTCGCACCACGAGGTCGTGGACGACCTAAACCACCGGTGGTCGCCCATCACCGACCTCGAGTCCGCCACGGGAGGGGGACTCGCACCAGTATTCGCTCGAGGCCGACCTCCGACTCTCCTATATCCTTCCCAGTATAAGCCCCGCCATATTCCCTTGTACTTTTGTGTTATGTGATGCCGACCGCCGGATATGCGGGATGTGGCGTCGGTTGTGGGTGAGCCGCACCGTGTGCCGGGTTCAGTGGTGGAGCGCCCCGTGCACGAGGCGCCGGAGGCCGGCCGCCGCCGAAGTCTGCACCGGCCGCCGCGAGGGCGGAGGCGGAGATCGCGAGGTCGCGCGAGGCCGCCATGAAGAAGAAGAAGACCGGCCCCGCAGCGCCCGTGCAGTGGAGGTGCCCATGGCGAGGAGGCCGAGGCGGAGAAGAAACTCGCCGACCAGACGAGTGCCTTTCTGGCGGGGCAAGGACCGATGCTGAAGGCCTTCGCCCGCAAGCTCATTGAGTCCGAGACCTTCTCCTCCTTCATCTCCGATCTGGCCGCAGTACTCAGGCCTCAGGTGGTATCCTCTTACCTGGAGGGGTTGGCGGCCTCGATGCCTGGCTTTGACAAGGTCGCATGGCCGGGTTGAGGTCGCACCTCGGGCGGTGCAAAGGACTACGCCCGAGTAATCGCCGGCGGCCCTTTCCCGTGGTGGAGGCTATCTTCCTCCGCCTTCTCTCGACGGCCGAGGCCGTGGCTCGGTCAAGGAGGACGAAGAGGTGAGCCAGAACTCCTCGGCTGAGGTGCGAGCCGAGGCTGGGGAGGTGGGGCCGAGCGGAGGCCAGGAGCAACAGCAGGTGGTCGGCGACTCTGACAAGGCGGCTGAGGTCAGTGATCCTAATGTAATAGGTTGAATATGGCTGGGATCATTAGGATCCTGAGCCTTTGTGTACTTCCGCCTGTTATAAATAAAAGCTGCACTTTTTGAATGTGTTTGTCCTCTTCTTTTTTGTCTTTAGCATTCCGCTTCTCAATATCTCGGGCTCGATCATGATCTGTTGACCAAACTGAAAGAGGCCCGAGGTGCCTTAGCTGAGAAGAACGAGGAGGTGCTGTTTTGGAGGAGCCGCTCGGCCGAATTGACTCAGGTTTTGGTCAGTTTGGATGTCAGCTCGGCATCGCTTACCGAGCTGAGGGAGAAGTTGTATGAGGTCGATCACGAGGTGGCTCGCCTCCTGGCTGAGAACGAGACTCTCAAGCTAAGGATTGCGCATCTCGAAGTCCAGGGGGCTGATCCATCTGCCGACGTGAATCAAGGGCGCTTAATGCAGTGCGAGGAGCAGCTCGAGTTGGCTCAGGAGAAGCTGGAGCAAATCTAGGAGGAGCACGCAGTATGAAAAGGTAATCCACCGATCCGTGGAGTTACCATATCGTGTCGATGATCGAGTTCGAGCTTGCTTGCCGGGGCATGGTCTTTGAGGGATGAGGAGGGCCCAACAAGAAAAGTTTAAAGACCGCCTCGACTCCATCGTGGAGTACATTCAGACAGACGAGCTCGTCTGCAATGACGATGCCCAACTGTCAGTAGCATCCGCATCCGCCCTAGTGACGTGAGAATCAAGAATCCGAGGGTGGGGGTGGCTATGCCGATCACACCGAGGTACTCCGGTTGGCGGGCCCGGTCGAGATGAGAGCGCTGAGGCGGTCGTCGGCGGTGGGAAGCGCCCGTGACTTCGGTCGGCGAGCGAAGGCGGCGGTCGGGGCAGGTCGTGATCCCGGCCAAAGTCAAGTTCGAGGACAAAGGTGTGACCTCGGGTGCACCTCGCTTCGTGAATGCCCCATTCAGTCGGAACCCATCCGTGTCGGCTCAAAGTGTACCCAGGCGCAGCCGTGGTGGTCGACCTCATTGATTGGGTGGAGGGCACCGAGTTCGTTCCGGTATTCATCGCCCCGAGATTTTGTTCGAATCGCGCAGCAAGTGAGTCCCGCGGGTGGAGTTCGAAGCCCGAATGAGTTGTATATAGCTTAAGACTTTGTATTTAGTCGTAAATGTATTTAGACTTTGTATCAAGTGTATATTTTCCCCGAGAGGTACAAATATAGCTAGACTTGGTTTTAGTCGTAAATGTATTTAGGCAGTATACGTGTTGTATATCTTCCCAAATAAAGGGTGTAATTTGACGAGATCCGATCCGGATGTCGTTTGCATGTAGACGCTCAAATTAATGAGTAATCTGTATGCTTTGCATGGAGACGCTCAAATTAATGAGTAGTCAGATGCTTTACATGTAGACGCTCAAATTAATGAGTAGTCTCGTATGCTTTGCATGGAGACGCTCAAATTAATGAGTAGTCTGTATGCTTTACATGTGACGCTCAAATTAATGAGTAATCAGTATGCTTTGCATGGAGACGCTCAAATTAATGAGTAGTCTCGTATGCTTTACATTTAGACGCTCAAATTAATGAGTAGTCTGTATGTACCATCTTCGCAAGGGCGTCCCCTTTTGAAGCTAAATTGTGGTTTATTCGAATGGATGTTCACATAGATATAAGATGAGACGAAGTGAAATACTCATTAGAAAACAAATGTTTTATTGAACAAGTAAACAACGTCGCACTTCGACAAAGCGATAAGAGGGTTAACATGTTGCCGATCTGAAATCAAAGCTATGTAAAATACCTCATTAAATGAGTGATATGCCAGGTTCGGGGAATAAGTGCACCGGATAGGTGAGCGAGCTTATAGGCCCCTTTGCCGAGGTCCTCGTGAACGCGGTATGGACCTTCCCATGTCGGATCTAGCTTGTTAAGACGCTCGGCTCACTGGCTTCATTATTTCGTGGGACGAGTCGCCTACTTGGAGTGTGGAGGCTTTACCCTTTTGTTGTGAGTACCGTGCGACCGGCACTCAGATTGGCTTCGTTAATGAAGGCGAGCTCGCATTTTCCTCGAGTATCAAGGTCGACGCAGAGGTCTTCCTCGCTCCCACTCGGTCAAGTGAAGAGTGCGCGGGCTCGATGCGCCGATCTCGCCCAGTATGACAGCCCCGGTCCGTAGACCAAGTGAAGGGGTTTCTCCGCATGCGTCCGAGGTGTTGTCATTATGACGACTGGAGGACTTGAGGAGATTTTCAACCCAATCACCCTTAGCTCGGTCTAGCCTCTTTTCAATCCTTGTATGATCGTGCGGTTCGTCACCTCGGTCGACCATTTGCTGCGGGTGTGCGATCGAGGTGAAACGCTGTTCGATCCGGAGCTCTTCACACCATTCCTTGAAAGTTTTGTCGATTTAACCGCGCCGTTGTCCGAGAC
Source organism: Salvia rosmarinus (assembly GCA_036937905.1). Lineage (NCBI taxonomy): Eukaryota > Viridiplantae > Streptophyta > Magnoliopsida > Lamiales > Lamiaceae > Salvia > Salvia rosmarinus. The sequence goes on along the minus strand of CM072823.1, from coordinate 51,689,137 downwards.
CAAAATATGCGGTATGCCAAGCGGCAAACTATGTTTTTCCACACGAATGTCTCGAATCCTCCCGCCATGAGGCTCGAAAGTGGCTCGCCGACCCATTTGTGAAGTAGTCTACAACCACGACTAAGTATCGGCCGACCGGTGCTTTCGGTCAAACGGACCAACGATGTCGATCCCCCACTGCATGAAAGGCCACGGACTCTGTAGGCTGCTTAGATCGGTCTGGGGTAGCTTTTTGACTGTGGAGTGAAGCTGGCACTTCGGACACTTTTTGACGAGCTCGGCCGAATCTTGGACGAGGGTGGGCCAGTAATATCCCGACCTCAGCGTCTTCTTTGAGAGAGCTCGCGACCCGATGTGACTTCCACAAGACCCTCTGTGAATCTCATTGAGTACGTAGTCGGCTTCTTCCGCCCGAGGCACCTCGGGAGGATTGAAGATAAGACTTCAGAGAACGCCTCACGTGTGAGGTACTTTGGGATTTCACCATCATCTTTTCGCTTCGAGCCGATCTGGCGATCGCCATCTTCCGTGATAGGCCTTTATGAGAGACATCCGCTCGGCTCTATCTCGGTGATGATGCCGATGTGGGACTCGCGATGCTTCCGAATGAACTTCCTCCACCGGTGGATTTGTTGATGATGCACTAACTTATCGAGGATGTCAACTCGATTGCTTTCCCGTGGATACGATGAATACTAAAGTACCGAACGAGGTCGCATCTCCTCGCTTTCTCAAGGTATTGCTTCATTCGATCCTCCTCGCCTCGATTTTGCCTAGGACCCGGTTTACCACGACACAGGAATCTCCAAGATCCGGATTTTGTCCACCTTTAATTCCTTTGCGGGCGAAGTCCCGAGATTAGCGCCGTACTCCACCTCGTTGTTTGTGGTGGGAAGGTAAACCGAGTGCATAAGTCATTTCTTGTTTGTGCGGGCGAGGAGGAGGATGCTCGCCCGATGCCCGCTTTGCATGAAGCTCCGCCCACGTACATCCGCCAAAGAACCATCGTGGGTTAAGGATGATTCCTCCGCAGCGGGGGCGGAGTTGGAGTGACCTCGCCGTGGGATCGACCTCGGTGAATTTGGCCTCCACCGTGAAGTCGGCGAGCTTGCCTTTTATGGCCGGCACTGGGAGTATGAAATGTCGTGCTCGTCGAGCCCAAAGCCCACTGCTATACGTCCGGATGACTCGCTCGACAAGACTTGTCTCAAGGTAAGTCGACAAGACACGGACGGAATGGGCTGGAAGAAGGTCGGAGTCGCTTGGCTCACTAGAGCTGCTACCTTTTCGAGGTCAGTGTACTCGCCTCCGGTCCTTTGAGAGCCCGGCTAATAAAGTAGATGGGAGTTGACGTCCCACCTCATCTCGCACTAATACCGACTGATTGCCTCGTCCGAGGTGGCGGATATAAAGAAAGGAGCTCACCTTCTTCGGGCGGACAGGTCGGCGGTCGGCGAGATACTCTTTCGATTCTTGTGGACGACTGGTGTTCCTCCCGCCAGCGAAGTCCGGAGCTCTCCTCAAGATCTTGAAGAATGGAAGCGCTTCTCGGCCCGAGATAAGAATCACGAGATTCGCTAGGCACCGGTGAGTTTGTGGATCTCACGGATGGTCTTTGGCGCCGCATGTCGAAATCGTTTTCACCTTAGTGGGATTTGCCTTCGTGCCTTCTCGAGAAACCCAAGATCCCGTGAATTTACCCGTCTTCACCATGAATGTGCACTGGGGTTGAGCTTGAGGTTGGCCGACACGAGGAGAGCCGGAGGATAGTTCCGAGGTCGTCGGCAGCCTCTTCGTTTTGACTTTTGACTACGATGTCGCCGACGAGACCTCGACAATCTTCCCTATGTGGTCTTTGAATATTCGCCCACCATCCTCGGTAGGTAGCTCGCGTTCTTCAGCCGAAGGCATCTTCCCATGACGCAAAGACGCCAAGTCGATGATGAACGCTATCTTTGGAGCGTCCTCCGGCTCATCAGATTTGGTGGTACCTTTGCATGATCTAGGAAGTCAAGACTTCGTGGCCTACCAGGCCTCCACCTTCTTGTCAATATCGGGATGGGTAACAATCTTTGGATGGTGTTTGTTGAGGTCGGTGTAGTCGACACACATAAGTCATCCCCCTCCTGGCTTTCGGACCACGACTGGATTAGCCATCCAGGTCGGGTACTTAATCTCGAACAAGATCTGGGCCTTCCGGAGTTGAGTCACTTCATCTCTTACGACCGCCGCGCCTGTCATAAACACTCTTTCTTCTTCACGAATCGCTTAGTAGCCGGGTCAATGTTGAGGCGATGAGTTATGAGCTCGGGTGACACCCGGTCATGTCGAGCGGGACCATGCGAACACGCCCCAGATTCCTCGTGTCGCATGACATGCCGCCGAATATCACCGGGCCTCGACGCCGACCTTAACGACTTTGGAGGGTCATCGTCAGATAGCCGAGGTTCTCGGTCGTCGTCCCGAGGTGGCGGCTTCAGGGATTCAGAATTGCTATGCCCGAGGCAAGGCTACATCCCAGGTTGAGACTCGTAGGCATTCTTTGGCCGCCGCTTGGTCACCCCGATGCTTAGCACTTCACCGGGTGGATATCTCGATTGTGAGGTGGTACACCGAGCAGACGGACTTGGTGGCGTATAGCCAATCTCTCGTCTGTGATGATGTTGTACGGAGAGGGAGCTCGTACCAGGAAAAATTGAATGGACTTTGTGACCGACCGGGAGCACGTCCTACCAGAATCGAAAGGGTAATGACACCTTCGGTTGAACCGCCTCGAGTGAAGCTCCGCAACCGGATGGTGCGGGACGATTTGAATCCCTCCGACCTCAAGTTTATCTAGACAGTCGAAGATAATGTCGACGGAGGCACCGATGTCGATGTAGACCCGGTGGACGTTCTTGTTGCCCACCACGGCTCAGATCGTGATGGCGTCTTGGTGGGCATGATTTTGGGCACTGGTCATCTTTGGAGAACACGATGTTCTCACCATCCCGAGTCGCTTGTTTTTGGCTCCTGGGGGCCGGCCTCCGAGCTTCATTCTTTAACGACGACCTCGCTGCCCTATAAACGATCCGGTAATGACATAGACCGCTCCATAGCGTTGGGACCTTCGTCCTTGTCATCTTCAGGTTGGGTCGCCGCCAAGGTCGGCCCGCAGCTTGTTGCCACCATTATTCTTTCCTCTCGCTTGCTTGTTCCTGGCCCGCCTCGGCCGAGGTATTTCTTGAGGGCTCCTCCTTCGACGAGCTCGCCAATCATGAGCCTGTGTTTCAATCTTGATGTCGTGACCATACCCTGGTGATAGTCACAATACTTCCGCCGACCTCTTCTTAGATCCTCCTTTCATAGGAGGGCGCTTTGGGAAAAGCTCGGCGTGGAGCTCGAATATCTCCGCCCTCGATTTGAGCAGACGAGGCGCGTTACCGCTAGGGTTTGGCCGAGGTCCTAGTCTGGACTCCAATGGCCCTCTCTTGATTCTGTCAAAGGCACTTGACGATCGCCTCGACTTGGTCATCCGCTTTTTCGCTTAACCCTCCGCTCATCCCGGATCTATCTTTTCTCCCGATCCGACTCGTCCCCTCGACATAGTTGTCCACCAGGCTCCAAAGTTTACTCGCCGTCTTTGGTTTCTCCCTCGTGATTTCTTTGTTCGAGCGCCAGTCGGATCCCATTTTGAACGCATTGATGATGTATGATCGTTACTCTCATCAATTTTGAGAGACTCTTGATGAACCTCGAGACGAAGTTTGATATCGCCTCGCCCCGCCCTTGGCGGATTGTGAGCAGTGTCGGACGAAGGTCGCCGAGGTGGCATCTTCGATTGAAGCGCCACTTAAACCGATCCATGAGATCCTCGGAAGCAGTAGTATCTTGTTGACGGAGCGAGGTGAACCAACGTCGGGCGTGGAGATCAAGACCTCGGGAAGATTTTGCACATGTGAAAATCTTCCATTCTTTGATTCGCCATGTTGGTAGTGTAGGCGAAAAGGAAGTCGGAGGGTCCCCAAGGCCATCGTGGCGGCGATGTTGGGTGCCCCATGATCATCGGCAAGTGGCGTCCGTAATCTCTCCGGAGAAAGCGAGATGATTCTTCCGCATCGATCGAACCCCGAGATCGCTGCCATCTCTCTCGAGGGTGGGAGACCGTGACGGCGTCTGCCGCCTCTCGGAGGAGTTCGCCCGCCTCATCTCTTCCGCTTTGCTCGGCTCTGGGCGGCATGCCGAGGTGGAGAGCGACTTCGCAGGTGACGTGGTGGTGAAGGTTGCGACCATCTCGGCGAGGTGATCACTTCGGCGGCGGGTCGATGTACGCGTTCTCGCTATCGGCCGAGGCGAAGCGCCGCCGCGGTGGGCGAAGCGACCTCGGCCAGATTCGCCTTCGCACTCGAAAAGTGCCGCTCCATTCGTCCTCCGTGAAGGAAATTTTGGAATTAAAGATAAAATTGACCAAAATAAATCAAGGAAACGCACATATAGCACAATAAATGAAGCATACTGATATAAATCATGATTCTCACGTGGAAGAAGGGCTGACGAATGAGTCATGAAGCAATTGGATAATGGAGTCGGGCTGCGGCGACGGCAGGGTAATGCACAGCTCTGTGCCTCTGTGGCGCTGGGACAGACAAAACATCTATAGATATTTAACATGTTTTTAACGAAAAAACACACTCAAATTTATTCATAATATTTGGATGACAAATTCCTTACCCACATGGGAAAAATTCGGTAGTCGGCACAGTTGTTCCTACTATTTTTGGCAACATTATCTAAATTATGAGCGACATTATCAGTCGATTAGAACAAATTATAATTGAGGAGGTCAGGTTAGCATATGTCGATATTGATATTTTTTTAATATAAATGATTTTTTCAATGAAAATGATATTTTCTAATTACAGAATAAACAATAAGTAATAATTTTTTTCAATATAAATGATACTTTATAATTAAAAGATAAAAATAAATTATATTTTTAAATACAAGTGATATTTTCTTAAAACAAATAATTAATTTTATTCGTTCGTGTTGTGCAATCGAATGTATATGAATTTTTATGATCATAACTTGGTTAGATTTTTTATGGCATTGTTTAAAATTATTTATGTAAGTTTTACGACGCAAAACAATTTTTAAACTTTACACATTTATATATTTGAATTTATAACTCTATTATATTATTATTTAAATAAAAACTAAATTATTTATAATCAGAGTTCTAATAGAAAACTAACAAAATCGGCCACACAGGATTTATATATAGTCCCGATATTGTAAAACTAGCCGCCATCTACTCTCTTCCCCAATTTCTCTTTGATTTAATCTCTTCCCCAATTTCTTTCACAAAACTGGCTGCCTTCAATTTTCTTTCTGATTTCATCTCTTTCCCGAATTTTGTATTGCTAAGCCCTACTTCTATATCTTCCCCTAATTTCTTTCAGTATTTCTCTCCGATTTCACTAACCTCTATTTCTCTCCGAGTTCACTAAGCCCTAATGGATCTGTTGCAATCCTATAAAGATACCGACATGGGAGACGAAACTTCATCACCTCACCCGCCGGCATCTGAACCGGTCCCATCACCGGATTCATCTCCGGTCCGAGCTCTTCCGGCCAAATCCGCCGCCCCTAAAGTTGACGATACAATGCTTTCTCTTACCGTGGCCGGAAAGGCCCATTTTCAGGCGCAGAAGCCAATCGACCCGACCCAGCATCTCGTATCCTTCAACCCGACCTACGACCAGCTGTGGGCTCCAATCGTCGGCCCCTCTCATCCGTACGCCAAGGATGGCCTAGCGCAGGGCCTCCGCAATCACAAGCTAGGGTTTGTGGAGAATGCGAATATAGAGCCTTTTGTGTTTGATGAGCAGTACAATACTTTTTACAAGTTCGGGTACGCCGCGGATCCATCCGAGAACAATTACGTGGGTGATGTGGAAGGTTTCAAGACCAACGACGGGATTTCAGTGTATAACATACCGCAGCACGAGCAGAAGAAGAGGAAATTGGAGAAGAAGAAGGAGATGCTGAAGGAGAACGAGAAAGGCGGTGAGATGGATTCGACGGAGCTCGAGAATCCTTCAACGGATACATGGTTGATGAGGAATAGGAAGAGTCCGTGGGCGGGGAATAAGGATTGGGTGCAGGGAGAATTGACGGAGGAGCAGAAGAAGTATGCTGAAGAGCACGCCAAAAAGAAGGGGGAGAAGGAAGGTGGTGAGAGGGAGAAAGGAGAAGCACACGTCGACAAAACTACGTTCCATGGGAAAGAGGACAAGGATTATCAAGGCCGGTCGTGGATTGCGCCGCCTAAGGATGCCAAGGCGAGTAATGATCATTGTTATATACCCAAGAGATTGGTGCATACTTGGAGCGGGCATACAAAGGGGGTTTCTGCTATCAGGTTCTTCCCCAATCATGGTCATTTGATATTGTCTGCTGGGATGGACACAAAGGTTAAGATTTGGGATGTCTTCAATTCAGGGAAATGTATGAGAACCTACATGGGTCATGCCAAGGCTGTGCGAGATATATGGTTTAGTAATGATGGGTCCAAGTTCTTGAGCGCTGGGTATGACAAGAATATTAAGTATTGGGATACTGAGACTGGGCAAGTGATATCGACTTTTTCAACTGGCAAGATTCCTTATGTAGTGAGGCTAAATCCGGACGAGGATAAGCAGAATGTGTTGCTGGCAGGAATGAGTGATAAGAAGATTGTCCAGTGGGATATAAACTCAGGGCAGATCACACAGGAGTATGATCAGCATTTAGGGGCAGTGAATACAATTACTTTTGTGGATAATAATAGGAGGTTTGTCACTTCAAGTGATGATAAGTCGCTGCGTGTATGGGAGTTTGGGATTCCGGTGGTGATAAAGTATATTAGTGAACCCCATATGCATTCAATGCCCTCGATTTCTTTGCACCCAAATTCAAATTGGCTAGCGTGCCAGAGTTTGGATAATCAGATACTTATTTACAGTACGAGGGAGAGATTCCAGCTGAATAAGAAGAAGAGATTTGCCGGGCACATTGTGGCTGGATATGCTTGCCAGGTGAACTTTTCGCCTGATGGACGGTTTGTCATGTCTGGAGACGGTGAGGGACGTTGCTGGTTTTGGGATTGGAAGAGTTGCAAAGTATTTAGAACTCTCAAGTGCCACGACGGAGTTTGTATTGGTGCTGCGTGGCATCCGCTGGAACAAAGTAAAGTTGCTACCTGTGGCTGGGATGGCTTGATCAAATACTGGTATGAATTCTCATTTCTGGTTCAACATTTTATTTATTTCTTTAATATGTGTTTGTCAAACTAAAATAAAATTTTAAATAACAGCTTAATGATAACACTCCCGGTAGTTAAAAGAGTATTAGCTTTGTAGCAACTATGGATGTATTGCATTAAGGGAGTCTCCTGATAAAACATAAGTTGATACACAAAATTTTTAGCATAATGATAGCGCTCCTGGTAGAGTAATGCTTCTCTGTAGGGCAGGGGAACGGTTTTCGGTTAATACCTAATGAACCGAAATCACATCATGTTCGGTTAACTGAACGCTATATATTCGGTTTGTGGTAAAATATTTTAACTTTTTTCAGTTTTTGGTTAACCGATAACCGAATGGTTAATAATCGAAAAACTAAATAATTTATTTTTTCTTTTTCTTTTTACAATTATGTTCTCATCATATAAAATAAATAAATAAAAGTTGAATCTTTATTTTTAGGTAAAATTCAATAAAATTATCAGAAAATAAAATAATAGGTGTGTCCATAGTGAGCGTGTGTTTTTTAGTGGCTAGAAAATTTGTAATTAGTCGTAGTCTTAGAGTGTCAAAACTTGAAATTATGTGCATGATAGGTTTTGAGTAATTAATTAATATATGGAAGTAAATAAATAAATTATTTGAAGTCAATCGTATAAAATTAAAATAAAGCAATAATTAATTTATCATAAATGTAGTTTAATCGTAACCATATAATATTTAGACTTTTAATGTAGTTGAGTAGGAAAAATAAAAAAGTTATATGTTCTTTTTTGATTTTTCGGTTAACCAAAAACCAAACCATACTAACTGATGCGTTTTCCGGTTAACCGAATTTAATAAAGATTCTGTTTCTATTTTGAAATTTATGTAAATTTTTGTTCGGTTAACCTAACTGTTCCCACCCCTACTTCTCTGGTTGGTCTAGTAATCTTATTTGTTTGCTAACTTGTTAAGAGTAGCGAGCCCTTGGAGTTACAAAGTGCTCGAGGTTCAGTTCTTTCTTAACAATTTGCCCATCCATTTGTGTATTATATTTTTACCTAAGGATATAATTAAACTGACAATAGTTATCTGCTAGGTTAGAAATAGTAAACTTCTTCAGTATACACTATACAATCAATTATTAGTTGTATTAAGCCACAGCTATACCCAGCTTGGGATAATACACTGAGGGATTTACTTATCATTATTGATAAGATACACAATGGAGTATTTTTGTTCTCATTATTAGGATTCCTTCAATTCCACCCTTTCAATGAGATATGAATCAAGCAAAATTAGTTCAAGTTGATGGAAATTATTAAGGGCCTTGACATATCCTAAGGTTTCAATACATCTAAATAAGTAATGGATTAGTCTATGCTATTTTTATTTATCTAGACTAATCCTCAAAAGTAGATGTTCCTTTAGTATTCTATTACTTAAAGAACATCACATCTCACATCACTGCTCTAATTCATAAACATGCAATTTATGCTCAATCGGGTTGAGGTTTTTATTTTTTGGAAATTTGCTTGTCTTATTGTTGTGTTTCATCTATCCACTTGCCTTAGTCTTCTCAGGGGCTTCAAACGTGATTGTAAACTCCTATAATTTTTTGGGAGGGGGGTTGGAAAGATTAAGCACTTTATCAGTGGTGGCTTTAGAAATTAATGAGAAGGTTTATCAACAGATTATGCTAATATTATATCCTAGAGCGAGTTAATGATTTAAAAATTACAACGTAATAAGAATTTTTAGTGGTCGTGTTGCCAGCTGAGTGTATGTGCAACAGGGGAACATGCTCTGACACCACATGCCTGAATTATGTCAGATTTGCATTCTCTTAAATTTTTAGTTGTCCCAAACCTTGGATATAGTATTGTTTATGCTTTTTTTTGTGAGCTATTGGTTTGCTTGGCTACCTCAATTGGAGCTGAGTGGATGATTTCCCCCCTCACATTTTTCTATTGTCACTGCATTATGCTTTGTGGTCTTTGAATATCATCACAGACTTTCCTCTTTCTTCCTAATTGAAACCACATTTATTTGAGCTTCTGCAGTCTGATATGAATATCTTGTAAATGTTTCTATGATACACAGCTTTGAAATCACATTCTTTTATTCTGCGTAAAAATTGAGTTGATGATTTGCCAGTTTCAGTTTTAGCCTGTAAATAGTGTGATACATTTGATAAACGCATCTGCCCATGGCACAGTTGTTGGGACTTGTTAGATGTATCTTTTTCTGAACAATCTAGCATAATAAACAGGCGTGTTTTCTTCAAATGCTAAAGTAATTCTGACTTGGTGGTTGTTATTTTCAGGGATTAAGTTGCAGGTGAGAGATTCGGTTGGTTGATCATATTATCCCTGGAAGCAGATGATAAGAGGGCTACAAAGACAAGTTCCAGAACGGAGTTTCTTGTCTGAGGTTGAGAAGAAGTCGAGGCAGAAGCCGAATGCAATGGACCCTCGTACGAGAGAAACACTGTGTAACGTTATTTATGGCTTTTCCAAGTTGTCCAAATAGTGAGATGTAATATCCTGTTTTCGTTATGTATACGACTGGTCGACTGAATGCGATATGGTTGATATTTCATATATGCGGAAATTGTTGGATAAGGATCCTTTGAGGATTTGGTTAGAATCAAGTTAATCTTGTGAGAGTGAGACTCGATACTTGGAAACGGAGTATAATGAAGCTTCCAGAATCAAGAATCACTAGGCCAACCCAAACATCAAAGAGCAATAAATAAATGATAAGCCAATTCCCAGTAACAACTAACAAGAGCAACAGAAAGTGTATGACTAAATTATGACTCGAACGCTGATGAGATGCAAAATCACAAAACCTATCAACGCTGAAATATAAATTTCATATATCATAGAAACTAGACTTATTCTTCAAAGGTAGCTTCAAAACACAAACAGATATATCACATAATTCATAATAGTAGCATGCAACAAGCCGGGCACGAAGAAGCCACCAATGTCGTTGAACTTGTGCTTCTGTTCCTTGTTGCTCACTGCTGCCGGCGTCATTCCTTTAATGTATGCCCAGCTCTCATCATACCCTTTGCCTTTCTTTAGCTCATCACACTTTTTACGGTTCAAAGATGAAGAGCCACCAAAGATCTTGGCCGCCCCCGAACCTACTCCCGATCTTAACACAGTCACAGCACAGCAAGAGACCCTTCCCAGTTCACCTTCTCCCAATCTTAAATTCCACCTTCGTTGCATCGAATCCCAACAACATCCTCACCCTGATCAAGGCGTGATTCTTAGGGTACATTACTCTAAACTTAACCCCACCTCCAAACTTCTCCAAGAATACACCAACCTTCATTTTCTTCCCCTTCAAACAGGGAGCAGCAGAGGGGTAGTTGTAGTAGGCAGTAGTGGACTTGTGCAAGGTGGTGCTATAACAATTTTTGGGATGATAAACACTTAAAAAAAAATTTATTATACGTATTTACAAATGAAAGAAATTATCATACGCTTTTGGAATCAAGTGTATGAATAATATTACTCGACTAAGAATAAGCAACATTTTACCATCTCAAAAAAAAGAATAAGCAACATTTTTTTCGTTCATACAAAAAATTTAATTATTTATAATGTTAAGAGTTAATATGTAGAGAGAGAGACAGAGAGTTAAAATGTAATATCAAATTAGTTAAAATTAATATTTTATATTCAAACTACAAGGGACAAGTTTTAGTTAAGAAATTTAATTATTCTATACTGTTAAAGAGTTAAAATGTAATGCTTGTTGTACAGCTACAAAAATAATTAAGGAAAAAATGCGTTTGCCGGGAGTCGAACCCGGGTCTATTGCTTGGAAGGCAATTATCCTAACCGTTGGACTACAAACGCTAGTTGTTAGTACTGATGTTTTTTATTTATATAACGAAACTTTTATCTGTCACTTTAAACTCTTTGTTCTGGAACTTTAAAATGATTAATATTTGACCCCTCTCCCTCTCTATATATATAGATATAAGTGAGGGTTAACGTGAGAATCGTTTTATCATGAAAATATAAAAAAATGATAAATTCATTGTGAAAATTGATGAATCTATTGAAAAAGTTCTTGAATAAAAAAAATGAATTTTCGCCCCTCATGGGATTCGAATCCAAGTAAAAATTTCAAATTTTTAAATTCAGTAACTTTATCAACGGATTCATTATATATATTTCGTATAATATACCCATTTGCATTATTTTCAAATATATTTAATCTAGTTTTAATGAATTATTTGATTCAATTTCATAAAATTTGTAACTTAATGAAATAATATAATTGGTTATGTAATTAAAATTATCATATTAATTCAAAGAAAATGAGAAAAAACAAAATCATATATGTATATACTACAAATAGTATATGTATGTGTATATAATTTATTGTGGAGTTCTAAATTATCATAACTTATCCATTTGAATTCTATTTTTTATATATAATAAATTAAATTAAAGTTTTTATCAAGACGTGTGTTGCATATATTTTCATAAACAAAATCAAGTGATTTTAAGAAGGAAATAAATTTTAGGAAATAGAAGATAGAAGATGAAAGAGAGGAGAAAAAGTATAGGCAAATAAAAGAGCACGTTTCTTTAAAATTGTTTTTTTGATATTGTATAGTGCATAATGGTGTCCTTAATTTTCAAAACTGTCACCAAATTGATTTGTATTTAATTTCGAATCGAAGATTTATGATTTGATTTTGATATAGCATAGATAATATAGATAATGTGATTTTATATCTTAAGCGCTTCATACTGAAAATAAATAAATTGCGCCCTTGAAAATGAAATATACTATATATACTAACGGAGGAGGAGACCGCAGGCGCAGATACAAAAACTTTTGAGGAAAACCAGGAGGAGATAGAGAAAGAGAAGTTGAAGGAAAATTAACCAGAGTAAATTTGGTTAGGGCATGGAGAGTCGGCATCGTGCGCGTTCGCCTTCATATTCTCCGCTTAGATCTAGCCATCATGAGCGTCAGTGCAAAGCATCAAGCAGGAAAACAAAATCATACTTCAAAGTCGTAGATTCCGTTTCACCGATAAATCCAAAAAATTCCGAAGCGGAGGAGACACCAAACCACCGTCCCAACCCAGCAAAGATAACTGGGCATCAGAAGGGGAGACTGCACATAACTCTGAGTACGAGGCTTCCATCGGAATTGGGGAAGAAGCACAGTCTGAATATGAGAATTCTGATAATTATAAACCTAATCACGACGAGACTGCACATAAATCTGAATACCAGACGGGTTCGGGAATGGCATCTCCAAATCCTTTGATAGCAGAATGTGCTCACGGCACTGGCTTCCTAAAATCGCCGGTTTACACTGCAGATTAACCGCCAGTCAAATCGCAATCCATTGAAAAACCGGACCCGTATTGAAAGGGCAACGAACAACACGCGCAGCCTCTCATCCGTGCGGCGTGGGCGGGGCCTTTTCCGTTTACTGTAACCGGAGAAGATTTCTGCAACATTACGGTATAAAGGGTTGTCTTTCGAGCAAAGCGTGTGCGCTGGCGCGGTCGGTGGTGGAGCAGCTGGCACCGTCGATCAGTTGGGAGAAGCTTCCTAGGTCGAGCGGAGGGCCCCCACCGATGATGATATCGCGGTGTTCTTCTTCCCGTCGTTGACGAAGCACGAGAGCGTGTACGATTCGTTGATGTTTGATCTGATTCGCGATGACATGGCGCTGATGACGTCGGTCATGGGGTCGGAGCTGCTGCTTTTCACTTCGGTTGAATTGCCGCCGGTCTTCACCAGATCTCAAGGGAAGCTCTACCTGTGCGGAGTTTTCAGGGTCAACCAGCCTCCACTCTGAATTTTTATGTCGACAATTTACTAGGATAATTATTTCTTTTATTTTTATTTTATGGGGATAACTATTTTATTGTGGAACTCTTTTATTGTTTCATTTGAATGAGAAAAATATGACATCCTATTTCATCAAAAATATGTATAACTAATATTTCATCAATATTGCTATGGTTTTTGTAAGGTGTTCTTTTGTTTCTTTGTTAATGGTTGTTAATTTGAGATGTGATCAGAATGATGAATGTTGATTTAGGGTTCTTGTGAATATCAATTTTAGCCATTTTTTGGAAGCTGGCCAGCATACCTGCTAGAGAAATTGGAATGTATTTCTATAGTAGTATGTGTGTGTTTTCGGCCCTCAATTTGATCATTTATGTTTGTTGTTTGAGGTTTAGGACTGTTATTGATGATTTAAGTGCTACATGAGAAATCTTTATCATAGCTTTGCAGGAAGAATTGAATTCTGATAGAGCTGTTTCTCTTGCTAACAAATGGCTCACTTTAGCTTCCTCACGATGACCCTATTACTTCTTTCTTTACAGTCGGTAGTTTACATTTTTATCTTTATTTTTATATCAAGTGCTGTAAACTAGATGTATGCGACTATGTAGCTAGATTTTTTTTGGGTCAATTTATATAGAAATTTTAAAGGATGCGTCACGGTGGACTCGAACCCGAGACCTTTGGCCTCGGGCATTAACCACTCTATCACTAGGCCAACACACACACAACTATGTAGCTAGATTTAGTGCAGTGAAATTGTTACTGTCTATTTCCACATTGTCTAATTTATAATCAATGATCAACTGGGGAAAATTCTCAGCATTCTGGTTCAGATATTTATGTTGTTGATACGGGAAAAAGGTTAGTTTTAATCGCACAGAAACTACAGCCAATTCATTTTCACAAAAGGAATGATTCCCCTGTACAAAAATCTGATTAATTTCCACTCTGTGAAGCCACACAACATCCCAAAGAATTGACTCTAATGTCATCAGCAGCTAGATTTTGACAATAACCAATAAATATAGAAGCTAAGACAACATGCCTCTGTAGTTTTCATACATGTATGGATACTTTTCCCTCGCACTTCCCTGTGAAGACGAAAGGCAATGAATCCGTCTTACCATACAAGCTTATCTGTATCCTGAGCTATGGCGCTAGAAACGGCCTCTGAGCAAGCATACCGGAGTGAGATTGATGGAAGACGCTAAGATGGTAGAGTGCCTGCGTTATGAGCTCCTTCAGCTCCGGATGCTGAGCAACAAAGGCGCGATCCACCCCCTCAAATGCGTTCACAACCCCTGCTCGTTCCAAATCATCGCTCTTCCCAGCATGGATAGCAAGGTAACAAACAAGAATCAATCCATGCAGCTGCGCCCTCTCATTCCCCTTCAACAATCTCATAAGAGGAGGAACACCCCTAAACTCAATCACAGTCTTTGAATGCTCCACACACAAAAAATTATCAGGGCAAGTAAATTTCCCAAGTGCAATAGCAGCTTCTATCGCCACATCTTGATTTCTATGACCAAGCTGTTCGACTAAGGGGCCGACAATCCTAGTCTCTCGTGCAGGAAATGCTCTAGCTAAGCAGCCTATGGCCGTTATAGCTGCTATGCGCAGCTGGGAGTCGTCTGAGTCTTTGATCACTCTGAGGAGCTGATCGACAACGGCCTTAGAAGCCGGGGAATTTGTCTTGAAAGTCGCCCTTCTGAGGTCTGCGTTAGATTCAGCTGCCTTTGTGATCTCCATTATAGTCATCAAGCAGTTATACTGCAACTCCCCTTCCTCTGTCTCAACGAGCTTAGCTAAACAAAGCAATCCCTTCGTCTCTGTGATTCTCTTGCTATTTGGCACATTCCCTTTCGCCAGCATCCACAATGCTTCAGCACAACTGATTTTCAGCTTGTGCTTCACCTCCGGCTTCTCATTTTCTCGGTCCTTCCTGTTGCTCCCTCCCTTGCCACTTCCCTCTGAGTAATGCATAGACTTAGAAGTGCCTAATCCTGGCCTGTACAAGCTCTTCTGCTCCATCTCCTTGTTGATCTGAACAATGGAATGGATGCTTTGTAATCCAGATTTGACCTTAGAATCTTCCATTAATAAGTCATGTGACATCAATGTCACAAGAGGCCTAATCACATTCTCCCTTGCAAAATCCTCTTGAGCCAAGGGGCAGTGCTCCGCCATTCTAGCCACCACATTTGCGACCCTAATCTGAACCTTCATCGGCGAATCGCCTAAAACTTGTACAATAGTTGGAATCCCCGATTCATCGATGATTGCTCGAACCCTAAGCACATCATTAGCTAAATTGTAAAGGCCGGAAGCAGCCGCGGCTTGCCCCTCAGGCGAGGAACTATCCTTTAACAGCTTCAACAATGGGGGAATACCGCCTTCTTCGACTATAATCTGCTTATTCCTGTCGTTGTCTTTGGCTAATGAAGCTAATTCATTCGCAGCTTCGATTTTATCTGGTAATTGACCCATATACAGCGAAGAGACGAAAGACCAAACCCAGGAAATCATAGGATCGTTACTAGCGATTGGGGGTAAAGTGAGGACTATACCTCCGCCGCCGGCTTCGTAGACACTCAGCACCCATTTCATGTCCGCCACGGAGGAATCGAGGAGGTTGTGCAGCTTCCTGAATTCGGCGTTGGAGACGATGGTGACGACGCGGCGGATGGGGTTGCGTCGCCGCCGGCATTTTTTGACGAGGGTTAGGGATTTCTCGAGATTTTTGGAGACCTCGGTAGCGATGCGGCGGAGGGGCCGGACGTAGAAGGTGGCGCCGGGGGCGGTGGAGGTGGCGAGGCGGACGGCGGTGCGGAGCATCTGGCAGAGGCGCTCGACCTGCTTCCCGACCTCTGAGCACTCGAATTTGAAGATGCCGGCGTCCTTGACCGCTCCGTTGATTTGGTCGGATAAGAGGATGGGGTAGGATAGAACCTCCTCGATTCGCTTCTCTTGGTGCTCGATTGCGGTCTGCTTTTGGGGCTGCAGCTTTTGGGAGATTGCTGATAGCGTCGCCGCCGCCGATGTGGGTTTTGCCGCCATTGTCAGTCAATAGAGGAATTCTGAGAAGATTTTAGGGAAGTTTTGTTGTGCGGTTTGGCCAAGTAGTCATTGACCGTGTCCACTCTCTCTCTCTCTCTCCTGATTCGTCTTAGAATACGGAATGTGAGGGTTGGGGAAGTGAAATTAAATGTTTCTTTTCTTGTGCATCGCATGATTCTGCCTCAGACAGTTGTACCCTGTTGAATTTGGTCTTTTACATCTCACTAATATAACTATTTAACTTTATTTTTGATTTTTATGTGGTCGATTGTTAATTCTTTTCCTCGTTAGAATCTGCGTAATCATGGTCGGAATTATATGTGAATCCGTACGCATATTATATTTGATGGGGAAAATACATTTAAGTATCTCAAGTATTTATAAATGTTTTTGGCAAACATTTATGTGCGGCCGTCCGCACTCCAAACCATAATAAATGTTAATAATAGGTTAATTATGATTTTAGTACTTTATGATGAGGATCTATAATCAATCTAATTAGATTTTACAAATCCATAATAGAGATTTGTAATTGTTGGGGATAGATCTAACAATTACAGAAGAGACGTTGGGAACATAATATACGACGAGTACTAGCAACTTGAGATTAAATAACAACGTTAGAGCCCTTACAAGAGCAACAATACAAGTGTTGATTGAGGGGCCTCCAACGCTTGAGTCAATAATCGATATAATAAAATCAAGCATAAAGATAGATAAATCGTAAATAATTAAATAATAGTAAAATGATGATAGATCAGAGTGAATCTGGTTGATCTAGTCAATGATAGCCACGAATAAAGAGCCACTAAAGGATGTGATCATATTGTCCCGATTGATTAGGGGATAAAAATCTTAGTGAGTTGAAAATGCGAATGTAGAGAAGGCGAGCGGAGGTAGAGAAGGTGGAGAGTATGTGTGAGCGTGATTGATTGGCTACATCTTTGACCTGGACGAGTTATATTTAAATAACAGGTATACGACAACTAGGGTTCTTAGTGGATGCATGCTTCAATCCTAACCACTCCGATCGACTTTTCAGGAGATGACCTCCTATAATTCTTCTTAACTTCATCACCAAGAAACTTTGTCTAGGGCTTGACTTGATAGAGACCTGCTTGTCCCATGTGTGGGCCCAAATATAGGTTTTCAAGACTGGATCATAAGCCGTTGGCTTATTGATAGGATATTTGCACTAACCCGTTGAGCTGAATAATTCAATTAATTGAACTTATTAGAATTTAAAATTTAATAATTAGTTTTATCAATTTATGATTTAAATTTAATAATTAATTTAACTAAATATCAGTTAATTAATTTTTTTTGTTAAAAATCAAGAGTATCGTCGTTTTCGCGGGAGTGCGGCTCAATGTATTTTACTATAAAAAATGTTCTTCAACTATTTAGTTCAATCCAAGCAAGATTTTAATGAAATTCGAATTTATTTTTATGAATCAGACATGAAAGTAAATATGATTTTTAGGTTAAGAAGTAAGAGTGCAAAGAAAACGAGTTTTAGTAAAGTATAGATTGCACGCAGAAAAGGTGGTATTTATTAAAACTAAAGTCAAGTTCTATTGGTTTACTTGGCCTTTCGGGTGTAGGAAGCGGAAGGCCGTACAGGCCCATATACCATTTATCCCTGGTTGTAACCAAAATAAATATAGAGGATTTAAAATTCTTCACCCACCTCCATTTTCAAATCAAGATGTCAAAAGGCCGCATTATATATAGCAGCAGCAATTCCATGGGAAATGGGAAAAAAATTAAGTAGATTGGGCTAGAAACTCAGGTCATATATGAACTTATACAAGCTATCAAATTAATAATCTCTATAAAATTAGGACATATAATGTAACAAGTAATTCAGTTGCGGGTAATTTACTCTAATTTGTGTGGGTGGGTAGTTCTAATTTATTTGGTCTATGACTATGTTACGTTGCAAGTTATACGTGCCACAAGTTAACCATTAATTGTTATGCTTATAGGCATTATGCGTGTATAAATTAATCTTTGGAAGGACTAGCTGCCAGTCATGTTGTATTACTTGGTTTGGTTCTTGGATAATTCTTTATCTAAATTAGCCAGTGATATGTTAGTTACTCATATTTAGAGGGTGTTTGGCTATGCTTTATTTTTGAGAGTTTATAAACTTTAAGAGCTTATAAGTTATCAAAGTGTTTGAGTAATTGAACTTATAAGCTAAAGAAAGAATCATGAATTAAAGAGAAAATTGACGAGAGATGAAGTTGAGAGTGTATATGGAGGAAATAACGATTTATAGTAAGATTATTTTGATAAATTCATTGTTGCTTATAAGCTTAGAAAAAAAAAATTGGGATTGAAAAACTTATTTTTAGGGAAGCTTATAAGCTGTTTATGAACTTATTTTGACAAACACTATGCATGAGCTTATAAGTTCTTAAACAACTTATAAGCTGTTTTGAAGTGCTTATAAACTTATTCAAACATCCTCTTAATATCATGTAGTGAAAGTATATGATATCAAACAAAAATGGCAAACCTTGAGAAAATAATAAATTTGTCGTGATTTTAGATTGTTCGAACTTATTTTGCCAAACACTCTGCAGAAATTTATAAGCTCTTAAACAACTTATAAACTATTTTGAAGAGTTTATAAACTCAATCAAACATCCCTCTTCATATCTCTTTCATATCATGTAGTGAAAGTATATGATATCAAACAAAGATGGCGAACCTCGAGAAAATAATAAATTTGTCTTGATTTTGATGAGATAAAATTAGATTGTTCGAGACAAATTTCCTAGATTGTATAGCATTCAACCCAACAAAGGCAGTTAATACTTATTTCAGCATGTGATAAAGAATAATGAAAATTTGTGCTTGTCATTTATAAAAAGACTATACTTGTCCCTATAATTGTCATAGTAATTAAGTAATTAAGCACATAAACTAAAGGTAGTTTAACTTCATACGGGACCAATCTCGTAGTCATGGAGGTTAATTAAAATTGGAAAATGACATAAATTTGGACGAAATACTGCACCACACATGTTTAATTGAGATTTGAGAGCGACAAAACAATGTGGAAAATGGAAAAGAAAACTAAAATAAAATGATAAATGACTAATATTGGATTGCATACATACTAAAACAAGATATAACTGACTGGCGTATCATTCACATGGACGAATTATACATTTTAAATTGTTAGGCTTCTTTACAAATCTAAATGCATAACATTTAAGGAGATGTATTGTGCAAGTACTATTTGATCATCAAGATAAGAATAAGATAAATGTGCTGCAGTAGAGAAATGTGATTTATATTTTGTTTTAGTCAATATCTTGACATAATCAACAGAGAAGGTCGGGGAGGAAGAAACAGAAAGGAAAATTTCAGATTGCATTTTGGATTGATTGATCTATATACAGAAATTGAACAAGGATTCCAAATTCATCCAAACTCAGTACAATTTTGTCAAATCTGCCCAAATTATTCCAATAAACATTTGTGATACTCGTACAATCTTATACTAAAGTGTGATGTGGAATATTCTGTTTTGTGATGCGTAACAATTTAAATTCCTAAAATTAGCCAAAAATAATATCTAAGTTGGACTGGAGATTAATAATGTTGAATCCTCGTATAAAAAACAAAAATTTATTTTAATATAACAAAGCACCACAAATTACTACCAATATGTTCAATAAATTGGACTGGAGACTAATAATATTGAGGAAAGAAAAGAAAAATTGTTTTACAACAAAATAGCACCACAATTTACTTCTCATATGTAAGTATATGCAAAGTTTAATTTTTCAAAATTGCAAATGAAATCCATATTATATATATAATATTATTTTATTTAAGGTTAAAATATGTGTGACGATATTATAATGAAGCACAAATAAATTTTGTATTGAAAGAATGAAAGTTAACTCTGATTTCTTCTTTTAGATTATCGATATAAACTTCTCAAGTGTGTTTTGGTATAGGAATCCAAATCTATAAAATAAAAACTGGGTCACGTTGGATATCCTTCACTATTTTCAAACAGTGAAGAAGTCGAACAAATCGTGTATCACCTAACGCCGTTGCTTGCATTCTGTCTCGTCGCCAACAACGTTCAACCCGCTCTTTCAGGTAAACCACAAATCTTTGGATTTTTGTAATAGTAAATCAAAATTTTAAAGGATGTAAACGCGCAATGTTGGTGTTGCAGGTGTGGCTATTGGAGCTGGATGGCAAGCGTTGGTTGCGTATGTGAATATTGCATGCTACTACATATTTGGGATACCGTCGGTTCTAATCCTAGGATTTGCACTCCACATGGGTGTTAAGGTTAGTACGTGAAATCAATCCGAGTTATAATATAAGATAATATATCACGTTAGAATATCAATAGGTTTTCAGGGAATATGGGTCGGAATGCTGACAGGAACAACTGTGCAAACGCTGCTTCTCTTTTATATTGTTTATCGAATTAATTGGGAGAAAGAGGTATGTTCTGCATTGATTTGGAATTTTGTCCCTCTCTGTTTTGGACTCCTTGATCTTCTTCCCCGCCGTTTTCGAGACGAGCTTGACCTTGACGACGACGGGCTGATTCTCCGGCAACATGCCAACAGCCCCTTCCCGAGAACCTTGAAATAGCCGAATTGGGTGACGTCGATCAACGGTACGTTGTCCTTGACTCCTTGTCTCTGACTTCCTGGGGGATCATGGACCAGAGCTTGTCGACGTTGACGGTGGGGCAGTGGACTTGTTAGCAGCCTGTGGAAGTAGCGCATCCCAACTTTCCCGAAATACCCCGGGTGGTACTTGGATGCGGTGGTGGTGCATCCCGCCGGCGTTACGCGCCCCCCCGGGTGCTTGCGGTGCTTTGGGCTTCACGTGAAATTAGGAATTTGAAAGGAATAGGCTTAAGGCCTTAAAAATTGTTGAATGGTTGGCCTATTTTATCGACGAGTCCATTGTAAGGCAATGCCCTTTTGATCACAGCATAGCAGTAACACTTGAATTGCACATCATGACATTGCAATATAGTACATGGTGAAATAGGACTTCGTCTTTGTAAGAACTTTAAGTTTCCATATTTTCATTTAAGGGTGATTCTAAACATAGCCACCTTTTTACTCACTATAGCCCATTTCTTTTAAAAAAATTACAAATGTACTATTATAAACCACCCTACAACCCCCAATTAATAACTCTATTAAACCAAAACAAATAAAAATAAAATGAACCATAGGTCAAAGGTCTAGTGAAGCACGTCACGTCGTTAGCCACGACAATTCAAGAATGTCATTGGAAAACATGAAAGAAGTGAGAATTTGTGAATCAGGTTGAGCCCACTAATCGCAACTGTCTTCACATCACTGTTTCATCGTGTCATTTGCTGACTTGTTCTCAATTCAAATCAGTTACGAAAAAGGGAATGTCTTATAGTACTTTCTTATAATTGCAGAAACAATGGAACCGTTATGGATCTGAACATAATGGGTGGGAGAAGAAGAGGAGACGAGAGAAACTTCGAGCAGAAACTAGAAACGACTTCCCCAGCAATGAGGATGTGTTAAGACTTTCCTAGATTTATGCGTTATCGGGGGCTCTGAGTTTTTTATTGTTGTTCTTTTCTGGGGGATCAGTTACTTTTAATATCCTTTTTCAAAAAGGGCTACGATGAGTAAAAAGGTGACTACAATTCCATGCGTGGGGCTATATTACTAACTTACATTATCAAATCTCGTATACATACATGGAAACAGCAATACAACAATGGCAACTGTACAAAATATATAAAGCTTCATCTTTGCAGAAGAAGAGCTGTTCCAACAAGACCTATCCACACAGTCAAAGAAACCCAGAAAGCACTGTTCTTCTCGAGGCCGACCGGCGGTTTCCACACCATGAAATCCCCCAAATAGTCCTTGTTAGACGGAAGCTGATTACTCGTCGAACCAATCATCCTTTCGTCTCTGTCTTTGTTTTTATCAGTCCAAGTTGCCGCATAACTGATCACAATCAAATAACCAAAGTAATAATCCACATATCACATACTCACGTATCAGATAATCTATGAATATATCGAGAGAAAATTAAATAAAAGAAAGGCTTACCTATCATAACTAGAACCTATGAGTGGGATGGTTACCATCTCCTCCTGCGTTATCTTGAGCTTAGGCGCTTGCAGTATGTAGCGTAGCTCTGCAGCCTGGCGTCGAATGCTGACACTGGGATGCCCCTTTTCCAATTGCTGGTACAGGTCAATGCAGTCTGTGTGGCGGTTATTAGCCTCATAAGCCATAGCTAACCATATTTGTATCTGATGATAAGAACATGGTGGAACGTTACTTTGTGAAATGTGATGGAGAAATTTGAAGTTAAATGCGAGATAGAGAACATTACCAACCTCACCGCCAAACAAAGTAGGCCGAGGAATGATTGTGAGGGCACCTTCAAGAAACTCGATGGCGCGCCCATACATACCCCTCCCATATGCTTTCTGCCCCAAATCAAACATCAACTGAGCTGTTTTCCTTCTTTCTGCTTGCTCCCTTGCTACCTTTATTTTCATACAAATTAAATGTAAGTAAACATTTCACCCAATTCAAAGCTCTTCTACCGTAGTAGCCAAATATTTTACTAAGGTACTGTATACTTGTATACAGCTATATTCCATCTATGAAGCGAGTAAGAAGAAAAGAAATCGACTAAAGTAGGAATTATACAAAAAGATGGTGGATGGAATAAGTTAATCATGAGCTGATAATGCTACTCACTCACTCACTCACTCACTCACTCTTTAACAAATAGAATAATATTTATTCAAGAATTCTTCAGCTTATCCAAGATCTCCCTCTCAATAGGCTACTTTATTCACAAGTGGCTTTAATTAAATAAGATAGGGCCGTTCCTACCAACCCATTTTATTTACGTAGTACATTTTAGCCCCTTGGCAAGTAAACAAAAGGTCTCTAAAATTCATCATTCCAATAATCACCTATGGCACACCAACTTAATACCGTCTATGATCATCTTTTTTATGCCCTCGTCGAATAAAACCAGCTCAAGGAGTTTCTTGAAAGTTCCAGTCTTGAAAGCTGAGATCAGATCAAAATCGAACAACAAACACATGTTTGCAAAGCAAGAATAGGCAACTTCATCGGGCTGCAGCAAGCTTTTATGACTAATTGAAACAAAGAATGGAAAATACTCAGAGAAAACGGACCTTTTCGAGTTCTTTCTTCACTCTCATGCGTTTCTGCTCTTCAGTCTCCTCATCGGGCTCGCCAGTACTGTCTCCCTCCCCATACTCTTGATCAACTTTGTACTGCAATTCCTCGGCCTTTTTTTCCAGCTCCCTCATTTCTTCAATCTCCTTCACCCTCCTCCTCATCTCCTTCTCCCAGTCAAAGCCGCCGTCGTCTTCGAGCTCATCCTCGAAGCCGTTGCCGTTCCGTTCCCATTCTCGTCGTCGCTCGAATTCTCGTACTCCACTTCATTCACCTTAGATTGATTCGATTTCCGCTTGTTCACGTGCTTTTCTCTGTGATCAAACACCGACTCGAACGCCGCGTGGAAATTGGGGTTTTGGTGGAGATCTTTCCTGAAGAGGTTCAGAACGGCGTCGGAGGGAGGGGCGGGGCGGCGATCGGGGAGCGCGGTCCGCGGTGGGGAAGTGGAGAGGTCCAGGAATGGGGAGACGTTTCCGAGCACTACGGCCATTCCAGCGGCGTCGAGAGGAGGGGTGTTTTGAGGTCTATCTGTGGTGCTTCTGAGTTCTGATGGTAGAAATTTCTGTTGGGAATAATATGAGGGAGATATTTCAGAAAAGTGAGAAAAGACGGAAAAGGGCTCGTAGTTTTGGCTTGGCAGGCGCGGGAATGCGTTGAAAGGGTAGGGGTAATATCATCTGAAAGAAAAAAGAGAGGCGTGGCGCGGTGGGATGATGACTTATACCGATTGGAGCCGGCTCCAACACGGAGATTTACCATGTCTACACGACTACTCCCAATGGTAAAAAAAATTTAACTGCCGAATGGTAAACAATCTCAAGAAATTAGGAAGTAAGATTCTGGTATTTTGAAGTCTACATACAGCAATGTCCCCGCCCTAAAAGAATGCCGCGGAGCTATTTTCAGCAGCAATTTTAGCTCGATGAGGCTGATTTTCCTGCACAATTTTGTTTCATGCTTTTATTACTGATTATTGATATCGATTTGCTGATTTTCTGCAGTACTAATTGATGTAATTCTCAGCTTGTACTCTTCTTTTACCGCGGTGGAATTGCTTCTTTTATTTCTTTTCTTGAATTTTGTCTGTAGCTCGAAATGTGTGGTGTGGTGTCGCCGCAAGACAACACACGTCCACAAATATTCATTTTTTGATCAAATGCTCATTTTTGCTTGAAGTTACGAGAACTTATGCCTTTTATTGCAGGACCATGTTTCCCACTAATAATTTCTGATTGAAATTCTGGCATGGCGCCCTCTCTCTGCAACCCCCAACTCCTCCCTCCATTTCCCGTCCAACACAGGAAGTTTTCAACCAATATTCGTTCCCTAAATACGAATCTCAATCAAGAAAAAACTCAACTTCAGCGCTTCGCCTCTGGTAGAAGATTCCACCACATTTCTACTCTGAAATCAGCTTTGGTTAACGGGTACCCTATAACCAAAGAGGATGAGGTTCCTTCCACCGGCGGTGAGAAAATTGAATTGAGTGAGAAGCTGAAGAAATGGGTCAAGTTTGCGCGGGAAATCTTTTCCGGCGGGGAGTGGTGGAGGCTTTTGACAGAAGGGGTTGGAGATGTAATCGCTGCGAAGCCTGTGACTGTTTTTCGGGCCCTTAAGAAAATGTGGGACTTGATTGCGGAGGATCGATGGGTTATATCCACTGCTTTTGTTACGCTCGTCATCACAGCTGTATGTTAATCCAGTTTATGTTTTTTTAGTAATTAACGACTGTTTTTGCTAAGTGTCATTACAAAACTTTGTGCTTTAGCTGTAAACTGGTTCTCTGGGCATATTGGTGGGTGTTGAGTAGGTGAAAATAGTAACTTAAGGCTTGAAATTTGAGTTGAATTCGTTAATGGTTTGGATGCTCAAATGAGTTACTTATCCAGTATTATTTGCTGCTTGAGTGGAGAATGGCGATATGATGTTAAACAGTTAAGAGTGGCAAATTGCCTCTTTGCTAAATTTTATGTAGTTGATTTGAACATGCTATCATAGTTAATCGTTTGATGTAGTTTATTCGTTTTCTGTAGTGATAATGTGTGCCAATGTTATGCCTATTGTACTATCATTTACCTTCAATATTGCGGCTAATTTGCAGAAGTTTTCTTGGTGCTGAATTCCGTTGTTTTGGCTCAGCTTTCAGAGATATCAATCCCACATTATCTGACTGCATCAATCTTTTCTGCGCAAAGTAGTACCATTGAGCTGTTCCATCGAAATCTGCGTCTCTTAGTTATGCTGTGCATCACTGCTGCAATATGCAGGTTAAGATCTTGTACGGTCATAAGCTCCCGTCTTCATAATGGGGTTGGCTGGCATTAAATTCGTGCTCTCACTTCGTAACAGCTTATTATTCATGGGGCAATTATATGAACTCCACAACACAGGATAATTATATATCTTCTGTAATAAGCTGCACCCTTTGTGGTCTGATATCTGCACTACTGATCCTCTGTTTCTGGCTCATACTTGTAGTGGTGTGCGTGGTTGCATGTTCAGCATTGCTAATATGATCCTTGTGAGTTCTCTGAACTGCATTTTAGCTTTCTACAACTTCTATTCCACAGGAAACTTTGTTGCTTCTCTTTATGAATGTAGAATTGTAGTAAGATAGAATTTCCAAATCGTTGATAAAAAACCAAATGTAAAAAATGGGCATGGCACCCCTTTTCCTATTAATCCACTAAGATGACCAGTTCCTTATTTTGTGAATGTCCTCCATAGTTTAATTTATGTTGCCCAGGTCAAACGAGTGAGGGAAAGTCTATACTCAACTCTTCTTCTTCAGGTCCACAGAATCTTATATATCTAGCAGCAAATTCATTTCACTGCATAAAACTTAATTTGCATGTTAAAACCATCATTTGATTTTTTGAATATATCCTTTGTAGGACATATCTTTTTTTGACTCTAGGCTTGGTTCGGATTGCCAACAAGTATCACGTGTGATAGGAAATGACCTCAACCTGATACTGCGCAATGTTCTTCAGGTTTGTTGTTTATTTTAACATAGAAACACATTGTACAGTTCAGCTTCGATCTGAGGATCTCATTACTACCCTCTGTAGGGTTCAGGTGCTTTGATCTACTTATTGGTTTTGTCGTTGCCACTTGGACTATGTGTATTGGGCATCTGCATCTCCCTCTCAACTATTATGCTGATATATGGCCAGTAAGTATCTTCTGCCTCCTTTTATTTTGTACATCAGATACTTTTATCCCCATGATCTTCTGGTTGGCTTATCTGATTTTTTTGAAGTGAAAATGTTGGAATATAGTTATATTTCTCGTTGAGAGCATAAATGTGCAGTATTAATTTACTGAATATTCTTGATAGTGGGATGGATCTGAGTTATGGCCTAGTTGTAGGATTTGCAATACTGGGCTGGATACTTTCGACTATAGGAATTTTCTCTGAGAAAAAGTACTTCTTTATTTAGGAATCCAAATTTACATCTCTTTTACCTTCAGTTACCTCTCTCTCTTGTATATGTACCAAAAAAATCTGCCAAGTTAATTCAAGAGTTTACTGCTTCTGCCAATAATGTAAAACACAAATCTTTCTTTCATTGATTTATAGCCATTCAGTATATTTCTCATGTTATACAAACTTCTTTGGTGCTATATAGGTTGCCCAAGAGACATTCTCTTTGATGAGAACTGTTCGGGTATATGGGACAGAGCAACAAGAACTTGGAAGGTAAAATTTCTTTATATTAGATTTTCTTCATTCGTGAATGCAATTTTGTGATCCTAACTGTCATAGGAATAATAATAGCGTGAAATTATACTTTCTTCCCACTATTTCAAATGACTGAATACCAATTTTTTGTCATCTTTTTTTTTTATTACGCATGAATTTCACATTTGCTTCCTTGCAAACTGTAGACATGGATTTACCACTTTGGGCTAGTTAAATCCATGGCTTATTACTTTATTGAATGTCCCTTTCCCTAGAAACTAATTCAAATTTGTTGGGGTGTTTGTCATCATTTTCTATCCAATGTCAAAAATCATATTTTTAGTAAATGAGGTAATAAAAAGGATGGTTATGTGATTGTAAACATGGACTGGTTTAGTTATTCTGGATTCAGTTTTTTATGGTAATTTACACATTATGCATTGTAATGTAATCGTAGCTCTGAAATTCATAAATTCCTAAATATTTCATTATCTTGGTGACTAGGTACGAAATTTGGCTGGAGAAATTAGCTGGCATAAGCTTGCGACAGAGTGCTGCTTACGGGTTCTGGAACTTCGGTTTCAACACTCTATATCACTCATCTCAGGTTTAGACAATTTCACAGATAATATAAATGTAATTTTCAGCATTTTGGCTCACTTTCAATTTCAATTGAAGCCTGAACATTTCATTTTCTGTATTCCTCATGAACTGTCATACATCTTTCTTAGCTTTGGTTACATGCATCTCGAGCCCCTTTCTAACCTTGGGGCAACTCTTAAAAAGTCTTTGGTAAGTGAAACTATATACTCTCTCCGTCCCACCCAAGATGGCATGTATTCCTTTTGGGCTGTCCCACCTAAGATGGTCTGTTTTTTTTAGAAATAATCATCTCTTCAAAAGTTGTGGAACCCTACTTACTTTTTATCACTTTATACTCTTCTCCTAAATAATTGTGCCAAAAGAAATTGGCCGTCTTGGGTGGGATGGAGGGAGTATTAGCTTATCTTAACTCCTTTGAAGTTTCCATTTTCATTATACTAGCTCGTGGTATTTTTATGTGATTAAGAAGTGATAAGATTTTGATGTAGCATTTGAGTGAGAAAATTGTATTTTCATCTTCATCAATCATAGAATGTGTGCACCTAATATTAGGATATTGAAATGTAGAAATTATCATTTAATATGAACATTTATTTGGATCATCTTAGTAGATATTAGTCTTAAATATGTAATAAATTTGACATAAATTTGAATTTGCCATTTTATAGGTCATTGCTGTGGTGATAGGAGGAATGTCCATTCTGAGCGGTCATATAACAGCGGAGCAGCTGAGGAAGTTCATTCTGTACAGTGAATGGCTGATCTATTCCACATGGTGGGTCGGGGATAATTTATCAAATTTGATGCAGTCTATTGGAGAAGTGAAAAAGTTTTTCACCTGATAGATCTTTCACCCAGCGATCAGTTTACTGCAAAAGGCACGTGCTTTAATACTTTAAACTGTCAGATGCTGAGATTGATACATTTCTGTTAATACACGAGCGCTCAACTACCATATTCCCCCCCCCCCCCAAAAAAAAAAAAAGCAAATTAAAAAGTATATATATTCATTTATGTTTTATAATTTTATTATTAGAATTCCTGTAGAGGGTCGACTACAGATTCTCCATAGTTTTCGTTTCAGATGATATTATAGGCTCATAGCATGTACTTGGATTTTTTTTCTTCTAAATATTATAATATATACAGGCTTAAGGTTACAAAAGTTGATAGGACGAGTTGAGTTTGTAGATGTGTCCTTCCACTATCCTTCTAGGCCTTCGGTAAGCTTGCCATCTCTGACCTTATATTTGTTATATTTGTAATAGCACACCTTATTGCCTCATTTGCACCAAACTCTACAATGCTAATATCTTTTATTTCTTTTTCTCGTTTTGTTGAACAGTTGTCTGTACTGCAACAGTTCAACTTGATAGTTCATCCCGGGGAAGTAGTAGCCATTGTAAGTTCATTCATTGTTGTTTCATTTGTGTTAAGGTGTGTGATGTACGTAAACTTTCTGGATGTTTCTCTTCTGCTTTTTATCATGTTTAGTAAAGTTTTATTTCTGTTTGAATCGAGTAGCATCACAATGGCATTACCAAACTGTTACTTGGATTAGTTTCTCAATCACTATCCATCTTTTACATTCATTAATATAATAAATTTGAGGCACGGATGCTGTGTAATGCTTCAAAATTTTCAGGTTGGCCTGATTGGTAGTGGGAAGAGCACCATAGTGAACCTTTTGCTACGTCTATATGAACCAACAAATGGGAGGCTTTGTGGTGAAGCATTTTATGGGTTTGAGCTCTCACACCTGGTTTTCCGTATTTACTGTTTTTTGCAGGCTATTGCATGATATTTAGGTCAAGCATTTTAGTCTCTCTCATCCGTATACTGTTTTTTTATGATATGCAAGTTTCACTCACATTCTTATTTCCAACTTCAGATACTGATTGATGGCCACCCGACGAAATCACTGAATGTTAAGTGGTTAAGAGAAAGGATCGGATACGTGGGACAGGTACAACACCTCGTGTTCTACTTAAAATTGATGCAAGGAAAACTATCTATGTTTTTATTTTGATATATAGGAACCCCGACTCTTCCGCATGGATGTAAGTTCAAATATAGAGTATGGATGTCCGCGAGCTGTTACTCAGCAGGATGTGGAATTGGCTGCGAGCAGGCGTTTGCTCATGATTTTATATTAGCCCTGCCTAACGGCTACCAAACCCTAGTCGATGATGGTTTGCTCAGCGGAGGACAGAAGCAGCGCATTGCTATTGCTAGGGCCATCCTTAGAGACCCAAGCATTTTGATCCTCGATGAAGCTACGAGCGCTCTAGATGCAGAGAGCGAACACAATGTTAAGGTAGATAAAGAGATGTACATACGTATGCTACTGAAAGCATAATTCACAATCTTGCTTGCTCATTTTGGCATTGTTGACAGGGTGTTCTTCGCTGCAAAAAGCGAGCTGCAAACCAAGAGGACAGTTTTTGTGATTGCACACAGGCTATCGACAATCCAAAGTGCAGACAGAACAATTGTAATGGATTGTGGTAAAATTGTTGAGGTACGATGTTTTATACTATTTGAGACGGATATGTTTGTTTCCAGTTTGTCTGAGTATCGCTATTCCTCGAATATTCAGACGGGCTACCACTCGGATCTCCTAACTAAAGATGGATTGTATGCACGATTAATTAGAAAACAGGTGGATGCAGTTGCCTGATCTTGCCTTACTTGTAGAGCAGATGCATATACGCTCCTATAGATCATATATCATAGAGACGGGGCAGAGTAGTACAACTAAACTTGAGCATGAACGAGCATATCTGCTGCCGCCCCTGGCTGGCTGAAGAGGAAATATTGACCATATCTGGTAGCACCACTGGCTAACTGAAGAGGAAACCTTTTCAAAGTGATGAACCTTTGTAGTGGCAGCTGCTGCATACTTAGTTTAGACATTGTTTAGAGGTATAATGGGTTGCAGTTAGTCTATTGTTGTCGATCTCCTTCCAAATGATATGAAAGGAGACTGATGTTTATCATATATTCATATTTGGTCTCTGTTTCCCATCAGACGAGCATTTCAAGTCTTACTGCCTATTTACATGATTTATTTGACAATTTTTCTAAAAGTAATAATTCCCTCTTTCTTTCCAACTATAAATAAATAAGTACATAAATAATTTCCTCCAAAGTTCCCCTCGATTTTTCATTTCCCATCACCACCCACAAAACACAACGCAATAATCATCAATCCACTTAATAAGATAAAACCCTTAAACCCAAATCATACTCGCGTCAAAAGCTCGGCATGGTCTACCCGCAGCCCCACGGCTACATGAGGCATCCGCCCCCGCCTCCGTCATCACCGGATCCCTTCCAAAGACCGCCACTCCCTCCGCCCCCATCCAATCATCCGTGGCCCTACTCCGGTACCCAATTTCAGTACCAACCCCAAACTCAACACTTCTCCTCCCCCCCTCCGCCGCAGTGGCCGCCGCCCCACTCTTCTGAACATGCTCAGTACCCTCCCCATCCTCCCCCGCCTTATCAGGCGCATCAGCCTCCGCATTACCACAGCCACCCTCACTACCCGCCCCCGCCCCCGCTTCCGCCCAGATCGCCTCACGGCCCTCAGGTATCTTTATCGTATTCGATTTAATCGCCTCACGGCCCTCAGGTATCTTTATCGTATTCGATTTAATCTTATAACCGGGTTGACCATTTAATTTTTGCCAATAAAAAGTTTTGGCCTGTTGTCCCTGGGTTTGTTCTGTGATTGAGCTAGGTTTTACAGTGCTTTATAAGTCCATGAATTGGCTTTGGGGATACTGAATGATTGTGGAAGCAGTCTTGCTTTACCTTTTATGGGCTTTCGATATGATTTTGTTACGATTGAACGGGGATCATATGTAGATGAGGGTAAAATGTCATTGTAATTTTATTTTCTTCACCTTTGTCTCCATATGACCGGGAATCATATGGAGATGAGGGTAAAATGTCATTGTAAAATGTTATGATTGAACGGGGATCATATGGAGATGATTTTACTTTCATTTTCTTCATATTTTTGGTTCTGTCGGTATACTGGCTGAATGCAAGTTTTTTTGGAAGCTTGTGGAAAGAGCCTCATAACCTCAGTTCTGAAATTCTAAGGCTGTATGATGAATCTGACTCATCTTCGAGAACTGATTATTTTTTGAGGTCATGTATTTTAATCTTGCAACTGATGCTAGGTATGATAATGAACCGACTAATTTTCTGGCTTATAGAGAAAATAAATGAGAACATGCATGAACTTGGCTGCTTTTTCGATGTAATAAAATGATGAGATACTGGTGATATCAAATATTTGAATCATACACTTGGAGGTCATTGTAATGTAAATTTTTGGTCAACT
Source organism: Salvia rosmarinus (assembly GCA_036937905.1). Classification (NCBI taxonomy): domain Eukaryota; kingdom Viridiplantae; phylum Streptophyta; class Magnoliopsida; order Lamiales; family Lamiaceae; genus Salvia; species Salvia rosmarinus. The sequence continues at coordinate 51,657,113 of CM072823.1, read as the reverse complement.
GTAAGGATTTTGTTGAATGTTTAAATAATGTAATTATGCTGGGTTAACTTTGTACGAACAAACAAAGTAGTATCCCAGCTGTGTAACAGTTTGTATCAATGTGTTGAGATAACTGACGTAACCTTTAATTGGACATTTCCAATTTATTTAAATATTTATATTTAAATTATTTAATATAAATTGCCACTGTCATTGTTTTGTTTACAATTGGTGATTTTCTGCTCATCTATTTCATTTGCTTGCTTGCTTATGAATAATTGTGATTTTTAACGTAGTATGGTTATTATTGTAGGACTGGGGGAGCAACGGTTGGAGTCATCATCAAAGTTGGCAATACCCAAGTTAGTCCATGAGATACTATTTTGATTGGAAATTTTCGTTACTTTATGCTGTATGCTAAGATATATCTGTGTTGTTTTGGTCTTGCAAGAAACTTTCTTCAAAGAAATTTTTTTATCGTTGCGGGGTTATATGAAATTATGAATTATTGCTTTTGTCCGTATGACCAAACTATGAAGTTCAAACTCGATTACGACCAATAACACATTAATACATAGTTCATTTTACAATTTCAAAATATGGCTAAAGTGGAGCACAATTTTAGGCACTTACGTTGAGTATCCAATGATCTTTTAATCAGCTATGACTACCACTCACTTCAAAATAACTATTTTAGTAAATAAGAATAGCTTTTAATAAATCTTGGACGTAATCCAATTCTTATGTTGGGGAAAATAACTATTTTTTTTAATAATTACTTTTCCTTTCACCTCTTATCCTGCTTGGAGTTCTGGCCAGCAGAAATGTTTGATTAGCATATTTCTTCGTGAGTCTGCTAAATTTAAATTTGATCTAAAGCTGCAGCAAATAACAACGAACAAGACTGGGCAGCTAGAGCTAAGGCATGGGCTGCTGCTAAATCTGCCTCGGACAATCAACAAACTCCATCACATTTTGTACCAGTTGGAAGACCAGAAGAGCAAAATGATTTCCATGAGCAATATCCTCAATCCATGGATCCTCAATTTCTTGATGGTCATACGCCAGTAGCTCCAGCATCAAACTATCATCAACTCCCAGTTGCAATGGGGTCATCAAACAGGACAGGTGTAGGTCAGATACAGGATTCCCAATACATGAGCTCTGGGCAATCATCTTATGGTGCAGATGTGCATGCACCACCATTTGCTGCTAGAGATGGAGTTGCTGCTGGAGATTCAATTCCACCATTCCTGCCACAAGAGAAATCACCTATAAGTCCATTAGTCCATCAGCAGGAGGTACCTTCTAGTTATTCTTCTGTTGCAGGTAAAAAACTTAATTAGTATATGAATACTGCTGTGAATCTATGCTTAAGTCATTGATTCTCCTTGCTTTCTACTTTTTGAACAAGTGTGTGAAGTATAACATTGCATTTCAAATCTTAGATATGCATGAGATAGAGGAAAAAAATACTACCTTCGTCCCCCATTTTTGTTACTAGTTTGGAAAGATCTTTTAGGTCTACTTGGATGCTTAGGTGAAGACATGACATTGTTAGCAGTATTATCCATTTTCAAGTGGATAAAACACTATGACACTAACAAAACTATCTGGGTAATGGCTTTATAAATTTCAAATTGAAATTAGACATTTTGTTGATTTGGTAAAAAAAATCTCCACCAAGGAGCAGTGAACCATGTTAACTGTGGTCAAATTTGTTCTTGAAGGTGCAATGTCTATTACTAAGAAAACCTTCCTGACTTGTATTCTTTATTGCAGGTAATACAGAGGCTGGAGATAGATACGAAATGCTCAATAGCTCTTCTTCTACTCCTGTTGCCTCTTTTCCACCGCATCATTTTCATCATATGCCGCCTACCACGGGCAGATGGGTGGAGGAACCTCATCATGTACTTACTAGCCAGCCAGCTGAGACTGTAACTGATATGAGCGATCAACCGCTGAATTTTGCACCACATTTTAATCGTGATCCTGACACACATGTCCAACCCAACTATGCTCACCCTTCCAGCATCTCTGTTAGAGGTGGGGATCCTACTGTGGCTATGTCTTCAAACTATGCATGGCCTCCCCCTACTGGACCTGGGGCTGCTTATCTTCCAGCACCTCCAACGATGTCATTAGGGTCACAGGTTTTGAATACAGAGTGCATATTCTTGTAATTTCATATCCACGCTACACTTATTAATGTCATTTGGCTTCTTTCAGGTTGATCATCCAATAACTATGCCTTCTCCAGTTTCTGCACATACTGCTCCAATGTTTCCTCCAGGGCCTGGTTTCCAGCCTTCTGTTCCAGTGGTAGGTGGTGCTTTTGGTGTTGGTGCAGGAGTAACACCTCATCCCACAACATTTTCAGGAGATGCTTTTGGTTCAGCTGACCGTCCTAAAAAGGTGAGTATTGCTATATTTTGTTAGGAAATAGGTGAGTATTGCTATATTTTGTTAGGAAATAAAACCTTCTATGACCGTAGGTTAGATAGTCATAACAAACTGCGGAATAAATAATGAAATAAATTTTTCCTTCCTGATTTACATGATGTCAGCCTTGAGTTTAAACAACTAGTCCAGTCACATAAAGAAATTTGTTTTATGGATCTTAGGCATCCGTACCTAATTGGCTTAGGGAAGAAATCATAAAGAACAAGGCTGTTATCACAAGTTCAAGTTCTGCCCTGAATTTGCCTAAGGAGGATTCACAATCCTTGGAGGACGACGATAATGATAAGCCTTCTAGGAAGGGAGATCAATCAGATAGCAAAAGCAATGATTCAACTGAAGATGAAGATGAGGTAACCCCCCCCTCCCCCCTCGCACACATGTTGCGTGAGGAACTTTATCAGAGTTCTAAGAGATTTCATTTTGTGGTTGGTGGATGGCCATATATTCCATTTATCTATGTTCTACCTCTTCTTTCAATTTTACATTTCACTATACAAACATGTCTATTTATCAATGAAGATTTGTCCTAAAATGCAAATTTCTTCATATTCCGTTTATGGATACTATCCCTCAATATACTCTTTACTTATTATCCTCAACAACACCTTTATTTACACCTTTTACCACTCATGACCCACTACTATCCCTACTTATTACCCTCAAGAACACCACGTATTTACACATTTTCCATCCATGGCCCGTCACTAATTTAATTAACACTACACTAATGTGGACCCAGTTTTTAATTAAAACCCACACCGAAGATTCTCAGGAAGATAAATGGGGGACAGAGGGAGTATTATTTATTGTACTTGATATTCAAAAGCAATAGTACTGTGAGTTCCAGATTGATGCTGAATACTTCTTGCTCTTTGTAGGATGAGGTCGAAGTTGCTAGAACTGCAGCAATTAACCAGGAGATAAAGCGTGTTCTGACTGAAGTTCTTCTGAAGGTTGCAGATTGTCAATTACTATTACAGTTCACTTTTGCCTTGCAGACATGTTTTGAACATAGGGTATTTGGCAGGTTACTGACGATCTGTTTGATGAAATAGCTACCAAAGTTCTGAAAGAAGATGGTCTCTCAGTTGAAGGTGGCTGAATACAAGTGGACTGTCTTTCCATATTCAATTAATTCCATATTGCTAAATTTGTTACATTATGTTTGATTATTAGGATGGTTTTAGAAGAATTGGTGCCTTTTCATCTTTTCTATTTATATGCTAACATTTCTTATGTCTTTTTCGTTTTTGTAGTTAATCGAGATAGTGACCTGTCAAACCACCACAAATTACCTTCTGCTCCATCAGTTTTGACACCCAAGGCCTCTGCCAAGGTTCTGATCCCAACCAAGGCCAAGGGAAGTGACAATGAGAATGCTAGTGAAAAATCTACTTCTGGGTCCGCTGGAGATATACTGGGGCTATCTAATTATGCCTCGGATGAGGAAGATGAGATACAGAATCCAGGTAAACAAAATTCAAAGGAGGGCTCAAGCAAGCTTTTGGAAGGTGATTCTGTCATTGAGAACGGTGGTTTCTTTGAACAACAAAATGTTCCAGGGAAAATGGATGCTAGTAGCATTGGCAGAAAGAGTCCAGCTAGTGTTGCTAATTTTCTGTCGAATGATAATATGGCTGCTAAAGAGTTTGCATCAGCTGATGGTCAGCACTCCTCTAAGAGATTGTCTGGTATTATAGAAAATGAGTACCAACATGGTTATGATACTTCTAACTTGAGCAATTCTTTGACTGGAAAGGCTGTCGAGAGACATGAAGTACCAGATGGAAATTTTGAAGCTCAAAGGTGGATGAACAGTGATACCCAGATCCAAAATAACTCGAATGGATCTGATAAAAATGACGAGCTTGAAAACAAAAGGAGCTCAAAGATGAAAGAGCACAAGTATTCAGAAAATTCTAAGGGTAGACTAGATAAGAAGGGAGATGAAGCACATACAAGACATGAGGAAAGGCGTGCAAGAACTGATAGGAATGACTATCATGGTAATTTCAAAGATAAAGCGAAGGAGAAAGGTAGGACTGATGAAAAAGCAAAGAACAATGAATCAAGGAAGCGACCCTCTCCTTCCAATGACAAGGAAGGGACAACTGAGACACACAAAGATAAAAGTAGTAAAAAAGACAATGATGAGAAAAGGAAAGAGAGAACACGGGATGGGAGGAAAGAACGATCTAGATATAAAAGTTGTGTTGAATCCAGTAGACATAAACGGCGTAGGTCATCTTCGGTCGATGCTAGGGATAGAGGGACCAAGGATAACTCAGTGGTTAGTCGTGCAAATGAGTCTAGTGATGAGTCATCAGACGATTCTAAAAGGTGTTTTTTCTGTGAAAATTATCTTGTTAATAATCTCCGTTTACTTATGATATATATAATATAATTTGGTGGCCAGGAAATCACATCATTCGAGAAGACATAAATCTCCATTGACCAGGACAAGAAAAAGGTACCTCTATCCCAAAAGTTTGCTCTGACCAATCTTCGCTTACATTATAATGTTTACTTTTATTTCCTGATTTGTATGTTGGGACGTATTTTCATCCTTTCAGAATGTTCTTTAGTTTTCCTTAAATTTTTATTGGCTTTTCTCTGTGGCTCTCCCTATAACCTTCTCTATAAAAACAATGTGCACAATCAATAATTTATTCTTGTAAGATATTTTTGATAGCATCATGACCTATTCTCAGCATATTGACTAGATTTGATTTCTGACAAACTGTAAACATCTCTTGATGCTTGAGTTTGTAGTCTCTAGCTTAAAAAAAGATTTTGGTTATGTGAAGGCATGAGGCTTTGTTTAGATTTATCGGTGGAGTTTATGTTGAGAAACAGCTCCTTCTACAAACAGAGGGAATGCAGTTGCACTGTTAACTGGCATTTGCAACGTATCTTTTGACTTTTGTACCCTCTAATAGTACTAACGTGCCAACAGTTCAATTCTTTGAAGTCTGGATGCTTGCAACCTGAAAGAAATTAGACGAATAAATCTTATGTCCTATTCTCACTGGCTTAGTATGTAATGTTTCCTTTTAGACAAGTTCCGTGGTCACCTCATAGCAAGCATTCTAAGCGCAGGCATTCTCCCTACTCTTCTCTTGAGAGTACCAGGTAGCCTCCTAGTCCATTTTAGTTGAATTTTGTAATTATTTATGAGACTTGGTCCACCCATCAACTCAGCAGTCTGCAACTCAGGTGAAAAGTGTTGTTCGCTGCAGTGACATTTACTCTTGCATTGTTATGGACATATTGATTTTCAATTTCAGGGGGAAAAGATCACCATCACCATCGCCATCAAGATCCAGATCCAGATCGCCTGTGCACCTTCAACGGTAGTAGTATTGGAACTGGGTGAAGCCGACCTATCTCCATGCAAAGCCATTTAACCTTCCACCATGGATGATGATATGAAGTAAAACATAGGAACAACGTGGAGAAGCAAAGATATCAGCTTGCGACCTTTGATTGGGTGGAATATCTTGCAAGAATTCACGATATGTCCTCAGGGGTTGCTAGGTGGAGATGATGAGCTGGTGCTGTAAAGCCACCATTCGGCATTTTCTGGACATAAACGCATATTTTTAATGGTGTTATTGTTTACCTGTTGTCTAGTATCAAGTTCACATTCCTATAATTGGGTTACATGGTAGTCTTGATTTTGTTGGTTGATGTTCATCAACTCGACTGCACAGCTTCGAAGTCCATGTTCATGGTTTTGATGCAGGTTCAACTTTGTAAGTTGTAGTATAAGCTGCTGCCTTTAGTCATTCAATGCAATCAAACTTCCTATGTACTGCTGCTGTATTCTTGACTTCGTATGTAGAAGAATTTGACTAGTTCTGATTAATCGCCGTGTTCAATTGCACATCACTTTTCCGGCAAATCTTACATCGTGACTTTCTCCAATTTTTTTCTAACGGAAAAACTGTATAGTCCAGCTTTATAATTTCGTTTCCTTTTGTTCACTTATTTAAAGCGTTGGTTCAATTAGCCAATGCTTCTTATGTCACGTTCTGCACTAATCTTAACCTGAGTTAGTGTTCGTAATTTTGAATTTATTGTAACCATTGTATACAAAGATAGATCCATTAAGGGGGTATGGCCTATGGGCCTAACTTTCTGACTGCAAATCCGCAAACCGGCAAACGGTTACTAACTATGTAAACATTAAACAACAACGAAATTTTTTGCCAGTTTCTTGAATCTCGGAAAGGAAGTGATTACAGCAATTAAAATAGTTCGGCTAAAACAGCTGGGAGGATTCAAATATGCGAGCTTGTGGGTGGAAATTTTTTGGTCCAAATGGAAGAGTACCCAACCAACTTCTGACTTAATTCACATGTGCAACTACGGGAAGTCAATTCTGCACATGCTTTGCTTTGCTTTAACTTATGCCATCACTTGCGCGCGCACTCACACTAATAGAAATCGGACTATGATTTAATTTGGTCAATGGATTTGGATTAAATGAATGATCTTAATTGATTTTCACGTGAAATAATATTTCTTTTCCAATAATACGTCTTTATATATTACGCTAGAAATTTTATATATATACACCAACTCTTCTTCTTATAACAAATTGACAACCATAGGCTATAGAATAAATCATACAAAGATGTAGGGACGGAGCCAAGGCTGGGCATGTCACGCTGGTTGTTTGAGCAAATTTTTTATTATTGTTACATTGTATTTTGTATTGCATCCAAATTTGTTTCCAAATACAAAAATATAATTTTGTCCGCCTATATATGTAAAATTTTAGCTCCGTCCCAGCAAAGAGGGTGAATATTCTAAATTCCTTGGGTTCTTACAAATGGATATTACAGAAGGATTTCCTCACTTTCCATGTCATATTCTTGAAAATATATTAGAATTAGTGGCATGATATCAGTGGTTTGCAAGTTACAAGTTACAACCCTTTGGGTGAGGTGGACGGTAGATATCCAATTTCCTCCAATCCTAGAAAGAATAATATTTACTCTGAATTAAATTAAAGAACATGACCAAAATATTGAACAACAAACAATTCACAGACAGCTAGTTATATATCTGCAAGTGCAACTAATATTGTGATCCCCTTAGCAGCTCAACTTTTCGCTAATGCTCCACTGCCGAATTCATCTTTCTTAATCATCTTGCATATTTTGTCTGGACTTCAGCATCTGTACGCGCCGTGCAGCCAACTCGATCGCGATCAAATTTCCAAGCTTGAAAACTTTTACCATCCCTTTTTTCAGTTCACAACTGAAAAGGAGAAAAAGAAAGGATTTTAATATATGTTACTTCTCCTCTGCCCCAGCATTTTTAATTTGTGGAGTTTAACTGTACTCGTGATTAAATATGGAAAGTTCAGCTCGTTTTTTTTGCAATAATATGGACGAACTTCTGGAGCATCGTAACTGGTGAAGATTGTGATGCCGTCACATGTTTTTGCTTGCAAAGCCTATAATCACTAATGTCTTTGCGTTTTTTCACTCACTGGATCCATTTTTAATCTCTTAAAAGGGGGGTGCAGACACTCAGAAATCCTCAATTCTCAGAGAAAACGATTCATTTTATTGCAAATCAAAGGGTGAAGATGGAATCCAGCTATTCGCATCTCTTATCCAATATCTACAACAAGAAGGTAAGGAAGATTTCAATTTCCCAAGTTCAGTGAGTACAAATCGTCGAACATGTTGTATGCATTGTCATTTATGAGTTATTTATTTATTTTGTAGATTCTGCAAAGCGGGCTTTGGCTTGTTTGGATGTGTGGGTTCTTCTTGATTGGTGTCTCCTTCTACGGCACTCAAATGCTGAAAGAACAGATCAAGATCAAGAAACCGGGTATTTTAGGTGTTGCTTTTGATGATTTAAGTATCCCCACTATCACTATTTTTACAGCGCCGAGGCCTTTTATTGGATCAATTGGCGAAAGACAGACTCTTGCTGTAAGATCATGGCTTGGGTTGTCGGAAAATATAAACGTCGTTCTTTTCAGCCAAGATCCTTCTGTTTTCTCCTTTGCTAGTTCCATTGGTTCAAGAATATATGTGGAGACCAAGATTGACTTCACGTAAGTCTTCTCTTAATGTGTTTAATTTCACATTATATAATTTTGTAGCAAGTTATGCCTTCTTGAATCTTGCAGTTTGATTTGATCATCATGTTTGATCACCTTTAGTTATCTAGCTAAAAACTTCATAGATCCTCTTCCTGACTGCAGTGTAACTAAAATCTAACTGAAGGTGCTCAAATGTAAACAATGAAAAAAATCTTGTTTTTGATATTCTGAATATTCTCAGATAATGGACTAATTTGCTAATGGTGGGATTCCTGCATTTTCATCGTTTTACTAGGTTTCTGGCTACCCCCTTTTTCCATTCAATGGTTGCACGATCTCTGTCATCTTCATCAGATATTTCTGTATTGATTGATCCGGACACCATTCTCTTGGCAGACTTCTTCTCCACTTTGAAGTATGCTCACAAGCTCGATCATGATTGGCTGCTCGTTGCTTCATCACGAAACGTCTCCAGCTTCCCTTTTCGCTTGCATTCCGATGGCAGAAGTTGGGTGGGAGGCGATGGACTACTCACTGTGATACAAAAGGTGTGGTTCATAATATTGGTAGAATCCCATTTGAGAGATCTCATACTAAATCTATCATCTTCGATCAGTTGCAGGCATTTCTCGTTCAAGAATCTTTGTCGAGGCCATGTGGAGAAAAGATGCTTATAGCATGGAACAATGGAGATCTGCCTCTTCATAAGGGTGTCCTTCCCCCTTTCTTGTTTGGGATGGGAATTCACAACCATTGGCTCATCACTGAAGCTTTGATCTCTGACTTCAGACTTGTGATCGATGCAAGTTTGACTGTGTCGAGTTTCTACCTAAGCGAGCCCAATCAAGATAATTATGTGACAAGAAGTTGGGAACTAGCTGGGAATTCCCTTCTTGGAAGGAATTATGGATCATTTTCCTTTCGTGATCCTAATTATACTAATTCTTTTCGATTATCTATATGTGGTGGGAACTATCTTTTTACTAATACAGAGCACAACACTGCATATTGGCTAAGAAACAAGAGCATCTTTTTGTCAACGAAAAGAACTACTGGATTGCGTTGAAGTGGTGAAATCACTCGAAGGAATTGAAAGGTGTTTCACTAGAGAGGCGTTGAGTGTGCCAAATGCAATCACACTTCCAATGTCCATGGAATCTCTACTGTCAATGCAGGCTGATCAGAACAAGACAATTCTACTTGGAATTGCTGGATCTAGTTACAAGGACATGCTGATGAGCTGGGTGTGCAGGCTACGTTACCTCCAACTACCGAACTTTTTGGTCTGTGCTCTCGATGATGAAATCTATGATTTCTCAGTCTTGCAGGTGACTTTCTCTTCCATTACTGATATATAGCGTATTTAATAATTTCCATAAAATTATAAGATTTCCTGACATTTTGTGTTCATAATGCTAGGGCTTGCCAGTCATCAAATGTGCATCTCCTCCAACCAACATCAGCTTTGATGACTGCCATTTTGGATCCGAATGCTTTCAGAAGGTAACTAAAGTCAAGTCAAGAATGGTGCTGCAGATATTAAAGCTTGGATATAATGTACTTTTGAGTGATGTGGATGTGTATTGGTTCAAGAATCCATTGAATTATCTCACTTCTTTCGGTCCAGGCATTCTTGTCGTGCAATCTGATGAATATAATGTGACAGGTATTATGGTTATCCAACTTCTATTAACTATATAGCAGCAGGAAAAGTGAAGGAAAGATGCAGTCTGATGAATATATCTTCTTGATAGTAGATTCTGTTTTCTTACTGCATTATCTTATATTGTTACTTGCAGGAGCAATAAACTTGCCTCGACGCCTCAACTCCGGTTTCTACTACACTCATTCAGATAGTGCCACAATCGCTGCATTGGAGAAGGTGGTGAAGCACGCAGCCTACTCCAATCTATCCGAACAGCCAAGCTTCTACGACACATTATGTGGTGAAGGTGGCGCCTTCAGGTTAGGCGATAACCAGTGCTTGGACCCAGAAACGAACCTAATGGTTTATTTCTTGGATCGAGACCTCTTCCCTAACGGTGCATACCAAGGTCTGTGGGAGGAGAAGGACACGAAGAAGGCCTGCGTGGAAAGGGGCTGTTTTGTTCTACACAACAATTGGATTAGCGGAAGAAAGAAGAAGCTCGAAAGGCAGGTGTTGTCTGGGCTGTGGGAGTATGACATCAACACTAGGATGTGTGTGCAAAGCTGGTACACGACGAACCACACGAGTTATTTTTAAACATCACTGGAGTTTATTCCTATGTTTGATCATTGGAGTTATCTGTGGACTTTTAGGATAATGCTAAAAAAGGAAAGACAGCCTAGAAAACTAAGAAAATCATAAGTTTTAGAGTATTAGATACACCCACAGCTTCATCAATTCGATTCTATTGGACGTCGGTTATGCTTGAGGGATGTTTTCATGTTTCCAGACAAGTCCAGTCGTGCACGATACGTGCAAAAGAAAGCAAGAGGTGATGAGAGAGGGAATTCTTTCAGTGAGCAGGCAAATGAAGGATATTATGGTGAGGGTAGTGCGTGCCGGTGGTCAAGTAGAGATGTATCAAACTCCGATTCCTGCCTCTGAACTGATTCTGAAATACCCAGAATTCTGCATCACTACTCCTCACGTCTTCAAGTGCCCTCACGAATCCGTCTTAACAGTGGATGAAATCTTGTTACCTGGCCGTAAATATTTTCTCATGAGGTGCACATCCGTGGAGAAGTTGAAACGTAGGCACTCAACGAGAGGGAGAGCCAGTGATGACCCGTTGTTCAAGTCCAGAGAGATTGAAGATGTTGGTGATGTTAGTTTCGAGGAATCCATCTCTTCTGCTAAGGACTTCTTCGTTGCCAGAGTGTCGCTCAGATTATGCATCGAGAAAACCTGTGAAAGAGAAGAAACCATTTGTTCCACCAATCCAGAGGCCAAAGCTATGGAAGGAACGTGACTGGGAGCCAAGCCTCAATTCTATACAAGAGCTATCTCCATGAACACAAATCTTGTGAGCTCTTTTTCCTAATACTATCTTTTAATTAGTTTCTCTATGTTTATGGGAGATATCAAAATTGTTAGTATTCTCGGCTTCTCGCTAAATCTGCACTGTAAAGGGCCCTTGTGTTTATGTTTGATTATGATGTTTCACTATAAACTTCTTGGTGGATAAATAATACATGTATAAGTATATCTATGGGAAACAACATAGATGTGGAAGATGTATAAGTGTTTGCATAAACCTCAGTTGAAAATTTGACTGGTATATATAACCTAGCAATGGAGTTTTACTCACAGTAAGTAGGATAAGAACTTGGAGAAGATCCATGTATAAACAACAGCAAAAGTGGCACCAGCAGGAATAGTAACAGCCCACGACATCACAATCTCCCTCACGGTCTCTGCTCGTACGCTGTTAAGCCCCCTCGCAAACCCTACCCCCATCACTGCTCCTACAGTGTATGCGTGGCCGAGATAGGCAGCCAAGCTTCGAAGCCCCAAGCACGACCGATGCTGCTGCAAACTCATCAGCAAACCTCCTAGTTGGTGTCAGCTCCGTTATCTTCTTCCCTATAGTCGCAATAACCCTATAACCCCACATCATAAGCCCTGCAACGATCCCAAACCCGCCCCACGCCAGCACATCATTAGGGATCACAATCTAGCCCCCACTTGCCCCACCTTGAAGAATCGAGAGGGCCGCTGCCAGCGGCCCTATTGCATTGGACACGTTGTTCCCTCCGTGTGCAAACGACATGAAGCAGGCTGATAGAACTTGCATGTAGCCAAACACTCCGTAAACTATCTCCAACTGAGTCCCCTTTGGACCAGCTATATCAGACAGGAAACCGATGTTTTTACTTGTCTCGTTTTCTGCTACTTCTGCATCAGCTTTCGGAGGCTTGTTGAGGAGGTGGCCGAGCTGCCTCCGTATAATTCTGTGGAATAAAACAGCTCCGCAAGCGCCACAGGCTAAGGCCTGGGTGGTAGCTACGGAGACAGTCTTGCTGAGAGGGAATGCAGCGAAGGATATGCCCGTAACGCCTAAGAAGACAGCTAACGGTGCAGCAGCTGCTGCTGCCTGGCCGGGGTTTCGAGCTGTATACAAACTAGACGTAGTGAAAAGGGTTAGGTTTTGATGGGATATGGCCCAACCACGCAGCCCACCGACAGCCCAAACGAGCTGGGCGACGACATTGTGACAGCGCCCACGCTTAAGCCCAAGCCCGGCCTTCAAATCTGTCATCACCCCAAACCTAATCAGCGCCACCTGCACGAAGGCCGGCGTCCCCATAAGTGAAGGCCAGGCCCATGGACAAGAGGAGCAGTCCTACACACGAGGCTAAGAGTCCCTACATGGGAGGATCGGGTCCCGCTGGGGCCTCATATATGTATAAATAGGAGTTAGATCGAAGGTAGAAGGTTAACAACTTCTTGAATCAAAACATAGTGAAAGTATTGAGGAATCACTCCTCCGTGGGCGTAGATCTCATTAACGATCGAACCATGTAAAAGCATGGTGTTCTTTCTCGCTTTACATAAATCTTGCATACTAACATATACTAGATTTATCATTGGCGCCGTCTGTGGGCCGAACAAAAAGCTTTTTTCTACAACTTAATGGCGAGAACACGTCTGCGACCTCCGTCGACGCGGCAACAACCGCCGCGGGGCGACCGGTGGTTACTCGGTAGCGCGAAGGAGATTGCGAGCGCCACAGCGGTCGCACACCGAGGGCTACATGGAAAACGTTCCATACACCTCGGGACCGCCCACAACGAAGGGAAGATGCCGGCCTCAGCGAGGGCGAGCAGACAGATTCGTTCGTCCACGAGGCCCCAGGCGGCCGTGACCGAATTCCTCAACGCCAACTCGCGATTCAAAGCTTCTCAACGGAGGACAAAGGCGGGCCCTCAAGAGCCCCGAGGCGGCTACCGCGGCACCCGAGTCGTTCCTCCGAAGCGACCGGCGTTCACCTCGGCGTGATAGCGAGAACGTGCAAGACACCCCCGACGTCCGGCCGATCACCGCGGCCGAGCCGCCACCACCATTCGCCCGCGCCATTCGCGGAGCCGCCTCCACCTCGTAATGCCGACCCAGAGCCGAGCAAAGCAGAGAGAGAAGAAAGGCGGGCAGAACTCCCCCCGGAGAGCGATGAAACGCCGTTATCGATCCCACCCTCCAAGAGAGATGGCAACGATCTCCGGGGTTCGGCCGAGCGGAAGAATCATCTCTCTTTCTCGAGGAGATTCTCGACACGCCTTTGCTGCCCATGTATAGGGCACCCAACATCGCCGCCACGATGGCCTTGGGGACCCTCCGACTTCTTTTTCGCCACACCACTAACATGGCGAACCAGGAATGGAAGATTTCCATATGTGCAAGATCTTCCCGATGTGTCGATCTCCAACGCCCGTATTTGGTTCACCTCGCCCGACAAAATAGTATACTGCTAACTGTGATCTCATGGATCGGTTTAAGTGGCGTTCTATCGAAAATGCCACCCAGCAGACTTCGTCCGACGTGCTCACAATCCGCCAGGTGGGGCGAGGCGATGTCGAACTGCGTTCGAGGTTCATCAAGGAGTCTCTCAAAATCGATGAGAACAACGATCTCTACATCATCAACGCGTTCAAAACGGGATCCGACCGGCGCCGAACAAGGAGATCACCCGTGAGAGCGGGAGCGGCTAGTCGCGCTGGAACTGGTGACAACCGTCGAAGGAGGCGAGTCGGACCGAAAGAAGAGGAGACACAGGACGACGGAGGACCCGAAGAAAGGCGGATGGCCAGAGGTCGGTGAGCGCCAAGTGCCTTGAGAGAATCGGGAAGGGCCCTCGGAGTCGGGCTCGGACCTCGGCCCGATCCCGTGACAAAGCACCTCGTCTGCTCAAATCGAGTGGAGATATTCGAGCTACGTCGAGCTCTTCCCAAAGCCCTCTCCTATGAAAGGAGGATCGAAGAAGAGGTCGGCGGAGGAATATTGTGACTATCACCGGGGTATGGTCACGATACAGATTGCGAGACACACAGGCTCGCAGATTGACGAGCTCGTCGAGGAGGAGCCTCAAAAATACCTTGGCGAGGCGGGCGGGGGAGGCGGCGGGGGAAAAATAACGGTGGCAACAAGCTGCGGGCCGACCTTGGCGACCCAACCCGAAGATGGCGAGGGCGAAGGTCCCAGCGCTATGGGCAGTCTATGCCATTCTTGGGCTCACAGCAACGAGCGACAGTCGTCGTTAAAAATGAAGCTCGGAGGCGGTACATTGTTACGATTTTTGATGTGAATATACTATCTGTAGTCAAGTAATCAACAAGTAATACGGAAGTATTCGAGATCGAATCCACAGGAATGCACTTTTAAATCACGTAGATTGTAATTTTGCAAAATAAGGGAGATGTACTGGTAGTGCAATTAGAATAAAAACAATGACCCGAAATTAAAGCGACTTGCACAACAGCGTGAACAATGACACGAGACAACGAGGAGATTCATTATCAAGGTGAAAGCAGACTTGATCTCCGATTCCACCCATGCTCTTTTCTAATAATCTTCTGACATTATCTTTGCATCATCACTATGACATGAACTCCTTTGATTCTTAGTATTTTTCCAAATCTAAGATTATATTCTATAGATCCGATCCATATATTCCTATATCGAGCGCACTTAGAATATCATTACTAATTCATTCATATTTGCCACGCAAGGTAAATGCATATTCTATGCTATTCACACACATAACATTAAAATCATGTTCTTACGTCGCTCTATTGTTTTCCATTCTATAATAACTTTCCGGCAATTATAGAACTAAGATCGACTAATGGTGATCAATCACAAGTAAGATAAAACAATCCCAACAAAGCGATAGTGATTTAGCAAGACAAGCGTGAACCGAGCTCGTCACACGAGCATGGGTTTCTCGAAATCAAGTCGTAAAGATTTAGCTCATAGCGAGATGTTCAACAATATTAAAACAAGTAATAGCCATAACAAATTAACAAGGTTTAAGGAATGATAAAGAATTTCGTTGCCGGAATCGTGTGCTAGCTCTTGGATCGTCGTCTCTTCCGATGACTTCCTCTCCAAGAATTCGCACCTTCTTCCTTTTCTCCAGATGTTTCTTTCTTCTCTCCATCCTCTGCAACTCCCAAATTGTCGATCCCCCCATCTGATTGTTGCCAACTCCCTTTTAATAACAACCTCATGCGCTTTTTGAGGTGCGGGCGTGCGCTGCCGGTGCTTCGTTCCACGATCCTTTCTCTTTTCGATTAGCTCGGCGGAGGCGAGCAGCGTGTATCTTTTCATTGCTGTGGCCGCTTGCCGCGTGGTCGTGGTCCCGTGATTTCTTCTTCGTTGTTAACTCGGACTTTACATGCTACTTAGCTAGCTTCCGTAAGCACGGCCCGTGATTTCGCTTTACCCCGAGCTCGGCTCGCTTACGGGCTTGACATTGCTAACGAGTCCGACCTTGCTTTACGAATCGAGCTCGTCCATACTTGCGGCCGAACTTCCGTCATGAACTCGACTTCGTTTACGAGCTCGCTTCCACTTTCAACCTTCTTTGAGAGTTCGAACACTTCGCTTCGAGCTCGCGCACTTTACTTACGAGCTCGCGAACTTGAACTTAACCTTAACCTCGCTTTGTATTTCCTCTTCCTGCTACATCACGCAAATTGATAAAATAAGGCGTAAACGCACAAAATACCTCTTATCCCCAAGCGACTCAATCCTACACGCACCCGCACGAAAACAAGACAAACACAAGCAAGACAAGGACAAACAAAGACGAACATACAACAACCGAGGCATTTATCATTAAAGGCCTATAATAACTCTTTACAAGAGTTATCACCGCCCCGAGGAGCAGAAGAACAAGCGACTCGGGCGGGTGAGGACATCGTGTTCTCAAAGGCGACCGGTGCCCAAAATCATGCCCCACCAAGACGCCATCACGATCTGAGCCGTGGTGGGCAACAAGAACGTCCCACGGGTCTACATTAACATCGGTGCCTCCGTCGGTATTATCTTCGGTATGCGGATAAACTTGAGTCGGAGGAATTGAAATACATCCCAATTCAAATACATCCCGCCCGAGTTGCGGAGCTTCGCTCGAGGCGGTTCGACCCGAGGCGTCATTACCCTTCCGGTTACCGTAGGGCGTGCTCCCGGTCGGTCGTCACCAAGGCCATTCAATTTTCCTCGTCCGAAACTCCTTCTCCATACAACATCGTCACGGAGAGGCGGCTCTATGCCACCAGGCCGTCTGCTTTCGGTATACCACCTCGCCATCAAGATACCCACCCCGGTGGGAGTGCTAAGCATCCGGGGTGACCAAACGGCGGCTAAAGAATGCCTACAAGTCTCGACCCAGATGTAGCCTTGCCCAGGGCATAGCAATTCTGAGAATCCTCGGAGGCGCCACCTCGGGACGACGACCAAAGACCTCCGGCTATCTGACGACCCCCTCTAAAGTTGTCAAGGTCGGCGTCGAGGCCCAACCGATATTGACAGTGTCGTGCGACTTTTGAGGGAATACGGGGCGTGTTCACGTGGTTCCCACTCGACATGACCGAGTGTCACCCGAGCTCATAACTCATCGCCTCGACATTGACCGGCTACAAAACCGGTTCGGCGAAGAAGAGGGTTTTTTGCGCGACGCAACCAGTCGTAAGAGGCGAAGTGACTCAACTCGAAGGCGAAGATCTTGTTGAAGTCAGTACCCGACACGGATGGCTAATCGATCGTGGTTCGAAAGCCGGAGGGATGGCGCATGTGTGTCGACTACACCGACCTCAACAAACCTTGTCAGAAAGATTGCTACCCTCTCCCGACATTGACAAGAAGGTGGAAGCACCTTTGGTGGGCCATGAGACCTTGAACTTCCTAGATCTATACAAAGGGTACCACCAAGTCCTAATGAGCCGGAGGGCGCCCAAAGACAACATTCATCACCGACTTGATGTCTTTGCATCTGGGAAGATGCCGCTTCGGCTGAAAAGCTTGGGGCTACCTATCGAAAGAATGGTGGGCCGTATTCAAAGATCACATTAGGCGGATCATCGAGGTCTCGTCGGCGACATCGTGGTCAAGAGTCAAAAACGGAGAGTGCGCCCGGCGACCTCGAAACTATCCTTGAACTCCTAAGGTCGGCCAACCTCAGCTCAACCCCAGAGTGTACATTCATGGTGAGGGCGGGAAAATTTACGGGATCTTGGGTTTCGAAGGCCCAAGGCAAACCCCACTAAGGTGAAACAAGGTTGCTTGACATGCAGTGCGAAGACCATCCGGAGATCCACAAACTCATTGGGTGTCTAGCCGCCTCAATGATTCTTATCCCGGCCGCCGAGAAGCGGCTTCCTTTCAAGATCTTAAGAAGAGCTCGGGACTTCGCTGGCGGGAGGAACACCAGTCGCCTCACGCGGTGAAAGAGTATCTCGCCGACCGCCCACCCCGACCACCCCGAAAGAGCGCGAGCTCTCTCTTTGTACTCAGCCACCTCCGACGAGGCAATCAGCAGTATTGGTCCGGGATGAGGTCGGACGACAACTCCCATCTACTTCATCGGCCGAGCTCTCAAAGGACCGGAGACAAGGTATACCACCTCGAAAAGGTAGCGGCCTTGGTGAGCATGGCGCCTCGACCCTACTTCCAAGCCCATTCCGTCGGTACTAACCGACTTACCTTTGAGACAAGTCTTGTCAAAGCCGAATCATCCGGACGTATAGCCAGTGGGCATTTGGAGCTCGGCGAGCACGACATCTCGTCTCCCGGGCCGGCCATAAAGGGCAAGCTCTCGTGACTTCCCGGTGGAGGCCAAATTCACGAGTCGGCTCTGCCGGCGAGGTCGCCCAACGCCCGCCCGCGTGGAAGAATCCACCATAATCCGCTGATGGTTCTTTGGCGGATGTATGGGCGAGCCTCATGCAAAGCAGGCGTGGGCGCGAGCATCCTCCTCCTCGGCCCGAGACAAACAGAGGTGACCTATGCGCTTGGTTCGCCTTCCCGACCACAAACAACAAGGTGGAGTCGGCGCTAATCTCGGGACTCACCACATAAGGAATTAGTAGACAAGATCCGGATCTTTGGAGATTCCCGGATCGTGGTGAACGGTGTTAGGCAAATCGAGGCGAGGAGGACCGAATGAAGCAATACGCGAGAAAGCGAAGATCTTGACCTCGTTCGGTACTTGAAGATTCATCGTATCCATGAGGAAAACCGCTGCGCGGTGATATCCTTAGTAAGTTAGTGCGTCGTCAACAAATCCACCGGTGGAGAAGTTCACTCGAAGCATCACGAGTCCCACATCGGCATCATCACCGGCAGAGCCGAACGGATGTCTCCCATAAAGGCTACACGGAAGGCGGCGCTTTCCTCAAGATCGGCTCGAAGCGAAAAGATGATGGCGAAATCGAAGTACCTCGCGCGAGAGGCGCTCTCACCGAAGTCTTACCTTGACCCTCCGAGGTGCCTCGGGCCGGAAGAAGCCGACTACGTGCTCAATGAGATCCATGGAGGATCTGCGGAAGCCACATCGGGTCGCGAGCTCTATCAAAGAAGGCGCCGAGGTCGGGATATTCTTGCCTACCTCATTCAAGATTCGCCGAGCTCGTCAAAAGTGCCGGTGCGCCTTCGCTCCGCGGTCGATAAGCTACCCTGCCGATCGGCGATCTGCGAGCCCGTGGCCTTTCATGCGATGGGGAATCGACATCGTTGGTCCGTTTGACCGAGCACCGGTCGACCGATACTTAATCGTGGCTGTAGATTACTTCACAAAATGGGTCGGTGAGCCACTTTCGAGCCTCACGGCGGGAAGATCCGGACGCCGTGTGGAAGAACATAGTCTCACCGCCGCATACCGCACATTCGATCTCGGACAACGACACCCGCCGTCGGCGAAATTTCAAGGAATGGTGTGAAGAGCTCGGATCGGCGATGTTTCACCTCGATCGCACACCCGCAGCGAATGGTCGAGACCGAGGTGACGAACCGCACGATTGTCTGAGGATTGAAGAAGAGGCTAGACCGAGCTAAGGGTGGTGGGCTGAAAATCTCCCCAAGTCCTCAGGTCTTACTGAGCGACCCTCGGACTTCGCATGGAGAAACCTTTCGGTTTGGTCTCGGGACCGAGGCCGTCATACCGGTGAGATCGGCACACCAAGCCCGCTGCACTCTTCACTTCGGGGCCATCGGAGCGAGGAAGACTGCGTGCGACCTTGATGCTCGAGGAGAACAGCGAGCTCGCCCCATAAACGAAGCCAAATCTGAGGGCGGTCGCACGATACTACAACAAAGGGTCGAAGCCTCCGACTCCAAGTAGGCGACCTCGTCCCTACGAAATAATGAAGCCGATGGGGCGGCGTCTTAACAAGCTAGATCCGACATGGGAAGGCCCATACCGCGTTCACGAGGACCTCGGCAAAGGGCTTACAAGCTAGCTCGCCTATCCTGTGCTTATCCCCGAACTGGCATATCACTCATTTAAGGAGGTACTTTACATAGCTTCAATTGTAGATCGACATCATGTTTGTCCCTTGTTGCTTTCTTGAAGTGCGATGTTATTTACTTCCATAAAGCGTTTGTTTTACGGAATAATATTTCACTTTGCCTCGTCTTATACATATGTGAACATCTATTTGGATATACCACATTTAAACCTTCACAAGGGGCGCCTTACGAAGATGAAAAAACCCACTAAGTAGGGTACTCGCTAAGCGCGCCAACACTCACTGATTACTCATTAAATTGAGCGTCTAAGTGCAAGGCATACGAAACTCATTAAATTGAGCGTCTACATGCAAGCATACGGATCACTCGTTAAGTTGAAGTATCTACATGCAAAGACATCCAGATCGGATCTCGTCAAATTATGCCCCTTTATTTGGGAAGATATACATACATATCTGATCTAAATACATTTACGACCAAAGCGAGTCATAAGCTATGTTTGTACCTCTCGAGGGTGAAAATATACACTTGAGCAGTATAAATACATTTACGACTACATACAAAGTCTAGCTATATCTGAACTCATTCGGGCTTCCGAGCTCCCCGCCGGGACTCACCGGCTGCACCGATTCGAACAAAATCTCGGGTCGGTGATGAATACCGGGCGAACTCGTGCCTCCAGCGATCAATGAGGTCGGCACCACCACGGCTCGCTCGGGTGCACTCGAGCGGCCGACAGACGGGTTCCACCCGAGGGCGTTCCTATGCCCGAGTCACACCTCGGCCCCGAGCCCCGGCCGGGCGGGATCACGCCCTCGCCCGACCGCCGCCCTCCACGCCGACTGATGTCTGGGCGCCTCCGACCGCCGAGGACCGTCCTCTAAATGCTCCTCTCAATTTGGACCCATCGGGCAGACAACGTCGTGATCGGCGTAGCCGCCCTCCTCTTCGGGTTCTTCTATTATTGGACCGGTGAGCCAGCTGTAGACTCATTGCGGGGCTGGGGCGTCGTCGTTCTGAGCGACCTCGTCATCTGCATGTACTTCATGATGGAGTCGGGCGGTCTTTAAACTTTTGCTATTAGGCCCTCCCGTCCCTCGGCACCATGCCCTCTGCCGGAGAAGCTCGAACTCGATCGTCGGCTTCGATATGGTAGTTCCACGGATCGGTGGATTACCTTCTCATACTCTGCATGCTTTTCGAGATCCGAGCTAGCTCCTCCGTCGTCACCGAGCCGCCTCGCATTGTATCGGCCGTCCTTGGATCACATCGGCGAGATAAATCCGCCCCACGGACTTGAGTTGTATGACTCTTAGCTTTAGCGCCTCGTTCTCGACCGGGGAGGGCCCTTCTCGATCGGCCTCTTGTATCTTCTTCGGTCGGCGGATGATGTCGGTGACATCCATACTCGTCAAAACTTGAGTCGGCTCGGACGATCGACTCCTCCAAAATAGCACATCTTACGTCCTTCTCGACCAAGGCACCTCGGACCTCTTTCGACTTGGTCGACAATTCATGATCAAGTCCAGGTATTGAGATCGGAATCTATAAATAAAGAGACAACACACGTTTGAAAGTGATAAATTTTATTACTCAAAAAGTGGGAATGTTTACAAGGTGAGGTCTATCGACCCGGCAAATTAACTATTACATTAGGTCCATGACCTCGGGCCCCATCTGGGGCTCACCGGCCTCACTTGCACTTCTTCTTTGTTGTCGCGCAAGGCCCCTTCGGAAGGAAGCTCCAGCTCGGCTCACTCGCCCGCCTCCTCCTCCTAAACGCCGGTGGCGCCTCGGCAAGAAGCTCACGGAGTTCGGGATATACATCCTCCTTTGCGGGCAACGGCCTCCGCCGTTAGAAGGGAGAGAGTTGGGCGCCAGAGCCTCAGGAAGGGGAAAGACCCAACCCCGACGATCACTCGGGCATAGTTCATGTTCATCGTGCGGGGCGACCTCGACTCACCATGTTTGACTTTGTCGAAATCGGGCATCTGGGCCGCCAACCCTCCAGGGTGGTCCGACACCACCTTCGTCCCGAGTCTGGCGGCGGTCGGAGATAAGGAGGAGAAGGTCTCCGATTCGATGAGTCTGGTGGTGAAGGCCTTTAACATCGGCCCTCGACCTCCGCCAGCTCACCTCTCCTCGACCATCTTCCTTCACCTTAGTCGCCTCCTCTCGCGACTCCCGAGCTCGGCCGAGCCATCTCCAAGGCCCATGCCCTTGCTTCGAGGCGGTCTGGTGTCTCGGCGACCTTCTGCGGCCTCGGCGCGGCTCTCTCGGCCGGCGTCGGCCCTCGCGGCGGCCGGCGGCCTCGGCGGCGATCCTGCGGTGTCGGCGGCAGCCAGCCCTCTCCGGCGCCTCATACCGAGAGGCGCCCCGGCAATATACCCGCAATGTGGTGCAGCTCACGTCATCGAATTGACATCCCGAAATTCAACATGGTCGAATGTATCGCGAAGGAAACATCAAGAAATATAGAAGAGACCTATACCTTGGAAAGGATATGGGGGCTGGAAGTCGGCCTCGTCGGCATCCGGATGCAGTGTCCGCCCTCGGTGGGGTGCCGTCACCAACAAGCGGAAGTCGTCCACCACCTCGGGCGCCCGCCCGCTCCACCACGGCGCGCTTGATCGCCTCGGCCGCCTCGCTTCTTTCTTGGCGCGAGCTCGGCGACTTTGGGGGTCGCCTCGGCCGCATCCACCGCCTTCTTCGGGAATCGAGCTTCACCGCAAAACAAGATAAGGGTTGATGAGCACAAGAATAAGGAAGTACACAAAATAAGGATAGTGGGGTGCCTCACCCGATCCGACCAGGCCCAGAGCCTCCGGACCTATAAACGCTCGGCCCGGCGTTGTTCAGTCATCCTCGGCGAAATCAATGGAGATTATCTCACCGAGGTCGTTGACATCTTCTCCATGGGGCCGGGGCTTGATTTTCCGTCCTTCGTCGTCGAGGCCTCGCTCATACCTCGGATGCCCACCGGCCCGCGGGAAGAAGTACTGATACGCGATGGGACACCTTCGAGGAGCCGCTATCTTAAGCTTACGCCGATGGGGCGGATAGTACACCCTCCTATGGCCTTGGCGCTAAAAAGCGCATCAAGACCTCGAAGGACAACTCGCCCCAACGCCATAGCAGGACGACCTAGCCCCACCACCGACCTAATGGAATTCGAGGTCGGTTGACATATGGGGATCCGAAAGTATTCTTGAAAGCTAAGGAAAATTGGAGCGAAAGAAACCTAAGGCCGCCTATCAAGCTATCTACATACGATAATAAAAATCCTCGGAGAGGCCATCGCCTATCGTCCGGTCGCGGCGGCGCCACCACGCCTCCTCCGAATCGGTATTCGCCGTTATCTCAAAAGCTCATCCGGCGTCGACCTCGACCTCGCCACGCCAACCCTAAGTCCGTCCCATACCGATGATACCGGCGGGACCCTAGCACTAAGTCCTATGGACCTACCCAGGCGGTTATAGCACATATAGTCCTTTATATCGGAAGGCACACGGCCAGAAACCGAGGCAGAACCAGAATTTTCAGAACGAGAAGGAGAAGATGAAGAATACATACTTACTTTTCGATGAGATGTTTGGCTCCTTCAACAAGTTCAGAAAAAGTGGGAAGATTTTCGAAAAGTATAATCTCTGATGCAAAGTGTGGAAGAAGAAAGTGAACAGTTGTCTTATTTGGGCCTATTTATGGGGCAAGTGGCGCTAAAGCGGCGTTTCAACTTCCACACGTGCTACCAGCGATTGGATGTGGGTTGGCCGCGCGCGGTTCGGCGTAACGCCGTCTGGCGTGTATGGCGTACTCTACGGTAAGATAGATCGCCCGATCGATCGTATGATGATTCGTTGACCTTATACGGCTCGGACCTCGGTCCTCGTCCGCTTCCACGTCGAAGGTGGCGCCTCGATCGGACCTCGGCGTCACCAACGGACATCGCCCTGCAAGAACATCCCATCCGGCTCGGATCTCGGCGTCCTCCGTGTCGGCGCCGCTAAACACCCTCGGCGTCCCCGGGGCGGTGTCACTCAGGGCGGACCTCGGTATCATCCAAAGATGATATCTCTATCGGATCGCCTCGGTGGGACCTCGGCATCCTCCGGAAGAGCGGTGCCGCTCGGATCGGACCTCGGTGGCACTCGGGGCGGACCTCGGTATCATCCAAAGCATGATATCTCTATCCAGTCGCCCAGTGTCCGCCTCGGCATCCTCCATAAGAGCGGTGCCGCTCGGATCGGACCTCGACGTAACTTGTACAGGGGTCCCTATCCAGGTCGGACTTCGACTTTCTTTCGCAAAGACATCTTTGTCAAACGACCGGCGACTCGGCTCGGTCCCCAACAAGCGGCGCATGCCCGTAGCGCCAAACCGTCTACCTCGGTTCGAATCGAAGAGAACCGATCAAATCGACACCAAAGAGATCGAGAAACCTTGAACACGGCATCGGCCGAAACAACGTCCTACCTCGGCAAAGCGCATTCTTCACTTCACCCCGGCATGGTCGTTCCTCGACTATTCGGGGGCTATGATGGATATGACCCAACCACGCAGCCAGCGACAGCCCAAACGAGCCGGGCACGACATTAGTAGCGACCACGCGGTTAAGCCAAGCTGCCTTTCAAACCTGTCGGCCCCAAATCCTAATCGCGCCACCTTGCACGAAGGCGGGCGTCCCTACGGTGAAGGCTAACGGCCCTATGGACAAGAGGCAGTCCTACATACTGAAGGCTAAGAGTCCCTACATGGGAGGATCGGTTCATTAGGGCCTCGTATATGTATATATAGGAGTTAGATCGAAGGTAGAAGGGTTATCAACTTCTTGAATCTAAGAGCTTTTAGCTATACTCACCGTAATCAAAACATAGTGAAAGTATTGAGGAATCACTCCTCCAGTGGGCGTAGATCTCATTAACGATCGAACCACGTAAAAGCGCGGTGTTCTTTCTTTACATAAATCTTGCATACTAACATATACTAGATTTATAAGGTTTGAAACTGCATTTCAAGATCATACTTTTCTGCAGAAGACTGAAACACATATACATACCCTGCGAATGCATTTCTAGACGAGGCAAGACACGAGTGCTAGCTCCCACCAAAGGCGACACGGCCCACGATGAAGTCGCACCATATATATTATGTAGATGCCAGTCCACCATATATATTATTCATTATTTATACACGTATTATTATTTAAATGTGTATTTTGGCTTGAGAATTGAGAGCCAATTAATGAAAAACATATTCAAATAATTACAATACGTGTATAAAATATTGTATGTGATACATAAGATATAGTTTACTGTTAGGAAGTGTTTACTTTTTATGATTATCATTTTAAAGGATTGATTATTTGATGGATTAAATGTGTGATAATATAATTTTTATCTATCAATCATTTATCTACTACACAGGATTAGTGAATGATTAAAATTGCAATAATTAATTCTCCCTTTATTTGGATGATTATTTCAATCATACCTATATTAATTGGATTAAAATTAATGGAGAAAAATAATCTCGGACTTTAGGATATCCTCAAATACTAATCCTTAAAAGTAAACATTTGAATATGTTGGATTAATTTTATCTATCTAACTTAATCATGTAAAGTAAACACCCCTTAGTGGTTACGATCCACTTGGCACTCTCATTTTTCTTTCCTTTTTTTGTTAATTTTAGCAGCATATTTATTGGACTTTTGCAAATCCAATTTGCCAAAATGGCGTGATACATGTACTTGAACATTTTTTAGACCCACAAATAAAAGCTCATTTTGATCGGTGGTCTCTAGTTTTGGATTTATCGTTAAATAAGTTTTGCATTTGATTCGTTTAATCTTCATTTTGTCTACTAAACCGCAATAGATTTTTTATTCGTTTAATATCTTATTTGTGTATTAAACCGCAATGGAATGGGTATACCTTTCAGTTATATAATTTTGTTAGTCACCTTTCTATTTTTGTATTATAAGTTGCCAATATTTTTAAATATAAAATACCTTTACACAAATAAATTTTATATATTTCAGTTATATAATTTTGTTAGTCACCTTCTAATTTTGTATTATAAGTTGTCAAGATTTTTAAATATAAAACTTCAAAATTGATCATTTTCAGAGAACCTTGTTAGGACCATAAGCATTTTCCTTACAACGAGTTTAAGCGTAAATTACTATTTTGGGATCCATACAACGGCTAAATTGTTCATCGACCAGGTGAAGGCCGAACGCAAATACAAATGATTTGGATTCATTTGAAGCTCAACGAATTTGGGCTACAATTAGCCCATAGCCCGACAATGTCGCCATGCCCTTCTTAGCCAACTGGCACAACACTTTGTCTGCGGGCTGGAAACTTTTGAGTTCCTTTTTTGGATATTTTATTTTGAGACATGTATCTTTTGCTTGAAATTATATTTCTGTAAAATAATTTTCAACTAAAAATGTAAATTTTACTCTTTTAAAACCGATATAGTCTGTGATTTTAAAATTTCAGTATCCTCGTTGATTTCCTAATTTTAATAGCATGATATTTCATTAAGGTTCTTTTCCATGTCAGATTGGAGTCGTCTTATCCAAGATAAATGGGTTTATATGCATATATATTGATATAGGGGTTAAACATAAAAAACCATTTTTAATATAAAAACTAATAACTAAATTTTTAATGTATTCGCTGTGAAAGTTAAATGCATCAGCCGGAAAGTTACTATATCAAAAAAATTAAATTTTAGACCCTTATGGGATTCAAACCGGGGCAAAAATTACGAATTTTTTGGGTGCATCAACTTTATAGCGAATTTGTTTGTGGTTCCTCGTTCTCATGTTAAAAATGGTTCTTATTTGAATCTTACTATATATATATGGTTGGGTTCTCGTAGTAACCGGTCCCCTGATAGTATGTAGTACTCAATCTAGACCACACATTTTGAACACGTAGAGACACCAAAATTTGACACGTGCAAACTCATTTTTCGCTCAGGGGCAAAATGGGAAGGCACCAGTACTGGTAGGGAGTCATGACGTTGGGGTCTCGGCGAGCACGAGTTTGGGGAGACATCACAAAACACGATAATGCATACAGAATAACATAACAATGCATCGCACACAACCGGTGTTGAGTGCGCGCCGCCGGGTAGGGGATCGGGTGGGCTCCGGCTGGGTGCGCGGCGTCGGCGCTAGGTTTGGGAAGAGCCACAACAAAACATAAATAATGCATATGAAATAACATGTCACTGCATTTAAAACAACTAAATACTGCATTTAAAACAACATAACACTGCATCGCACCCAACCGACGTTGGGTGCGTGCGGCAATGGCGGGTGTCTTGTGGCGGCGGCTGGATCTTGCATAGCGAAGCCGAGTGTGCGTTCGGCATGCATTAAAAGTGAAACTCATATGCATGTTTGTGTTCAAGTGAATGCATTTTTTTGTTCATTTGAATGCATAGTTCAGTTCAACTATATGCATGGTTTATTTTCGAAATCACATAACAAATCAAATTACTAATCTACCCTTACTACCACAAATTAATGTGTAAAAGCTTTGAAAATCGGTGAATCTCACCATCAATTAATAGGATGGATGGATGAGATTAGTCTTCATACTTATCTGGGGCTCGGGTCTATTTGATCCTCCTCTCTCTCTCTCTCTCTCTCTATATATATATATATATATATATATATATATATATATGGAGTGGATCAAATGAGAACTCATATTTTTTTAAGAAATGAGAACTAATCTTGTACGTAGATTTTGCTTGATCTGATTGTTGAGATTTATAGTTATATTAGGAAATATTTCTACAAGTTTTTCGATAAGGTTAATATTGTAAATTGTAGATTCTTTGTAACCGATCTAATCCTAAAATTATGGGATTCTTTCATGGATTTTTGTTATGTATCTATTTCCAAGAATATACTTGATTTATGTTTGACGGCAAAAAGAAGAATAACATTTAAATTTGGATTTTAATTCATGAAAATTTAAGTAAGATCCAACACTATCAGTCATTTATAAAAACTTCTGATTTTTTAATTTTTTCATCATCGACGATGCTTATGCAAACAAACAATACGTTTATGCAAACAAATTGTACGTTTGTGCATGCTCATCATCTTTAGCGATTTTGAATATTGATATAATTAAAAAGAATTGTCATCTTTATTTTTAATGTAATTATATAATTTTGAATTTTTTTTATTAATTATTATTCAAGATAGTTTTATAAATTTGATATTTTTTTCTGTTAATTATTATTCAAACAATGATTCTCAACTTTATAAGTTTGATTCTTAATTACTGTTTTGTTTCGCATAACTTACAATCGTATGCATAATCATTATAATCCTATGCACAACTACTATCTAGTTATGCATATTAGTCGATTCACAAAAATAACCATAGTTGTATCACGATTGTAAGATATGCGGTGTGAAATTCTTATCTGTGATCTTTATTTTAAGGTAAAAATTATATTTTTACGTTAATTATTATTCAACGTAGTTTTATAATTGATACTTTTTACATTAATTATTATTCAAATATAGATTCTCAATTTTATAAGTTTGATTGTTAGTTACTGTTTTGTTTTGCATAACTATTTACAATCATAGCGCACAACCATTACAATCATATGCACAACTACTTTTTTCAGCAGAGAGAGAATATGAATCGCACAAATGCGAAAAATTAGGGATTGGGCGAAAATCAAGGGTTGGACGAATCTTTAAATCGACCTTAATGCCCCTAACACGTCTAAAACCATACAAATAATATAAAAAATAGTCCAACTCATTTTTAAGTATGAATTAAATATAATCCATTAGATTAGATTAAATTTAGGGTGATGATTAGTTCTTATTTCTTATCTTAGAGGGAGTTCTCCATAACCAACCCTATATATATATATATATATATATATATATATATATATATATATATATAGGAGTGGATCAAATGAGAACCATCTTTTTTTGAACTCTGCGAACCATGCATAAGACGTTAAAGATGATACACAAAATGGTATAAAGTTGTGCATAACGAAAACTTTCTAAAATTATTTTGTTGTGCAACAATTTTAGAATGTTTTCGTTATGCACAACTTTATAGATTTTATTCATCAACTTTATACGTATGTGCATAGTTCTCAAGTTCTCAAAAAGATGAGTTCTCACTGGATCCAACCCCTATATATATATATATATATATATATATATATATATATATATAGGAGGATCAAATAATACCCAAGCCCCGGATAGTATGTAGTACTCAATCTCATCCATCCATCCTATTAATCGTGTGGCTGAGATTCGCGCCTGATTTTTAAAAGTTTTACACGTTAATTTGTGGTAGTAAGAGTAGATTAGTAATTTGATTTGTTATGTGATTTCGAAAATAAACCATGCATATAGTTGAGCTGAACTATGCATTCACTTGAACACAAACATGCATATGAGTTTCAATTTTAATGCATCTTTGTCAGAACTCAGCGCTTCGCTCGCGCGTCCTAGCAAGATCCAAATGCATACAAGCCTTCGCCGCGCGCACCAACGCCGATTGGGTGCGATGCAGTGTTATGTTGTTTTAAATGCAGTAGTATGTTATTTTATATGCATTATTTATGTTTTGTTGTGGCTCTTCCCAAACCTAGCGCCGACGCGCACCCAGTGCCACGCACCCAGCGTCGGTTGGGTGCGATGCATTGTCATGTTATTTTGAATGCAGTGTCATTTTATTAAGAATGCAGCGTCCCAAACCCAGTGCACGCGGATACACAACGCTCGCGGACTCCTTTACCTAGCGCCGACGGGCACCTAGCGCCCGCTGCACACCTTTCCATTTTGTCCCTGAGCGAAAAATGGGCTTCCACGTGTCAAATTTTGATGCGTCCACGTATTCAAAATGTGTGGTCTAGATTGGGTACTACATACTATCTGGGAACCGGGTACTACGGGAACCCAACCTTATATATATATACACACACACACACGTAAAAACTATTTTTATTGTGAGATCATGAGAACCGTAAAATGATGAATTCTATATGAAAGTTGATGTATCCGTTAAGAAAGTTACTGCATCCAAAAAAATATCGCAAATTCATTTTATTTATACTTAATTTTTGGATTCAGTAAGTTTTGCAACAGACAACGAATTCATTTTATTCATAGTTAATTTTTGAACCTCATGTTAGAAATGATTCTTGTTTGAAACTCACACTATATGTATATACTTTGTTGTATAAACTTATTACTACTTATAAGTATCTCCATTTATCGAATAAGGATACTGTTAGGATCGGGTCGAAAAAAACGCAACGGAAATTAAAATTTTTCGAACTAATAAATGAAATAACGATTATTTCATTGCAACGATTTTAACGACTTCACGTTAACATGATGTAAGGTATAGAAACGATCAAATCATTACATACCTTTTCGCACTCCGATTGATGAATGGATGAGAAGCAATCGATTGCTCGTTATCCAAACTTCGCGAGGATCCAAATGTCTCCTCTCAGTCCACACTTGGTAGAGCGTATCAAGTGAATTGTTTTTCGCTAGCAAAACAAAACACTCATTTTCTTATGAAAAATCAGAAATCACTTGGACAACTCACGGGAAAAAAAAAAACTGAACACCAAAAGAAGTCTGCTGCCTTCTTTATAAAATAAGAATGGAATATGAATAGGAAAACGTTTTTCCTTCATTAACTAATAATAAAATTCATCATTAATCATGATTCCAATCACACACGTTTCCAAACGTCTGCAATCTTTTCCTTTTCCTTTTTTTTTTATTTTTTTTTTAATCCAACATTTATATATATCCATATATATATACAATCTGATTTTCTAGATTTTAAAATTAATCAAATTAATTTTATATGTAATTAAATTAATCTAATTAATTTAATATAGAATTAGACTTATTAATCCAATTATATTCAACTAAATAAATTTAATTGAATATCTAATTTAACATATTAAATTAGAACAAGTCTCAATTATTTAATCATCATTAATTAATCGGATTCAACTATTGAATCAATTCAATTGATCGTTCTAGATTTTTGTGTGACCTCTTGGGTTCACAACTAGCACTAGTAATGGGCTTGTAACAAATTACAACTTAAACAAATAACATTTATTCAATTAATTCATCCAATAAATTAATTTACTTGAAATCAACTCTTTAATTTCAAGAACCTATAAACCATGGGAACATCTAGCAAGTAGCATGGTCACCTAGCACTAGGTGAAATAGCGAGCAAACCTATTTTGATTATGAATCGGCATACACGTCGGTCCTTCTATTATCTAATTTCCCAATTGGATATTGAGTATGGAATTAAATCGAAAACTCATAAATAATCCCAATAGTTACATTTTCATTAAACTCGATAACTCCTATGAATCAATATTCATCATGCCTTGCCAAGGTCTTGAGTTATGAATAATGAAAACGTAGGAAATTCTCTTGTCTCAAACAAGTAATAGATTCTTTGTTGACACACATCAATCTCCATATTCATTCATATTACATCCAATATAAACTCTTTGATGATTGTCTTGCAATCGAGAATATATCAAAATGAAATAGAACTCATACAAGATTACTATGGTGTCTCAAGTCAAAAGACTAATCATGTACTATCATAATTTAGTAATTCTTATTTCGATAAATTCCATATAAAATTTCTAGCGGGCGATTCGATGTACTTGTTCTCTAACAAGACCCACATATATACACTTACGTCGACTACATTAATCTTGATGAAACACAATATTCTCATCTTATGAGCATGTATCATATGTGCGAGTTACATTAACAATTCAATGTCCTATCTTGAATAGTTATTTCACTCGAACTAATTTAAGACCAAAGCTTCAAAGATATATTTCATAATCACCATCATATGCGTGATCATATCTTATAACTTTTCATGGTCTAAGGACTTTATCTAAAGTACATAATTTATTAAATAACAAATACTTTAGATAAATAAATGCCTTTATTAATATAATTTCAATAAGATTAAATTTACAATTTAAAGAGTAAAACGACCAATCTAATTGGTGCTTGGGTGTAACTCTTTCAATCTCCCACTCGCCTAGCACCAATCACCCGTGTATCTTAGACCCATCTTATCAAGATGTCCTCGAATACTTTTTGTGACAAGGGTTTAGTTAGCGGATCTGCTACATTTTCTGTGAAGCAACTCGCTCCACCACGACTTCGCCTCTACCAATGATTTCTCGAATCAGTGATATCTTCTCATAATGTGTTTGGATCTTTGATGAGATCTTGGTTCTTTAGCTTCTTGAATAGCTCCATTGTTATCACAAGTATATAGGTCTTGGATCAACAATGATGGAATTACGCTCAACTCTTGAATGAAATTCCTTATCCAAACGACTTCTTTTGCGATCGGATGCGAATATATTCGACTTCGGTGGTTGAATCAGCAATTGTTTCTTGCTTGGAACTTTTCCAACAAATTGCTCCACCATTCAAAGTGAATATAAATCCTGACATAGATTTGGAGTCATCTTTATCACACTGAAAACTAGAGTCGGTGAAACCCTCTAGTTTTAGTTCTCCATTTCCGTAGATCAAAAATAAATCCTTAG
Source organism: Salvia rosmarinus (assembly GCA_036937905.1). Taxonomy (NCBI): domain Eukaryota; kingdom Viridiplantae; phylum Streptophyta; class Magnoliopsida; order Lamiales; family Lamiaceae; genus Salvia; species Salvia rosmarinus. The sequence continues at coordinate 51,624,495 of CM072823.1, read as the reverse complement.
TTCTTCTCAAGTACTTAAGAATTGATTTTATGACCTTCCAATGCTCTTCGCCTGGATTAGACTGATATCTGCTCGTGACACTCAGAGCATGTGCGACATCAGGTCGTGTACATAACATGGCGTACATTATACTTCCTATCGCGGAAGCATAAGGTACCCGAGTCATTTTCTCTCTCCCTTCAGGTGTTTGAGGAGACATAGATTTAGAGAGAGAAATACCATGACTCATTGGCAAGAACCCACGCTTGGATTCTTCCATGCTAAACCTTTTTAACACTTTGTCGATGTACATGGACCGAGATAATCCAATCATCCTTCTTGATCTATCTCTATAGATTTTAATTCCAGGATGAAGGATGCATCTCCCAAGTCCTTCATGGAGAATTGTTTTGACAACCAAACTCTTGTTGATTGCATCATTCCAACATCATTCCCAATGATTAGGATGTCATCAACATAAAGCACAACAAACACTCTCAAGGCCTCTAACTTTCTTATACACACATGGCTCTTGGGATTCTTTTGAAAACCAAACGCTTTGATTGTTTCATCGAATCGGATATTCCACTTCTTGAAGCTTGTTTAAGTCCATAAATTGATCTTTGGAGTTTACAAACCTTTTGTTCATTCCTCTTAGATACAAAGCCTTCCGGCTGCACCATATAAATATCCTCCTTAATGTTTCCATTAAGAAATGCAGTCTTTACATTCATTTGCCATATCTCATAGTCATAATATGCAGCTATGGCAAGCGTAGTTCGAATGGACTTAATCGCAATGGCTGGTGAAAAAGTTTCCTCATAGTCAATTCCTTCTTTCCGAGTATAACCTTTTGCAACCGACGAGCTTTATAGGTAGCCACATTTCCATCTACTCAAGCTTTCGCGAAAATCCACTTGCAACCAATAGGAACAATTCCAAATGGTAGATCCACCAAGATCCATACCTTGTTAAAATACATGGAATCCATTTCGGATTGCATAGCTTCTAGCCACTTACCTCGGTCAATATCTTTTATTGCCTCAGAATAAGTTCTTGGATCAATATCCATAGGTTGTTCTACCTCATTGTTTTCCATCAATAAGTTCAACCTATCGGTGACTTTGAAACTCTTGTGGACTTTTGACGAGGTTGTGCATAAGAAGTTTCACATTTCGTTGATTGAGTATTTTCAGCCACAATTGGGACACTTTGTGGTTCTTGAGTTTCGTCAAGTTCTACAATCTTGTTACTTCATTGAGCGAAACTCTTCCTCGAGAAAAGTAGCATTCCTCGAAACAAACACCTTTTGTTACGGGGATCATAGAAATAATATCCAATAGACTCTTTGGATATCCCACAAAATTACATAAGATGGATCTCATATCCAACTTATCTCCCATTAACCGCTTCACATAAGCAAGACACCCCATATCCTTAGATATTTGTAAGAAGGTGTTTTGCCAAACCATAATTCATATGGTGTTTTAGGTACGACTTTAGATGGCACTCTATTTAACAAATGTGTTGCGGTTTCTAAAGCATATCCCCAAAACGAAAGAGGTAATGAAGTGAAGCCCATCATAGATCGCACCATGTCTAACAAGGTGCGATTCATGCGCTCTGAAACTCCATTGAGTTGAGGAGTGCCGGGGCGTCCACCGTGATAGAATCCCATTCTCTTTAGATAATCAAAAACACACCACTTAAGTATTCACCTCCCGATCGGATCGAAGAAATTTAATACTTGAGCGGTTTGTTTTCCACTTCTTGTCTCAATTCTTTGAACTTTTCAAATACTTGATTTGTGTCTTATCAAGTACACATAACCATACCTAGAGTAATCGTCGAGAAAGGTTACAAAATAGTGATAGTTCATGAGCACTAACACTTAGTGGTCCACAAACATCTGTATGGATCAAATCCAACAAATGTTGAGCTTGCTCCACTTGTCCAACAAATGGTGATTTGGTCATCTTTCCTTTGAGACAAGATTCACAAGTTGCCAACTTTTGCTCGTTCGAAAGACCAAGCAATTGAGACAATTGATTCATTCTTTTCTCAGAAATATGACCTGATGCGGAGTGCAAAGCTCTATGTAACTATGATTATCTAATTTTCTTTTACTTTGTTGAATATGCAAAATAGGGTTTTGTGGTATAATAGTATAAAGACCATTAACCAATACACTAGAATAAATTAAAGAAGCATCTTTCAAGATGGAACATATTCCACCCTTTATTGAAAATTCATAATTTTCTCTATCCAAAACTGGAATAGAGATGATGTTCTTAATCAAACTAGGTACGTAAAAACAATTGTTCAAAACAAGTTTAAAACCACTATCAAGAGCTAGGTAAACAGTTCCTCTGACTAAAGCAACTCTTGCTCCATTGCCCATACGTAGAACTGTCTCTCCTTTGCTCAACTTCTTAGTTCCCACCATCACCTGTAATTCATTACAAAGATGTGAGGAACAACCGGTATCCAATACCCACGAAGCATCGTTAACAGATAAGTTAACTTCAACATAGTAAATACCTGAACCCTTCAGGCTTGCAAGATATGCCTTGCAATTCCTCTTCCAATGTCCCGGTTTGTTGCAAAAATGGCAAATGTCATTAGATTGAGCATTCTTCTTTTCTTCCCTACTCCACCCTCGTGCCTTCAACTTGTTGGGTTTAGATGAACCCTTCATCTTTTCTTTCCCTTCCACTTGTTAGTCTTAGCCTTGGAGCTTTCGGCGAGGAGGAACCAACAAGAAAAAGCAGGCTTGTCCTTTTCATAGTGGACTCGGTAGTCACTAGCATATTGACAAGTTCGGGAAGACTAGTTGTCATGATATGCATAGTGAAGTTGACGACAAAAGTGTCGAATGATGGTGGCAAAGATTGCAACATGAGGTCGGTTGCAATTCACTTCAATCTCGACTCCTAGAGATCCCAACCTTTCCATAAGAGCTATCATCTTCACCCATGAGTTTGGTGAAGAGCCCTCGATCATCGACCTTTGGAAAAGCTCCTTAGATATCGTATATCTTTGTTGTCTAATACTTTCTCCGTCTGACCTTTGTAAACGGATAAGGATCTCATAAGCCGAAGCCACACCTTCATTTTGTCTTTGAAGTTCATTTGACATCGATGCTAGCATATAGCAACGAACCTGCAAATCGTCATCAACATGACTTTGGTACTTCGTAAGTACATCATTTGCAGCGTCATCAGCAGGTTTTTCAGGCATTGGGGCATCCAAGACATAAGCCTCTTTTGAATTTAGAACAATTCTTAAATTCAACCCAATCAACATAGTTTGTACCAAGAAGTTTGTTTTGGTCAAGAATTGATGATAATGGATTTTTCGACATTTTGCGACAATCTACAAATAAGATGCGTAAAATTAGCGCACTATGGAAAATATATTCAATTAATATAAGGTCTTTAATAATTAATTGGCTCCCACTATTTTATTCAAATTCCATAACCCCAAATAGAATTGGAAATCAAATTTCCTAGTAGGAATTGAGGTCCAACAAAATATTTCATAATTCAATATTATGAAGATATGAAATATTTTTATCGGTTGTCAACTCTTTGACGATTATATCTCTATATAACCCTCAATTTTGTTTTACCTCACCTTTTCTATATACCCCAATTTTATGAGCCCATATAGTCTTAAGTGTCAAGTTGTTCCCATCAAACATCCATGTAAATAGAGTGCCAATATGTCCCACGACTCATGGACAACATATTGGTTAATCTATTTCATGAGCATCTCTATACTTAGTAATAATACGACTTTCCATCACCAAATCACTCCATGACTCATGGCAAGTAATATAGTGTAGTAGCATCTCATGTTATTACTTTTGATGGTAGCTTGGAACAATGAATCCTATTCAATTTGTCCAATTTAACTTGAAATCGAATTTAAAAATTCTTTATAAAGTTTCAAAAACTTAGGGATTTATTTTTCAAGACCTCATCGAAACCTATTAACTAGGCGAGTTTAATTAATGCAAATATCATCACATGATTCGTGCAAATAAACATTAAGTAAATTCTAGCATGCATCCTATACATAAAGCAATGGGATGATCATGGCCATTCCTATGTGACCCGTTTCGAGCCAAAAACGGGTCAAGGTCAATCTAAGGGATTTTAAAATGAAAGACCTATCTATTACATCATATGTAATCCCATACATATATGGGTCTTTAAACGCCTCTTATTTTCTTCGCGACGAACATCCTCCAATAAAAAAAAATACAATGAAAATAGAAAACCTCACTTTCTATTCTACACTCATTGCATAAAAGAAAACGATTACATTGAATGGAATAAGAGGCTCGCAGTCCCCATTTTAAAAACCCAAAGCATATAAAAATAATAAACCATCACATCGGTATTGGCCCATGATCATCCCTAAATAAATCATGCTAACATTCATCTCATGAATAAAAACATAATAAATTTACCAAGTGGAATTAATAATTTATTTCATTATTAAAAGCATAAAATTTAATTTTGGATAAAAACAATTTTTATCACACATTTAGAATTAACAATTAATTCTAAAATGCCAAAATCAAATTTAAAACTGAAGATATCGATTTATATGATGACATTCATCATAAAACGATATCACATTTGCCTAACACTCATTTAGACAAAACTTGAGATAAATCTCAATCCCACGTGGCGACTCGAGTGAATGGAACACATTGAGGCGCCCTAAACACCCATGGTGGCCTCGGCGTCACACACCTCAGTCAGCCATGGCTGTCTCCTACCACAACACGTCCATTTACTTGACGCTCACAAAATGTTTGATGAAATGCGGCAAGGCAATATTCATAAACACTCATGCGATTTTCAGTTTTCGTTCATGCTATCAATAACAAAATAAATTCTAGCATAATTAACAATTTATCCATGCCAACACATAACGATAAACATCATGTTAACGTGAACCCGGGCTCTGATACCACTGTTAGGATCGGGTCGAAAAAAGCAGCGGAAATTAAAATTTTTCGAACTAATAAATGAAATAACGATTATTTCATTGCAACGATTTTAACGACTTCACGTTAACATGATGTAAGGTATAGAACGATCAAATCATTACATACCTTTTCGCACTCCGATTGATGAATGGATGAGAAGCAATCGATTGCTCGTTATCCAAACTCGCAGGGATCCAAATGTCTCCTCTCTATCAAGTCCACACTTGGTAGAACGTATCAAGTGAATTGTTTTTCGCTAGCAAAACAAAACACTCATTTTCTTATGAAAAATCAGAAATCACTTGGATAACTCACGGGGAAAAAAAAAACTGAACACCAAAGAAGTCGTCTGCCTTCTTTATAAAATAAGAATGGAATATGAATAGGAAAACGTTTTTTCCTTCACTAACTAATAATAAAATTCATCATTAATCATGATTCCAATCACACACGTTTCAAAACGTCTGCAATCTATTCCTTTTCTTTTTTTTTTCTTTTTCTTTTTTTTTTAATCCAACATTTATATATATATCCATATATATATACAATCTGATTTTCTAGATTTTAAAATTAATCAAATTAATTTTATATGTAATTAAATTAATCTAATTAATTTAATATAGAATTAGACCTATTAATCCAATTATATTCAAATAAATAAATTTAATTGAATATCTAATTTAACATATTAAATTAGAACAAGTCTCAATTATTTAATCATCATTAATTAATCGGATTCAACTATTGAATCAATTCAATTGATACGTTCTAGATTTTTGTGTGTGACCCTCTTAGGTTCACAACTAGCACTAGTAATGGGCTTGTAACAAATTACAACTTAAACAAATAACATTTATTCAATTAATTCATCCAATAAATTAATTTACTTGAAATCAACTCTTTAATTTCAAGAACCTATAAACCATGGGAACATCTAGCAAGTAGCATGGTCACCTAGCACTAGGTGAAATAGCGAGCAAACCTATTTTGATTATGAATCAGCATACACGTACGGTCCTTCTATTATCTAATTTCCCAATTGGATATTGAGTATGGAATTAAATCGAAAACTCATAAATAATCCCAATAGTTACATTTTCATTAAACTCAATAACTCCTTATGAATCAATATTCATCATGCCTTGGCCAAGGTCTTCGAGTTATGAATAATGAAAACTGTAGGAAATTCTCTTGTCTCAAACAAGTAATAGATTCTTTGTTGACCACACATCAATCTCCATATTCATTCATATTACATCCAATATAAACTCTTTGATGATTGTCTTGCAATCAGAGAATATATCAAAATGAAATAGAACTCATACAAGATTACTATGGTGTCTCAAGTCAAAAGACTAATCATGCACTATCATAATTTAGTAATTCTTATTTCGATAAATTCCATATAAGAATTTCTAGCGGGCGGTTCGAGTGTCTTGTTCTCAACAAGCACCCACATATATACACTTACGTCAACTACATTAATATTGATGAAACACAATATTCTCATCTTATGAGCATGTATCATATGTGCGAGTTACATTAACAATTCAATGTCCCATCTTGAATAGTTATTTCACTCGAACTAATTTAAGACCAAAGCTTCAAAGATATATTTCATAATCACCATCATATGCGTGATCATATCTTATAACTTTCCATGGTCTAAGGACTTTATCTAAAGTACATAATTTATTAAATAACAAATACTTTAGATAAATAAATGCCTTTATTAATATAATTTCCAATAAGATTAAATTTACAATTTAAAGAGTAAAAACGACCAATCTAATTGGTGCGCCGGGTGTAACTCTTTCAGATACCGTTTGGGGAGGAGAGGGGGAAGCTCTTGGGTCAACTCACACATAAGCTCATGACAGCCAATCTCTAAATTTACTTACCCCTCTATCTTGAGGAAGGACATATGATAGTCTATTTTTCTGTTAAAGTTTGTTATTTTTATGAAATCTATAATTACTTTGTGTGAGTGCTGTTATGCATTAGTTCAGAAAACACAAAAGAGAGATCGTATATACTTGATCACAAGCTATGTGCAACTAAGTAATTAATGAAAAGTGAACTCATCACTCATGATTCTTCTGTCAAGAGTTACCCTCTTAACTAACTAAACTATGTCCACAACATATCGATGATACTATATAGTGTGAGGACAAGTTTTGAATTTTTAAGTAGAAGTACAACTAATTTATGCCAGATTGTGTTTAGAGGGAATTAAGCTTTTGATTCGAGTGGTACATTTAATGTGGCCTAAATATATATGAGCAATGCTCAGGAAAGATGACAGTGAACGGAATATCACTCCTATCTTTGTCTTGGATGAAATTTATGTACCAAAATTAGTGGCACAAAGATGCATTTTGATGTTGGGTTGGGTGGTCATGCAACCGAATTAGTTTGTGGTGCTTATTCATTGGTATGATTGTTGAATGAAAGATGACTCATCACACGTAGTGCTGATTTGGCCATTTTGGTATATAACTGTTAGGTTCGTTTCACTTCCACAACTTTTACCTAATTAGATTCTGCAAATTAAAACCATATATATATGTTTCTGTTGGTTGAGTGTCCTTATAGCGTTTCTATCGACAAAATATATATTCGTTTCATTGTATTTTCGAATCAAATTTCTCAATAAATTATATCAAGAAGAAGAGATCATTAGCATATGCTTAATTAAACGGCCAAACCAAGCCCATCTGATCAACCAAACACAAAATTGTGGTTGTGCATGTAGTTGATAGAGATCAACCAAACCAAGAATCTGATACATATCTTTTTTTAAATTGGATCTGATAAATATCTGAGACACACATCGTTTTATTATAGAAGACTTACAATTCAATTGTAATAAATGATGTAGATCAAATTTACCAAGACGTCACTGAAAAATAAAGTTTCCTGATAAATCCATTAGCAACAGGTGCTGTATTTTAGAAAAATAAATGAATTTTAGGTGCAACGAAGACACCCGACTTTTGCGAATTGGAAAAGCATATACACGAAAGTTGGAACAGTAAATATCTGAATAACAGCACAGCTTACGTTTGTAGTCGCTAAACCCAAAACTAGGCAAAAATCTTACCGACAATATGTCTCCTCACCATTGGTGCAAAGTCCCATCGCACTCACCCTTTTCCAATTTTGATTTCTTCAGTCAAACGACCTTAGACACATCACCCCATTTTCGCACCATCAAATTTTTAATTGAAGTTTTGACTGAGATCGTCTCACGAATTAAGGTTAGTAACATATTATTAATTATATCTTAATATGCCAAATTAAATAAATAGATATTAATAAGATCATAAATATATTGTTAGATATAAAATAAAATTACCCTTAGGCATTACTTTATAACTCTTGATCTGTGAGATAGTATTATTTCCATCAAATTTTAGCTTCACTTTGCCTTTCTTAGTTTCTCAGTCGACGTGGAAAGACTTTTGTTTTTCTGAGGTCGGCATTTTAATGACCTATTTCTTGTTATGATATGTGTGCTTGTGCATCAGATTACATGATTGATGGAATTATTCCAAAACAGGAAAATGCTAAAAGATTCAGAAAGAATATTCTCACCGTATGAAAAACACTAGCTAATTGACTTAGATCGCGGGATAAATTTTACTGTGTACTCATTCAACAATATTAGCTTTATTTCTTCTATAAAAAAAAACAATATTAGCTTTATCCCCATAAACCTATTTAACACGTAAAAATAATAATTAAAGTGCGTGTTGTATTACAAAAAAAAATACGATACTAACAACGGATTCAATTCACCGACGAAAAAAACCCCTTAAAATCAACACCTTTAACGACGGTCCGTTGATAGTAAAATCAATTGGAGGGTAGCTCCCCGCCGCCGATGGGGGAGAGGCGGAGGCGGTAACAATTGTTGCTGCCATAATTTCAATTGTTTGTTGATCATTGTTTGTGGCATTAGCCTAATAATAGAATGTTTCATATCTTAAGCCCAAATTTTCACGTACATGGTCTTCAAAAATTTATTTGCCCAAAAAAACAATAATCCAAACTAAAATTAACTTCTACAAAGACGCATGAGGTATATCTAGGGCAGATACGAACCGAGCCGAGCCGAACATCGCCAAGCTCGAGCTCGGCTCGCTTAAATTTTATTCTACTCGAGTTGAATTGAGCTTTAAATTGAGCTCGAGCTCGGTTCGTTATAAAATTTTGAGCTCATGAGCTACTCGAATTCGGCTCGATAACTACTGTTTATGAGATATATTCAAACTCGAGTTCAACTCCTGCTCGTGTTCGACTTTGCTCGTTTTCGAGTTCGAACTCGAGCTCAATCGGTTTGATAATGTGTTATTTGAGATCGAACTCGAATTCGAGCTCGAGATACTGATATATATGCTTATTTGTTGCTAAATAATTATAATTAACATATATTTTATAATTTATTATTTATTTTAATTATTTAAATATTTATAAATAATATATTATTTTATACATTCGCGAACATGTTCGAATTAAGGTTCGCGAACATGTTCGAATCAAGGTTCGTGAACATGTTCGAATAAGAGTTCGCGAACTGGCTCGTTTGAGTTCGAACCAAACATGTTCGCGAGCCTACGAGCCGAACATCTCTAAGTTCGAGTTCGGCTCGATAAACTTATCGAGCTCGATTCGAGGCTCGAGTTCGGCTCGTTTACAAAACGATCAATTTCGAACAGCTTTTTTCGCCAATTCCGAATAAATTTCACTGAGCGGTTTGGTTTGTTTACGACCTAGGTATATCCTATTTTATTTGATTAACTTAACTATCTACCGAAAGTACGCAATCCGGTGTGTGTGTTGACCAGTGGTAGAGTGGTTAATCTTGCGCCAAAGATGCCGGGTTCGATCCATCGTGATCGCAGCCTTTAAAATTTATGTATTAATTGACAAAAAAAAAAAAAAAGAAAGTACGCAATCCATAAATTTATATTCTAATACTCGTTATCCTCATTAATAATCCATTTCTTATACGTACAACTCTTCACTTCGCTTCGCACAGGAAAAGTAATTTTACCTTGTTGCTTACTATCTCTAATTTACATGCAAGAGCAGCAAGAGGGAAAAAAATTGAGTCGCTGTCAATATAATATTTCTGAAGCAGCCAATAACATTTTTGTCGACATTTGTAAAAAGATAAATGTTCAGAACGAAGAACATGCATCTTCCTCTTTCACAATCGGAAATAAATAATACATAACCATATATACATTCAAAAGGATAAGCTGATTCATAAAGGTCGATGTATGCGCTCACCCCCCTAACCAAATTTACGAAAAAATGAAATGATGGAAAACGAAATCGAAAGCAGCCCATGTATGTTGACCCCACGGGTGGGACCCGCATGCCAGTTTTGCATGTTCAAATGGGTCCCCAATTGGCCCAAGAGGATAAACACTATTCTTGGATTATTGGAATGTGACAAAGATAAATTATATGAAAGGATATTAGTTGGATTGTCCTAAAAAACACCAGCCTTCGAACATTTTGTAAAATTGACCCATAACGTCCCTGCATATATACATATAGATCAAACGTATTTTGGTATATATAACAGCCAAACTTTTATATTTGTATACTACTACCACTATTTAGTGTTAAATTACCAAAAATTACCACTTAAGTTGCAACGACAAAAAAAAATCTATACAAGAAGACATAAATTTTCAATTCGTGCATTATTGAACATCACCAAAGTTTCTCTGGTGGACTAACTGGCAGACAAGTTTTAATTTCCTACGTAAACATAATGTTGTCTAGCAAAGTAACATCGTGTTGTAATAATATTTTGGCAAAGAAAAAATCACAACACTTGAAAATAATTGCACATTAGATAAAATATTTGTGACACACAAATTAGACACAATCATAATTTTATTTTTCCAACTAAAATAACGTACTAGATCTAGAATTGACTACTTCGAACATTTTTTTTAAATGACATCGTCAATTTGTTATATATGTATATTTTTTTTTCAATTTTTGTTCAAATTCTCAATTTTAGTATGCGGTTATAATTGAAATATTAACAAAGATTGTGTCTAATTTGCAACCATTCTCAAAGTTTGTGACCTGTTTCTTTACCAACAAGCTTTGTTCCAAAACAACGTCGTATTAATTGTTTGTCCGAAAAGCTATGTCTAGCAGGAACAATCCACCACGGCCATATATTAACTTCTATTTAATGGGAGGATATGGGAGTGTTAAAAAACACCCGAAATTGAAAGTTCGTAGCATGGTTTGTATAAATGTAAAGGGCTGTGTTTAATTTACGGCTTCTATATATCATGTTGTGATTTTTGGTGCGTTAAGCCCTCTATTTTACATTTTTCAATAATTTGCATATTACTGAAAATGAGAGCAGTGTTTGGTAAGTAGCACCCGGTTATACCATAACATTTGTAAATTGTAAGAAAAAAATTCAGAGAAAAGGGGCGGCAACTATTTACATAACACCATAATTATTTAGTGCTTAGACATGTCATATTCATGTTACTAAGTGGATATAAAATAGGATACAATCAAACAAATTGACATCCATTGGCAAAATCCATAACTGCCGTCTCCTAATAAATATTGTTTTCTTATAGTGATATTTTCTCCAATGTTCTATTAACACGATACGATTTTAATATTCTATAATTTATTCTATTATTCAGTGTTATCATGAAAACGATTTATACTGAGATGAGAGATCTTAGATGGGTTCTTTGACGAACCGTTTTAACAACTACTCAAGGGAGCAAATCCGCTTCTTTGTTCACTAACGTGTATAGATGTAAGAAAATCAGACAAAAATTTAAGTTTAATGCAAATTCGTCTAAGTTATGTATTTTTCCAAGTGTGATATGCGTAAATTTGTCGCATTATAGACATTTATTTTTTTTTTATTTTTTTTGATAATTTAATCTGAAATTTTAAAGGCCACGTCACGCGATGACTCGAACCCGGGCACTTTGGCCTCGCAGATTAACCACTCTACCACTGCGCCAACACACACACATTATAGACATTTATATTGGTAAGTACTGTAATAGATGAACCTAAGAAAGAATTTTATGGCTTATTAATCACTCAAGTCTTCATAATCAATGATAATAGTCTTAATTAATTGAACGTCCAAGCAAATTACTAATTGTTAATCTTCAATCATTGTGGATTTCGTTAAAGGGAAAGCACATTAATACTTTGTAGATTGCAATATTAATTTTAGATGGGAGCATCCACGTGATTAGAATTAGTCGGCTTTGTCTATGGTTCCTATTTTCAACATATATTTACTGAGAGAAAAGTAGGTAGTGATATAAAGAAGAAAAACTTAAAACAATTCTCAAAGACATACACTTAAATCGAACCTCATTAAAATTTAAAAGGCGAAAATTCTGTGAGAAAAACGTCAAAGGTGAAAAAAGTACTCGCCACCAGCCATCAAGAACAGCTGGATTGGCCATCCCATCTACAGCACGACTATCTTCATGATAAATATGAGTCACTCTGAAAAACATATACAGTATATTTCACAGAATTGTGTCATGAACAATTGATTATTTCCTAATAATTATAAAAAAAAACTATTACGGGCTAATAATAAATTATGAAAATGGGTAGTAATTTTCGCTGTCATTATGTTCATATCAATCTATGATGCCCCTGTCTTTTTCATAACCCAAACTCAAGCTACATCCGATCAATTTGAAGAGCCAATTTATTCATGACATGCATATTTAGGTCTTTCCACTAATATAGTAGTTTACACTATTTTAGTTTGAACTAATTAATCACTAAGCATAGAACATATATAGTAATTATTGAAAGTGAAGACATAAACATGAGTTAGCGGTTCTCCCTACCTTAAGGAAGAGAGCAGTTGCAATTTAACGGTTTGGAAATATATTCTCAACCTATGTAGTCTTGTCCATACTCGAGATTTTTTTATTTCCAAAACCAGTCTAAATAATCGATTTTTATGTAATTTCACCCATCCTTATGTTGGGAAATTAAATCCTCATTCATTCCTAGGGAAAACGAAAATAAACAAGAAATAAAATGAAGATATAAACAACAATCACAAATACAAGAATTTAACGTGGAAAACTCCAAAATCGGAGAAAAACTACAATCCGGAAAGACAAATCACTATATGATAAATTTGTACAATCACATAGTATTCATTTCTCTCTTGACACCACACACTATTACAAATCTTTGATAAACTCTCACACTTCTATCAAGACTCTATAACTAGAGAATCTAAAAAAAATGAATTTTAACTATAATCAATCACAAGATTATATTGTGTTGATTAATGCACCGATGCACTTCTCTTGCAACTTTTTGCACAACCTTTGCACCAGATTTTGTAGCTTCATTTATAGAGCTTTTGAGCTGCAAAAAATCATCTCTTACAGCAGCAAATTCTTTATCTACATCAGCCATCTTTGAAGATTTGCTGCCACTATTCTTGAAGAAATGCAGTCACCTTTTCGCTGTCAAATATGGTGCTGCTGCAAACCATGTTTATTTTATTTAACATAAGTCCAACAATCTTCACCTTGTTAAAATAAAAGAAAACATTATTGTCTTCATCGATAATCATGATTCTTAATCCAAATGACCATCATTCTCAAAAGAGAATAAACATACTCCATCATATGAGTAGAACACTTATAATCAATCATTCTAAGAATTTTCTTCGGCACATGTCGAAAAACTTGCTGAAATTTATGGTGCTCTTTCTAGCTTTTGGCTCTCCTAGAAGTCCTTCAGCCATCGATATAACTTTTCGCCACACACCTTGTATTCACGCCAAACCGATGCACATGTGATCCAACTAACATCATCACATTCTCGTTCATGACAGTTGGACATGCCATAAGGATGTTCATATCATCATCAGATGATATCATCTTCTATCATGATGTTAGCTTCTTGTTCGGAGCCATTTGCCGCAACTGTTCCACCTTGATAAGCTCCACCTTGACAGTTTCCCTTCTTATGCCCAGGTTTTTTGCACTTCCAACAAATAACATTTTTGGGGTCATTCGTCATCCCTTTGCTAAAAGTCATCATTGTTGAACTTTGTGTTGAAGCTCGTCCTTCACCCATCAGCCTTCTCTTCTAAGAAAGAAGTTCTCATGTGACTTCAGCAAAAATCAAAGTTTCATTCCCATACATCAAAATTGGTTTCATGTGCTCATAGAAATGTGAAAGAGACAAGATGAGCCTTAATGTCTTATCATCATTTTTAATTTTCACTCAATTGTCTCTAGTTCAGAGATAATGTCATTAAGAGTACTCAAATGATCTGAAATTTTCATACCTTCATCTATCCACAAGGTGTGAAATTGTTCCTTCAGGTACAGCCAATTCGAAATGTCCTTTACTTCGTAAAGAGCTTCCAGCTTTTCCCATAGTTCCTTGGCACTCGAAATACCATGTACATTTGCAAGAACATTCTTGGTCAAGCACAGATGTATTATGCTTGTCGCCCTCAGATCCAGATTATCTCAATCTTCATCACTCATACCAGACTTGTTGTTTGTATCTTCAACTGCTACACTTGGCCTTCTTCTTAGAGCCTTGTGTACATTGGATTGTATTAGCATATCCTTGACTTGTACTTGCCACAAGCCAAAGTTGATTCTTCCATCAAATTTCTCTACATCAAACTTCACTGAAATTGAAGTCTTTGACATATTGTTTCTCCACCCTAATTGAACAATTGCCTCACAAGAGACACCTGAACCTTTCTCAAAAAATCTTTTATGGTATGGAAGATCAGACAATGTTGCAACCACAGAGCATACTCGAATATCAATAGACTTGAATCGGGCTCCGATACCACTTGTTGGGAAATTAAATCCTCATTCATTCCCAAGGAAAACGAAAATAAACAAGAAATAAACAACAATCACCGTAGAAGAATTTAATGTGAAAAACTCCAAAATCGAAAAAAAAAAACCACGACCAACGAAAGACAAATCACTATATGATAAATTTCTACAATTACACAGTATTCCTTCCTCTCTCGACACCACACACTATAATTACAAATCTTTGATAAATTCTCACCCTTCTATCAAGACTCTACAATTGAAGAATCTAAGAAAGAAATTTTAGCTAAAATCAATCACAAGATTATAGTGTGTTGATTGATGCATCGTTACACTTCTCTTGCAACTCTTTGCACACACTTTGCACCAGATTTTGCAGCTCCATTTATAGAACTGCAAAAAGATATCCATTACATTGATCTTCGCAAGTGGGCCTAGCTTTTTGTTAATTTACCTACTAAAATATCACTTGTCTCTACACAAGATCCCAACATCACAATTCTATTTTTGTTTAAAGGCAACTTCGAGACTACTTACATTGACATAGACCCACATTAAATCTAGAATCTTTCTGTTGTAGCGTGATTATGAAGAAAGGCAAGTGTGGAGAATTTCTAGTCATAGTGACCCGATGAGATCACTCAGTCGTAGTGGAGTTGTTTGGAGTTTTACTCGTTAATGGTTGATCCAATTTGATGGATTCACCCATGCCTGAAAGGAGAAGCTTCATTCGGATCCGCCTTTTCTTCTGAAAAAAAGAAAGAAATGAGAAGGATTTTCTTCGATGGTCATATTTTATAGCAGCAAAGTCTTTATTTACAGCAGCCATATTTGAAGATTTGCATCCACCATTTTACTGTCAAATACGATGTGCCGTTGCAAATCATATTTCTTTTATTTAACATAAGTCCCAACATCTCCCGACCAACAAAAAAATACTAAATGTTGTTATGTTGGCCCGTATATGCGATCCAATCCTCTCAAGCCCATTTCTCATAGGTTTACTTAACCTATTGTCTACCTAGTGAATGTGACGCAAAATTCGCACCTCCTTGTTTTCTAATTAAGCGGCTCCTTTCTTTGAGAAAAGCGTTGAGTGGCATGCAATTCCTATAGAGATAGGAAAAGGCACGCCCATTCTTTTCAGAGAGTGAGAGAATAGTCTCCATTCCCATTTTCTTGACATGAGCAAATAGAAGCTTATTTCCATTTTGAGTGCAACTGCGAGAGACAGTGATAGGGAGAGAAAGCTTCACCTATAGCCTTTGTGGTCGTGATTGCGAGCCAACGAGATAGCCACTCCCTTTGGTGGAGCAGCGGTTGTGTGTGTGCGTCGAAAGGAGGAGCCGCGCCGAGCCGAGATTTGGTATCTCCATTTTTCTTTTCTTGTTTCTCTGTTGTGTGCGGTCGAGGAAGTTGTCGGGTCGACGGAGGTCTTGCTAGGGAGCGCGTTGACGACGCCGAGACTGAAGAATCCTCAACGGTGGTATCGGGCGAGGTGTGTCTCGTTATCGCGACGTGTTAATCAAATGAATCGATCGCCGCAGTATAACGGTGCCTCGATCTTAGGCACCGCTCGGTAAATCGCTTAATCTCTTCGTAATTTAAATTCCTAGAGATCGCCGAGTGGCGCAACATAGGTTGTATTTAAATTAAGTGAAAACCGCCGATTGACGAATATAGCTTGAGCATTTGTTCTTGTTTACCAACTTGCGTTTTGCTACGTGATTTGTGTGGTGTTTTCTATCCGTTTCTTGCCGTGTTCTTTGTGTTAGTTTTATTTCATTGCCTTATTCATTTGTTGAATCTTTGCTTTGTGCAATGGCTACTAACGATATGGCATGTCCCCTTTTAATGGAAAATCGGATTTTAGTATATGGAAATGTAAAATAAAGTGTGTATTAGTTCAATGAAAGTTTTTCGTGCTATCACCAAAATTATGTGGAAAGTGATAAGCAGATGAAATGAATGAACTTGCATGCTTTACCATTATTCTTAATTTGTCGACAATGTGTTAAGAAAAGTTGGTATGCTAGATTACGCTAAGGAATTGTGGGAAAACTCAAGAACTCTATATCTTTGAAACGTCACTTCCTTCAAAATGTTTTGCTTGAAAGTTTCTTTCGGTTCAAACTTGATTTGTCTAAAGAGATAGATGAGAACCTTGATGTGTTTACTAAGTTAATACAAGATATTAAACCGACCGGTGATAAACACATCGATGATTATCTCCTATTGTGCTTATAAATGCTATACCGATTCTTACAATGGACGTGAAATCGCCATTAAGTATGGAAGAGATAATGTGAGTCTTGATCTTCATGTGAATGGGTTAAAAGCAAAGAATTAGATTTAAGACACAATAAGGGTGGAAAATCGTCAGGTGAGGTTATGCGTGTGAGAGGACGAACTCAACATAAGTTTAATAATCACAAGCATGCTAGTAATGATGAATCAAGGGAAAGAACACGTTTCGTGGTAAGAGTAGGTCTAAGTCTCAGACTAAGGGAAAAAGTGTTTTAAGCGTGGTGAAGTTGGTCACTTTATCAAAGAGTGTCCACACCCCAGAAGAAAGAGCATGCTAATGTTGTGACAAATGGTGAAATTATGGAAGATTTGTTTATGGTGTTTTCGTGAATTCTATGCATTCCTCTCATTCTATGTGAAAATGAATGGCTAGTTGATTACGTTTGCACTTTCCATATGTCTCCGTTTAAGAACATGTTTTCAAACTATAAAGATGTCGTTGATGGTTTTGTGTCATTAGTCGATGAGAAGAAATGTCCCGTGCTTGGTCTTGGTGATATTTGTCTTAAGTTTGATTACGTCATGTCTATACCTTGAAGAATGTGCGTCGTGTGCCCGCTTCTTCGTTATAATTTGTTGTCTTGTCTTTGCTTTGGAAGATGATGGGTTAGAAGGTAGATGGGGAGAGGCAAATGAAAATTTTGAAAGGCTCCTTGTTGTGTTTAAAGTCGAAAACGCCATAACTTGTATATTTGCCTTGCTAATCTTTGTCATTGATGATGCAATCTCTGTGAATCTTTGTCCAAGAAGATAAGGCGTGCTTTGGCATAAGCGTTTAGGGCATATGAGCAATAGAGGTCTAGAAATCTTGCATAAGAATGGTGCGTTTGGTGATGATAAGTTGTCGAGCATGCCTTTACGTGAGTCGTGTGTGTTAGGCAAACAACATAGAGTCTCTTTTCCTATGCCTTCTTTGAAAAATAAGACTATGTGTTCGATGTTCTTGAGTATTTACATGCCTTGATGTGTGGGGTCTGCTAGTGTGCCCACTCATGGTGGGAATAGGTATCACATGTCTGTGATTGATGATTACTCGAGAAAAGTTTGGATTTTTCCGCTTAAGAATAAGTCGATGTTTTGATAAGTTTAAAACTTGGAAAACTCAAATTGAAACCAAACCTGGAAAGAAGATTAAGGTTTGAGAACGATAATGGCCTTGAGTTTTGTAATGCTCGCTTGATGATTTGTGCTCTTTATCCGGTATTAAGAGACATAAAAGCGTGCGCTTACACACCACAAATGAAACGGGGTAGTTGAGCGTATGAATAGGACTTTGTTAGAAAGGGTAAGAAGCATGTTGGCATCTTCTGGGCTTTCTAAGAACTTTTGGGGGGAAGCTATACATACAGCTGCTTATTTAATAAATAGGTCTCCCTCTGTGCCTTTGAAGGGCGAGTGTCCTGAAAGTGTTTTCTGTGGTAAGCCTGTTGATTTTTGTAATCTCCGTGTGTTTGGCTGTGCTGCTTTTATGCATAAAAGGGGTGATAAATTGGAACCTAGATCTAAAAAATGTGTTTTTTTAGGATACCCTGAAGGTGTTAAAGGGTATAGGGTATGGGATAGAAATGAGCCTGGCTTCAAAGCCGTAGTTAGTAGGGATGTGATCTTTAATGAATCTGATTTTCCTTGCTTGTCTGCTGATTCTATCTCTGACACGACTCAAAGTGAGGTGGAGCAATTCCCTCCTTTGATTCATTTTGATGGTTCCAATGATTTGAATGCCGAAAGTGATAATGAGCATGTTGTTGATGAAAATGTGTCTGTTATTGATGAAAATGTGCATGAAAACCCTGCTGATAATGCTCTTGATGATGATATGCATGAAGATGATACGCATGATGATGTTATTGAAAATGATGATATGCATGATTATCAACTTACTAGGGATAGAGGTAGGAGGACAACTAAAGTGCCTACTAAGTATAATGACTTTGAGTTGTGTTTGCTTGCCTTCAATGTGTTTGAATCCCTAGATAGTAATGCTCCTAATACATATCAAGAAGCATTAAAATCTGTGAATGCTAATAAGTGGTTGGAAGCTATGCAAAGGAGATGAACTCCTTCAATCGATGTGACTTGGATTCTTGTGCACGAACCTAAAGATTGCTCTATTATTGATTGCAAATGGCTTTTTGTTGGATTTGTATCTTGAAAGCGCTTTGGTTGAGCTTGTATACAATGTTTCCTATTACCACTATTACAATCTCCTATCCGATTTGAATACTTGATTGCATATATCGTGTCCCTTATCTCATATATAAGTTAGATCATACGATGTGTAGAAGATCACGAAGTCCGTATGATTGGTCAAGCTTAATGAGATATAAAAAGTTTCACACCGAGACGACTTAAGGACGAGTTGTCGGTTTGGGGCTGCAGATAGATAAAAGTGACTTGACTTAGTTGCTTGTCTATCTTGATGCGTCTCGACGTATTGAAGGATCACGATGAGATGAGTTCTTCTTTCCGACCGTCGTGAAGAACCAAGATCTCGGTGACTTACGATGATCTAAACCTCGATAATGTATTAGGTGAGTATGAGTTCTTGACCATCACTGACTTGTTATGAGTGAGGGTTATATGTTCTAACCCAAGATTCTCCGCATCTTGGGTGGTGGCGATCTTTCGTATGTCACGCTAGTTATCATGTCGAGTCACCGTATCCGTTTAGGATGATGACGCCCCTAAGGAGCTCAAAGGTTTATTGTACTAAACCCCGCGGTTGAGTTAGCTCAAGTACAATAATAAGGTTGAGTTGTACTACTTAAGAAATGAAGTTATTAATCGTTTAAGCGAATGATTGCTAGAAATGATTAATGGACGTTCGATATCTTAAATACGGGATTCAGAATGTCTAAGTGCAAGCCCGACTCAACTTCGGTAATAAAGGGGTAAGTCGGCATTTATTCTCTAGTGGCATGAATAAATGTTTATAAATTAATTTATGTTCAGGCCGAACATAAGATAATTAATTTATTTGAGGCCCATCTTTATTCCTTGCATTTGATCCTGTCTTGGCCCATCCAGTTCCGTAGCTACAAGAAAATCGGCCCCTATGTACTCTCAAAGGAAAGATTTTATTCTCTTTATCCCACAAGGATATAATTATATTTATGGTATATGCATAGATCCTTTCCATATAAGATTATGGTAATAATTAGAGTATGGAAATAATCCCGAGAGTATGGAAATAATCCTAAGATTATGGTAATATTCCATATAGGATTATGGTAATATTCCATATAGGATTAAGGTAGTGCATTATAAATATAAGGTATGAGATAAAGTTCAGGTTAATGCTCACATATTGAGAGCAAGAATTTGACATTCTCATATACATTGAGAGAAAATTTTCGAGTATTATTGAAGAGAGCATAGGGTGATTTCTTGTAGTATTCTCCATAGATCGCCCTCACCGACGCTGGAGATTGGGCATCCGGATACTGATCCGTAAGGTCAAAGCACGAGTCTCGACCGCTCGATCCGCTCATCTCGTTCCATCGACCTCTTCGATCCAAAGGTAAACACGTGAAAACCCTACGTGTTGCGATTTAATTATATAGACGCATGCTAGGTTTATAATCAATGTATGGTGAATTAAACACCCAAGATGGATCATCGGGCGAGGGTTAACATCGTTTTCCTACACTTGGTATCGAGCACGGGATCGAATCTTGGCTCTGCTGGATTAATTCACGTTTGATTATTACGTGCGTTTTAATAATTGTGGATCCGCTGCTCATCGTGGCTCGTTTATTGTTTTTGTTGGTTTTGTTTTACACCACGAGAAAATCCGTGGTTAGATTAGATTTTATTATGTAAATCTTATCCGTAAAGAAGAACGAAGACGAAAGAACGAAGAACTAAACGACGGAAAAACAGTCTCTCTGCTATCATCTCGGGTGGTTTCATGAATGAGCCTCGCGATCGCGAGGCGATCGCGAGGGCTGCGAGCGATAGGCGCGCTCGCGCGAGATCCTGGCGCTTAGCGAGCGAGCTCGCGGTCGTGAGACTACCCGCGAGGTCAGCGTGCGTGCGAGCTAGCGGGCGACGGGCGCGCGTTCGCGAAACCCGGCCATGCGGCGCACTCGCTGTCGCGAAGTTTCGCCGGGCGACGACGCTCTCGACAGACGTTCGGCGCTCGGGCGGTGGCTGCGCGTGTTCGCTTTCGTCGGGTCGCGGTCGCTTTAGCGACCAGCGAGGTAGCCCGCGAGGACACACGAGCACGCGGGTCGACAGAAGCCGGGCGCGGCCGGGCTTCTGCTTTCGCGCTGCCCAAAGACAGACAATGACCCGCCCGCACCGCTTTTTCGATTTTCCGGTCCGTGCCCGTGCACGCGAGGCCCATTTGTTGAATCCGTCCGTGCGGGCACGCGAGGCCTGTTTTGAGTTTAATTGCACTTTGTAAATCTATGTAATAGATTAGATTTAAATGTGCGGGTTTCACGATTGGGCGCGATGAACGCTTTATTTTATTTTTATCGTTCATATGCATGTCGTGGATGTTTAAATTGTGCAGAGAGCATGCTATGTATGTTTATATTACGTTGACAAACCTTTAAGTGTTTTACGTAATTGGACGCGCATAGTAAGCATGCTAGGTTTATCGCGTTTATCAAGCATATTTTAGAATTACATGAGCATGTTTTACATGTTGAGTTCTATAGAAAAGCATGCTAGGATTACGTGATCTGCATGGACAAACCTTTTGAATAAAAAGACTAAGCAAGAACCCGACAAATTAATTTTTCAAATTAAAATGTCAAGACCTCCACTTTTGATCTCTAAACAAAGTGAGGCGACCGTGAGTAAACGCCCACACGCGGCTTGCTTGCACTGCTTATCATAAGTTTGTTAGATGGGATTTCTAAATAAAACATTTTAAATCTATTGAGAAGTGGGAGTTTCGTGTAAACGCCCACACGCTGGCTGCGTGTGCGATTTTCATAAGTTCTCTAGAGATAGATATAAAATGAGATAACAAAAGAATTTGAATTGGGCGGTATGGTCCGAGTGAGTATACCAATTCTAAGAATTCATCTTCTCGCCGTTAAAATTGTGGTCATTGCTAGACATCACCTCAAGTACAACTTCCATGAAGTCCTTCTTGCGATAGTGATGTGGTCTAGTAAGGTCCAATCATTAATTTCATTTGTCATAAGGATAAGTTGACATGGATTGAAATTAAACGACTAAAAGGTATATTTTAGTCCGTCGGGGGTTCATGTAAACGCGTCCACACGCGTGGCTTGCGTGTGGGATTCCTTGGGCGATTGGAGGTTTCAATTAATATTGTTTTATCAAAGGTTACAATATTATTGTTACGAATTATTTGCGATCGTATGCTTATGTGTTTTACATTATCGTTTCGATATGTCTCTTACCGATTATCAATATGCTCGCACAAAATCCGTTATCCGGTCCAAATTTTATCGAGTGGAAGCGAAACATGGAATATGTTCTTATCATTGAAGAACACATGTTTGTTCTCACTACTCCTAAACCCGATGCCTTCATCGACGATCGACTAATGAGCAACGAGTCGGCGAGACTTTGGAATAAGTCAAACAATACGGCTAAATGCTATATGATGACTACGATGTCCAAAGGCTTGCACCGCAAAGATCGATCGATGGTAGACGCGACGATATTTGGTCAAGTCTCGAGAGTAAGTTTGGGCGATCGGATCGGACGATCGCTTCCACACAATGAGAAAAATCTTGGCGTGTAAGATGGAAGAAGGAAGTTCGGTCCATGAACATGTCTCCACATGACTCATCTCACGGATAGTCTTGATCGGTTGGGAGGAGGTATCGACGACGGCCAAGGTCGATATCATCCTCAATACACCGCCCAACTCTTTTGAGAACTTTCGGCGTGAATGCGATCATGAGCAAGACCGAGTTTACACTTAGTCGGTTTTAATGATCTCGTTCTTTGCGGAAGGAGTTATGGGAAAAGGAGCACATGCTCTTGCTAGCACATCTAAGGGCCCAAAATTTTCATCGGAAAATGGAAATAGAAAAGGGTGCCAAAGGTGGTAGAGGCGAGGAAATAGTGGGAGTAATGGGAACAAGAACATGGTTGCCACCGGAGGCTCAAGAAGCCAAGGAAGGCGGCAAGTGCTTCAAGTGCGGTGGGACGGGCATCGGAAGGCCAAGTGCCCTATGCTCGAGGCTCAGTGTACGCTTGCTTTAATAACGAAACATGTTTAGCGACTTGTTCTACCCATTCTTGGGTAGTAGATACTGGCGCAATCGATCATGTTTGTTACACCTTGCGGGGTTCCTGCGGACAAGGGAGTCGTTTGATGGCGAGATAACGATCTCCATGGGCAACGCGCGAAAGTCGAAGTCTGTTGCGGTTGGAGATGTTCTTTATGTTTTGGGACAACAGTTTTAGTTTTGAAAGACGTTTTATATGTGCGGATTTTCGGTGAACCTTGTTCTGCTTGAAATTATTTACTCATGGATATTCATTATTTTTGATAGTGGTGTTTCTATCATAAGAAATGACGAAGTTATCGTGTTGGCACCTTATATAATTCGCTTTATACTATTTACGCAAAACATAATACCTATAACTATGTTGCATCTTCATCAAACCCTAAAAGAGAAAGTTTTCTTGAAGATGACTCTACTTTTCTCTGGCATCTTAGATTAGGTCACATCAATCTAAATAGGATCCAAAGCGGCTAGAATGGGCGTTGGGTAATCTCACGGTTATCTGCTCCCACTGCGAATCTGTATAGAAGGTAAGATGTCGACCGGACCCTTCAAAGAAGGTTATAGAGCCAAAGAAATGTTGAGTTAGTCCATTCGACTGTGTGGACCGATGTCCACACAAGCTCGTGGAGGGTGCAGTATTTTGTCACTTTCATTGGCGATTACTCGAGTGCGGATACGTATACCGCTCACCGCAAGTCAGAATGCTTTGAGAAATTCAAAGAGTTTAAGGCGGAAGTGGAGCGAAGCTAGGTAAGAGTATCAAGTCATCTGCGGTCCGATCGCGGTGGCGAATACCTCGATAACGAGTTTATGGACTATCTAGTGAAGTGTGGGATTACATCCCAACAAGATTTCACCGGGCACACCACAAAAAATGGTGTGTCGAGCCAAGAAATATGACTCTTTTGGAAATGGTTAGATCTATGATGAGTTATGCTACATTGCTATTTCGATCGGGGTATGCCTTAGAGACGGCATACTTGCTAAATCTAATCGAGTCAAGTCACGAAAAGACCCTTTCGAGTTGTGGTTTGGGCGTAAGCCGGTTTAAGCCACATAAGGATATGGGCGATCCGACACGCGTCTTTGAACAAGAAGGCGACAAGTTGGAGGCTAGATCCGACGCAAAGTCGCATTTATCGGCTATCCTAGAGGAACGAAGGTGGTTTATTCTATAGTCTGAGGATCGAGAGGTCATTATTAAGACTAATGCCCGATTCTTAGAAGAGGATTATATGAAAATCATAAGTCCAAAGTTGAAATCATTCTTCAAGAATTAGAAGATGATCGTATTCCACCACCGACAGGCGAAGGTGCGAGATGTCGAGTCCAGTGGGAGGATCGACACCGATACTTCAAGAAATTGAAGTGGGTCGAGTTCCACCGGAGATACCGACCGTCTGTGGTACCTACACACGCAAGTTGTGCAGTTAGAGAACCACAAGTATCTCGCACCCACCGCTGCCATAGTGCTGTAGAGAACCTCGTCAGAGGGAGGGTTGTTCGTCAACCCGAGAGATTTATGTTCGTGGGTGAATCTTCGGATTTAGTCCCAAAGAGACGAACATGCAATAATCGACCCATGGACATACAAGGAGGCGTCTGAGATATTGATACAAGATCATGGCACACCGCTATGGACTTAGAAATGGAGTCCATAACGCTATGGATGTATATGAAAGACACCTCTACCGATGGCGAGGAAGCCATGGGTAGTAAGTGGATATCTGAGAGGAAGAGAGATTAGATGGAGAGGTTTCGACTTTCAAAGCCGTGCTTGTGGCGAAAGGGTACACTCAGTTGAGGCATCGATTTCGATGAGACCTTTTCACCGTAGCAATGCTCAAGTCCATCGTAATTCTTCTAGCCATAGCGCCCACTCAACCTAGAGGTTTGGCAAATGGATGTTAAAACCGCTTTTCTAACGGTTACCTTGAGGAAGGTAGAGACATCTATATGCAACAACGAAGGTTATGTGGTAAGGGTGAAGAGCATCTAGTATGGAAGCTTAAGAAGTCCATTTACGGGCTTAGCGAACCTCCGATCATGGAACTTACGCTTTGACGAGGTAGTAAAGTCCCATGGATTTACCCAGTTGCCTAGCGAGAGTTGTGTGTATCGGTTAGATGTCAACGGTGATGTGGTATTTCTTGCACTTTATGTAGATGACATCCTTCTAGTTGGCAACAACGTGAAGTCATTATCGACGTAAGAGTTGGTTATCCGATCGCTTTCAAATGAAAGACCTAGGAGATGCAGCGTGACATTCTTGGGATCAAGTTTTACCGAGATCGCAAGAAGAAAATGTTGAGCTTATCTCGGGCGCCTTACATTGATCTTGTGATTACTCGTTTTAGTATCGCACCGCCAAGAAAGGATTGCTACCTTTCGCACATGGCGTTCCTTTATCTCAAGACGCATCACCTATGACCGCAGGAGATAGAGGAAATGAGACAAGTTCCTTACGCTTCCGCCGTAGGAAGTCTCATGTACGCAATGCTATGCACGAGACCCGATATCTCGCTATGCGGTAGCATAGTAGCTAGATATCGATCTAACCACGACAAGCTCATTGATCGCGAGAAGCATATACTCAAGCACCGAAAAGGACTCGAGATTATAGGCTAGTTTACCATGCAGATAGTCTAATGCCTTTGGGTTATCTGACTCGATTTCCAAGTCGACCGTGATGAGAAAAAGTCAACCTCGGGCATGTGTTTACTTTGGGAGGTGGGCCAGATCTCAAGCGAGTCAAAGCAGCGATGCATTGCGGACTCTACCATGGAAGCCGAATATGTAGCCGCCTTTGAGGCTTCTAAGGAGGTCAGATGGTTCAAGAACTACCTCATGGATCTAGGTGTGGTACTGGTTTGCCCAAGAGTATCATAGTTTATTGTGATAACTCGTGCGATGCTGCAAACTTCGAAGGAACCACGGACCCACAAGGCGACAAAACACATAGAGAGAAAGTACCATGTCATACGAAATCGTTAGACGGGTGACGTCTTGATTGAAAAGATTGATACGACGGAAAATCTAGCGGATCCATTCACGAAGAGCTGCTGCAAAAGTCTACGATGGACACGTTAGAGGACTTGGATTGCGCTTGATGGCACCCACTTAGAAAGGAAACTTTTGTATAAGTGGGAGAAGCAAAGTGATGGTTGTTTGTAATAGCTAGTAGAGACACATTGTATACTAAAAGTTTGCTTTAGTATAAGTGGGAGATTGTTGGTTGTATCTTGAAAGCGGTTTGGTTGAGCTTGTATACAATGTTTCTCGTTACCACTATTACAATCTCCTATCGATTGAATACTTGATTGCATATATCTCGTGTCCCTTATCTCATATATAAGTTAGATCATACGGTGTGTAGAAGATCACGAAGTCTCGTATGATTGGTCGCTTAATGAGATATAAAAGTTTCACAAATGAGACGACTTAAGGACGAGTTGTCGGTTTAGCCGCAGATAGATAGATAAGTGACTTGACTTAGTTGCTTGTCTATGCCGGTGCGTCTCGACGTATTGAAGGATCACGATGAGATGAGTTCTTCTTTCGACCGTCGTGAAGAACCAAGATCTCGGTGACTTACGATGATCTAAACCTCGATAAGGTATTAGGTGAGTATGAGTTCTTGACCATCACTTTGACTTGTTATGAGTGAGGTTATATGTTCTAACCCAAGATTCTCCGCATCTTGGGTGGTGGCGATCTTTCGTATGTCACGCTAGTTATCTCATGTCGAGTCACCGTATCCGCTTAGGATGATGACGTCCCTTAAGGAGCTCAAAGGTTTATTGTACTAAACCCCGGTTGAGTTAGCTCAAGTACAATAATAAGGTTGAGTTGTACTACTTAAGAAATGAAGTTATTAATCGTTTTAAGCAATGATTGCTAGAAATGATTAATGGACGTTCGATATCTTAAATACGGGATTCAGTAATGTCTAAGTGCAAGCCCGACTCAACTTCGGTAATAAAGGGTAAGTCAAGATTTATTCTCTAGTGACATGAATAAATGTTTATAAATTAATTTATGTTACGGTGAACATAAGATAATTAATTTATTTGAGGCCCATCTTTATTCCTTGCATTTGATCCTGGTCGGCCCATCCAGTTCGTAGCTACAAGAAAATCGGCGCCCTATGTACTCAAAGGAAAGATTTTATTCTCTTTATCCCACAAGGATATAATTATATTTATGGTATATGCATAGATCCTTTCCATATAAGATTATGGTAATAATCACGAGAGTATGGAAATAATCACGAGAGTATGGAAATAATCCTAAGATTATGGTAATATTCCATATAGATTATGGTAATATTCCATATAGGATTATGGTAATATTCCATATAGGATTAAGGTAGTGCATTATAAATATAAGGTATGAGATAAAGTCTAGGTTAATGCTCACATATTGAGAGCAAGAATTTCGGCCATCTCATATACATTGAGAGAGAAAATTTTCGAGAGTATTATTGAAGAGAGCATAGGGTGATTTCTTGTAGTATTCTCCATAGATCGTCCTCACTCGACGTTGGAGATTGGGCATCCGGGATACAGTCCAGAAGGTCAAAGCACGAGTCTCGACCGCTCGATCCGCTCATCTCGCTCCATCGACCTCTTCGGATCCAAAGGTAAACACGTGAAAACCCCTACGTGTTGCGATTTAATTATATAGACGATGCTAGGTTTATAATCAATGTATGGTGAATTAAACACCCAAGATGGATCCTCGGGGCGAGGGTTAACATACGTTTTCCCTACATTTTTAAATTGAAAGAAGAACTTGATTCTATTCGTTATAAGGCTAGGTTAGTGGCTATGGGATTTACTCAAAAAGAGGGGGTAGACTACAATGAAATTTTTGCTCCTGTTGTGAAGTTTACCACTATTAGAATGATGCTTGCTTTAGTTGCACACTTTAATTGGGAATTAAAACAAATGGATGTGACTACTGCTTTTCTGCATGGTGATTTAGATAAGCCTATTTATATGAGACGGCCCGGGGCTTTGTTGATCCTAAGAAACCTAATCATGTGTGTCTCCTTAAGAAGGCTTTGTATGGTTTGAAACAATCACCCAGCAATGGAACATAAAATTTGATCAATGCATGAAATCTTTAAAGTTTACTAGAAGTGAATTTGATCATTGTCTCTACTTTAAAGATTGTGATTACGTACTCATGTTCTTGCTCTTATATGTGGATGATATGTTGTTAGTTAGTCCGTGTGTTAAAACTATCAAGCATGTGCAAAAGTGTCTTAGTGATAACTTTGAGATGAAAGACTTAGGAGATGCAAAGAAAATTCTTGGCATGGATATTGTTAGAGATAGGAGTAAAGGTACTACGGTGCTTAATCGATTTCATATGTTGAAAAGATTTTGAGTAAATTTCTATGTCAAATGCTAAGTGTTCTAATGTGCCTCTTCTTCTCATTTTGTGCTAAGTAAGGATCACCCCCAAGACCGCTTACGAAATGAATGTCATGAAGAAAGTGCCTTATTCCAATGCTATAGATCCGTGATGTATCTTATGATTAGTACTAGGCCCGACATTGCTTATACCGTGAGTTGTCTAAGTCGCTACATGTCTAATCCCTATGCCGCATTGGGAAGCGTTGAAATGGTTGCTTAGGTACTTGAAAGCTTCTATGAATCTTGGTTCGACTTTCTCTAAGTGTCTCATGGAGTTAAACTTGTTGGTTATGTGGACTCTAATTATGCTAATGATAGAGACAATAGGAAATCGACCACCTCTTATGTTTTTACTTTGTGTGGATCATGCATAAGTTGGAAATCTCAATTACAACCTATTGTTGCTTTATCTACTCACTGAAGTCGAGTATGTTCTCACTACCAAGCCTTAAAAGAAGCTATTTGGTTAAAGGTCTTTTATCCAAATTAGTTTTCTTGATAAAGATGTTGTGCTTTTTCGATAGTCAATCTGCTATTCAATTATGTAAGAACCACGTGTTTCATGATAGAACCAAGCATATTGATATAAGGTTTCATTTTATACGTGACATTGTTGATAAAGGCATAATTAAACTTGAGAAAGTGCACACTGATTTTAATCCTGCTGATATGGGTACTAAGTGTTTGCGGGTTGAAAAGCTTCGTTCATGTCAAAGGATCTTGAACTTTGACTTTGGTTAGTTTGCCCTCGATCTTTGTGATTCGTCTGTTATGTTTGTACAAAGTCCCTGTTTAGCCTTTGTGGTTTTACGTCGGTAAACCGTCCCCTTGTTCTATCTTCGTGATTTTACAAGGGGGTTCGGCGATGATGATTGTGCGATTTTGTTCTCCGATGCACACAGCAACACGGTTGGGCCAAAGGTGGAGATTGTTGTTATGTTGGCCCATATATGCAGCCCAATCCTCTCAAGCCCATTTCCTCTATAGGTTTACTTAACCTATTGTCTACCTAGTGAATTGACGCAGCAAAATTCAGACCTCCCTTGTTTTCTAATTAAGCGGCGCCTTTTCTTTGAGAAAAGCAGTGAGTGGCGCACGAATTCCTATAGAGATAGGAAAAGGCACGCCTCCATTCTTTTGGCTAAGAGAGTGAGAGAATAGTCTCCATTCCCATTTTCTTGACAGTAGCAAATAGAAGCTTATTTCCCCCATTTTGAGTGCAACCTGCGAGAGACAGTGATAGGGAGAGAGAAAGCTTCTACCTATAGCCTTTGTGGTTGTGATTGCGGAGCCAACGAGATAATAGCTCCTTTTGGTGGAGCATGGTTGTGTGTGTGCGTCGAAGGAGGAGCCGCACCGACCGGTAGATTTGGTATTCCATTTTCTTTTCTTGTTTCTCCTGTTGTGCGCAGTCGAGGAAGTTCACGGGGTCGACGGGAGGTGCTGCAGGGAGCGCGTTGACGACGTCGAGACTGTGAAGGATCCTCAACACTAAATCCGTGTCATTTTCTAAAAGCCCGTCGGGTGTTTCTTATTGGTTTATAATATATTAAAAAAAAAAATTTATTGAAAAAGATGGCGCGCAATTTGACAATTTGTGAATTATATATTTTTCTAAAGGGCAAAAAAAGCGCGTAGAAGATAAATAGTGTCAATCATCTAATTTATCACGACAGTTGTTAGAGGGGCCGGGGGCCAACCTTCCTAGAAAGACATTCCTCAAACAAGTCGGTCTTCGTCATCTAGGACCTTCTTTCCAGATTTTTGGTTTTCTTAATTTTCTTCCTCTTTCTATGTAGAGAGAAATCCACCGCCACCATCAAAGTACAGTACATAAATTTTGTATAATAGCCCGTAAATTACATATAAAAAATAAACTATATTTGAATTGAATCATATTTAAAAAATTACGTGTGAATCTGTGGCTGATTCACTCTATCAATGTGCCATTGCCAAAGAAACTTTTCTCATTTTCTTATTTTAATTGACAGAGGGGAAGAACAATCAATATTGAATTTGAGATCTCATTCTTTTACACCGAGAGCATGCTAAGTCCTTTTATCCTAAAACTATTCACATACAATTCATCAACTTTAAAAGGAAAGATAACGATTTATGCATATTAAACCTGCTAAACAAGCTGTGTATATATATATATATATAGAGAGAGAGAGAGAGAGTAACGTCCAAATATGTAACTTGGAAATATAAAAAATTATTTTTCTGAAGTCATTATAAAAATCATTTTGTGTTATGGTCCTTGCGGAATCATTTTTCATATCCGAAAGTCTTGGATAAAGTACTGTCTGGTATAGAGCGTTCCCAAATGTATTCTACTTTATTAACAATAAATAAACACAAAAGGTCCTCCGGTCCGGAATAATGACAAAATACGGTTCTACTTCTATTAACCATAAATTTGATTTAGTAGCGTATCTGATTTAACAATCACCCATCATTGACTTTAATTTAGACCTGTAATTTTCTGATCCTTTTTTTGGGGGTAAACTACTAGAAATTTTTCGATTTTTCAATATTCATTTTCTTTTTTCGGTTCGGTCAAAATATATTGTTTCAATAGATTCGAGTATTTTTTTCACATATAACTAATTTTTGCTAAAATAATCTTAAAATTAATTTTCAGGACCATATGTACTTCTCTGTCGGCAACCTTTTTTTTCCAGGAAAATACATATACTGAAAGCTCGAGGCTATGGGTCAAGACTCAAACAGCATTTCATATAGAGTACAATTTGAATTCTTTTAGGGGAAGTATAGTACAATTTGAATTCTTTTAGGGGAAGTATAATTTGAATTTTGAATAATATGATAATTATGCATATAATTTGGAACAAATAGTATTTGTGCAGATTAGATTCACAATTATAATATGACAAATTAATATATTTTTTCATACTCTTTAAAATTGTTTCGGCTTTTATTATTTTCTGTGACTATTTATTATTTTCTGTTTTTTTTTATACAAAAAAAAATAAGTTCATAAAATAAAAAAAATAAAAAGGAACTGTGTTAAATATCAGAATATATATATTTTAATTCTAATGACTCCAAAATGCATGAACGTAGTCATATGCTATTGTTAGCACATTTTTTGAAGAACTTTCTCTTTCCCAAGAGACATACCAACCATAATACTCGCTCATATTCAAATCAAGTGACCTTTAGAAGGCTCTTTAAAATAATCAAAATGTGACATTTTTATAACTTATTTGTGACTTTTTTATTCGTATAGACAATTCATTCCTTTCTTTTAGGGAAAATTCTATAGAATATGTTGTGTACTACATCATCTCTTATATGATTAATATTTTATTGATATATAAATTAAATTAATAAAATATTATCACGTAAGAAGTGAGTGAGTACACTTACATGTTCTATGAAATTCTTTTCTTTTAGTACGCAAACACTTTTATAAATGAGTATATGATATAGTAGATTTTTTATATGAATATTATATATAATAAAAAAATTATGGTCCTAACTATGGACTAATTATATTTAGGAATAAACTCCACATTTTATAAGTTATTTTTTGGTTATGTCTTAAGGATTTATGCCTCCATATAAAATTAATATATATATATATATATATATATATATATATGTGTGTGTGTGTGTGTGTGTGTATTACAATAAGTTAAAGATGACATATAATACTTATCAATTTTGGATGTCATTTACTTGAAGTAGATAAAAAAATGTAATGATTTTATGAAAAATATACATGTATTGAACTAACATATATATACATGCGTGCAATAACTAATTTTTAGTTATTAGTTAAACGAGCAGTATGTATTAGTAAAATTTATATTAATTTAGATGAATTTGTTTAATAGATTTATATACTATTATGTATTATATAGAATATTATTTTTTTGAAAAATATTTTTTATATAAATTTATATTTAGAAACAATCTTAATATAACAATATTTTCATCTGATCCCAATAATTTATTCTCTTTATTAGTTTGCTTGGTAAAAGACGAGAAAGAGAGATTTCCGTTGAAAATGACTAGTTTTCCGATTTTCAAAATTGAACTTGGCACATAACATATGACCACGAACATGAGGAATCTATATTTAGTTAATTCCTAATATCCTATTAACCATCTCAATAGCAAGAGGATTATCTATTTTAGAAAGTTTTCTATCTACTATTTCCAATAATCTCAAAATAAATTTGAAAAATATTTATAATATCAAAATTTCAAACAATAAGATCAGTTCTAATTCATATAACACAATCTTTTTGAGGTAAATATAAAATTAAATCAATATTCATAATATGAGAAGTTCAAATGATAAGATCACACTCACTCGTATAACACCGTTATACACTTGATCAGTGGCGGATACAAGTGGAGGTGAGAAGGGGCTTAAGCCCCTACCAAGTGTTTTTTTTTATTTATTACTGCGAAATTTTTTTAATTTGTCGAAAACTATCTTCAGCCCCTACTAAGTTGACGATGTTGAAGAGCGAATTGGCGAAAAATCTA
This sequence comes from Salvia rosmarinus, assembly GCA_036937905.1. Classification (NCBI taxonomy): domain Eukaryota; kingdom Viridiplantae; phylum Streptophyta; class Magnoliopsida; order Lamiales; family Lamiaceae; genus Salvia; species Salvia rosmarinus. Next base: position 51,591,155 of record CM072823.1, on the reverse strand, counting down.
GGATGAGAAGGGGCTCAAATTTGTAAGGAAAATAGAAGAGGGGAAAGAAAATGGTTGTCTCATAAAAATGGAGATTGGAGAGAGATGAAGAAGATGAAAAAAAGAACTAAAAGAAAGTACAAAAAAGAAAAAGTCAAAAAGTAACTTTCCTTCTACAAAAGAAAAAGTGTTATACAATAAATAACGTTTCTATTAGTTTTGAAAAGTGAAACAAACAAAATTTATTATTTTGTCTTCTTGCTTTCAACAAAACACAAATCAAAGTCTTTTCTTCTTCTAATCCCGCCACATCTTTTTTCCTCATTTTTGATGAGTTATCTACTCTTTTTCTATTCCATTTTTCTTTCAACTTACATAGTGCCCGCGTGTTGTCCTTATGTCAATTTATAGTTTCAATTAATAACACAAATGACATCAACTTTTTTTTTGCGTTTTAATAAAAAAAAAATCCATATGTTTTGTCACGCATAATTAGTAACTTGTATATGATGGTCGGATGAACTTATGTTCTACTCCAAATTATTACAAACAAATTAATTAATGGCAAAATCTTATTGCTAATGAGTCTATATAGTAATGTTGTTGAATAAATTACAAGTGTTTTAAGTCAAGATTGAAAAGCACCGACAACTAAAATTTTACTATGAATTGATATCTTATTTATAATTTAACGTATTAGACTATTAATACATCAGAAAATGAGATTTTCTTTTTTAACCTAGATAACATAGGTTGATGAAATCTTTATTTATTACGAGGTAAATATCTTAAAATTTTCTTTCATGATATATTATTAAATGGCTAATGATTTCCATTTAAGAATACTATTTCATAGAAATTGAATCAAGGCCCAAAGAAAATAAAAGCTTCACATTTTTCCCTCCAAATAAGGGAAAACACACACACACGTAGTAAAAATCAAGAAATTAATTCAATGATCTAACCTCACGCGCACAATATCGATCCATAACAATTTATTTGTCTCAGATAATCTAACTTCGATCCGCCGGCCTCAATATTTTGGATTCGGGTAAGCACTCGATATTCGATATGGTTTCGCTTCGTGTTGGTTTACATTTGAGAAAATTTGGATAATTGATCTTTTGGTTCATTCCAATGTAAAGCTTTAACCCTTTTGTATTATCGAATGTCTACTCGTGAATACACGATGTAATTGGAATTGGACGAGGATTCGAGGTTTCATTTTAGTAGATCCGTGAATACACTATGTAATTGGAATTGGAATTGTTCCCACATATTTTTAGGTTATGACATTGTTACAATGTCAAGGTTGTTGATTTAACATTACAAGAGATGGAAAATCGTTTTTTCTGAAATTAGCACCGAGTTGCTAGGATGCATAGCGTGTCTTGATCCAAGGAATTCTTTCTCTCAATTCAATGATCATGAAGTCATGCGTCTTGCTACTTTATATTCAGAGGACTTCTCATCAAGCGATTGTTTACATCTTTCACATCAACTTAGTAATTTCATTGCTAATGTGCGGTGTGATCCTCAATTTGTTGCTGTAAGCAATTTGGGCAGTATTGCTAAGAAAATGGTTGAAATAGGTAAGCATTTAGTTTTTCCATTGGTATATCGGATTATTGAGTTGGCGTTGGTTTTACATGTTGCCACTGCTTTTGTTGAGAGAGCATTTTCCGCCATGAAGATTATCAAGACTGACTTGCGAAACCGAATGGAAGATGAGTGGATGAATGACAATCTAGTTGTGTATATTGAGAATGATCTTTTTCAACGATTGGTAATGAATCGATCTTGCAACGTTTTCAAGTCGATGAAACACGTAGAATTCTATTACCACCACTTTAGTTTGATGTGTTGAACTATTTTGATGTATCAAATATTTATAAATTTTGTCGCTATGATTTTTGTCGATATAAAAATAAGAAAGTTTCATGAATATCTTTTCTTTGCGTCCGCCACTGCACTTGATATAAAATTGAAATACTGTACAAAATATAAAAATACAAATACATAATTTAAAATAGGATATCCGTCCGGGTCTACCCAGAAAACTCTATAAGTAAGTGATCGATGGTACCTTCCATAGACTTGCCTGCTCCTTTATTTCTTCTTCTTCACATTCTCGCTCTAACAATAGGACCCATAGAAATACCCCACTACACCAAAACCATGGGTGGATCTCCACTTCCTTCTCACAATCTCACTCCCAAGTCCATCAAGTTTCTCTGCAGCTACGGCGGCCTGATTCTCCCCCGCCACTCCGACGGCAAGCTCCGTTATCACGGCGGCGAAACCCGTGTCCTCTCCGTTGATAGCTCCATTTCTTTTTCCGGTGAGTTGATGTTGCCTATATATATTTAACATATTGATAGTATATACGCTTATAATTGGTGAAGTTTGTTAATTCTTGGATGTATTTCGGAAATTTGTTGCACATTTACACGAAGTTATAATTATAATTGTGATTGTGTAGCTCATCTAGCAAGGGTGTTTCAGATTTAGGTTTTATTTTATATGTTATTTTGAGGAAATTTTAATTTGGCTTTTCCTTCGTGAATTATAGAGTTGTTGGTGAAGATGGGAGAGATGTGTGGATCATCGGTGAGTTTGAGGTGCCAATTGCCTGCGGATGATCTGGACGCTTTGATATCGATAACCTCTGATGAGGATCTAGCGAATCTCATCGAGGAATATGATCGTGCTGCGGCGGCGCCGTCGTCGTCCTTCAAGATCAGAGCCTTCCTCTCCGCCCCCAAATCGATAAAAAATGTGTCTCCGCCTCCCTCCTCCGCCTGCTCCTTCAGCAGCCACGCCTCGACACCGAAATTCCCGTTCGGTCTGTACTCCGGCGGCGGAGCAGGTATACCTCCTAGATGCCCGACCTCCGGCGGTCGGCCTTTCAAACGGATATCGTCAAAGCCTCCGGCGTATCCTATTATTGGCCAAAAAGCTACCGGAAAAATCCTCACCAGTTCGTGTATCAGTATCAAATTGGGGAGCGAAATGGTTACCGCGTCGGTCGCCTCGTCCACAACGGCAACCACTGGCAATAGCCAGAAAGCATTAATGGTTTCTTCTTAAATATAGAAGTAGAAAACTATGGTTAAATATGTAGATGTGATGATGTAAGATGCATAGATATTAGATACGGATGTGTATATGATCCAAGAAGGAGATCCTATTTTTATTGACCTCCAATCTTCGTCGCAAAGTTAATGGAAATTTTATGTCCATTTTCGCTGTCCGATCCACACTTATGATGGTTTGTTTTATAACCTTCTGAAAGATAAATCATCAATATTCATCATTAACAATCTTGCAAATTTTACTTCTGCTTTATTCACTTCCGGAGAAGGCTTTCCTTTTCTCGGGGGTCTTATGCTCCGTTAAAATCCAAATTCAAATAAATATAATGGAACATTAATAAATTATAGATATGTTATTAAATATGCATTTGAATTCAAATATTGACTAATTTACTGAGTTTTAATGATTAAAATAGCCCTCTACAAAAAAAATTCATTTTTCCAAAATTTTGTTGCAGTGAAAAAAAGCTGCAGCTCGAACCCATATTTAAATTTCCTTCATATTCTTTCAAGATTCTCTTTTTTCTTTAACTTTTTCCCCCTCAAATTGGAAATTAAATTTGCCTAATATAAGAGGTTCTGCATCTTGTTGGAATAACATAAAAATTTGTTTAGGTCGTCGGTGGAAAGTTTAACATAACAAATGGTACTCATAATTGAATCTTAATTTATATTCTAGCGCATATCTTTAATGACATTTATTAGAGAACTCATACTCTAATTCAAACTTGTATTTGGTGACATATATATGTAACTTTATTTTTTATAGTGGTACTATTTAGATGGTATATAAGACATAAGAAACAAAAATCATGTCAAACTTAGTGATTGTTTTACAGTTAATCTTAATTTTAAATGCTATTTACTTTTTTCGTTTCCATCACTTAAAAATAAAAGAAGTTCATCTTAACTGAATGGATCTTATATTATTCATCCTATAATTACTATTTAAAAAAATACATATATTAAAAAAAGAAAAACATATTCACACACTAATCCTCTAAATGAAATTGAACGTCCGACCTAATGATTCATAATAGAATATTATACTGAAGATATTTGAGCCCCTGGAATGTTGGTTCCTCTCTCCATCTTTGAACTAAAATTTAATGCGAGTACAAATTTATTTATTGATGACACAGAAATTGGGAATGATGGCTAGCTATGATTGGTTGTTTCAATACATGGCCGTATATATAATATCAAGAAATAGCTGCAGCAGAGAAATTTGAAAGATATGAAACCCTAGTTTGATTGGATAATTTCAGAAAAGCCATGCTGCAATTGAGTCGAATTGGAATTATTGGACGTGGCCACTGCAACGCACCAATAAATTCAACTCATAAAAACTGGGAATTGAAATTCGGTGCTTGATGTTGATGATGGGCCATCAACCATGGCTTCTGATTCCACACCAATTACTGTTTTACGACTATATTTAGGTATAAAGCTTGGATCGTACCCATTATAATATTCCTTTTCCATTTATGGATAATTGTACACACAAAAATAATCTGGTAGAATACTGGAAGTCTGGAATCAACCCATATATGTGTGTGTGAACGTAAAAATTATTTTTTATGGTGAGAACGTGAGAATCAAAAGTTGATGAATCCGTTGTGAAAGTTGATAAATCTATCGAAAAAATTACTGAATCTAAAAAAATGGAATTTTCATACCTTATGGGATTCAAACCCGGATGAAAAATTTTAATTTTTGATTCAGTGACTTTTTCAAATAATTTTATTAACTTCTATAACGATTTCATTTGGTTCTTAATTTTTATGATAAAAATAATTCTTATTTGAACATATATATATATATATATATATATCGAGAGAGATAGTGAGGTTCAAATGAAAATCATTTTAACGTGAGAATTAAAGATCACAAAATTTCACGACGAACAAAATAAATTCGCTATAAAAGTTGATGTATCATCTAGGAAAGTTATTGAATCAAAAAATTCAAATTTTTCACCTGCGTTCGAACGAAAATTCTATTTTTTGGATTCAGTTATTTTTTCTAAACGGATTCATCAAATTTTTTAGCAAATTTATCATTTTTTATTAGTTCTCATGATAAAAATATTTTTTACGTTAACCATCTTTTATATATATATTGTTCAACTAACATTTGACCATGATTTGGATTAAATACACATGATCATTGCCTCATTTTGGAGAATCTACCGGGTGAATTTTTGAACAAACTATATAATAGAGAAACAATTTTTTTATGATTACGAAATAAATAAAAGCTTTAATAAACCTAATTTCTTTCCTTATCTGTTCTTACTTCTCCCCATGAAATATTAATGAAGAGTGAAAACGAAATGAATGAAAAGAATGTCCAAATTGAGGATAAGGAGAAAGTGGGTTAAGGATTATCCCCACCCATGTGGACCCAATAGAAGGAAAGGAAAATGAATTTGCTTCTCAAAGATATCATTTTCATTTTTGAATGTCAAAGAATTTGATTATTAGGCTCTTCTCAAGAATTATAGTTATTATTATTGTATTTCTTACTGTATTATAAATTTATGGATAGGGATTAAGTAGTGAAACTTAGGAATTGACTTTGGAAGTTCTCATCTTCTGGGGCTATATTTAACAAAATGTTAGTGTAAATATATGAATGTTTCTACAAATAAATCTAGAGTCCTAAATAAAATGTTCCGATAATTGGTCCCGAGCACAATCCCCGAACTTAAAGCCCATCTAGAGAATTTAAAATGTCTATGGTCATTTCACATTAATCACGAAAAAGACCTTCGAAAAGGAAAGAAAAAGTTTTGTAATGTTTCGGTAAAGGGAAGATAACTCGTTCCATGAGATCTTTTCATGATTGTATTGATTGATTTAGAGGGTGTTTTTGTAATGTTTCGGTAAAGGGAAGATAACCACGTTAAAAGAACTTTAACAACTTATAAACACTGGCATTAACTCTTATAAAACTTGAAACATCTTATAATTCTTTTAAAAGTTCTCTCGAAATAAGTTTAGCCAAACACCCCCTTATTCTTCTTTTACATGAGGAAGTTCGTACGTAGTTGTAATTTATGAACGTGTTCTTTTTTCTTTTTCTTTTTTTGTCTGCAATGGTCCACGAATTGTATATATACTGAACGAGCAAATGTCGCTAAACAAGCCTTCTGCGACCAACTCTATTTATAAAACACTCGTAACTTGACCATATAATCAGTTTACTCCTAAACCCATTAAGGTAACTTTTTTTTAAAATTTATGGGAATTAAATCGTTTCTATCTTCAAGTAAGACTGCTGGATATAAACCTCATTTGGGTAATCAACCAAGTTTTGTGAATTTAATTATTATGTGGCATATGGGCCATGTTTTTGTATCAAGATTTTTGCATCATTTTTAGGCTTGATTATCTAGAGTCCTAGTCTATTAAAACTTCTTTTGTAAATTAGAGTTCTTCTTTAATAAGGAGTCCTTCTTTCATTAGGATTAGAGTTCCATTTTTCAACCTATATAAAGGCTTGTAAGCATACGAAAATATTCAGCTTTTGATTTACGAATATATGTGAGTTTTATTCTCTCTTCATTAGCTCTTCGAATTTCTTGAGATTTATCAAGTAATTCATTTATCGACGTATCAACGAGATATTCATTCCTCGTTTGTGTGTCATTCATCGTCGTCGAGTTGCTGCGTCATTTTCACGTTGGGGTATAGGCGACATACTGACCTATATCACTTCTTGGGTTAGATTCAGAGGTTTTGAAATATTCCATCTTATTCGTTCTTTTGTTCACGTGCTGATAGATCCTTCGTACCAACGAGGATCGTATCACTGGTAAACCCCTACTCAATCCACTCCTAAACCTGTTAGGGTAACTGTTATTTGCGTATATGTGTAGTTGAGTTATTCGTATAAATTAGTATAAGTCGATTCTGATAAATACTTTAGAGCATTTATCGCACGATGGATTTGATTTGATTTCACTGTACTTGAAAAGGTAGTTTTCTTGGGGGCTAGGGATGCATAAAACTAAGAAATAAGAGTAGGGATAGTTTGGTCAAATTTTAAAACCAAATGCATGACATTAATGAAGAGGGATGGATGGATGCATGCATATGAGGTGAAATCCAATTTAATATTCGCAACTGGGAAGCCACCAAAACAGGAGTATTCAACATCACCCACTCGAACTAAACACGATCATGGATTAGACCTAATAGCCTTATCTTTGGATTGATAAGATTGGATATGATAAATACAGACGTCATTGACATCACTGCTCCATTTGTTCATGAAATTCAATATCACGAGACAAATTTAGTAAGAAAAATAAAATAAAATATCTGGATTAAGGTTATCCAGAATGCCCCACCTCATCCCACTTTCTTCTTTATGTTCGATTCTTTCCTAAAAGTGTTTTTCAGTGTGAAAATATTTAGGGATTCTGTTCTATTGCACTAACCTTGTTTATAGAAATTTATTTTAAATGAGCAATACATAGGAAAAAAAAACCATCATTAGCAGCCCCCAATGTGAATTCAACTTCTTCTTCTTCTTTTTTTTTTTCAATTTGACAATCTTTGAAATAATTGCTTGATCTTGAACCACTTAAAAGTGCATGGACCACATGATTTTATTTGCTACAAATCATGTGGGGATTGCCCCTTGCTCTTATGCAATAAAGTGACTAGCAAGTTACCATATGTTCAGTTTTGATTTCCCATAAAAGTGTCAAAAATATAACTTTCTTAACTCTATAATCTCCAGCATCCCCACTTGAGTTTGTTTTAATTTTGAGAATTTCTAATTGAAGAAAAAAGAGTCAATGCTTAATTATTTATTTAATTCTTTCATGACAAGGAAAACCTTTGCTACTCAAGGATGTGTTTCGAGAGTACGAAGGGCAAAAACTTGAAACATAATGACAGAAACAATTGAAACTATACCATTATATAAGTTGTTGTTTTCAGTTTTTCTTCATTATGAGGGAGGGTGGGGCTATACATTTATTTGGGTGAAGTATTTTATTTTGTTATAGTTCTTAAGTAGTGTAGCCTACAAGGAGAAAATCTAAAGAAATGATATTTGTATTACCCATAATATTTTGAGTACTATGAACATAAAAAGGGTTGTAAATAGGCCATAGTACATAATTACTGGACTGAAGCCAACAAAATAAATGGGCCATTTCAAATGAAATTTATTTAAAAATCTTATTGAGCTTCTAAAGTTAGACATCGCTCATTGTTAAGTTGATTGAAGGCCCAGTTGAAAATCGTTCAACTAAATGGACCATGAATTTATGGTAGGCATATGTCATACTTACAGTCGATTAAAATTATTTTGGATGTGTGAATTCTTTTATTATTACTAAACTCCGTTTTATATTTATTTTTATTTGTTTATATATAGATCTCCAGCAAACTGTTTTATGTAATTATCTGATTTTAACGCTTGCATGCATGCACCATTATTTTCGTGTTTTGAATTAATACTTTTTCAATAATGTAATTGATACTACGATAAAAATCAGTTTACATGTGACATTGGGTTTACTTATTTTAAAATGATATACCATTAAAATAAGAGAATCCATCTTTTACTTATTTTCTTTTGGTATTACTCTTTCAGTATTTCTCTTGAATAATATTAATTTAATAGTAAAATAAGTTTTGAGAGTTTTCTATCATGTATTATAATTTAATAGGAAATCTTAAGAGTCCACACGATATCTAAAGTTGAAATTTGTGATCAGTTTAATTCATAATTGTAGGAAAATCTGATTTTAACCCTCTCCCGAGGATCTATCTTGGATGTTTAATTCACCATACATTGATTATATTCCTAGCATGCGTCTATATAATTAATTGCAACACGTAGGGTTTTCTCATGTTTACCTTCGAATGCTTGGGATGAACGGGATGAACGGATCGAGACTCGTGCTTTGATCTTCCGGATCAGATCCCGGTTGCCCAATCTCCAACGTCGAGTGAGGACGATCTATGGAGAATGCTACAGAAAATCTCCTCCTTTTTCTCTCTAATTCTCGAAAATTTCCTCCCAATGACACACTAGGATTCTCGAAAACATGGTGATGATAATTGAGGATTAACCTTGATATTATCTCTTACCTTATATTTATAATGCATTATCATAATCCCACAAGGAAAGGATCCATGCATATCCCATAAATATAATAATATCCTATGAATAAAGAGAATCAAATCATCATCCTTAGAGAGATATGGGCGCGATTTCCACTAAGCAACGGGCTGGATGGCCAAATTTGCGATCAAACGCAGGAATAAAGATGGGCCTCAAATAAATTAATTATCTTATCTTCACCTTGTAACATAAATTAATTTATAAACATTCATTCATGCCACTAGAGAATAAATGTCGACTTACCCTTTATTACCGAAGGTGAGTCGGGCTTGACTTAGACATTACGAATCCCGTATTTAAGATATCGCACGTCCATTAATTATTTAGAGTATTCATCGCTAAAATAATTAATATCTTTAATTCCTTAAGTAGTACCACTCAACCTTATTATTGTACTTGAGCTAACTCAACCTGCAGGATTTAGTACAATAAACCTTTTGAGCTCCTTAAAGGACGCCATCATCCTAAACGGATACGGAACTCGATACGATAACTAGCATGATATACAAGACCGCCACCACCCAAGATGCGAAAATATTGGGTTAGAACATATAACCTCACCCATAACAAGTCAAAGTGATGGTCAAGAACTCATACTCACCTAATACCTTATCGAGGTTTAGATCATCGTAAGTCACCGAGATCTTGGTTCTTCACAACGGTCGCATAGAAGAACTCATCTCATCGTGATCCTTCAATACGTCGAGACGCATCAAAGATAGACAAGCAACCAAGTCAAGTCACTTCTCATCTATACCGCAGCTCATATCGGCAACTCGTCCTCAAGTTGTCTCGCCAGTGATTCTTTTATATCTCATTAAACTCGACCAATCATACGCACTTCTCGCGATCTTCACACAATCGTATGATCTAACTTATATACGAGATAAGGGACACGATATATGCAATCAAATAATCAATTCAGATAGGAGATTGTAATAGTGGTAACAGAAACATTGTATACAAGCTCAACCAAACCGCTTTTAGTATATAAATCCAACAATAATAGGATGAAAGTTTTATTTAAGCCACGCACAACTATGACTAGTCTAATGAAGTCCATTAAGTGTACATGTAATGTGATCCTTTCATCATTCATTCAACAAGAAGAAGAAGATGGATAATATGTAGATGTATATTACTCCCTCCATCCCATCCAAAACGGTCCATTTCTTTTCTGTACGGTTATTTAGGAGAATGTATAAAGTGATAAAAGATGGAAAGGTCCCACAATTTTTGAAGAGATAATATAATTATTTCATAAAAAATTAAACAAATTATCTTGGATAGGACAGCACAAAAAAGAATACAAGTATTGGGTGGGAGGGATGAATTATTATTTTGAAGAAACATTGCAATCATCCATTTTCTTTCACATCGTCTACAATAGTGTGTTAAAATTGGGTTAACTCAAGATTTGCCTCAAGTTATATATATATATATATATATATATATATATATATATATATATATATAGGGAGGTTAACGTGGTAATCATTTTATTGTGAACGTAAGAACCAAAAATGATAAATTCATAGTGAAAATTGATGAATCATTTGGAAAGTTACGTAATCCAAAAATCGAATTTTCGCCTCATGGATTCGAACACGGGTGAAAAATTTGAATTCATTAACTTTCTCAACTGATTCATCAACTTTCATAACGAATTCATTTTGCCTAATTTTGTGATAAGAATGGTTCTTATTTGAACCAAACTCTATATATATATATAGTGTGATCCATTCATTATTTCTTATGGGCCACAAAAACAATAAAATATGCATCAATAAGTCTAGACCACATATCCACTACAGACCTTTCGGAAAGTCTAAAGACAATACCCTATTGATTTAGACAATGCAAACAATATCGTAAATATTTGTGTTATATATATGATGTGTTCATTTATTTACATGATCAGAATTGTTGGTGGGTGCAGTCGAAGTCTCACATGAGTTAAGTATGTTGGAATCCCAAATGCAATATCACGCTTTTGTTATATATGGTCCGTTCACTTTCGTGGTTTTGACTTTTGAGTTTATAAATGTGAATATATTCACTAATATGAGGCATTTAAAAAACAGGAACCAAAAATAAAATCATATAAAATAAAAATAAAGCAAATAATATGGTTCTGTGGTGAAATTTTGGGTCGTTTATGTGATTTGTATTTTGAGGAATGACGCACATAATTAGATTTGATTACCATAACACATTTACCACATGCAGGATTATTAAATTGGAGTCGTACAACGTCCATCTTTCACATGAGAAATTCCATAGAATATATAAATATACTAAACTTATCTTTTACATATGATAATATTTTATTAATTAATTTTATATATTAATGATATATTATTATATTAGAGGAACTGTAATATACATGGGTTTATATGGGTTGATGATGGATAAAGTAAGGGAAATCGTTCACACTAAAAATCATTACTCCTTTAACTTTTTGGTCTCCTGTGGCGTGTAGAATATTTAATAGTCTAAATAGCTAAAATGCTAAACGTAATTTAAATTATAATTATTTTTGTATTGTATATAAACTATTAATTTCTACCATCAAACTACCAAAAACACTTAATATCATCCAACAAATTTTTTGATACCTGAAAATTTAGTACATTTGATATGGTTTGACGTGTGCAAACATGAATTTTTTATAATATCAAGTAATCTCGAGACACATGAAATTTGGATGAATCTATATAATTTTTATGTACTTAAAAAAATCGTGCGGAGACAAATTTGCGTTGCCGTAGTTCATATAGTAATCAGTCAATCGATAATTCAAAGATAGAATTAAATAATAACAATAATAATTTGAAATATAATTAACAATTCAGCTTAGATAACACTAGCAAGTACCAAAATAGAAAGAAAGAAGGAAAGTAAACAAACTTTCCTTGATGTCATGATGCGAGATTTGGCCAAAATCCGAGGCCAATTATTTGTTAATGGAAGAATTAATTTATTAATAACAAAAATCTTGATTGTTGTCGCCAGCCTCGAATTCTGTAGTAGATCTTGTGGAATTTTTTATATGGATCGACTATGATATGAAATAAAGCAAATCATCCAAATCACTAATATATATGATAGGATACTGGCCCAACTACTGCGGCAAGATCGCCCAATACAAGTAGTTCGACATCAAGCTCGGCCCGACAAGTTCGGCCCAAGAAGACTCCTAAAACCGGTGGGAACGCAGGCTACCATATCTAAAGAATCCTAATTCAAGAGGATAGGATCTCGAATCCTAGTTAGAAGACTTGGATTCAAGATCTGAGTCAATACATTGTGTATAAATAGAGGCTAGATTAGACGAAATAGGCATTCACTCTCTTTGTAATCGCTTCTTACACCTCAATACACATACTCTCTCTCGCCTGTGGACGAGATCTTATTCACGATCGAACCACGTAAATCTTTGGTGTTCTTGCGCGTTTATTTCCTTACGAAATTAAGATCGATCATCGGCGCCGTCTGTGGGAACCGAAATTTTGTGTTTTCGATCAACCACCGTTTACAGGGAAATAATCATGACCAGGTACACCAGAAGCCATGCATCCAGGACCGTCGCCGGCAACAACAACGCTGACGGTGAAAGGGAACGCCGAGCTCAGCTCGGGAAGAGCCCAATCAGAGAAGAAACCCCCGAAGGACATATCCAAAGTCTCGACGAGCACGGACACCCCGCCCTGCAGGAGGCAGGTTACCATAGCGAAGGAAATCGTAGCAATAATCCAGGGGAATATCCAGCCATAGTAAACCTCGACGACGCCACAAAGGATTTCTCGAGAAAATAAGGAGAGCTTTCTCCGAGACCTCGGTGTGGTCGGTCACGCCCCGAAGAACGGAACGCCAAGCCTCATCTAGATACGAGGCATCACAACGAGGTCGGGGCCCAAACCGACCGCACAAGGAACGAGCAACGCGGAGAGACGTCGTGATCGCCGCGGGCCGGCCTCGATCGCCGTAATAAATCCATCCAGCGAACTCCGCCCGATCTCCGGAGGACGAGCAGCGCAGAAAGGCATCGTGGCCGCCGTGAAGTCGGTCCAAGTCACCTAAACGAAGTTCGATCGTCGAACTCCGTCCCAATCACCGAGGACGGCTTCGATGGATACGGAAGATAGTCACCCCGCTCAAATAGGATACTCAACACTTCTCCTGATAAATACCGGTACCAAGCATCGCCCTATGACGGGTGAGGGATCCACGTAACTTCCTCTCGCAGCCCAATACAACATGATCAACCAACGCCTCACCGGTTCATATGTGTAAACTCTTCCCGTAGTTACTCGTCGACAATGCCCGCAGTGGTTCGACGGCCTACCTACGGAAGCATCGGCTCCTATTGCGACTGATGGCGCCTTCCATCAAGGTTCTTCCAAAAGGCGGAGTCAAAACATCGCCGGCACACCTCCTTACCATAAGGCAAAGCCGTAACGAGCCCATCGGTGACTTCATGACGAGGTTTAACAATGAGTGTTTGAAGGTCAAGACGGAACGACTGTTAGTCATCTCGGCCTTCCAAACGGCATCTTGCCGGGCCTTATACCGAGAGATCGCTGGCACGAACCCCGTCATCGCGACAGAGTCCGGCGCATAGCCAACCGGTTCGCCAAAGCGGACGAGGCTGACAAAAGAAAGCGCGAAGCAGACAAGCCAGGACCCTCGGAAAAAGGAAGAAGAGACGAAGGAAGGGAAGATCGGAACCAAGGCCGGCGAAGCGCCTTGGAAAGATTACATCGCCCAATAAGGTCCAGGCTCGGTCCGCGTGACGCCTCGGAGCGACCTCAATACACCCCGTTGACAAAGCCAAGGGCGTAAATCACGCACTCCATATGAACCTGCTCGAGAAGCCTCGACCGATGATGTGGAGGGAAGAGGTGCCACCTATGGATAACATCGCCATTCCATGAGGATTACGGCACGACATCAAGAGTGCAAAGAGCTCATGGGTGAAATAGATATGCTAGTTCGGGACGGATCCTCAAGAAATACCGAGGACAGTCGCCAAGCCGACTGAGCCAAAAGAAGAAAAAGCAGAGGAAGAGGGAAATTGCGCCCTACAATAAAACGAAGCGCAACACCGATTTATGAAGGAGACGACGAACCCCAATATGACGGGGTGATCTCCACTATTACTGTGGCTCCCAGTGAGTCACGAAGTCCTCCCAAGGCGAAGCCGAAGTCCTAAAACCGCGAACCTACCAACAAGAGGTTCGAAAGGACGAGGCGATCACCTTCTCCGAGGATCGACCCGCACTGCGACGGCACCCCACCAGGATGCGTTGGTGATCCGTAGTAGTCGCAAATAAGTTGGTAAAACGCGTTTACATCGACAACAAGGCGTCGGTGAGCATCCTTTTCAAGGAATGCTTTGACAAACTAGAGTAGAAGAAGCACACCGCGCCACAGCACCGCCAATTCAAGCTTCGTCCAGAAGAGACACGCCGGAGGAATAATCGAGCCACCGTCACGGTGGGAAAGCACCAACGACCTCGACCAAGGTGGTGCGGTTCAGTAGTGAAGGCCCACCGCCGTATAACATCATACTAGGGCGAGATTGGTGAACACCGTAAGGGCGGTATGCTCAACGCACCACCCGACGATAAAGATACCCACCATGGGGAACAGCCGTGATCCGAGGTGATCGAAGAAGCGAGGAATGTATGCAAGTTGCCTTACGAGGTGCCGGACCTTGGTCCAAAGACCCACCTGTGCATAGCAATTAAGGAAACCCGAGGAGTTGGAGTCGAAGACATCACCACCCCCGACGGTCAGTGGAAGAGGTCGCATTGTACAAAGACGAGCCATTGAAGGTCGCCCGTTGGTTTCACCACGGCACCGGGTGAGGGATCGATCATCCAACTCCTAAGGAATTCGGGACGTGTTTGCTTGGTCTCCTCGACATGACCGAGTCTCGCCGAGTATCATCACCACCGCTCAACATCGACACGAACATAAAGCCGCTTCGACGTATAAAGAATCTTCGCAATTAACGTAACCAAGTCATTCATGACGAGGTGAACCACCTATTAAAAGCCCGCATATTGCTCGAGGTCAAATATCCGACCGGATAGCCAACCGGTGATGGTGAAAAAAGGAGGAGGGGATGGCGAATGTGTATCGACTACACCGACCTCAACAAGCATTGCCCAAAGGATTGTTATCCCCTCTCAACATCGACAAGAAGGTCGACGCTACCGGTCGGATACTGAAGTCTTCGCTGACTTATACAAAGGGTATCACCAAGTCCCGATGGACGATGAAGACGCGGCCAAGACGGCCTTCATTACCGACTTGAGTCTTTGCGTATAAAAGATGCCATTCGCCTTAAAATGCAGGGGCTACCTATCAAGGATGGTAGACAAAATATTTCAACCCTACATAGGTCGAATGTGGAGGTATCGTGAGCGACATCGTCGTCAAAAGCAAGGAAGAAGCGCGATGTGTTTCCGACCTCCGGATCGTCCTCGGCCTTCTTCAAAAATCAACCTAAAACGAATCCCGTGTGCACGTTTGCGTCCGGTGCGAAAGTTCTTAGGGTGTTGGGTTTCACAAGAAGGGCTAAAAGCAAACCCGCCCAAGGTCCAAACCATTTTGGAAATGAAGATGCCAAGACCATCCATGACGTACCTGGTCGACAGTCGATAGCCGCACTAAGCCGCTTTCTTTCAAAAGTCATGGATAAGCGACTACCCTTCTTCAAGATACTCAAAAGGCCCCAAATTCTCATGGGATGAGGTACACAGTCCGCTTTGAAGACCTCAAGAATTACCTCGCCAAGCTCCCACTCTATCCGTCCCAAAAGAGGAGAGGTCCTTTTCTCTACCTCGCCGCCTCGGACGAATCCATAAGTGCAGTCCCGCACGAGAAGAAGGACGTCGACTCCGGTGTATTTCATCACCGAGCACTAAAAGGCCGAAACGAGGTATCGCCCCTGGAGAAGCTTGCCTTAGCATTAATAAACGCCAGGAGACTACGTCCATACTTCCATGCACATCCCATACAAGTCCTCATCGACTACCCACTTCGCAAGTATTGACGAAGCCCAAGCATCGTGAGAATCGCGAAATGGGCAATCGAACCGGGCGAGCACGATATATCCTTCGCCCGCCAGCCATCAAAGGTCGCCCTGGCGGATTTCCTTGCCGAGGCTAACTGGCCGAAAACCGAAGCCCACCGAGTCCGTGACGGACGATGCCGGCCGAACCCATGGTTGAAACACCGAGGAAGGCCGGCAACTCTACGCTGACGGGCTTCGGAAAAAAGTAGCGGAGCGGTATCTTACTCCTAGGCCCTGACGACCAAGAGATCGCTTACCACTTCGGTTCACATTCAAAAATACGAACAACGGTGGAGTACGAGGCATCGATCGCAGGACTTCGCCTCGCTCAAAGTCTCCAGACACGAGCCGCAAGTTCACAATGACTCTCAAGTCGTCGTAAGCCAAATGTTGGGAAAATACGAGGCAAAAGCGACAGAATGAAGAAGTATCTTGAAAAGCAAAAGCACGAACGGACTTTCTCACACTTCCGGATAGTTCGCATCCCAAGGGAGCAAAATAGCCGAGTGACATCTTAAGTAAATTGGCCTCGCCATCAACGAGCCCGCCAAGAGAGGAAGTCCAAAGCGAAGCATAGACGATGCCAAGACGGAGCCGAGGTCAACGAGTCTCGGATGAAGAACCCAATTGGATGACTCCCATTCGAGAGTACCGGAGAAGGCTTAACCGCCCACGACAAGTTCGAGAGGCTAGGAGGATCCTGAACAAATCTCTGCGATATACAATTGAGCGGGGGTCCTATACGTAAAGTCATATCTCCAACCTCTCTTAAGGTGCTTGGGTCCGAACCGAGCTAATTACGTTTCACGAGAAATACACGAAGGATCGTATGGAAGTCACATCGGACCCCGAGCCTTGTCAAAGAAAGTCATGCGATGGGGATACTATTGGCAACAATGTTCCAAGACTCGATGGACCTCGTAAAAAGTGTCCAAGTGTCAAATCCATGGAACGCATTGCAAGGCTACCGCAGACCGACCTCACCTCCATACAGAGCCCTCGGCCGCTTATGCAATGGGGATCGACATTGTGGGCCCTTTTGTAAAGCACCGTGACGACTCAATTCTTAATTGTTGCGATCGACTACTTCACGAAGTGGGTGAGCGGAGCCCTTGGCGAAAATCACAAGCAAGAACGCCTCAACTTCATCTCGAAGAACATAGTGTGTCGCTCAAGGCATCCCCATATCCTCCTTTCGGATAACGGAACACAATTCACGGATAAGACATTCAAAGATTGGTGTCAAGAGCTTGGATCCAACAAAAGTTCACCTCGGTGGCCCATCCTCAAGCAAATGGTCGGACCGGTTACCAACAGACCATCGTAGTGGTCTAAAACTCGCCTCGACCGAGCTAAGGGCCTCTGGTGGAAAATTTACCGCAGTCTTATGGTCGCATCGAACAACACCTCGGACCTCGAACGGAGAAACACCCTACGTTTGGTATATGGAACCGGGCGGGATCCTGCAGAGATCGGAGTACGAGTCCCCGCACCATTGACTTCTCTGTTGAAGCAATGGGGAAAATCTACGAGCTGATCTAGACCTACTCGAAGAAAGAGAGACCTCGCCACATCGAGGAAGCTCGGTACAAGCAACAAGTAGCTCGGTATTACAACCAGCGTGTTAAAACCCGACAATTCCAAGTGGGCGACCTCGTACTCGAAATAATAAAGTCGAGAAAAGCCAAGCAGCTCGGCAAGCCGGAAGCCACACGGGAAGGACCTTGCCTGATCGACGAAGTCCTCGGCAAAGGGCCTATAAGCTCGCTCATTGTCCGTGAGCAATTACCCAACGCATGGCACATCATTCATCCAAGAGATATTATGCATAAGTGTCGAGGTCGGGTCGTGTCTTTAAAGTTCTGCTTAGAGTCCGAGTCTTATTTGGTGGTCGCGTCGTCTTTTAAATAAAATATTATTTTTGCAAGTTCTACTCGTCACTAATGCATAATTAATCTTCACATTATTATTTACCCTCTACGGAGGACAAATTCCTCGACGGTCGATTACATTCTGCTCCATACGAATGTAAATTTAAACGCAAGATGCCTACATACGAGATCAGACACTTCGTTTATTTCAAGCGCCTTCTATGTAGATGAAGGGACCACCCTCCCGATAACCTCGCAAAAACAGAACCATTCCTACATACGAGATCAGATTACCTTCGTCTATTCAAGCCGTTCTCTATGTAGATGAAGGGACCACCCTCCCGATAACCTCGAAAAAAGCAGAACCATTCCTACATACGAGATCAGATTACCTTCGCTCATTCCGCCGTTCTCTATGTAGATGAAGGGACCACCCTCCCGACGACCTCGGCAAAAAACAGAACCCCTACTTCATGCGAGAACGATTTCCTTCGCCTAATTCAAACGGAATTCTCACGGGACGAACTACATTCGCATATTACTCTTGTTCAATACAAAGTCAATAAGAAATCATTCTTATTAAATAAAAGATGTCAGGTTACATTTTAGGAGGACGGAGCGGATCGGGAAAGTCGAGCCAATCCCTAGAAAAATCGGGATTCAAAGCACTCATCTATACTAATCCTACCTCTATCTCGTCCTCGGTCTACATTACGGGCCCGGCCACGACCTCGGTCACTTGAAGACGCCGCTCTGCGAACTCGACCTCGGACACTCGAGGATGCCCGGTTTCGACCCTTGAGGATCCACGTCGTTCAAGGGCAATAGCACGCCTCTCTGAGCGCACCACCCGGATCGTCGTAATTCGGTTCATTTATTCTGCATCGGAAGCTCCGTGAAGAAGAGGCCTCTGCATCCCGTCGAAACATTTCGTCGAGCCGTGGTTGTCGGCGATGACGCTTTGTATATGCTCCCAGCCTTTTTAATTCAGCGTCTTGCCCGTGAATTGCCGGAGGTCCGACCATATTCGCGGTACCTCGCACAACGTGCAAAGCACTCGACAACCTTGCTTCAACTTCCGGATCGTCATCCCACCATTTCGTGGATGACCTCCTCGTACTCGGAATGCTCTCGCCTATAACCTTGGCTTCTCCTCTTGGCGACCTCGAACGCCTCCTCCATTCCAAAAGGCGAGCACGGAGCTCGTCACGCTCTCCCGGCTCTATGTGACATCGACTCACCGTACATGACCAAGCTGTCCCTTTATATGGAGGAGTTCGATCTCTTTCAACTCAAGAGCCCGCGATAGGTCTTCGATTCGGTTCAACCAAGGAGAAGCATCAAGCATTTCAGGAGACAACTGAATAAAAAAAGATAAGTTTCTTAACATAAACTTGTGATTTTATTAACATGCCCTTAGGCAAAAATCAATGTACATTTACATTCAAAAAAAAAAAAAGGAGAAAAAGATGGGGATCAATCGACCCTCCGTAAGCTTCGCCATGACAACATCCGCCGCCTCAAAGCTCGGATAGCCTCGACCTCTTCCGCCTCTTTTCGACCCGCTCACCGGCCTCTTCGGGAACCACCGAGTCTCGACGCCTTCAAGCATCACCGCCTCCCCGACCCTTTGCATGATCGTACACAAAAGCGTCGGTCGGGGATCCCGATCCACGGACAAAGTAGCGAATGACTCCGCGGACAAAAGAACCGAGGAGGAGGCAGGTTCTGCAAAGACGGAAGCTCCTTCGTGCCACGGACAAGCACATCAAAATAGGCCCGCCTCAGACACCATCCTCGCCTCCTCGCACCCATACTTGGCTTTGTCCAGTGCAGGTAGTCTTCGGCGACATCTTCGATTGATCCGAGACGGCGCGCTTATTAAGCACCTCACCGCGTCCCGACACCATCCGGGAAGCTCGCCGACATGAACAGCCTCTCAAAAAGCACGGCGCTTTCTCCTGCGAGCTCGCCATGTCCGCCTCCCGACGGCGAACTGCTTCCACCTCGCCTTCATCAGGCAACCTCGCCTTCGCCGCCTTGCCCTGCAGCCTCCTCCGCCACGGCCGCCTCCTCCGACCGCCCTTGCGCGCCTCTGCCTCATGGCCGCCGCGTCCGCCGCCGCCTTCGCTGACGAGGTCCGGATCTTAGCCTCGGCCTCGAAATTTCTTGAGCGAGGAGGTATTCTCCTCCACCTCCCGAGCATACCGGCCACCCCACAAACTGCAGAACGGCGCTTCTTCAAGTAATCCGATATAAGATCGGATACTTTAGACACCTCACCGCCACGCCCTCGACCTCTATACAATATATACATCAGTCGGAAGAACACAATTTTATACTACTACACAAAGTATAAGGACAAGTACAAAACCTCGGGAAAGAGACAGTACCGACTTGGAACCAATGATCTCGCACTCGACCTCGGGCAACCGAGGACTCGGGGATTACATGCTTCCGCCTCTTCAAGCGCTTGAGTGGGCTGCGGTGAAGGGATCTCGGCTCCACACTCATTTCGGCATGTCCTCGACACCCTTCAGTCGGAGACCTCGGCTCGGCCACGAGATCGGCTCGGCCGTGAGATCGGCCCCTTCCTTTCTTCTTTTCTCTTAGAAGGTTCACTACCGTGAAATACATAGGTCAAGATCAACACAAATAATCACGAATAAAGAGAAAGAGAAGAAGGGCCTCACCCTTCACCGACTCCACCCCGAGGTAGGATCATAAGGCTAAGCCCATTGCCGCAAGCTCGGCCTCGGAGAAGACCTCGTCAACAAGGTCAATTTTGTCCAAAGGCCTCCTCCAGTCACCAAGCCCTTGTCGACAAACACATCGGCGATCTTATCGATCGCCATGGAAACTCCATATGTCTCGAAACCGGCGGAAGAAGAACTTCTTCCGCCATTGAGATCTTCGATTTAATCTTTGCTTTGAATTTCCTACGGGTGATAGATAATACCACCCGAGCCGCCTTCAATTGCAAAAGCAAGGACAAGCCCAAGTCAAAGGAAAATTATGCCTATAGCATAGACACCTAGGGCGCTCATATGCGGAATGAGTTCGGCGAGAGTTGGGCAAGAGATATGCCAAACATCTCTTGAACTCAACGTATACATAAGGGTAAGGAAGACGAAGACCAGCCTTGAGGCTGTCCTCACACACGCAACAAAACCATCCGGAGGGCACAAGCCCTGTCCTCCTGACGGGGCAACGAACTCAATATCGGAAGGAATACTATATTGAAAATAGATATCCTAATATCGAAATACCTAAGATTGAAGAAAAAAGACACTTTACCGCAATCCCCACCGAGGGAATCGCAGACTACACTCGTAAAGAGGCATATGAATACGGGTAAAAACAGCAGAGACACTAACGAATCGAGGAACGGAAATAATTTGACGACCAAACGACTCACTGGGAGAAGAGGAAGCCATAACTTACTTTTGCTTATCAATGAAGAAGGCAAGAAGCTTCAGGACGTCAATGGCGAAGAATAACCGTCTTTCGCAGAAAGCAAGGAATTTTGAATATTGAAATAATGTGGAAGGCAAAGTGATAGGAGATATTGCGTATCAAGGAAGACATTCCCCCAATATGCACTTTATCGGGAATCCAACCGCTGCCACATTTAATGCGCATTAAGTGCGTATCCGCGTCGATAGATCAAAGAACGACGAAAATCCGTCTTGACCGCTTAACGCCCGTCGGTGAAGCGATGAAGACCTCGACTTAACGCCCGACATGTGAAGCCGGTCGAAGACCTCGCTAACGCCCGTCGGTGAAGCCGGTCGAAGACCTCGCTTAACGCCGCGTCGGTGAAGCGGTCGAAGACCTCGCTTAACGCCCGTCGGTGAAGCCGGCAAGACCTCGACAACGCCTCGTCGGTGAAGCCGCAGAAGACCTCGCTTAACGCCGTCGGTGAAGCCGGCAAGAAGACCTCGCTTAACGCCCGTCGGTGAAGCCGGCAAAGACCTCGCTTAACGCCCGTCGGTGAAGCCGGCAAGAAGACCTCGCTTAACGCCCGCCGTCGGTGAAGCCGGTCGAAGACCTCGCATAACGCCCGTCGGGAGAAGCCGAACACCTCGGCAAAAGATACAAACAGCACACGTGACCTCGGCAGACGCCTCTGCAAGCACGGCATACGATATACGACGTCGGAAGCATTGACACGCACAAAGTCAGGCCCAGAGAATCGTTCACGCCCCGCTTCGTCATAAACAACCCCCAATCCAGCACGACCTCGCTTCTGCGTCTTTTTGGGGGGGGTTGTGATAGGATACGGCCCAACTACCAGGCCCAAGCATCAGGCCCAATACAAGTAAGCCTGACATCAAGCTCGGCCTGGACAAGTTCGGCCCAAGAAGACTCCTAAAACCAGTGGGAACGCAGAAGGCTCGGCCATATCTAAAAGAATCCTAATTCAAGAAGGGATAGGATCTCGAATCCTAGTTAGAGAAGACTTCGGATTCAAGATCTAGGTCAATACATTGTGTATAAATAGAGGCTAGATTAGACGAAATAGGGCATTCACTCTCTTTGTAATCGCTTCTTACACTCTCAATACACATACTCTCTCTCTTGCCCCGTGGACGTAGATCTTATTCACAGATCGAACCACGTAAATCTTTGGTGTTCTTGCGCATTTATTTCCCTTACGAAATTAAGATCGATCAATATATGTATACTCCCTCCACCCACGAAATTCATTTACTTATTTCCTTTTTAGATCATCCACGAAAAATATTTACTTTACTCTTATGAACATAAATCCCACATAATCCTCTTAACTTTTCCCCCTATGTTACCCACTTATTTACAAAAAAATGTTATGACCCACTTTTTTTAATTCCAATTAACATTAAGTTACTTTTTTTTTACCTAATACTTCTTATAATTGTGGGTCCCCTTCTCGACTAACTTTATATTCATTATAATTTACTAAATCCGTAACACTAAAATATGTAAACGAATTTCGTGATTGAAGTGAATACTTATTTCTCATTTTTACATTTTGGTGAGTGCGTAGTATTATTTTGTGTTTATTGTTCATGTGTTTATGTGTGCCGTTTTCCGTGATTTATTCTATTTATGTCGTTGTTTTGATTAGTATTTATCGATTCAAACTTATTTGGTTTACTTCGAAGATTTTATAGAAACCACGTTAAATGGGACGAAATGGATCTGACAACGATTGATGTGAAAAGTTTACAATGTTAAAGAGAATCTCGATAGGAGTCCATAGACGTAAACAGATCACAATTCGGAGTTCAGACAAGAGAGAACGAAACGAAACAACAAAGTCATGCATGCGTACGCACGGCGCCCAACGCCGATCAAGACTCAACGAGCACCGGTGCCACTACCCCAGCCTTGAATGGACACCGGCCGACGGCCTCGCCTAGCTTCTCACCTGCCTCAAGATACCCCGTCGGCCACGTGCCTAACGCCGGTCTCGTCTCAAGCTTCTCGCTTTTCTCCCCGATGCAATGAACGCCGACCTCATCTCAATCTTCTCGCCTTGCTCCCCCCCCCGCCACACCTCAGCATCGGCCACATCCCCAGCGCCGGCCTCGTCTAAAGCTTCTCGCCTTGGCCCCCGGCAACAATGCCAAAATTTTATCCCGACCTAGTTGTTCTATAAGTCGCTAGCAATTTTACGAAGTCCCTATAGAGCAGTAAAGTCGACTCAGTCGTACTCTCAAGGAAGGCTTAACGGGGTTACGATTCTATATCACGCACAAAAACAGAAAATAAAAACTAACGTCCTAAAATAAAGGGAGCTACCACGAAACGGACGAAAGTCGGAAAGAAAAATAAAGCAGGAAAATGGGTATACTTGGACAACAAGAGGAATTGGCAGATACATGGAATCGGAGACGGTGTTCTAGGGTTCAAAATATGTCCTTGCTATCAATGAGCCAATGATCGGTGCACGGTGCAGTAAACTATCCACGCTCTTTCACCTAGCGTTCAACATAAAGTAGCCTCTCGACCCCATCCATGTTAGACCCACAATCTATGACAAACTAGTCTCTCGACTGTTCGACGTTAAACTACGAATGATAATCAAACACAAATGCAAACGATAGCAAATATTTATCCACATATATTAATCACTCAACAACAAACTAGTCTCTGGACTCCACTCGTCATCAAACTTATATTTAACATAAATATGATCTCGTATTAATTCATAATCAAACATAAGCACATAATCAAGTTATACTATTCATTCAAGCCCGTGTATTAAGATTATGAAATAATCAATTTATAGGGATAAGAAATCACAAATTATCAACACAACAATCAGGATTCAAGATAAGAACAAATCCAACATTTATTATTAAAAATCGATAATTCGTTCTCATGGTAGAAATTATTCCCATAACAATTACTTTGACATAATGAAACGAGAAAACTTGCAAACCATTCGTTGATGAATTCATCATCCAAAAATCCGGAATCGCTCAATCCAAATGTTTATTCAAGTACAAGATTTTAAAAGAAAGGAAAAGAAAAGGGAAAAAAGAGGAAGAAAATCGTGTGTATGAGTGTGTAGAATTGTTTTCAAAGATGGCGGTTCTCCTTTTTTTTTTAATATAAAAACCCTCTAAAAGTCTAGAAAATAAGTCAAATTGGGCCTGAAAAGACCCGCCCAACATCGGACGGGACGAAATCGACGCTGAGGGTTAATTTTTTGGACCATGCCGAGAGAGTGTCCCAACGTCGGACAGAGTGAGGGGGCACTACAAAAAAAATGTCTAGTAGTTACATAATTTTAGTGACACCAAGAGAAGTGTTACAAAATTTATGACATCTTTAGATGTAGCAAAAATTAATTACACCAATATATGCATCAATATATTATTGTTACACATAAAAATGTATGTAAATTTTGTTACACTTGAAAATGTAGTAAAATTTGTCACATTTATCTATATAATTAAATCTTATTACATTTAAACATGTCACAATATTTATTTTTTATTAAATATAGAAATATAACTAAATTTTAATATAACTTAAAAGTAATATTGACGTGATGAATATTATTAGTATCTATATGTTTGGATATGGGTGCTGTTAATTGAAGTAATATAAATCATGTCATTTGAGAATTGCTTTTGCTTATACAGATGCAAGTTGCAGGATTGAGAACCTACGGCGGCGCTAAGCTCCAAACAGCCGGACAACCACCGCGCTCTGCAAATTGAAGGACCCTACGATCGTCAAAAGCGTTTCGAAGTTGAAATCAAGTTGTGCAACAAATGGGAGAATTACATACATGCGGTGAAAGGCGGCGTAACATAAGGTCATGCATCCTCCTCTCAACGCTATCATCCACACCAATAATCATTGATGATATACGAGCCGAGGCCACGCTTCTCGGCCTCCGCCCCACGAGGTGTCATTCCCGCCTCCTGGAGAAAGTCTCCGATGATCGCATCGTGAAATCAACGACACCAAGAAATAGGAGAAATCAAATTTCTAATGATTAAATGATTTATCATCATTATTATTATATTAGATTGTGACCGTAGTTAATTGATTTTGTGAGTCGAGATCTGAAGCTCAAGTACCACTCGGGGTTGTGATTTTGTGAGTCAAGGTACATTGATTGTATTAGGTTTGTTTGGGAAGAAGCCCTCATTATCGGTGGAAGGTAATTTTCTCTTGGCGATCGGGAGCGAATGATACTTTTTCTCTTGGTTTAGTTTGACAAGAAATGGAGCTTCTATTCCATTGCTACCAATTGAACGACTCTTAATTGAGGAGTTTTCCTTACATTCTCTATAAATGTGTGATGATCCATTTTCTTTAGTAGAGTTGGCTTGGTCACGACTATCTAGGATAGATAATGCATGAGAAGTGTATTATTTATTTTAAGAATTTTGTGGAATAGGCGGTTTATTTGTACATCGCCTCTTGACTACTTATTTTCACATCTTTGCAGTTAGTGTTTTGTCTCAACCTCCAATAGCCGTAATTAGTAGGTTTTCAAGTTGTGTTGGCGAGATTGGGCAAGCATGGGACATATATGATGGATATATCCGGACATAATCTTCTGAAGCAAGCTAGAGCTGCAACGACATATAAAATGGAGCTTATGAGGAGTTGTTGCTCAAGATTCGTGTAACTAATCTTGCATCGTTACGCATTGAATTTACTCTAGATTGGGTAACTAATTTGCTCAAGATTCGGTAACTAATTCGCACTTAGTCATTAGTGTTATGCCTTGAATTTACATGACTGAATCGAGAATTATTAAATAAGAACTATGAAAAATAAACAATTATTGAAATTTTGTTGTGTAATATGTCTTTGTAATGAAGTGTTGTTGTTCGGTGAATGCAAATGTGTGTTTTACTCTGCGGGTGCCATCGTCGAATATAAGGAACTTCGCATTATAGCACATATTGATCATGGAAATCAACTCATGGCGGATAAATTGCTCCGGATGACCGGCACGATGGAGAGTAGAGAAATGAATGAGCGGTTTACGGATAATATGGACTTGGAGAGAAAGAGGCATCACTATCAAATTGCGTGTTTTGTCTCATGTCTATTCTCGCTCTATTTGCTATCGACAACACTAGATGAGTATGGACATAGTCATTTGTTGGTTGAATTACCTTAAATGAAGAAAAGATGTGGATTAACAAAGTCATTTGTTGGTTGAATTACCTTACAAAGAAGGACATTTCTTGTCGATGTGATTGATCTTGCAAACAAGTCCTCTTAAAATTGAACTCACAAACAATGTTTTATCTTTGTTACATAGTCGCACGGATCGTTATATTCATAACAATGAACCTTATTGCACGAATCTTATGGATACACAGGTCATGTTGACTTCTCCTATGAGGTATGTTTAGCTTTGTTGAAAAATATTGGGAATATTTTTCAACAAATAAAAAGTTCTGATCTCTCGAAAGTAAAAGCCTTTGAGTAGTTACTTAGCTACTTGATTGGTTTCAATTGTAACGCTCTTAGTATAAAGATTTCCTCTATTTGATAAAACTTTATTTTGTGGAAGAGCACTCACATCCTTTTATTTTCATGGAGATCACAAATGACCTTTTAATTTGCGGTAGTGTAGTTGAGTTTCTTCATTGAGCGCCAAGATGTGTTTAATTGGTGTGATGTCA
Organism: Salvia rosmarinus; assembly: GCA_036937905.1. Lineage (NCBI taxonomy): Eukaryota > Viridiplantae > Streptophyta > Magnoliopsida > Lamiales > Lamiaceae > Salvia > Salvia rosmarinus. Next base: position 51,563,821 of record CM072823.1, on the reverse strand, counting down.
TGATTTCCAAATATTTTCGTTTTCTCTCTCTCTTTTTGTGAAGGAGCTCTTCTTGTTGTAGATGCCTCCCAGGTGCTTCTGGATTCTTTCATAATTCTAAATCCACTTTCTCTCTCCTCCGTATCTTATAGATGCTCTTTTAGGGGATGGAGGCTCAAACATTGGCCAATGTGTATTTGGCCTTGGAAAACTACCTTGAAATCATTCCAGTAAGTTGCTTTTCTGTTGAGTATTATTTTGCACCTTTTGAGTTATAGTAATATAAGAAGCTATTTATGACCCCATCTGGAAGTTAAAACAGAGTAGAGTGCATGGATGATGTAATTACATATTTTTATGTACTTCTATTTTAGAAGCCAAATAAAGTCGGGTTTTATAATCGAGCTTATGAACTGAGATCTACGAAATAAAGTAAACCAATTATATGATTAATGAAATGGATGAGAAAAAGTTACTTAAAAATGCAACTAGAAATTGGATCTTCCAACAATTCACTAAAATGGACAATAAAGTAAATGCTATCGCTTTACTGTGAAATATTGAAAATTTCAACAAGGGTTTCAATCCCATACAGGGGGGAGGAGGGTGAGTACAGAGCAGCAGCTGATGAAGTAGGTCTTATGGCCATAAATTAGACACAGTTATTGTTAGATTGAAGTCTGATAGTGTTCTCTGGTTATGGACGGACCATGAATTTGGTGGCAAGTGAATTTGTCATTTGTATGTTCCATCTTGGGCAAAAGCTTATAACCTCGAAATTATCGCTTCTTTGGGGTGTGAGGTTTTGCCCATTAGAAACATTTGAAACATCTTGCATGCTCAACTTTTAGAGAAGGATGTTTTGTACCTATTTTGCCATGCTAAAATACACGACTACCCTTGCTACACCATCTGATTGTGGAGGCTGACTCAATCTAGAGTCATGAACTGAGAAGTGACGTTGACATTGGTGTTATTTCTGCTGCTGCAAAAATGAATCGTGATATATCCATTGCTACAAACATGAATCTTGATATATCCATGATTTCTGTTGTTGCAAACATGAATGAGCAGGGCAAGCACTGATAAGGATTCACGACATACGTATGCGTGTGGAGCTTTGACCTCATAAGCTAGAGCTTGGAGTAGTTATTATTCCATTGTAAATATATAAAGATTACGCAAATTATTTATCAACGATACATATTTTGTTTCCTTCTTCGGCTTCAACATTTGGAGAATAGATGGGTAGTTGAGGAGTTTCCTGGTGGCTTCAACAACAGTGCATAATTTGTTTTCCATCAACTAGCTATAAATTAAAATGAGGTTGATTTAGTTGTTATTTTTTAGGTGTGTTAGAACTACATTTCAAGGCTCAATAAGTTTGGAATTTACTGGTTTTCTAATTTCAAGTGACATTTCATTCTCAAGTATTGAATAACAATTGTTTTAGAATAAAGTTCTCTTGTTCATCAATATTGAATATTTTTGTTATTTTTATAGGAGACGAATGTGCAAATACAGAGCTTCTCGAATTGAAGTATTCTTTGTGGAGCCCATAGAAGATTTTCTTTGTTATGGGTTTTTCTTTTGTTATGTTTTTTGTAATATTTAAATAACTTGCATTAACTTTTACTCATTTCTTGTTGGAACATCAAATATTAAATATAATTATTCTTGTAATGGGTTTAATGAAATTGAGACTTTAGTTTATGTGTAGCATTGTTTCTAGTAGAGTTTTGGTTGAATTCGATTAACATCTTGAAAAATTGACCGAATAAATTTACATTAAAAATAGTTAATGTTTTACATGTCAAAATTTAGTTGCATTTGATATGTTACAAAAATAGTTACACTTTCAGTGTCACAAAAAATAGTTACACCTTCACATTTCACAAAAATAGTTACACATTCATATGTCACAAAAATAGTTACACTTATAAATCTCACTAAATTTTGTGACATATTTTTTTTTGTGACGTGCATAATAATTACTGCATCTACAAGATGTCATAATTTATTTAGTGACATCCATAAGTGTCATGATTCAAAATCGTATAGCTATTGGAAGATTTTGTTGTAGTGGGGTCTTTGGGGCAACTCCTGAGATGTCTGAGAGGTCCCCAACACCGGACGGGGTGAGGCCAGCTTAACACCAAAGGTCGTATGAGGGAGGTGTCTAGATTATTTAATAGTAATAAATACTCATAGCAACTATGTAGTAAAGAGAAGGAAAAGTGAACAAACTTTTCTTCATGTCACGATGCGGAATTTGGCCAAAATCTGAGGCCGATTATATACGTATATATGAAAGTTTTATTTTTTGAAGGATAAAATATTAAATTGTTAATAACTAAAATATTGATTGTTGTCGCCAACCCCGAATTATGCGTGTATCACATGGATTTAGGTTCTGGCACGTTCTTATGTCGTGGGTCCCCCCAATATCATTGTGAATCTATGATTCTAAACTTTTACCTCATTTTCAAGACTAAAACAGTAGTAATTACGTTATCCAACTTCAAAGTCAAAACACACACCTTACACGAGCAACATAGTAAACTCAAAAAAATCGTTTATCTCAAGGTTTGTAAAATCAATTATAAACCGCAAAGACATCACACATTCGATATGAGATTTTATTCTTTCAAGCAGACACCACAATACTTATAACCAACAATTAATCAAAGTCTACTATTTCAAGACACTTGTAAATGGATTTTTACCCCATCTGTCTCACTTGTGTTAGATCTTCGTCTGAGTGTTGAAATACATACTTATGGGACAAAATGTGAGAAGATTCTTAATTAGGAGGTCTCCCAATAAAAAAAATAATTCTAATCTCGTGAAATTTATGATATAATCACTTGAGTTTTGACATACATTCTTATAAAAAAAATTTTGTAGGTAGATTTTCCCAATTTTAAGGCTCGCAACATTCCCAAATGAATTCCCAACTCCATAAATTGAAGATAACAGATATAATCTCTTCCACCATCAAACTCAAAATTGTCCAAAAGAATTTGTTCCATTAATTTGCAAGTATCCGCTAAAAACTTGTTAAACAGTACATTGTCATATTTAACCATTTTCCCTTAAATAAAAGAAGAAAATGGTTTTCCAAATGTGATTTATCCGTCCTCTGTAATTTGTGAGGCTATTACGTGAGAATGTGATATATCCAATGTACATTACACCAAAAATAATGGTCGTGAGTTTTCCATGAATTAAAGAAAAAAAATCACCATGATACGTCTAAATAGATTTTTTAAAAAAGACTGATTAAACGGACTTCTATACTTTTGAAAGGAAAAGCTGAACTCAAAATGCTTATACTATATGTTTCAGGCTTTCTATTGTAAATCCTGCTTTGATATTTATTTTCAATATCACTGCTCCTATATAAGTTAAATAGCAAATGAATAATAATAATAATAATAATAATAATAATAATAATAATAATAATAATAATAATAATAATAATAATAATAATCAAATTATTGCGTGACTTTACACATTATGTTCAATTTTAAACGCCGTTAGTTTAGCAATAAATTATTAATTACCGTTGCAGTGGCCAGGTGAGGCGAACCGACCACAGAGCATCTTCGTCCTCGGTATAAATTGTCTGTTTACAAAATGTTCCATTACAATTTTCATATGCGCTTCTGAGTTTTGCATGTGGAAGAATAAACATAGCAAGAAATTATTTTAAGAGCAGTCACTTATGTGCCTGACGTGATCTGAAATAAGATCCAATAATCATCGTCCACGATTATTATATATAATTGGCCTAAAGCTGTAAAAGTATATGATGTTTTAATCAGATAATTACAGAATCCTATTAAACTTTCTTATACATATAATAAATATTTCCATGTTTGTCAGGGTTCATATGGGACACTATTTTCTTGTGGATCTCTCCAATCTTGTTAGGGTTTTGCAACTTCATTAGTGGTGGAGGTTTAAAGGTAAATCTGTCATTGTTTTACTCTTCGAAAACTATAGTTTACAATCTATGTTATGTTTGTGGATAAGTAACACTGACTCCTAAACTTAGTATGGTGTTTGGCTAAGCTTATTTTAGAAAGCTTATAAGCTCCAACAACTTATAAGTTGTTTTAAGAACTTATAAGATGCTAAAGTGTTTGAATAACAAGGGTAAACATGAAAATAAGAAAATAAATCAGGATTATTTTTGTAGTTTTGTTATAACTTATAAGATCATTAAAAAATAAGTTGGGTTTTGGAGCTTTTTTTTAATAGAGATTATAAGCTCTTAGAGCTTATTTTGAAAACTTATAAGCTCTGTAACAACTTAATTTGTCAAACACATTGATTGAGCTTATAAGCTATTAAACAGCTTATAAATTGTTTTAAAGAGCTTATAAGCTCAGCCAAACACCCCCTAAAAGTCTATAACTATAATTTACACTGATTGTTTCCTCGTGGTATTGTTTGATTGCTTTTTAGACTAAGTTTAGATATTATGTTATTGGAGATTAAATTGACTCGTAATTACTTAAAATTACTTTTGTTTTTATGGGGGGCCAAATCCTCCGTTGCACTATTTCGATATATCAAGCTGAGTCCATCCAATCGAACAACATATATAAGACTAAGTCATATTTATTCCATCAAATTGATGAATACGTGTATAGCACTAGTATTGTGTGTGTAATGCACGAGAATACTTTTTTGTAAAATTTAAAAAATTAAATTGATTTGTTCAATTGAAATATATTTAATTATTTTTTTGTATAAATAAACTTGTAAAGTTGAGATTTTTAATAACTATTACAAAAAACTTACGTAAAATTGCTGCACAAGTCAAAATTTGTGAAATGGATCAAGATTTGAATTTAAATTCATATATTAGGAGCTAAATATTGATTGATCTCACCAATTCTGACCAGAGAAATAGATAAAAACTCTTGATCCGACAAAATTCCAACTCAGCACACACACACACACAAACCTAATCCTAGCCAATCACGTCACGTGGTGCTATAAATCTAAGATCTAAGTATTTAAAACCTCAACCATCCCATAGTACAATTCCAATTCGGTCTCCCTCCATTCACCACAACCACCAACATGGCCACCGCTGCTCCTCCGGCAGCGAGATACGATCTCGAAGGCGCCACCTCCTACCTACCCATCCCCGCCTCCCCAATCCTCCCCGCCCTTCCAAGAGGCTCCTTCCCGCCATTCTCTTCTCATCCTTCCTCCTAATTTCATTAGTTCTCCTCCTCACAAACCAAACCGCACCCGCTCAAGTCAAACTCAACGACGCAGAAAACAAGCCCTCCCACACAACACCTCCACCGTCGCGAGGTGTGTCGCAGGGCGTGTCGGAAAAGGTTTTCCGGCCAGTCAACGGCAATGGTTTGACTTTCTCATGGAACAACGTCATGCTTTCCTGGCAGCGAACAGCTTTCCACTTTCAACCAGAGCAGAATTGGATGAATGGTCGGTGTTCAGCTTCTTATTATTTGTTTTTATTTATTTTTCGGTAATAATAATTTAATTTACGTCGCTTTCGCACACGATCTAACTCTTGCTTTTTATTTGTTATTCAAAACTTCTGCTGATGAATCTCTGGTGGCTTCTGCACAGATCCTAATGGTGAGCTTTTCAGCAAACCCTTTTTAATTATTTTGCCACACTTTTTTATTTCTTTATTATAATATAGGTTTTATGATTTTTGTATAATTCAGCGTTCCGATTGTTTGATTTGTCAAATCTTGAAAGTTTGAACTTTTGTGTGGCGAGTTGGATAAATGAGTGGCGTGTAAGTAAACACGACATCTGTGACAACTATATTAAATTTAGATTTTAGTAATTTGTAGAGCAACAATAGGTGAGCGTGGGCCAATTGGGGCCCAGATTTTGCATTATTCTTTTGGATAAGTACTTGAGGCCCCATAGGCCCATTCTTCATAATATACTACAATTTGTCATAATTTTTGAAGAATTAAAATTCATCTCATTGTCCAAAAGACAAATCACTCTCGATAGTCCTTTTGTGTCATGTGTAACATTTTCCCCTAATTTGAAATTTTGTAGAAAACCATGAAATCTTTCCAGTTTACCATAATTATTGTTTTAACAGTTTGAATTTTTTTGTTCTTTCGAAGCATCCAAGTGTTGAGACATCTTTCATGTAAAATAAAGATTTAGGATTCAATCTCAACAGTTTGAATTTGTTTTTTTTTGTGTGTGTGTGTTGATCAGTGGTAGAAATGGTTAATCTTTCCAGTTTACCATAATGATTGTTTTAACAGTTTGAATTTTTGTTCTTTCGAAGCATCTTTAAATTTTCATGTATTTAACTTACCAAAAAGAAAAAACATTTTTGACTCTCTTTTTTTCCCAAGATATGCATCGTTTTAGATCGTCTTGATAAATTTTGATTTTTTTCCCTAATTTATCTTTCATCAATTAGCTTACTAATTGCTGCGACATAATTAATTATATTGCTATATAGGTACTTCAGTTTATATTTAATATATGCGTGTATAAATACCTAGAATATCATTTACTTTGAATTGCAAGTATTTTGGTTATCTATACTTATGCTTGCTGACATTGAATAAAAGTGAATTTAGATAATTTATTTGCTTAGTTGGGCTTCCCGAATCATACGTGATGTGAGACGGTTTATATCTAGTAGCGTTCATAAATGAATACACGATGATGATAGATATATTATTAGTTAGTTAAGTTGGGCTGCACATTTATTTGTATACATCACCTCGATTTGCACCAGAACATGAAAGAGGCCCCAGTCATACCATGTGTATATTTTTCTTTGCTATATGAAAAGAAAATAGAAATGACGAATATTGGACTTTATGTACTAAAAAGAAGCTGCAAATCGACAGGTCCATTATTTCACAAGGGATGGTATCACTTCTTCTACCAATACAATCAAGAGTCGGCTGTGTGGGGCAACATCACATGGGGCCATGCGGTCTCCAAGGACCTAATCCACTGGTTCCACCTCCCCTACGCCATGGTCCCCGACCAATGGTACGACGTCAACGGCGTCTGGACCGGCTCCGCCACCATCCTCCCCGACGGCCAGATCATCATGCTCTACACCGGCGACACCAACGACGCCGTCCAGGTCCAGTGCCTCGCTTACCCGGCTAACCTATCCGACCCGCTCCTCCTCGACTGGGTCAAGAGCCCCAGCAATCCGGTCCTCTTCCCGCCGCCCGGCATCGGCACCAAGGACTTCCGTGACCCCACCACCGCCTGGCTCAGCCCTGGTGGCGACAAGTGGCGGATCACCATCGGCTCCAAGGTTAACAAGACCGGCATCTCCATCGTCTACGAAACCTCCGACTTCATAAAATATGAGCTCTTGGACGGATACTTGCACCAAGTTGCGGGTACGGGTATGTGGGAGTGCATCGACTTCTACCCGGTCTCGTTGACCGTGGCGAACGGGTTGGACACGTCGGTCAACGGGCCGGGCGTGAAGCATGTCATGAAGGCCAGCTTGGACGATGATAAGAATGACTATTATGCCCTCGGGACTTACGACCCGATCGGCAACAAGTGGACCCCCGATAACCCAGAATTGGACGTGGGGATCGGCCTGAGATACGATTACGGCAAATACTATGCGTCCAAGACGTTCTACGACCATAATAAGCAGAGGAGGATTCTGTGGGGTTGGATTAGTGAGACTGATGCTGAAGGACTTGATCTCTTGAAGGGATGGGCTAGTGTTCAGGTACATTTCCTTCGTATTAATATAACTAGTTTTGCTCTCGTGTGATGCATCGTAATAGTAATGACAACAAATATTTGTTTTGGTACAGTCTATTCCGAGGACGGTTGTGTACGACCAGAAGACGGGTACTGACCTACTTCAGTGGCCGGTTGAAGAAGTGGAGAGCTTGAGAGGAGACAGTGTTGAGGTGGACGTGAAGCTCGGACCGGGATCGATTGTGCCGGTTGCAGTTGACTCTGCCTCACAGCTAGATGTGGTGGTGTCGTTTGAACTCGATGAAGAGGCCGCGGCTGAAGCCGGTGCGGGTTACGACTGCATTACTAGCGGCGGCGCTGCCAATAGGGGAGTGTTGGGACCATTCGGCATTGTTGTTCTTGCTGATGACAAACTCACTGAGTTGACACCAATCTACTTCTATATTGCTAAAGGGGCTAATGGCAAGGCAGAGTCTCATTTTTGTGCTGATGGATTAAGGTTAGTTTCTTCATCTGCATTTTGTTTTTAATAATTTCTTAGTGCTTGCAAATTGTTGGTGTAACTTTTGTAATGGCTGTTGATTAATTTTAGGTCTTCGCAAGCTCCTGATGTCGCCAAGATAGTATATGGGAGCAGTGTTCCTGTTGTTGATGGCGAAAAATTCACCATTAGATCATTGGTATGTGACTAATTAACCTCTTTAATTTGTCATTTTTTCTAGCTGTACATCAGAAATTTTAGCTTGATAAAATATAAACTATTTTTTCAGGTGGACCACTCGATCGTTGAGAGCTTTGCTCAAGGAGGAAGAAGAGTGATCACTTCAAGAGTGTATCCTACAAAGGCCATCAATGGCGCGGCGCGCGTTTTCTTGTTCAACAACGCGACTGGAGCGAGCGTCACTGCATCAGTTAAGATATGGAAAATGGGGTCTGCTGATATTCGCCGCTTCCCCTTGGATCAACTGTCATCTTCAACATTGACTCATTAGCATATTCATATCCCATTCTTCTGCTATACATGCAGAAAAAGCAACACATCTTTGAGGAGATGCCTGCTTTTGATTTTTTTAGAATAAATTGAGGGGGGATTCCCTGTTCCTTTTAATGTTTTGTACCGCATACTTTTTTTGTAAGGCTGTAATAGAGTAAATTTGTTTGTTTAATGATGGAAACCATATTACTATTTGATTTTGCTGAGTTTTACTGCTTACTAGACTTGCATTCTCGCTTTCAGTATCATTTTACTCTTTCTCCAGAAATATATAAAGAAAGACAAACTATAATTAATTTTGAGCAAAGTCCACTAGAAAGCTCGGTGCCTAAAATAAATTGTTATGTATCAGTAGATGGTAGGTGTTATTATTTTTAAAAAGGAAAATAGAATGTGATAATACAATGTGCTTAATATAACTATAGCAAGAACTAGAAGTGGCAAGGAATAATCACAAAATCTTTACAGGTTTTGGCATATGTACATAAAATGTTAATATGAATATCACTTCATGACCTATAATTCTATATGTTTTCTTGTCTTTATTAATTTAGTTGCGATAAATTTAAATATATCAGCTAACACTTTTTTGATGTATTTTACGGAATTATAGTGCACGTGTATCCGATTCTCTGTCCCCCAAACTCTGTCCCATAAATACAATTAAAAGGGATTAAATTCAAAATTACAATTAATTACTGTTTTAATTATGCTTATGAGTGCAAAATAGAGTTTTGAGAATAGAGGTTTGATGCAGTGAGGCTAAAACAATTAAGGATATTTGTGGGTAACATAGTTATTGGAGATTCTGCTATAATCTTTTTTGTTAGGCGAGATAGGATTTCCCATCGATGGATATTGTATGTAATGGATCAGCATCCCTCGTTTTGGGCTTGGGCTCTTTAGGCTCCAACATAACAACAAAAATGATTGGACTCCAGTCTAGTAGTAGCATTCTTATTTTGATTTCTTTTCTTCTTCTTTTTCAAAAGGCGCCGCTAAATGGCCGAAATAAACCCCCACCCCCTATCAAATAAGAACCCTTTTTAATCATAAAAATAGAGTATTAAATTTTTGATTAATTTACTATAAAAGCTGATGTATTCATCGGCAAAGTTATTGTACCTAAAAGAATAATGAAAATTCTGGATTTTGGAATGTAGATTTTCCCGACGGATACATCAACTTTCACAACGAATGCATCAAATTATTTTAATTCAAAAATTTTAGTTTAAAAATGATATTTACGCTATTCCCCTATATATAGAGACCAGAAAATTAAAAATATAGGTCAACCTCTTTTCTCCGCAGTTTGGTCAATTGTCAAAAAAATAAAATTAATATGATATTTTTATTTAAGTGGTTCCGGTCAATTTGTCAATTAATCTTTGCCCAAAAATAGGAGTATCTTTGTGACTACTGATATTACAAACCAAGTATATTTTTTATTGAATTCATGGAAAATCTACAATTGTTATTTTCGATGTATATTGAGTAAATCTAATGTTAATGTTCAATAGTTTGTAAATCACGTAAAACAGTAAACTACACTTGAAAGTTTTGTGTGACAAAAAATAGGTGTAACGAGCTCAGATCTATAGAGACATTAGTGGAGTTCGAACTTGTAACATTTAACCACGAAAACCACATTAGCTCTAGGTCGTTCCGAATGGACTACAAACAATGTATTTATCTGTTTGTGAAACATAAAATGAGAATTAGTTAAACAAAAACACACGTTAGTCATACTTTTTACTCAATTGAAGAATTACACACTATATCGACATCTTCTACAAAAAATGCAAAAAGTTCACAAAAGCAATTGGACTCTTTTTCCATATTGAAAATTACCCGAAATATATTATTTCCATCCGACAGAAATTGATATCTTTCTTAATTGCAGCTTGTGCTACGATTCGGATAAAGAAAATGTAAAATAAAATAGCAATTGCAATGGGTTGCACCAATCTTAATATTCTGATATTATGAAATTATCATAATTCATGGTTGGATCCATCCAGACACAAAGGATGTTTGGGGCAATATAAAAATGGCAAAAGCAATTGAGTCAGAAATATTAAATGTTATTTGGTAAATCGATGAGCTATTTATTTCTCAAAAGAAGTTTGAATGCATTTTCCAGACAATCTCATATGGTTTTCTCGATGTCCCAAAAATGTGTAGTGCCTTTTTATTTGTTTAATCGTTTTTCTCTATTCAAGGTTGTTGACCGTTAAAACCTCTTCGTTTTCTTGTTTGGGTTACTATCTTTTCTATTGTAACATATTAAAGTACTAAGGATAGCACAGAGTACCTCTTTTTCACTTTTTTTTTTTATTTATAAATTCTACTTATCTTTATTTTAGAGAGAGCTTATGATGAGGAAAGTTAAGGCGATTGTTTGTCAAATACTAAAGTATTGCTCATTTATCTAGGTGCGAGTTAACATATCAATTTTGATATGATTATGTTATATGTGTATGTTGATTTTTGGATATTTAATTGCGAGAACTGGAATGCTGGAAATCTATTTATTATATATTCTATTACATATTGGAGGCACTACATTGATCTTAAATCCTATATGGATTTTTCTCAATTTTTCTTTCTTATTTTTCTAAAATCTCCATTTTAAGTATTCTAATCATTCTCCAATCCCACGTTGATTTCTTAATGAAACTTAGCCAAATTAGAACATATATATAATGATATCTATTTATTATATATTCTATTACATATTGGAGGCAATACATTGATCTTCAATCCTATGTGGATTCTTCTAAATTTTTCTTTCTTATTTTTCTAAAATCTCCATTTTAAGTATTCTAATCACTCTCCAATCTCACATTGATTTCTTAATGAAACTTAGCCAAATTAGAACCTATATATAATGACATTTATATTCTTCAAATCTCAACCAAATTTTCACTTTTAATAATTGGTATAGTGATTGATATTAATATTATTTAAACTATACCAACAATTTAATTTGGTCAAATAAATAATTTTTCAATTTGTTTTGGCCAAATAGTTTATTTGCTACACTATTTAATAAAAAAAATTGAATTACTCTCCATTTTAAGCATTCTAATCACTCTCCAACCCCACATTGATTTCTTAATGAAACTTAGCCAAATTAGAACCTATATATAATGATATTCCTATTCTTCAAATCTCAACCATTTTCACTTTTAATAATTGGTATAGTGATTGATATTAATATTATTTAAACTATACCACCAATTTAATTTGGTCAAATAAATAATTTATTTAATTTAATTTGATCAGATAAATAACTTTAGCTAAATAAATTATCTTTTCAATTTGTTTTGGCCAAATAGTTTATTTACTACACTATTTAATAAAAAAAATTGAATAATTATTGAATATTATTATACAATTTTCCAAAAGGTATTTAATTTGATCAAATAAATGGTTTATTTAATTTATTCTGTCCAAATAAATAATCTATCTATTTATTATATATTATATTACATATTGGAGGCACTACATTGATCTTCAATCTTATGTGGATTTTTCTCAATTTTTCTTTCTTATTTTTCTAAAATCTCCATTTTAAGTATTCTAATCACTCTACAATCCCACATTGATTTCTTAATGAAACTTAGCCAAATTAGAACCTATATAATAATGATATTTTATTATTCAAATCTCAACCAAATTTTCACTTTTAATAATTGGTATATTGATTGGTATTAATATTATTTAAACTATACCACCAATTTAATTTGGTCAAATAAATAGTTTATTTAATTTAATTTGACCAGATAAATAACTTTGGCTAAATAAATTATCTTTCAATTTGTTTTGGCCAAATATTTTATTTACTACACTATTTAATAAAAAATTTGAATTACTCTCCATTTTAAGCATTCTAATCACTCTCCAATTCCACATTGACTTCTTAATGAAACTTAGCCAAATTAGAACATATATATAATGATATTTTCATTCTTCAAATCTCAACCAATTTTTTACTTTTAATAATTGGTATAGTGATTGATATTAATATGTAAAAGGGATTTTTTTTTTCTTTCTAAACTTTTGTTATTTATACTATTTTAATTAATATTCAAGTTTTTTTATTGAGACAAATAACCAATTATTATAACACCTTATAAAATTATATGAGTTTAAAATGAGAACGAGTAATAAAATTCTTTTTTAATCAGGTTTACTGGGAGTACGAGAATATATATCCGGATTCAAGATAATTCATCTTGAATCCTATGTGGCATTTCCATGATTTTCATTCTTATTTTTAAAAAAATCTTCAAGTTTCTTTATATGACATCTTATCATTTAATATATTGATTGATTGATTTATGTTAATATTAAATATGTATATATATATATATATATATATATATATATATATATGATTGATTGTTCCTAATTACTAATGATTTAAAAAAAAAAATCTATTTGTATTTTTATATTTGGAATTGTGCATAATTTTTTCATGAGACTTCATGAATTGAAAACCTAAATAAAATTACATGTATATGCTAAACTAATTAGTGGGTATTAATATATGAGTTTGAGATGAAAATAAATAGTAAAATCACTTTTCAATTAGATTTAGGAAATATATGAGTATCTAAATTCTAAAAAGTCTAAACATTAATCAATATGTGCAAGAGGATTTTTTATTTTCTAAATTTTTTATACACTGATAAATATAGAGGTTTAAGTGAGTGTAAGTTCGAGATTTATGATTTTAATTTTAATTTGCGATAAATTGAACACCCTTACATGAATTTTAATGGTTCGATCGTTAATGAGATCTAAATATAACGTCCTTGAAACGGAGGCATGCGTTCAATCATCATCATACTTAATCACTATAATGCGGTGTGGTTCAAGAAAAGCTCTTTTAGTATTCGATAAGTTGCCAACCTTTCACTATAATGTCGGTTTACAAGCTCCTATTTCGATCTTGACTCTAATGTCGCCAGACTCGAATCTGCATGAAGGCGCGCGACCTCTCCATTGGTCGTGGCGTGACTCTTCCTCTGGCATCCTTCCATTGGCGGGCGGGGACCTTCGCCTTATGCGCCATGTGGAGGTGGCGCGACCTTGGTTACGCCTTGGTTGCAGGCGTGCCTTCCATTGGCCGGTGGAGGTTACGGATTCTAGGGTTTAAGCGATGATTAGGGCTCGCTTTGGGCTCGGCCGCGGGCACTGCTACCAACGTTAGGCCCGGCTTGTTTGGGCTGTTTGTGGGCTAGTCGGTTGGGCCATATCCCATCATAGCCACACGAATAGCCGGGGACGGCGAGGCCGAGGTGGAAGCGGCGCGCTCGCCGAGGTGAGGTGTGGCTTGGTGAAGTTGTTCCTTGGGTTGTTGTCTTTTTAGTGTGTTGGTCTACGGTGCGGGCGGGAGATGTGGCATCGAAGGAAGTCGAGGTCCGACCTAGATATCGCGCCTCTGCGTTGGTTACGCCGAGTGCGGTGCAATGGTGTTTCTCTGTGGTGGGTGCCGACGTCCGGCACGAGAGACCGCCTTTTCGGGGATGCCGTGGTGTGTCCGGGCCGCGCGAATCTGCGGCTGGTTAGCCGAGTCCGATCTGGATGTAGGCTTTCCGTAAGAGGCTGAAGCCGGTGACGGTGGCCGGGTCGATGTGGATTTCCTTGGTATTTGTGGGAAGGGCGGGGTGCGACACGGCGCCGCCATCCGGAGGATGCCGGGGTCCGTATGATGATTGCTAGGTCGGTGGCGGTCCGTCCTATCTGGCGTCGTCATCACGCGCCGGCGGTGGTTAGGCACTCGAACCGGCGTGCGGCGTGTAACGCACGTCAATCACGTGTGGCGCGTGTTGAATTTGAAGCGGCAATTTGCGGCGCCCTAGTCTTATAAATAGGCGCAAAAGAGGCAACTGTTCACTTTCTTCTTCTTCGACACTTAAAAATTCTGAGAGGGAAAAATTTCTGAGAAATTCTCTGACTTGATCCTGATCTTCACTGAAGGAGCCATATACTCGCCTAAAAAGTAAGTATGTTTTCCTCATCTTCTTCTCGCTCTGAAAGTTCCATTTCCGCCTCGGGTTCTGGGCGTGAGTTCCCCGGCGTGAGGGATTATATGTGCTACAATGGTTTGGGTAGGTCTATAGGGCTGAGCTCTAGTGTTCCGTCGGTATCCTCTGTATGGGATGGTATGAGGGTGGGCGTGGCGAGGTCAGGTTTGACCTTGCAGGAACTTTTTGAAGTTGTGAGGGAATACGGGATCCGGAGGATGCGTGGTGGTGCTGCGCGTCCGGATGATAGGCGATGGCCCTCCGGAGGGTTTATTCTTGTTTATGTAGATAGTTTGAGGCGGTCTTAGGTACCCCGGCCCCGTTTATCTTAGCTTGAGTATTTCGGATCCTATCGTCGATTGACCCAATTCCGTTAGGTCGTTGGTGGGGTGGGGCTCTCTTGTTATGGCATTCTTGAGAGTTGTCCTTGAGGTCTTGATCTGCTTTTAGCGTGAAGACCATAGGAGGGTGTACTATCTGTCACCCGGCTGAAATTTAAGGTAGCCGTCCTCCAGGTGTCCCGTTGGCGAATAGGTATTTCTTCTCTGGGTGAGGGGAGCCGAGGTATGAGTGGGGTGTCGGCACTTGTTGGTGGACCCGAAAATCAAGCCCTTGGGCCGTATGGAGGAGGTGTTGAGCAGCCTTGGTGAGATCTTATCCATAAGTTACAGGGGCGACTGAAGAAGGCCGGTGAGTGTTTTCGGTCGGAGCGTCGGGACCGAGTGCAGACGGGGTGAGGGCATCCCTTTTCTTAGTCCTTATTCGTTTTATTTTCTTTGTGCTAATGTGTCTTTCTCTTTTGTGTGATGAAGTTGAGGATGAGGTGGGCTCGCCATCGCGGGCGAGGCCGTGAAGAAAAAGCAGTGGCGGTGGACCTAGTAGGGGCCGAAGAAGGTGGACAGCATGGGCGGTGATGAGTGGGCTGGCCGAGGTCGGCCCGGCATCGAGTCTCGACCTCGGGGCCGCCTTGAGTCTGAGTGCCGCCCCAAGCTTGGCGCGTCCTCCACAGAGTGCGTGAAGCTTCTTCATATTTAGATTTGTTTGCCATGATCGGTTATTGACTTGTGCATCTCCTTTTTCGGGGTGGGAGCTCGATGATGGGGGCCTGCGGTAGCTTCTTTGGGGGGCTGCAGTCGCCGCCGGGCTTGCCGTGAGCTCGGCCCGTGAGGCTGGAGCAGGAGCTTGCCGCTGCTGGCGAGCTGAGACCGCCGCGTCCGCTGCGGGCGGGCCGAGGCCGCCCGGCTTGAGGTCGGGAGGCTGCTGCTGAAGCCGCCACGAAGAAGAGCCTTGGGCCTGGAGGCCGCGGGAGGTCGAGGAGGCGGAAGGAGGAGCTGGCCGGCGAAGAAGGAACTCGCATGAGGCGAGAGGTCTGGTGGCCGACCGGGGACCACTGCGAGGGCCTTTGCCGGCGAGCTCATCAGTCGGAGAGCTTCTCGGCTTTATTGCCGATCTCGCCGCCGTCTTGGCCGAAGGTGGTGTCGGATCACACAGGGAAGGCGGCGGCGCCATGCTGACTTTGATAAGGTCGAGCATGGGTGGACCGAGTCGACCCGAGAGAGGTGGACAAGGCTTACGCCCGGGTGATCTATGGGGCTGACTCCTTCCCAGTGTTGGAGGCTCTGGCATCCAGCTCCACCGTCCTGACTGCTGAGGTCGTCGCCCAGTGCAAGGAGGACGAAGATCGCGAGCTTCAGGAGCTCCTTCTGAGTGCGGGCGGGCGAGGAGGAGGGGGAGGAGGAGGCGGAGCAGGAGGCGGCGGGGGTGGAGCTCCCGGCTGGAGGTGGCCAGCCGCAGGAGCATCAGGAGGTCGTCGAGGCCGGCCATAGGCACGAGTCGATGGACTGATGTAATAACAGGCTGCCGGGGTCGATAGGACCATGGGTCTTTGTAATAATTTTCCCCTTTTTGAGTAATAAACGCGACTTTTTTAAGATTTTTGTTATCTTGTTTATTTACAGAGTACTCCACACCTGAATGGCTCGGACTTGATCATGAATTGTTGACCAAGTTAAAAGAGGTCCGGCGCCTTGGTGAAGGACGAAGAGGTGCTTTCTGGAGGCCGGTGCTTGGTGACCCAGTTTTAGCCACTATAGAGGTCGGCTCGGCCGTCTGCCGACACGAAGGAAGTTGGGCGAGGCTGATCGGGAGGTGGCCGCCTCACAGGCGAGAACGAGGCCCTAAAGTTGAGGTCACACAGGGCGGAGTCGAGGCGGACTCATCTGCGGGCGCTATCGAGGCGTTTGATAGAGTGTGAGGCGACTCGAATTGTTGCGGAGAGGCTAGCTCGGGTGTCGGAGGAGCATCACAGTCTGAGAGGCGATCCGCCGAGTGGTGGGACTACCATATCCAGGCGACGACCGAGTTCGAGCTTCTTGGCGGAGGCATGGTCTTGAGGATGAGGAGGGCCCAACGGCAAAGTTCAAAGCTGCGTCGACTCCGTCGTGAAGTTTATGGAGATGTATGATATCGTCATAAGCGTCGCATGCCCGTGCGATAGCGATGCCACAGCGAGCTCCGTGACCCGATCATAGAAGAACCCGCGAGAGGCGGCTACTCGATCATGCGAAGTGCTCGGGTTGATGGGTCGGCGGGCGGATCGTCGGCGATCCTCAGGGGCGGTCGGCGACGAGGCTCAGTCGGCGGGAGGCGGCGGGTAGGGGCGGTCGTACTCCGGCCGGTGTCGGTCGGGGGTCGGGTGTGACCTCGGTGCGTCCCCACTCCCGGAATGCCCGTCTTGGCGCTGCGCCACTTGAAATGTCGGGAGGCGGGTGAAGATGACCACAGGTGTCGGCTTGCTTACATTCGGGCTACCTCAGAGCCAGCGCCGGCGCTTCGGGAGCAGGCCGTGGTGATTCGGCCTTATCGGTAGGTTGAAGGCACGAGTTCGTTCGAGCATACACGTCGGCTGGAGATTTTGTAGAAAATTGGTGCGACTTGAGAGTCTGGCGGTAGTCCGGAAGCCGAATGAGGCTATGTATAGTGTAGAACTTTGTATGTAGATATAAATGTATTTAGACTCGTTTGAAGTGTATATTTCCCTCTTAAGAGGTATAAACATAACAGGACTTCGTTTTGGTCTTAAATGCATTTACTTTGTATCTGAAGTGTGTATTTTCCCAAATAAAGGGGTATGAGCGAGCTCGGGCTCGGTTGATTTATATATGGCTTGGTACTTGGTTTATAGTCGTTAATGCATTTAGACTTTGTCTGGAGTGCATATCTTCCCAAATAAAGGGGTATGAGTTGGCGAGATCGGTGCGGATGTCGCGTGCATGTAGACGTCCAACTTAATGGGTGTCTGTATGCTTTGCGTGTGAGCGTCCAACTTAATGGGTGTCATGCGCTTTGCGTGTAGGCGTCAACTTAATGGGTGTCATGCGCTTTGCATGTAGGCGTCCAACTTAATGGGTAATCTGTATCGTACCCTACTTGGTGGGATTTTCATCTTCGTAGGCGCGTCCTTGTGAAGGTTTAAATGTGGTGTATCGAAAGATGTTCACATATGTATGAGGCGAGTGAAATATTCATTATAAAAGCAGTGTTTTATTGAACATGTAATCAACATCGTACTTTGGCAAAACAATTAAGGAACTAACATGATGCCGACTTTAAATCGAAGCTATGTAAAATACCTCCTTAAATGCGTAATGTGCCAGTTAGGTGGGATAAGCGCCGCCGGACAAGTGGGCGACTTGTAAGCCCGCTTTGCCGAGGTCCTCGTGAGCGCGGTATGGGCCTTCCCATGTCGGATCCACTTGTTAAGCGCTCGACTCTCTTGGCTTCATTATTTCTTAGGGCGAGTCGCCCACATGGGCCTTGGAGGCTTTGACCCTTTGTTGTGGTGCCGTGCGACTGGGCCTTGTATTTGGCTTCGTTTATGAAGCGAGCTCGCTGCTTCTCCTCGAGGCGTCAAGGTTGGCCCTGGTCTTCCTCGTTCCGGCACAGTCGAAGTGAAGAGTGCGAGGGCTCGGTGCGCCGATCTCGGTGGTATGGCGGCCTCGGTGCCGTGAGACCGGGCTAAAGGGGTCTCCGTGCGCCGTCCGAGGTGTGGTCTGTGGGACCCGAGAGGACTTGAGGAGATTTTCAGCCCGATCGCCTTTAGCTCGGTCCGGCCTCTTCTTCAATCCTTGTGCGATCGTGCGGTTCGTCACCTCGGTCGACCATTCGCTTGCGGGTGTGCGACCGAGGTGAGCGTTGATCGATCTGAAGCTCTTCGCACCACTCCTTGAAGTTTTGTCGACGAATTGGGTGCGTTGTCGAGACCGGGATGTGCGGTATGCGAAGCGGCGGACTATATTCTTCCACAAGGTGCGAATCATACGCTCGTGAGGCTCGAAAGTGGCTCGGCTTGACCCGTTTGTGAAGTAGTCTATGGCTACGACTAAGTATCGGCGACACGGTGCTCGGTCGAAGGGCCAGCGATGTCGATCCCCACCGCATGAAGGCCATGGACTCTGCGGTGCTCAAATTAGTGCAGGGCGGCTTTTGGCCGTGGAGTGAATCGGCGCCGGGCACTTCTTGTGAGCTCGGCGAATCTTGCGGTGGGCGATAATATCCGACCTCGGCGTCTTCTTTGAGAGAGCTCGCGACCCGATGTGGCTTCCGCAAGACCCCGGTGAATTCGTTGAGCACGTGGTCGAACCTTACGGCCGAGGCACCTCGGGAGGGTTGAAGGTAAGATTTCGGTGAGGCGCCCTCGTGCATGAGATACTACGGGATTTCGCCATCATCTTTTGGCTTGAGCCGATCTTGAGGCGATCGCCGTGTTCGGTGTAGGCCTTGGGGAGACATCCATTTGGCTCTATCTCGGTGATGATGCCGGCGTGGGACTCTGCGATGCTTCGGAATGGACCTCCTCCTTTGGTGGACTTGTTGACGACGACCAATTTCTTTGAGGATGTCGGCTCGGTATTTTCCTCTCGGGATTCGGTGGATCTTGAAGTACTGAGCGAGTCGGCATCTCCTTTGCCTTTCTAGGTATTGTTTCATTCGGTCCTCCTTGGCCTCGTGTTTGCCTAACACAGTTCACCACAACACAGGAATCGCCGAAGACTTGGATCTTGTCCACCCTCGACTCGTGGCGGCGGAGTCCGAGATTAGGGCCTCGTACTCCACCTCGTTGTTGGTGGTCGGGAAGGTAAACCGGGGCGTGGGTGACTTCTTGGTTATCTGGGCGAGGAGGAGGATGCCCGCCCATTGCCCGTCTTGCCTGAGCTCAGTCCACGTACATCTTCCGCAACCATCGGTGGTGCTAGGGCGGCTTCTTCCGGCGTGGGGGCGGGGGGCTGGAGTTACCTCGGCGGCATAGCCTACCTCGGTGGTGGCCTCGACCGAGAAAGTCGGCGAGCTTGCCCTTTTATGGCGGCTGGGTGAGTACGAGATGTCGTGCTCGCCGAGCTCCATGCCCACTTAGCTATCGTCCGGATGACTCGGGTTTTGACAAGACTTGTCTCGAGGTAAGTCGATTAGCTTTGTGCGGAGTGAGCTTGGAAGTAGGGTCGGAGGCGTCGCTTGGCGTTCACCAGGGCTAGCGCTACTTTTTCGAGGCCGTGTACCTTGTCTCCGGTCCTTTGAGAGCTCGGCTGATAAAATAGATGGGGAGTTGTCGTCCCACCTCATCTCGTACAGATGCAGTACCGCGCTGATGGCCTCGTCCGAGGCGGCCAAATATAGAGAGAGGGATTCACCTTGCTTGGGCGGACGGGGTCGGTGGGTCGGCAAGGTACTCCTTGTTGTCTGGCGGCTGGTGTTCTTCACGCGGCGAAGTCAGGAGCTCTCCTCGGGATCTTGAAGAATGGGGCTGTTTCTCGGCTCGAGGCAATCTGCTTGAGGCGGCTAGGCACCGGTGAGTTTGTGGATCTCACGGATGGTCCTTGCACCTACATGTCGAAACCTTGCCTTCACCTTGGTGGGATTGGCCTTGAGCCTCACGAAAACCAGCATCCCAAGAACTTGCGGTCTTCACCATGAATGTACATTTACGGGGTTGAGTTTGAGGTTGGCCGACACGAGGAGTTGGAGGATGGTGCTTAGGGTCATCGGCGCAGCTCTCCGTTTCGACTTTGACTACTATGTCATCGGCGTAGACCTCGACGATCTCCCGATGTGGTCTTTGAATGTTGCATCCACCATCCTCGGTAAGTAGCCCGGCGTTCTTGAGGCGAAGGCATCTTCGATCTGTAAAGGCGCCAAGTCGATGATGAATCGCGGTCTTTGGTGCGTCCTCCGGACTCATCGAGTTTGGTGGTACCCTTTGTATAGATCCGAGGTGAACATCTCGTGGCCCACCAATGCCTCCACTTTCTTGTCGATATCGGGAGGGTAGCAATCTTTTAGGCGGTGCTTGTTGAGGTCGGTATAATCGGCCTTTGTGCGCGCCCTCCTCCTCACAGCTTTCGGACCACGGTGGATTAGCCATCCAGTCGGGTGTTGACCTCGAACAAGATCTTGGCCTTGAAGTTGGGTCACCTCGTCCCTTATGACTGGCTGCGCTCATGCGAATATCCTTTTCTTCTGCGGGATGGCTTGTAGCGGTTCGATGTTGAGCGGTGTGTTATGAGCTCGGGTGACACTCGGTCATATCGGCGGGGACCGAGCAAACACGTCCTGTACTCTCTCGAAGTTATACGACATGCCGTGGACGTCGGTGGGCCACAGGTGCCGACTGGATGACCTCGAGGATCGTCGTCGTATGCGTTGCGAGCCCTCGGTCGGTCGTCCGGGCGTCGGTCTCAGGGGCTCGGTAATTGCTATGCACAGGGTGAGGCCGCATCTTGGGTTGACGATCGTAGGCATTCTTTTCTTTGCCGTTTGGTCCCCGGATGCTAAGCACTCCAGCGGGGTGGGAATCTTAACGGTGAGTGGTAGACCGAGCAGGCGGCCTTGGTGGCGTCTGACCAATCTCTCCCGGATGATGTTATGCGGAGAGGAGCTCGGACCGGGAAGAATCGGATGGCCTTTGTGACCGACACAGGGCTCGTCCTACCGTGACCGGAGCGTAATGACCCCCGGGCTGGGCGCCTCTTGGTGAAGCTCCGTGGCGGGAGGCGCGGGAAGTACTGAATGCCTCCGACCTCAAGCTTATCCGACAGCTTTGGAAGATGATCTTGTGGAGGCTCCGATGTCGATATAGACCCGATGGGCGTTTTGTTGCCCACCGCGGCTGTATGGTGATGGCGTCACAGTGCGGCATGATCTTGGGCACGGGTCCTCTTGGAAACGTTATGTTCTCACCATCCGAGTCGCTTGTTCTTGGCTCTTGAGGGCCGGCCTCGGGCGTCGTTCTTGAGGACGACCTCGTCGTCCGAGGCGATCCGGTAACAACATAGACCTGCTCCATAGCGTTGGGACCTTCGTCCTCGTCGTCTTGAGTTGGGTCGCCGCGGGGTCGGCCCGCGATTGTTCCGCCTCCATTCCTTCTGCTTCTGTTTTCTCGGACCAGCTCGTCAGGGGTATTTCTTGAGGCTCCACCTTTAACGAGCTCGTCGATCTGTGAGCCGGGTTTACGCAATCCTCGGTATCATGACCATACCCTTGGTGATAGTCACAATACTCGTCGTGGACCTCTTCTTGGATCCCCTTTCATAGGGGCGGGCTTGGGAAGAGCTCGGCGTGGGCTCGAATATTTCCGCCCTCGATTTGAGCGGGGGCGCTGCCCGCCGAGGTTGGGCGAGGTCGAGCCTGAACTCGATGGCCCTCTTTTGATTACGTCGAAGGCGCTTGCGATCGGCGCCTCGACTTGATCATCCGGCTTTTTCTCTCGGACTTACGCTCGTCCCAGTTTCCCGCTTCTTCGATCCGACTCGTCTCCCTTGACGAAGTTGTCCACCAGTTCGAGCTTACTTGCCGTCTTTGGTTTCTCCACGGTGATTTCTTTGTTCGTGGCGGGTCGGATCCGTTTTGAGCAGCGTTGATGATGTAGAGTCGTTCTTGTCGTCGATTTTGAGCGACTCTTTGATGAACCTCGAGGCGAAGTTTGACATCGTCTCGTCCGCCTGGCGGATTGTGAGCAGGTCGGAGGAAGGCTGCTGGGCGGCATCTTCGATAGAGCGCCATTGAGCGATCCATGAGGTCACAGGCGGTGTATCTTTGTTACGGCGGGCGAGGTGAACCAGCGCCGTGCGTTGGAGATCGACACCTCGGGAAGATTTTGCACATGTGAAAATCTTCCATTCCTTGATCGCCATGTTGGTGGTGTGGCGAAAAGGAAGTCGGAGGGTCTCGAGGCCATCGTGAGCGCTATATTGGGTGCCCGTACCACGGCAGGCGGGCGTGTCTAGAATCTCCACGGAGAAAGGGAGATGATCCTCCGTGCAGTCGAACCGGGAGATCGTTGCCATCTCTTTACGGAGGGTGGGGATCGATAGCGGCGCCTATCGTCCCTCAGGGGTTCGACTCGCCTTTCTTCCTCTGTTTTGCTCGGCTCTGCAGTCGGCATGGCGAGGCGGAGGCGGCTCCGCGACGGCGGCGGCGATGATGATGGCGGCTCGCCCGCGGTGGCGGCTCCGCGAATGAGGCGGCGGCTCGGCGCGGCGGCGGCTCCGCAGCGTCGGGCGCGATCGCGTTCTCGGCTATCACGCCGGTGAGATCTGGCTGTTCGGATGGATGGAGGCGGCAGGCGGCCGTGGTGTTGATCAGGGGCCTCGAGGGCCCTCGCTGGTCCTCTGGTTGAGAAGCTTTGGAATTGGCGGGATTGGCGTGGAGGAACTCGGTCACGGCTCGGCCGAGGACCTCGTGGGACGAATGAGTGTTTGCTCGTCCTCGTTGAGGTCGACATCTTCCTACGTTGGGGAGGCGGTCACGAGGGTGTATGGAAACATTTTCCATGTTGCCCTCGAGTGTGGCGCTTCGTGGCGTCTGCGATCTCCTTTCGCGACGGTGACCACACAGTCGTCCTCGGCCGGTTGTTGCCGGCGTGGGCGGCGGTTGTGCGTGTTCTTGCCATTTAGTTGTAGAGGAAGCGAAGCTTTCTTGTTGAAAGGTTCCCACAGACGGCGCCAATGATAAATCGGTTAAGTGAGTGTGCGAGATTTATGAAAAGCAATAAAGAACACCAAGGCTTTTCGTGGTTCGATCGTTAATGAGATCTCGTCCACGGAGGTGTTTCCTCAATACTTTCACTATAATGCGGTGTGGTTACAAGCTCTTAGTATTCGATAAGTTGCCAACCCTCTAATGTCGGTTTTCTCCTATTTATCTGACTCAGAATCTGCAATGAAGGCGCCCGACCTCTCCATTGGTCGTGGCGTGACTCTTCCTCTGCATCCTTCCATTGGCGGGCGGGGACCTTCGCCTTATATGCGCCATGTGGAGGTGGCGCGACCTTGGTTACTGCTTGGTTGCGGGCGTGCCTTCCATTGGCCGGGGTGGAGGTTGGATTCTAGGGTTTAAGCGATGATTAGGGCTCGCTTTGGGCTCGGCCAGCGGGCACTGCTACCAACGTTAGGCCCGGCTTGTTTGGGCTGTTTGTGGGCTGGTCGGTTGGGCCATATCCCATCAAATAATAAAGCAAGAATATAAGCGGATCTGGCGGGGTGGAGAAATAAAAAAGTTTAGGACGGCAAAGTTATGTGAAACAGATGTGATAAAAAATAATTAAAATATGTATACATTCAACCCGTTCGATTTTATTAGAATCCATTGTATACGTGAACAGTGTTACAATTTTCAATTGAATATATTTATATAGAAGACATAAATCGAACCACAATGTATATTCAAATATTATGATTAACGACAAAACACATCACAAATCAGTAGATATCGTGTGATTTTAGTCTTGTCCGAAGGTGGACATAGTCAAATCATATCTGCCATCAAGACATTTTTATCTTATTCAATTAATGTCAATAATTGTGCTTAAAGTTAGTGTTTTGGTAGTTGGAAGCAAAAATGGCAAGATATATACGAAAGTAAAACGTCCTCGTATTCTTCGATTTCCAAATACATGAAAGGGAACAGTATCCCTAAACAATGGCAGACATCAACAAGCATGAGATTGTTTTATGAATTATTTTTATCTTTTTGTATAATCTTTGTTAAAGGTAGAAAACAAAAAATAATTAAAAAGGATGTATTTCATCATCATTCATTTTTCAAGATATGCTATATTGTTTTCCACATGTGACTAATCAACAAATATATAATTTAACCAATATTCATCAAAACAATAATATTTGAAAACAATAGTCGAATGATTTTGCTCTAAAGACGAATAAGGTACAAAAGAAATTCTTTTACATTTAGGATGATGAGCAACGTACCACTCATTTTTATAGCGTTAATTTTCTAACAATAGTCCGACATCTCAAATTTATAGGAAATCTATTAGTCCCAATTTTCTCCAACTATTGAAAATATCGTGACACAAAAATGAATGTTTATCATGCTCTCTCCCTCTCTTCCCCGCCCCACATTTTCAATTTTTCTCAGTCGTCTATCCCTAGATAGTTAAAATTCTTCCCTTTCCAAACCCAACTTGAAACTTGTTATTTTTTACACACACATTTGGACAATAATTCAATATAAATCAATCTTAACCTATAAAATAAGAGTTATTTTCAATCTTTAGATATGAAGATCTACGATTGATTTATCACCTTGCTTAGTAAAAATCAAGGTCATGAGTTCGAATTCCCTGGGAAACAAAAATTTTATTTTTTTAAATTCTTATTTTTTTTCACTACAAATCATTATGTTTTACAAAATATTTGTAAGTTCTTATTATAAAAGTTAAGAAGTGGTTTGTAGTATAACCACTTCCTATATAAAGAGATGGGTTATTAAAAAACATTTGTTATCCTACGAACGTAAGAATAATGCATTTTTTATAAAAAATACTACACTAAACAAAAATATTTGACTTTTCGCTCCTCATGAGATTCGAACTTGGGTGGTGCATAATGCACTAATCCATCAAAGTGATACATCATTGTAGATCTTCGTGATCTAATGACTGAAAATAGTTATCACGTTCTCACTTTAAATAAGATATATATATATTATGTATATCAATCTATTTAATAGTAAACGGAATCACAAATTTACGAAAAAGCTGCACAACTAATCTATTTCGAGCTGGCCTTGGGTGCGGCCGGTCCCAATTCTTTTTATTTACTTATTTTTCAATTAACTCTAATTATATCATAATTATGATTAATAAATATTAATTTAAAATCAAAAAATCCTAATTGAGATTGATGAACTTTAATTAGGACTGATATACCGTATATTCAAATATACACAAGTTTTTGCCATATATTTCTACTTTCCTATCATGGATCAACTGCTTACTATTTCATGAAAATCTTTATTGAGTAATAATGCCAATAGCTAAGATAAGTGAAATTATATGCCAAAATTGGCGGCAAGGAAAGATGAAGATGGAAAAATCAGTATGTGGGGACACTACATATATGAAAGTTGATAGTAAAACTTTTTCATATGAGTGTTGGTTGGAGTTGAGCCCACCGTGTGTTATTTCACATACAGAGTTGAGGCCATACGGATTTCACATATGAAAGCGTTACAGCAAATCCGAACGTTGGAGGTGGAAAAGAGGGCGCTGGTTCTCTCCTCTCTTACCGGCAATAACCGGTTCCTTCCTCATTATGGCTACAAAACTAACTAATTACGGCCTAATTTTTCGGATCACTGATGATTAGTGCACGTAAAAGAATTTTGAAGGAATTTTATTTATTTCAGTTCCAGTCGTGCAATGAAAGGAAATGTCAAAAATGGAAAATATTGCCAATTGCAAGATTTTACGTGACAAATATGGAAAATATTAATTTTAAAACGTATTATATACAGAAATAAATCCAACATGAAGTAGTAGTAAACGGATCCTTTATTTATGTCAGCCGATCACTAGGGCATATGGATCTATTATTAATTATTTTCTTGAACATAATGCTAAACCTTGGTTCTACAAACCTTTTCCATTTGTAGGCGATGAAATTACGATTTTTTTTTAAAATAGGAGCTAGTTCCTTCTAAAAAATATAGGATCTAGTGACGTTTATTTAAGAACAAAAATATATGCTTAATTCATGTATGAAATTATATTTTTTCATGCATAGATATCACACATTGTCCAAAAGTTTAATATATTATAAATTTTACATAATCTTTCGATATTTTTACAGCTATATCTTTATTTGAGTTTTATGTTGTTGAAAATCAAACGTGGCCAAGATTGACAAAAAAAAATAAATACTTATATATACTAAAATACATAAAAGATTCTCATGCCACATCGTATACCTGGCAATGAAAATTTCACCTCTATAAATTTTGTGAAAATATTAAAAAAATGGATATGAATTTATGATTTATTAAAAATTGATAATCTTTTTGAAGAAAAACGTACAAGTTGAGACAATATTCGATATTTACCCTGAATTCATATACATTATATTTTATGTACTGAGTAAATTCTATTTTACGAATTTCATTAATTTTTTCTATAATATAAGATTAGGAAACGCCATTATTTATTTGATTACTCCTAAATCCTAAATATTGAAAAAGTTCATTGCTTTAATATCAATAATAAGTTTTCCTGACCTTTCTTCATTCGCATAGATTATTCTTTTAAATTTTATTATTATTAAGGATTAGACAAAGAAAAGAATAGTGATTAAAAAAAGACTGCAATGTGAAGAGCCCAAAAAAAAGGGCAAACGGCAAACCAGTAACTGGTAAAAATGACGCAAATCACGCCACCCGATTCTAGAGCGAAAAAGACAGTATTTGTTTAAATCGGGCATGCCAGCATTTAGGGCGAGACGAAATTACAGAAAAAAATCCAGCGCCCCACTCAGCCGCTCCCTCTCCCACTCTGTCTCTCCATTTCCTTGAGAGGAAGTTGAAACACGCTCATTGCACCTTCCTGTATTTCAGTATTTGTACATTTGGCCAGTGTTTTTCCATGCGAGAAAACAAAGAGACATCTCTAAATTCGAGTCGAGAGTTTTGAGGAAGTGAACGAATTCCGTTTCCCAGTTTTTCTATTTGTTTGCTATTGCAAGTGTCTGCTGTCAAATCACTAATGAGGACGTTCCGGTTCCGGTTCCTGTATTGGGTCTTCTTCGGTTTGCTGATGAGGATCGGTTTTTGTGCGGACCCGTTTGCTAATTTCGAACTGGACTACTCTTACATCACTGCCTCTCCATTAGGTGTTCCCCAACAGGTGAACCGATTTGTTCATTTCGAGTTGTGATTTTTGGCTTAGCGTTTCGAAAGTTGGCGTGATTTTTGTTATTAGTAAATTTTCGATTTGTGGGGATGTTGGGAAGTTTTGGATTGATTGCAAAGTGTGGTTTATGCGTTCTTCTAGTTTCTGTTTGCCTGCATGTTTCTTTTAAGTTGTTAAGGGGTTGAGGTGTTTCTAATTGCCTACGCCTTTTGTGATTTTTTCTTAATTGAACTTGAAGTTCGATTTGAAGTGCAGCGTTAGTGATTAATTTTTTATTTTTTGATCTCTTTTTCGTTGGAGTAGTATTCGATCTTTCATGTTCTTTTGTTGCCGTATTGTTTTGTCTCTTGCCATCTATCTACAAAGGGGCATATTGCTTGTTAATTTCAATAAGTAGGGACATATGGACCACGTTAGATATGAATATCAATCTGTTATAAATGGTCTCTGTTTAATTATTTAGAGGCAGGCTGCATCTATGCTTCATCTCTGCCTACTCTTTTGGGGATTTTCTGGTATTATTATATTATTTATGTCAGTAAGATATATGAGCTTTCAATTTTAAATTCTGTAAATAGGAGTTTTTTTCTGGTAGTAAACTTAAAAGCGTGGTGGTAATTTCGCACCATTTACTTCTTTTTGTAGGTAATAGCTGTGAACGGGAAATTCCCAGGCCCTGTTATCAACGTTACAACTAATTACAATGTTGTGGTAAATGTTAAGAACAAGTTAGATGAGAATCTGCTTGTCACGTGGTATACTTTACCTCATTTAATTAACATTTATATCCATATTAAGCAGAATCAAATTGCGTATTATCTCTTCCAGCTCGTTAAGAACGGTAGTACACTGTCTTTCTAATAGGTCCGGGATCCAGATGCGTCGTTCTTCGTGGCAGGATGGGGTTCTAGGCACAAATTGCCCCATCCCGCCAAAGTGGAACTGGACCTATCAGTTCCAGGTGAAGGACCAGATTGGTAGCTTCTTTTACTTCCCATCACTTAACATGCAGAGGGCATCGGGTGGATTCGGTCCTATTGTTATCATGAATCGCAACATTATTCCTATTCCTTTCAATACTCCTGATGGAGATGTAGTTATCATGATTGGTGATTGGTACACACAAAACCATACGGTGGGTGCCTGCTGTTTGTTAATGCTGAATATGTACTCAATTTTGAAGTATGGTATGTTCTTATTTTGGGTTTATGTATGAAAATTACAGGCTTTAACGAAAGCCCTTGACAGTGGAAAAGCATTAGGAATGCCGGATGGAGTTTTGATTAATGGAAAGGGACCGTACAGATACAATGCCTCTCTCGTTCCTGATGGCATCGAGCATGAGACTATAAATGTTGATCCTGGTAAAGTTCATAAACAGGTCCCTGGATTTGCTGGCAATTCAATTGATTGAGTCTTTTGAATTTAATTATGTTGATGTAAAGTATCTTTTATTGCTATTTCATTCTTTCTATCCCCCAGAAAAGCAAATCTTACATAATGCTATCAAGAATTGTGCCTTCATTCCTTGTAGGCATCACCAATTTATATACATGCTCAGTATGCTGTCATGGTAAATGCCGTAATATGAAGTAACTTCGTTTTGTGTTCGACCATCTTGTATGGGAAATTGCAGGTAAAACATATCGTATTAGGGTCCACAATGTCGGAGTGTCTACTAGCTTGAATTTTCGCATTCAGAACCATAATTTGCTTCTGGCAGAAACAGAGGGTTACTACACATCTCAGCAGAACTATACTAGCTTGGATATCCATGTAGGGCAGTCTTACTCTTTCCTGGTTACAATGGATCAGAATGCAAGCAGCGATTACTATATTGTTGCCAGTGCGAGATTTGTAAATGAGTCACTATGGCAAAGAGTCACTGGCGTAGCTGTTTTGCATTATTCAAACTCGAAAGGAAAGGCTTCTGGTCCACTTCCAGACCCTCCTAATGACGTTTATGATCAGTCATATTCACTCAACCAGGCGATGTCTATCAGGTCTGTTGTTTCTGCACTCTTAGCACATTCACCTTTTCCTTTTCTTTCTTATAAATTTTCAATCGTGTAAATGATTAGCAACTAATATTTGGGGAAACATCTTCTGATATTTGTTTTGTCAAATACTGCATCTCCTAGCATTCTTCTACCTGCAGTTGGGTACAATGAATTTTATTCTGAGCTTAACTTAATTAGGTAAATTTAAGAAAGATAAAATGATTTAGGACCAGCAGTAAGTGCTTTAGTTGCTTTGATGTTTACCTTGTCTGGTG
The DNA here is from genome assembly GCA_036937905.1 of Salvia rosmarinus. NCBI lineage: Eukaryota > Viridiplantae > Streptophyta > Magnoliopsida > Lamiales > Lamiaceae > Salvia > Salvia rosmarinus. The sequence goes on along the minus strand of CM072823.1, from coordinate 51,533,615 downwards.
CTAATGAAGACAAAGAGTAAGTTGATTTGGAATAAATGTAAATCATTTGGAGTTTAATAGGTGTAATGCTCTTCTCACTGCAATTGTTTTGTATGCAAACATCGCTGCTTTCGCTGCTCTTTTCTTCTCATTACTTGCTGTTCGTAATAAATTTGCTCAATCTGATTCCACGCTTGTATGTCAGGCAAAATGTTACTGCTAGTGGAGCTCGTCCTAACCCGCAGGGTTCTTTCCACTACGGTTCAATCAACGTAACTGATGTGTATATTCTCAAGAGTCTTCCACCAGTGATGGTTAATGGAAAACTACGAGCAACATACAACGGGATATCATTTGTCAATCCTGATACCCCTATGCGGCTAGCTGATGTCTATAAGGTGAAGGGTGACTATAAGCTAGATTTTCCTAGCAAACCACTGAATAGGCCGGCAATCATGGACAGATCTATCATCAATGCTACATACAAGGGATTCATAGAAATCATACTGCAGAATAACGATACAGTTGTACAGACATTTCATGTGGATGGGTACTCATTCTTTGTGGTTGGGTATGGTCTCATTCTTTAGTTATATCTTATTTACATGCCACTTGCTACCCTAGGGTCTATTTATTGTTTGGTTAATTATCTCAGGATGGGCTATGGTGAGTGGACTGAAAACAACAGGGGCTCCTACAACAAATGGGATGCAATATCCCGCTCTACTGTCCAGGTATGAAGCTAGAATCACATATTGTGCGCAATCACTTGCCGACCTACCACACGTGCACAAATACACTCACTAGTGTAACTATCGGTGTCCTTACAAGATCCTTTTACTGATTTATGGTGCACCCTTATATTCGATGGCCAGGTTTTTGCTGGAGGATGGACTGCAGTCTATGTGTCGCTTGACAATGTTGGTGTGTGGAACCTTAGGACCGAGAACCTCGATAGGTGGTATCTTGGCCAAGAAACCTACATGAGAATTATCAACCCTGAAGATTCTAGCAACAAAACAGAATTGCCCGTTCCCGACAATGTTCTCTTCTGTGGTGCCCTCAACCACAAGCAAAAGTGTGTGACTATTATAAGCACACCTGCACGTACTTCCCATTTGCTGATTGGTATCAACTTTAATGAATTTTAATGTTACATGCAGGCCTCAAAAAGCTTCGTCAGCATCGACATTGCATGTACACTTGCAGCTTTATCTTCTGCTTGTGATTGTTTCTACATTGATTTCCGTTTTGCGGTGAGCTTGGCAAACTCTGGAAATGGATTGGAGCACTTTGACGTGGTGTCGTAAATGTTGTTGTTGGAGCTCTGGACTGCATTGTTTTTGTTTTGATTAATTCTAACAATCAATATTTGATATACCTTGATCCTGTAAGATTAGCAATTATCAAATTGTGCAAAGCATTAGTCTCATGTTTTCTGATGTCCTGATTCTAGGTGATTATTATACATGGTTGAAGATGTACCATTCACTTCCCTTTTATTTCTATTTTTGTTTTTCGCAATTTTGATTAATATTGTGGTGGGGCATATTCTCGCATATATCTTTTTTTTTTTTTTGAAATTCCTTCAATTTATTTCATATTATTTCTTCTTATATAAAATGTTTGACGTTGCGAATAATTTTAAGATTCCAAATGGCACAAAAATGTAATAATAGAACGTGCATTAAAAAATTATTGTTTTCGGCCCAACGCATAATTCGCATGGCACCAATATCCCAATTTTGAACGAGTCAATTACTTGATATAATTATTGTTGGAAAATGCACAATTGATCCTTAATTTAATTCGGAGTGAAAATTCAATGACATCAACCAGTCCATTTCCTGCCTTGGTATTATTGAACTTTTTTCTATATTATTATTACGTAATGAATTCTAGCTAACTGTTATTTCTAAAAAATGAAGCTTGAATAATTATATATATTCTAAACATGGAATAATCAACCATAACAATTAATTATTAACAAAAATTCTGAAAATTAAATAGAAAAATCAATTGTTATATCTAATTAAAAACAGACTGTAATTGATAATTATTAAATTGAGGTGAAGTATTAGAGATTGTGAAGGGAACAACAGCTTTGAAAAATTGAAAGTGGGTTTGTGGGATTCCAAAAAATAGAATAGATGATCACAAGTGGTCGACGATAATTCAAAAGCTCTCTCTCTCTCATGCACTGCCGCATCTTATTTGCTTGAGCGAAAGTGCATGGGCTATTAACGATGGAGCCATCCTCTGTTATCTCCATTTAAGTCGAACTATATAATCAACTTAATGTGATCACGTTCTTTTGGGACTACCATGAGTAAAGTGGATTTTTGTGATTAAAATATCACATGTTCGAACCCCGCTAATGTTTTTATGGGTCTGAGTCTGTTATACTTAATTTTTCAAATGTGGTTTATCTATCATATATGGTTTGTAGTCTATTGTACATAAACATTTATTTTACCCAGTAAGCACCGAAGGTAGCGGCTACCCATGAGTAAAGTGGGTTTTTGTGACCAAAGAGTCACATGTTCGAACTCCACTAATGCTTTTATGGGTCTGAGCTTGTCATACTTAGTTTTTCAAGTGTGGTTTATCTGTCATATATGGTTTGCAGACTATTGTACAGAAACGTGTACTTTACCCAGTAAGCACCGAAGGTAACTTTACAATGTGATCTCTATTTATATATTAGAAAAGGCAAATTTGTTTGCTGACTAAGGTAACTCCATAAAAGCATTATAAGCTGGTCAGATTCCTCTTGAATTTAAAAAAAATCAATGTGATCTCTATTTATATATTAGGAAAAAGCAAATTTGTTTGCTGACTAAGAAATTATTGTAACTCCATAAAAGCATTATAAGCTGGTCATTATTTTCCAAAATATGGACTTGCGCTGTGAGTCTGTGACTGTATTATGGCGGAATTTGAGGCAGATATGTCTTTGGCCCAGTGGACCATGTGTAATCCCAAATTAATTCAACGTACTGGAAGCATTTAATTAATTGTATGAGGATTACTAGCTTATTTTCTTATAGAAAAATAGTATTAATATTCATAACTCCTAAAATTAATTAAAATATAAATAGTATATTAAGAAGGCAAGCATGTTATGACCCAATCCGTTGTCGCAGGTAGTAAATATATTATCAAGACGAAAAGATGAGGGAATTCAATATTATCCTCTATTGTTTTCTCTCATGACCTAACTTTGATGGAGCTTTATGCTATAAATTCAAAAACAATTAAAATGTAATTTTAATTTATTAGGAGAAATGTAGAGGGTTAATATTTAATTTTCGTTTTTCGTTCAATCTTTACCCATGTGGTGACATTTTAGTCCAACATTTGAAAATTTACAAATATGGCCCAACTTTTGCGTTATTACATTTATGATTCTATAATTGAACAACGTTAATAGAATTATGACTAGGAATGACGAAAGTTAATATTGATGGTTAATTTTGTTACCCAACACCAAATCAAGTAAAATGATATCATTTTGTAATTTTTTTAATGAATTTGTATAAAGAAATATTTGAGCCCACCTAGATTTTTCAAAGATCGGGCCATAAGTATGAAGATGGAGCAAACGTAGGGCCATATATGTAATTTTCAGAAATCGGAACGTAAGTATAAAAACAAAACGAAGGTCGGGTCAAAATATCGTCATACGGGCAAAAATCGGGCCAGAATTAAACATTGATCCAAATATAAGTAATTGCATCAATTTGTTTTGAATTGAATAGGTACACATAAAAAAAATACTCAAATGGTTTTCGTATAATTTAATACATATTAATTCGAACTTAAAAAGACAAAAATCATGAACAGGCGTAATAACATTAAGTGAATTAGCTTAATTTAAGTCTATGTATTACACCTAAAATGGCATATATAAAATGATTAAACTAATTTCAATACATATTTAAGTTAAGTTTTCTTTTTTTTTCAATTTTCTTATAATACAAACATGAACTATAAACAATTTAGAACTGGAATATATAATCAAGATCTTGTATTTAATCGACATTAGTTCGTAGAATATAGTGAAAATAGATTATAATTATTAAGAGTAGAAGAATTTAGGGCTATATATATGAATATTATCATACTTATTTGAAGTTAGGAAGAATAGTACAGAGAAACAACTCTCTAGGTAGAGAAACTACAATCGTATATATGTTTACTCTAGGTAGAGAAAATCCATTCGTATATATGTCTATCTAGAACTTTAAATTATCTATTTACTACAATTCATAAAAATGGAGTCAGATGCCATGTGTTATAAATTCTAAGAAATTATATAAAACAAGTACATGTAATATACCTAGCTCTTAAATAAAATAATTATTAATATAAAATAAATTAATTAAATATTATCATGTGAAAAATGATATACCTTTCGTCTCACTCTAAGGTGGTCGATCATAGAATGTAATGAGAATGAAATAGTGATTTCTGCGTCCACTTTCAGTCATATATGGTTGGTAAGATTTCTATAACAAGAATCATCATTCTCGAATGAATATTTATTCTCATGAATATGAGATTAGTCATTCCACTCATTCCCCATAATATTACATATTCCCATGAACATAAGATTAAGTAATTGAATTGTTTTTATCTAACAAAATTATTCTTATTTTTTTTATAAAATAATAATAATAATAATAATAAATAATATTAACATAACAAATAATAATTAATAACAATAAATAAATAATAATATTAATTGATAATAATAATAACAATATAATTAATAATGATAATAATAAATATAATAACAAAATAATAATAAAATAATTAACCATTCAACAAAAAGAGTTTTGGAATGTATGCTGGAATAAACGGTGGATAATCATTATGTTATTGTTTTGCAGTTGACTGTAAGTCTGTAAGGACATAAACACAAAGGAGGATAAATGATTGAGAAAAGAATGTGCTGTCTCCTTATGGCAGACTGACTAATAAAGAGGAGGAAATATACTACTTTATTATATATTCGCTTTTCGGCATTCGGTATTTTGGGAAATTTTCACTTTATATATATATGCTCAATGCTCATATTTAGATACCGTTCCGATTTGATTTGATATATTGGTATAAAAAAATGTACTTATTCTGTATCGATATTATTAACTTTTTTTTTTACGTAGATTAAGAAGAATTATGTTTTATGTATAAAATAGTGTGTGACATAAAATTTGAAAAAAAATTTAGTATAAAATTGTTTCCTTTTTTTGAATGGATCAACAATAGTAGGACAGCCCCAAAAGAAAAATGAGTCAACAATAATGGGACGAAGAGAGTATTTCGTTATTAAAATGTATTATATTTTAAATTAATATATCATAACCAGTACTTGCTAGTTTATTAGTATAAAGTTTGCGGCATATATAGTTAGCATATGTAACATACATACATACATATATAAGGGATAATATAGTATTCAAATCTTAAATAGTATATAATACTTAATCTCATTTACTTATCTCATTGGTCATATGGTGAAGATTTTTTTGAATTTTTTAAGTTGATGACGTTAGTTTCACTACAGTAAGGATAGAAAAGTATTTTTGTTTGTTATTTGATACAAAAAATAAAACATGTATATTGTTAAATAGAAATATGTATACGATTGAACACAAATATATATAATATTGATCAGAAAAATGCATATGAGATTGGTTGCTCTAGAATTTATTCTCTCGTTTAGATAGCATATTTGTAGCTTTATAATCCAAAAAACAAAGAATCACCAAGAAAGAAAACAAAATATCAACAAGAAAAGTGTTGGTGCAAATTGGAAAGGAGAGAAAGAGAGATATGCACGACAATGAGAGACTTGCGAGTTTCTTTTAAAGTATCCAGGTTTCTATTTCGTAGTATGTAAGTTTCGGTTTAGTAGTATGTCGGTTTCAGTTTAGTAGTATGCATGTTTCGATTTAGTAGTATGAAGGTTTATATTTCGTACGCATGTTTCTGTTTTGAAGTATACATATTTTCATTTTATAGTATGCATATTCCTATTCCCATGGATGGCATAATCTTGACAGCAAAATCCTCTTCCATCATGCTCTGCTAGTTCCGCTGCTTCCTTCTCCGATTACCAACGAACTTGACGTAAACCATGGCCATGGTCACCATCTCTCTCAATTCCTCAATTTTCTTTCAAAATTGCCTTTTATTTTTCCTCAATTTCAGTCGAGAACTCGTCGTATCAACCACCACGATCTGCGCTACTACTGTCCACTGCTGCCATTGTTGTCAGAGAAGTCGTTTTGGAGAGATAGATGAGACAAAGAAGGAATAAGAGAATAATAATAATACTCTTACCCATTTTGTCCCTTTACAAAAATTTAAAAGAAATAATATAAAAGTGAGCTGTCACTTATCATTTTTTGTGTGTCAATATGGCCATAATGTGTCTAGATCTGTATTACATACTATCTAAGAACATGGTAGCATTTGATCTTAACCCATTCTCTTTCTCTCTCTCTCTATGTATATATTTCATCATTTTTGGTCTCACGTTCTCATGATAAAATGGTTCTCACGTTAACCTCCCCTATGTATATATAGGATATGGACCAAGTGAGAACCATCATAAAATTGAGAAATGAGAACTAATTTAATCCATTGATTTAATAGATCATGCGGCCAATAATGCATAACCATCCAGGATCGAATTTGCATAACCATCCAGGATCGAATTTACACTTAATATGTATCAAGAAGGGCATTGATGTCATATTACATTTAAGTGAAACGTATATGGTTCCTGATTTTATGGGATTGGTTAAGCCATTTATATGTTACCAAATTAGATTCCATTTTATTCCACATAATTATCTATCCATTTCATACACATATTTTGATAATATTTCGTCTTCTTCACCTCCATTGTTTCACTTTAATGGCTTCACCACATATGAAGATTGTGTAGTTTTGTATATAACGTCACATATAAGAATGAATATACGACTTTGTATGTAAATACTTAATATACTTAATTTACATCCATTGTTTCACTTTAATGGCATCAACAGGTGTGAAGAATGTTTGTATGTTTTTATTTTACGAATAGGTTTAGGTTTAGGGTATGAATGTTTTAGGTTTAAGTATGTTTATTATTAATATATCACAACATTATCACATAAATTTGTTTCCTATTTAAATAACAACAACACGATTTTTTGAGCATAACAGTGAATATTAATGTATGAATATATATATTAATTTCTATGCATAAACATATTAGTTTACCATGAATATTAATATTGCGTCATATTAATATATATGCATAAATATATCACTATTTGTCGAACATGTACAAATCCATCATTGTGATACATAAATGATCGTTAGTGTATTCACATTTTAATTTTTAATATCTAAGAATAACAGAATTATTTTATTTTTCATTTAGAATTATAACGTTGTGATGCATAAATATGTTTATTATATGCATATAATTGAATTTTTATTTTTTTATATTATTTCCAGTCTATCATTACATCACACATACATTACTCAAAAAATTTGAAATAAGCTTTGGTTATTGTGAATATTGATTTTATTTTATTTATGTTGTTTGTTAACGTTTTTCCAGAAATTTAAACATTTCAAAAACACGTCCATGTAATTTATCAAGAACTAAACTTTAATGTTCTTATTTTTATTTTTTGATTCAATACATACATTAATACACGAAAATGTGAATAAATGAACGTATTATGTGAATAGTTTTAGGTTTAGTCATGAATGTGTTAACACGTCTAATTACGAATATAACATTTTTAACATTTGCATATATCATAACAGTATGTGAATATTTGTTTGTGAAATTATGCAGGTGTTGACACATCAAGTGATGTTTTACAGAACAGTGATTTAGTTATATCATTTTGTGATGAGCTACTCAAAAACCGAAATTAAACAGAGCCTTCAGTAGCTTGGAAGAGGGGAAGGAATTCAATGACCATTATGCGGCTGCATGTGGATTTGAGACTCGTAAAAGCTCTATAAAACCATCTAGTGACAATAAAGTAATTCTTTTTAGGTCTATTCTATGTACTTGTGAAGGTTTCAAACTCAATTGTCCAATTGATACTATTGATGGTAATTGTACTGGACATAAACGAATCAGATTTTCTAGCAGAGTTGGACGTATGTCTCATATTGTGTTTCGTTTTGAAGCCGACATTGGATATAAAATTAACAAGTTTATATCGGGTCACACACATCAAATGGTTCCAGATGCGTATCGACATCTAATGAAGAGTAATCGTAAGGTTGATTACATGCATCAAATGTTAATTGAAAATGGTGTAAAAGCAAACATTGGCCCAAGTAAAAGTTTTCGCATATTCAAGGAAATTGTTGGTAGCTACCAGGATATTGGTTGTACTCTTGTTGACTTCAAGAATTACAAACGTGACATGAGGATGTCTGTTGCTGGTATCGATGCTCAAATGTTGTTGGATAACTTCAAATGGAAACGTGAGAATTGCAATGGTTTTATGTTTACTATGATGTCGATGATGCAAAGAGACTTACACGGTTATTCTGGGCTGACTCCACATCTATATAGAATTATAAAATATATGGTGATGCCGTGTCGTTCGATGTTACTTACCAAATGAATAGGTTAAATTTTCTATATTCATTGTATATTTGTCTATTATGCATACAATATGAATAATTATGCACACAATGAATGGTGATCGAAATTTCATCGTTTTCGCCAACTTCACCTTCTTGTCGCCATTTTATTACTTGTTATTTCATCAACATGCTTCAAATAAACAAATAAGATCAAAATAATTTTAATATTACATAATCCATGATAGAGTATTAATTTACCAACAGTTAATACATAAACATAGTTATAAATATAAATTTAACATATTTCATAGAGGTAAACAGCAGCTTCATCACATACATTTATGGTCATACTACACAAAAACAATCCGTTTGGTTCCAACCACCTTCTTGTTTTCCTTGACAACCTGTTTATAGTACTTAATTAGAATTTTGTTACAACCATATCGAATTATTTTTTCCTACCCCTCCTAACATATGTTACGTTTACCACTTTGGATTCCACTGAATTTTCTTTCCCTTTCAGACGCACATCTGAATCAACAGTCTGCATATTGAATGACAAAATAATGAATATTTGAAAACAAGAAAGAAATTAAGTGGAAAAAAATGAATTAAGACAGAATAATCAAATAACACATTAAAGTACATTAATATCAAGTATAATGTTCATAAAATAGCCCGAAATTATGTTAAAACACATCAATTACATATATTGAAGTATGTTATTTATATTTTTATGCATACAATATTCAAATTACTTTGTTTATGCTAAATAATTAAACGGTATATGCATATAATAAACATATTTATGCATCACAAGTTATAGTTCATAATGAAAAATATAATAATTATGTTATTCTTAGATATTAAAAATTAAAATGTGAATACACTAACGATCATTTATGCACCACAATGATGGAGTTATACATGTTAAACAAATATTAATCTATTATGCATAGATATTAGTATGATTATGCATAAACAAAACACATATATGCAACATAACGAAATATTATTATTCATGGTGAATACATATGTTTATGCATATATATTAATATATATATATATATATATATATATATATATGCATTCAATAACACACGTTTATGCACAACAAATTGTGTTGTTGTTATTTATATAGGAAACAAATTTATAAATTCACATTTATTAATAGTAGGCGTACATGTTATTCTCGAACAAATATTATGTATATGCATAGCTATCACTAATGATATATGCATACATTAACACATTTATGCTATCAAAGTTAAATAATATTATTAAACGTCAATCCCACTTATATGCCTAAAATAATAGAAAAGATAAATTAATTATACAATATATATTAAAGATCAAGGATTCAAAATAGTTTTTACATACTATAGTATAAGGTCATTAATCATCGGCCTATATATTTTTTAAGATCATTTCTCTTATGAATTATTTTCGAATGATTTATGAGATTATTATTTCTTTCAGAATTTATTTTCCTGACCAGTATGTGAATTAGTAAGAAAAATGTTACTATAAAATTAAAATAATTATATAAAATATAATTAATATTATTAAAAATTATAGATATGTACATTAAATAATATTATAGATATGTATATTTAATAGAATATCGGACGGACTTTTTAGCCCGAAACCCCGAGATTTTTTTTCGAGCGGGCTTTTTCGGACCTTTAATTTTTAAGCCCAAACCCCGGGTATCCCGGGCGGGCTTTTCGGTTCGGGCTCATTTTGTCGGCTCTATTGGTAACTGGGATTTTAAATAACACTCCCTTTGTTCCATAATTGTTGTTTTGTTTTTTTTGTTCTCCCAGAACTGTTCATTCTAAAAAATGAAGAAATTTAAATTAATAAATATTTCGCTTTTTTGTGTGCCAACAACTTTATACATAAAATATAATTCTCTTTAATCTACGTGTCAATTTTTTTTGAGACAATAATTATAATACATATGGATTGCACCTTAAAAGCGTTTTATGAATTTGCATCCTTGCACTTTTAAAATCACTCGATGTATATTCTACTCTACCCAACTATATAAGTCACTTCATGAAACTAAACCATGAGATTGTATATTTAATATAATTAATAATTACTTATTGAGCAGCATATGCTTACCATGTCAACATATAAAGCATTATAATTAAGTAGTAGTGTTTATTACTACAGCTAGCATATTTTATGTATGGTAACTAAACTGTTAATTTTAAAGAATAAATATATGATCAAGTACTAATACATACAAACGCAAATTGTAGAATGAAGAAACATCATTATTTAGTTATGAATACGTTAATATCTATCTTTTATTCAGCGTGAGCACAGACGTAGATACCTAGTCGTATCGGAATATACCGTACGTTAGTAGGATTTGGGAGTTGAGGGGTAATAATTGTGAAAATGCAGGCTGTGGGGAGTGATGGTGGAACATTATACCATTTCACATGATCAGTTTTTCAGGCTGTTTTATTAATCATGTTAACTTCTGCGGCACACAAATATATTAATCACCCCCATAATCGCATCATCATGCTGCTCCTGCGCATGACTACATATATAAATCTCTCTATATATATATTGGTTTGACCATGAAAGCAATAAGAAACATGAATTGACTAATTAGTGATTCCATGTTGGCCACTTCCCAAGATTGAGGTCAAATGAGAAGTGGATTTCAAACCATCTTTTCCCAAATTTGATTCCTGCGACATTTTCCTGATAAGACATTCGAGCTAGCTGCACCACATCTCACCATATCTCCATTTTCCTAACTACTATATATCTCCCACCACACTTGAATCAAGAAAAATCAAGGGGGAAATAAAATCGAATTGCTACCCAGTTTCTTGTTTCTGCTTCTATTTACTTCGTTGCCGCAAAGTTTACAAATGCAAGGCACTGGAATTTGCCTGCTTTACACAGAAGACTCCACATGTTGGTAATGGTATATATACAATCAACACACACACACACACACACACACATTCACAGAAAGACAAGCACGCATTACATATTATTCTTCATGGACATATTTTGGTAGTTTGTATGTATAGTAACGCTTAACGCGTAGAGACATTATGAATAAATGGAGTTCTAAATTCGAAGAAAGGTTATAGTTTCATGCAGGAAATATATTACTTCTTCACCCCTTCATAAGTTCATAACCCATTCTTCAACTTTTATAGCATGCAATGCCTAAGACTTACTCTTCATGAAATACATCTTGGAATGCATTTTGCCTTTATAATGGATAGCTTCATGTTCATTCTCCCTAGCCTTCTCAAGCATCCAGCTGAAGGTAAAGCCCCGGGTTAAATACTCATTTCTTTTCATAAAAATATATATATGTCGGTAGTCTTAGCAATTCCTCTGATACGTGCCAATCATACGCAAATGCAAATATATAGGCACTAAATATATATATATATATATTAATTCTATCATTAATGTTTTATCATTTTCTATGAGTTTTAAAATATAAAAATTAAAAGCTTTCCATATATTACAGTGAATTTTGTGAGTGGTCAATTATATTTGATCGTTCAACTCATTTCACCCCACAGATATTTCACTAGTTTCATGTGCCTGTGGTCACTTATATTGTGATCGTTCTACTCTTTTGACCACATACAGATATTTCACTAATAATGATGTATATATATACACATAACACACACAAAAAGTAGGTAGGCAGCCATTGGACCATTTGTATCTTCATCATCGATGATCTATTAATTAAACTCGATAGTTTTTACAAAGTAGATAGTTTACTTTTGTGTAAAGGATAAGAAAACCTTTTGTAAAGTTTCGGACCATCTTATAACAACTCTCAAGATATTGCACAAGCCTGCCCTTCCAAGTGACGTTATTTTGGGACAGCAAACCCAAACAAAGCAAAGAAAAGGAAATTCTTCTGTTGAGATCACTCACATACATTTGAGTGCATATGTAATTACATTGCATCATTAACACATCCCCATTAAAATTAACGCGCTTTAACTAATACACATTCATGAATTTACACTTCTCATTGCTGAAGCCCAGCCTCATATATATTCATACACATATATCCTCTAATTTACACCTAGCAAAATTCACATTCAATCCACATCTCCTTTATAATTCAATATTTATAACAAATACATACGATGCTATTTCTTAGTTTTATATTCTCTATATTCATGAAACAAATTTCTCTCACGTGACATCTTAATTGTACATATTGCAATTTAGCCCAAATTCATATAATTACTTTTGCATGGTCACTACTCTTCAGACGTTTGTTCCACTAAATTTCTTGTATCTAATAATGAGATTTAAAAAAAGGCGTTGTTATAATACAAAAAGGAAATATATTTTTTCACCAATCAAATACAGAGGAATTACACAGATGATCTTCTGCAACCACAATTACATCATAAACATCTCTGTGGTTATCTGAGATCACAACAAATAGGCAAACACTGCCGTTTCAACTCAGGCAGCAACCAAGGCTAGCCACTTCCAATTATCGTACAAGAATAACATATGTACTAAGTTCTTTCCGTCCCTTTTGTTTTTTAATTTAGTTTCTATAGTAATAGTATTACAAGATTAATAGGCTAGGTCATCATATTATCAGTTTTATTATTTACAAAGAAACAGTATAATCGCCACAACTTCCACCACACGCCCCCTTCTCCACAATCACTTCCACAGATCGATCTGACAGCTCGAAGACGACGTCGTCGCATTCTCCGGCTTGCTCAAATCCCCGCCGATCAGACCGGCCTCCTCGTCGGCCGGAAACCCCTCGTTCTCTTTCGAAACCTCATCCTGGCTGAGCTGCGACGCCACGAACTTGTCCAGAACCCTCCAATCCGTGACCTGCTCGCCGCCGGATTGTTCGTTGCTGTTCCTGAACACCGAGTGGAAATTCTGATCGAGCTGCTGTTGATTATTGAAAGCGGTCATGCTGAGGCCGCCGGAGGAGGGGGCGGCGCGGCAGCTCATGGCAGACTGCTGCTGTAGGACTTTGGGGCTTTCTAGAAGGGGCAGCTGGAGGAAGTGGTCGGACGGGATGCCGTACTGCAACGCCATCTCCTTCTTGCAGGAGTTATTGTAGGGATAGTTACTGTAGGATAGGTTCGGATTGTACGAGTGCTGCTTCGGCGACTCCATGTCCGGCATGAACGAGACGTGGTCGTCGTACCATACCGGCGAGTCGTGCTCGCTCATTTTCTGAGTTGTAGCTATTCTCTTTTTGAAAACCCTGCACACCACCCATCCTTCTTCCTGCAAGTTTTTTTTCAATTTTTCTATCATTAGTTACAAATTTAACAATTGCAACAATAGAGGAATTGATATTGGTTATTACCTGAGGGGTTCCGTTTTCGTCTGTTTCGAGGCGGTATTCGTGCATGATCCAGTCTGATTTCTGACCATTTGGAGCGCGGCCTTTGTAAAAAACCAAGGTTTTTCTCATTCCGATTAGGTCGTGTTTGGAGTAGATGGCCTTATCGCGGCCGGTGGCTTTCCAGAACCCTGCTGCGGTGGCTCGATTCGTGCGCGTTCCGGTTGGATACTTCTTGTCTTTGTGGCTGAAGAAGTACCATTCGTTTTGGTCTTCTGTTCCTATTCTGCATAGTTCTAGCAAATCAACATAACAATGTCAGATTTGAGTGTTTTTTTAATGTTTGTGAATTATTTATTGGAATGGTATCGTACCTTGGAGGTCCCAGGGCTCAATTTTGTAGAGATCAACGTCTTTGATGACGTCCAAGTCAATACTCCGGTTAGTAATCTTCCGCCGGAGATAATAGTCTACGAGTTCTTCGTCGGTCGGATGGAAACGGAAGCCGGGAGGAACGTGTGAAAACGTATTCATAATCTCTGATTGAATTGAGTTGGTCTCACACCTGGTTATTTCACCAATTCATTACCAAGTTTAATTATACACATTTTCTTTCTTTTAAGACTGGGAATTTAATTCTCTGTTTTCTTCGATTGTTTTAGAGTTTATATAAGTGAAAGAATTGAAGCACATCATGTGATCATCAAAAAATAGCCTAATCATCGAAGAATTCTAATCAAACCTACCGTGGATGTGGTGTACTTATGGTCCAATTGACAATATTCATATTTTAAACCGCGTGTCATAATTTCCTAATTTTTTATGTAAATACGATTTTGAAGCACTACTTTAGTGTGTTTATGTATTACTAAATGTTTGTTCCGTATAAAACATAGTCTTAGAAGTGTTTGGGTTGTTTATGTGTACGTAAAGAAACAAGAACAGACATAAGTAATCCTCAGATCTAGTAGCAAACATCTCTCTGATTAAAGTCCGTTTGGTTCTAAATGTAATATCAATAGTATCAAAGACAAGAAAAAAAGGAAAGGAAAATATAAATAATCAGAATTAATAAAAAATCATAATGAATTTTACAAAATATGCAATTACATGCCTGTCCACTTTTAATTTAGTAAAAGAGTAAGATCAATAATTGTCTTCATGAAATAAATTTAGCTTCATGAGAAACAAATTAATGATCTCCATAGAATGTTAATGAAAATAAGTGCTAGCTTCTCCATTTGGACCAACACAATCAGAGCTTCTAAACTTATAATATCTAAATATACCATTTGACATGACAAACTAGCGAGTCCAAACTTGAAATTCATTTGGATGTAAAAATCAATCGAGATTTGAAATTCTGAAATAGAAGATAAAATTAATGAGTATATATATATGGAGTCTTAAGCGTGCAGTCAATGATGAGGGATTCCAACAAGAAATTGTAAGGCTACAATCATCCCATATTTCATTACCACAAAAACTTCTCAATGCAAGATGGATGAGGTGGATGCCAAATTAAATCAATACTGTTTCTTAGTGCTGGGATCATTATGAGAAAAAAAGAAAAAAGAAAAAATAGGCATGTGAGATGCATGCAAACTTCTCATCACTCCCGTTATAATTATGTATTTTACCCGAGAGCATGTGAAATCAATCTCCATAGTAAAAAAAATACCCTGTACAAAAAGTGAAATGAAACTAGGTGAAAACAAGAAACAAACGGGAAAATTGATTTTGATCAAGCCGCACAGAATATTACTTTCTCAAAAATCCAAAGATCGATCGAGAACCTGAAACTAATTTAGAAGTATGAAAACAATCGATCAATCAAAGAGCCTTTACTTAATGAGAGCATGAAATGATAATCAGCTAAAGCTAGATCACCAAGTTATTAGATTAGAATTAGCTTAAAGTAATGTCTATCCTAAAAATATCACAACTTCAAGTTCCCTCTAATGGCTGATTACGTACAAAATTCATTCAACACACAAACACACACACACACACACACACACAGAGAGAGAGAGAGAGAGAGATGAAGTAAAGACGAACCTTGAGAAGTTTGGAAAATCCAAGTGATCGATCGATCTGGAGTGGTAGAGCAGTTGAATCGGGCCGTGGCGAAGCGGAAAGATCTTGTCCGATGAGAAGCTCGAGGAAGAAAAGGGGCCGGCCCGATCAAGAAGATTTGCTCCAAAGAAAGAGGAGGAAATGAAGTCGTAAGAAAGGAGCAGACAGGCAAAAAAATGTCAGAATTGAGGAACAAGCAGTTCTCCTCGGGACTAAAACCCTTGTTAACCGCACGCAATGTCTCGGAGGTGTCGGGCCTGATCCCGAGGGAAAGGCCTTGCGAGATAAAGTTTTGAAAACCCTACCGGCTGAGCAAGGGGAGAATGGAAAGAAGAAATGGGAGTTATATATGTGGAATTTGTAGCTAGAGAGAGAGAGTGGAGCCCTAATGATGAAAGGTTAAGTAGCTGCTAACATTAATTTTGAATGTCTTCGCTGTCAAGAGTCAGCTGAATTGTTGGGAAAGTTTTTTTTTTTTTTTGTGGGCGCGAGGAAAGGTGGCGCGGAATTGGCCACCCGCAACTGAGAGAGACCTCTCCTGTTCTTCTACTACTAAACAACTTCGTTTCTTCACTCTATTTCATTTCTGCTTCTATTTTTACAGGTTTAATTATTTGCATACAAAAATACATGTTTTTGGGATCTAAGATATGCTTCCAGTATAGATTTGTTGAATGATAACTTTATTCCTTTTGTTTTTCTTATTCTGAATTTTTTGAGCAATTATTGAATGGTAGCTTCAAATTATGAGATGTTACATAGATATATATGTATATTTTTTTCATATAATTCGCTTCATTTAACTCTATCTCCTAATCATTCATTTCTTTAATGATTAAATTAGTTATCTTCTCTTTAAATCCACAAAAGAAAAAAGAAAAGAAAGAAAGGCATCATCTGTCTTATATTGATACTGAAATATGTCACTACTACAAAAACCACTTTTCTCTACACCTTATAGACTACGCTTTTTCGTGAAAAGCGTAGTCTATAGGTATAGACTACGCTTTTTTATCAAAAGCGTAGTCTATGTGCGAATTTTTTGAAGTATAGACTACGCTTAACAAAAGCGTAGTGCAAAAGCGTAGTCTATAGTGGGTATAGACTACGCTTAACAAAGGCGTAGTGTAAATGCGTAGTCTATAGTGGGTATAGACTACGCTTAAAAAGCGTAGTGTATGTGCGTTTTTTTATAAAAAAGCGTAGTCTATAGTGGGTATAGACTACGCTTAACAAAGCGTAGTGTAAATGCGTAGTCTATAGTGGGTATAGACTACGCTTAAAAAGCGTAGTGTATGTGCGTTTTTTTATAAAAAAGCGTAGTCTATGCCCTAAATTAAAAAAAAAAAAAAATGTGCGGAATATCCCAACATACAATTCCTCAACACTTTCTGCTCACGTCTATCCCAACATTCATTTTCTTCTCTCTTAACCCTAATCTTCCACACGCACCTATATTATATATATACATACACGCACTATATGTACACACAGAATTAGCGAGACAGAGAGAGTACCTAGCTTGATCTGAAATGGAGAAGCAAATCGCCGATTAAACGATTTTATCTTCGTGAGTATTACTTCTGAAACTGCATTTTACAGATTTATCTGAATTTTAGTGTCAATATATAAGAAGTGGTTCGTGAAGAAGCAAGCAAAATACACAGAACATGGCAATACACCGAAGCCTTTTACACCTGAGAAGCCTCATGTCGTAAGTCCTGATCTCTTCATAAAATTATATGCTTTGTGGCATTTGTTTCCGTTCAATTTTATAATATAGAGTTTTACTAAAATTGATTATATGGAGTGGAGATAGCAGATACGACTTCAAAAGGCCCGCGGAATTTGCAAAGTTTTCGAGAAGGAAACGGAAAGGAAATGCCCAATTCAGACTCGGATTGGGATCATCCTCACCGATGAAGATCTCCGCGCCATCGACTCCGTGATTGCCTCCGCTCTGCCGCCTAAGCGCCACCGGCCTGACGATGCCTCCGCCCACTCCCGACCAAGCTGCGGCGGCGGTTGCCCAGCTCTCTTCGTATCTCAGCAGCAGCAAAAATGGGGTTTTAACAGTTCAACCGTCCCCTTTTCTTCTTGCTCTAGTCGCTATTATCATGGTATAAATAGATCTCCAGTTTCCCCATTTCAAGGTAATTGCAGTTCTACTATGTTATCTATTCGATTCCAGCCATTATTAGTGTGGCAAAATCGACGCTGCCTGCCCAAAATATTTGTAACAGTGTCTCAAACTACAACAGACTCCATAGAATGTTATACATACTTAAGCAAAAATCATGGGCAAATATTGTCTATATTTGCCCATGATTGAGGCTGGTGTTGCACTTGATCCTTAGTTTTCTAATTCTGGGGTTTAGGAAAGTTATTTTTGGCTGCAATGTGTATGTGTGCACTTGCGCCTAATGCTTAATCTCTGCTCCTTTGATGTCAGGTGTTGACCAATTTTCTGCATTTTTTGCTTCTTGGTTCCCAATTTTAAAGAATGAGTGGGGAATATTAGAGTCACTGGGCGTATCTGCAGAGCAGGTATAAAGAAATCTATTATTCTGCATTTTTTTTACTTACATTAATTGGTAGCTCATAACAATTATGGCTGCTAGTCCAAGAAAAGAATCGTAGATGGTGATTGGAAAGGAATCCTCGAAGATAGTTTTGGTTTGTTACAGTTGCGGAGCTATGTTTTATTAGGTGTGGTTGTTACTTTGTATCTTTCACATTCGTTACTTTTGTAGTTGCTTGCTGATTTAGTGTTTGCTTCATTTTCATGATAATGAAACCTCGTCTTTCTATTATATCCGCCTTTTCGTTTCGGGAGCCTTGGGATGTGTTCATAATTTTAGTCTTGAACTTCCTTCTTGTACCCTCGAGACCGATCTATTGGTTGTGAAGTAGAAAGGTTCGTTAATTTGCTCCACATATAAAGCAGATTACAATTCAAGAGATAATACACTATTTCGATTTTAGCAAAAATATAAGAGACGCCTTTCTTATTTGTGGAATAGAATGGACATGAATATGTCTTGGATCGAAATGGAAGAATTATGATGACTAAGATACTTAACTAGGAGAAAAGGATCGCAACATTTAGCTCTTGATGCCGATGGTTAATTCTCAAAATATAACCAGAGAAACATAATAGAAAAAGTGTATCCCTATAGCGAGTGATTAATGCAGGATAATTCGATGTTCTAGCTAGATCTTAGATTGTCGGTCCTCGAATATTCGGGAACCAAATTTTATCTTTCCGATGTTTTGCATGATAATTTGTCGCCTAAACTTTTTATTGTTATAGGATTTGCGAAAAACAAAGATCCGAAAGTAATCTTCCGTGCACGATTTTGCTATTGTTGGAGTTGGCATGGTTGGCATGGCTCGCTTGCTCTTTAGGTAAGTGTTTTATTCATATTACCTTGTGAGACAAAATTATTATGTTACTAAATTCTACTTATTTTAGGAACCTTATAGAATAATTTCTTTGATGATGTATCAATATTCTAAGTTAATTTGTTGAATATCTTCGCTAAATCGAAGAACTTGGATCCTTTGAACTTTTCGATGCATGCAAAATCATGTATAACCTTCATTAGTTGTCACCTTTGTCAAAATTGACCTATCGTTCTTGAGAGAAATGAAACTATAGAAACCTCTGTACATGTGGATGACACTTAAAGATATTCTCGCTTAAACCTCTTATCATCCTCCCCGATTGTGACGCAATGTATAAAAACAGAAACCGATTGTGACCCAAAGAATTGGTACCTTCATGTTCAAACATCAAACTTTTTCTAACCATATTTTAGTCCGTCAAAATGTAGAAAGATCTCGGATTTGATTTATGAAAACTCAGAAACCACATGAGAGGTCTATGGTAATGAACATATGCATATTTATTTATCTAACGATCACTACTTTCCTCCGGACCACTACAATAGATTTCACTTTGCACCAGCAGCTTGTCCGATCCTCTTCTCGCTTTATTAGATTGGCTATGCTCACCCTTCATTCGCTTTTGAGTGTTACTTGTGCATTATGCGAGTTAATTGTTATTGACGATCTCTTTCAACATTGGTTGGATTGATGCATCTATGGATTAGGTACTTGAGCAAGAAGTCAATTCATTTCTTCTTCTGCTCTAATGGAATGAATGTTTTCGCTTTGCTTCCACATAAGACTTGTTCTCATGTCTTTGCACTTTGAACTTCTTTAACCTAATCATTATATCTTGATGTTTTGTAGGAATCGCAAAATGGATATTTCTGTATCTGAGAGCTACTTATTTTTGTATAGTGATTTTGTTATGTGATGTGCATAGTATTTTTGTATAGTGATTTTGTAGCTGTAATGAAAATAGATTGTATATTTTTGTATAGTGATTTTGTAGTCGTAATGAAAACATATTGTATATTTTTGAATAGTGATTTTGAACGTAGTCGCAAGTATATTTTAATCTCATTTGCTTGTGCTTTATTAATTATACAGTTTAAATAAAGAAATTAACTACGGTTGAAATTGAAAACCGTAGTTGTTATTAAATCGACACGGGTTGTAATAGAAAAGCGTAGTAAATTTGGCATTAAAACCGTAGTAAATAAACTCAAAACCGTAGTTAATACATATAGACTACGCATAAAAGCGTAGTGTATGTGCGAAATTTTTTGTGTAGTTCGTCAAGATAGACTACGCCGTAAAAGCGTAGTCTATGTGCAAAAAGTGAGTCATGGTGGGTATAGACTACGACAAAAAGCGTGGTGTATGAGCGAACTGTTGTGTAGTGCGTGCGTATAGACTACGGCGTAAAAGCGTAGTCTATGTCGGAAAAGCGTGATCTATGGTGGGTATAGACTACGCAAAAAGTGTGTGTATGCGCCGCCTTTTTCGTGAGTGCGAGGGTATAGACTACGCCGTGAAAAGCGTAGTCTATGTCGAAAAGCGTGGTCTATGGTGGGTATAGACTACGGCAAGAAGCGTGGTGTGTGCGCCGCGTTTTACGTAGTGCGTGGGTATAGACTACGGCGTGGCGTAGTCTATGTCGAAAGCGTGGTCTATGGTGGGTATAGACTACGCTTAAAAGCGTAGTGTATGCGCGCCTACTTTTCTCTACACCACTTTTCTCTACACTACCTAATGCACATAGACTACACATAAAACGTGTAGTCTATACTGTTTTTTGTAGTAGTGTGTTCGACCCCTCGTCATCCTTCGACCTAAAACCTGTCATGTACGGTATTCATTTTAAGATTAACAGCACATAGATAGAGGAATTTTTTAATTTTATGGTGATTATATATATTACTTCTTCTTCCTCAAAATATGTTCCTAAAAATCTTCCTCAAAATATGTTCCTGAAAATCTTCGGTACAAAGTTTTAATATTGAGTGTTTTATGTGTAGAGTAAGGGTCATACTAATTTGTAATATTGAATTAATTAGTGGTGGATTACAGGTAGTAAAACATGTAAATAAATGGTATTATTGATGATAATAAGTAGGACTATAGTGGGCCATGATGATAAAATATGTAAATAAAATGTGTTGTTAAGGGAAATAAGTATGAAGTATTTAATGGAATAGTTTTCATAAAAAAATGGAACAAATTTTGGAGGAGGTACTGAAAAAGAAAATTAGAAATAAACTTCAGGGATGGAAAAAATATTACTTAGTAATCAATTCTCATGATATTAACACTTTCTCTTCTTTTTCGGATTGGGAAGGACGGTGAGGGTAAATCACACTACCTGATATCAATAGTATTAGCAGGTATTGCCATTTTCCAATTCGCGTCACCAATAAAGATCATTTTCCCATTATAAATAAAATCTCAAATTATTAAATTAGTTTCTCTGTGATTTCGTTCTCTTCTTTTATGACTAAAGCATATATATATAAAAAGAAATTCAAAATTTGAAGCCCTCTGAAGATCCTTCAGAAGATTTAGAGAAGCTTTTGTTAGGTTCATTTATCTTAGCAATTAATATTTCTTTTAGCCGTATTCTTTTGAATTTGAGCAGATCAAATAATTCGTTTCTGTGGAAAAAGGGACAAATAGCAAATTAAAACCTACCAACCAATAGGAAATACTCTATTCTAAGACTTCAATAAGACACCAAAATGGCCAATAAACTATTCATTGGTCGATTCTAATTAATTTAATTTATTTATCTTTTTATGGAATTTGATGACTGCAAAATATAATATTTTAAACTCTCAAAGGCAATCCAAAACCCCATGTGTCGAAATGGGGAAAAATGGACCCCTAACAACCCTAGATATCTATGTTAAAATTTGTCCCTACCAAATTCTTGTCCATCACTAATGAGCCAGCAATATGGGACCCAAATGCGCACGGTGAACACTTGTTTATTTTGGATATTTCATTTTTTTTTTAATTATGCCCATAAATACTTTGTGCGGTGACAAATAACTTAGGTGTTTGTTATATGAATCATTGTAATTAATTCTTGTCCTATCTTTCATTTTGAGGGTTGTTAGCTTGTTAACTTTATCAATTATTACCACCATCATTGTCCCACCCATCTCTTCCCTCAGGTTAAAATCCCATTATTCATCTTTTTCTTCACTTTTGATTTCTTACACAATGTAATGACATGATAAAAGGTTTATCATAGATTTTATTGACATTTCACTGTGATAAAAGAGAATTATATCAGATCGTGTTTGTAGCACAATAGTGAAACACATTGATGCTAGCTAGCTAGTTATGTGTGACAATAAAACACTATAGAAGAAATTACCAGAGCTTTATCGTCTGTTTGCACATATAAGATGCGTTCAATTCCTCATATAAGTTAAATAGTAAACTTAAAAGAAGCGTGATCTACATAACTGAAGTAGCGACCAAGCATATTTGACCTTGTTTGTCCTAGATCCTAATCACATTGGGTTATATATTATTACATAAATTGCCACGATTAGAAAAAAAGGGAAAACAAAGAAAAAGCCAAAAGGAAAACAAAATATAAAAATAAAAGAACCTTTTACTGACTAAGGGCTCGTGTAAGATAGGGTTTTACAATTTTGGTATTGAAATAGGTAGGATGAAAATTGTGGGGCATTGTCTTCTGCGCCATATTGAACAAGTGAAAGGTGAAATTATGGTCCATAGGCAATAAAAATTTGGTATGGATATTCAGTCTTTCATGATAATATCATATATTTGCAAGACATCATTGAACTTACCAGCTGCTTCTTGCTCGTGAACTATACGCCTCCCGCTCCACCACCGACTGTCATCATTGTACCCCGTTATGTCTAAATATTTAAATATTATATTTGTCATCATCAACTACTTTTCATATATCAGTATATATTTTAAAACAAGTTACTGCATATTGTTTAATTAAGCTGACTATAACGGGGCTTGAGCCTGTTGGATTGCCCCCAGTTTTCACCTCCCCCGTTTTATTATGCATTAGTTATAGTTATAGTTATAGTGTTATAGTTATAGTTATAGTTATAGTTGAAATTCCTGGATACTAACGCAACATTGATAAAGGACCTGAGAAATTATAATATTCACGATATATATACACACAATGTTTATACAATGGACCACAAGATTACAGCCAATTTTCATTTGATAAAATTATATTTAAATATTACAATTGCTAAGAGCTGAAATTTAATGTTATAAGTTAAGAGCTTAAATCCTATATCGATTTAATCTTTTATGTTACATTAAGAAGTTGGGTAGCCTTATATTACTATCAAAACTGTAATTAATCACAGGATCATTACCATTACGACATCGGTACAGTTTTAGCAACTTTTATTGCTAGAAAAATAAACATATATACTTCAATTGTTATTATTTTTAAAAGGGTAATATACTTTTTTCTCCACAAATAGATTGAGACAGCAAATTAGTTGTCCCACGGGCTTAACTCAGTTGGTTAAGAGCTATCAGATTTGGAACAACAAACAAATTAGCCTCCGAAACTGGAAAGCCGGCTTAATTAGAGAAGTGCGCCGAGCCGCGATGAAAAGTTGCAATTAGGAAATGGCGACCTTTGGTGAAATAGAATTGAGGGCCCGATTAATCAAATGTAATCCAGTAATCAGTGATACCAATTCAGTGGTCCGGCGTGACATTTTTAAACTTCTTCGGCTTCAATTAAGTTGCTGATGCAGTTGAGTTCCATGTGTTGTCTTATTTGTAATTAATTACAATAATTAAAAACCCAATCGTGGAATGACCTTTATTAAATTAAATCATTATATTATTATAGATCAATATAGTAATTGATAACTTTCACATGGAATTAAGAGGAACACCGTTTTATAATTATTTTTACAGATCAGTGCGCTGTGCCTAATTATTGTATACATATCCTTCTTAAAAAACAAATCCTGTAGATAACTTATATTTATGAGAGAAAGTAGCGATAAGAAGTGAAGATTGGAGCATGACAGAGTGTGAAACTAGAAATAGATTGAATTTCACTAATATTTACAACCGGAAATTCATATACATCGGGTCAACTTTCTAAGGTTCGGGCCAATATATTTGGATTGTCGATCTATTTGGTAGGATCACTCTTGTTGGCATTTTTCTGAGTTAAAAATTTTCAACCACAACCCTAAATTCTCGGATTTTGGGCTAATCTATCGGTCTAAAAATCTTGTGAAAAAATTAATTTAGTATATATAAATATTCTTGATAATTATATATTAAATAAACAAATAAACACAAATAGAGATAAAAACATAAAGATATAAGTCATACGACAAAAATAATCTTACTATCAAAGTACTAAAATAAAAAGAAAGAACATTTGTTCAAAGTCGCTAATTACTATATTATTCGTTCTTTTCTCAAACAACAATTCTAGTTAGCAGAAAATTCTCAACCTCTCTATGTGTGTGTGTGTAAGTGCGAGTGAAAAGTGGCGGTTGAATCAAACAATCTTGAATAAATATTGAGGCATTTTCACTTGAGAGTTTCTAAATAGTATAAATTTTAAGATTGTTGATATTTTTATTTTAGTTTTGAATTTCATCTTTGCTTGATGTGTGCGTGTGTTTGTAGAAACTTTAGAGCTATAGCCCGTAGAATGTAGATGATTGTTTTGCAAATGAAACTAGGGCACAAACCACAAAATAGAAAGCTTGTTTGAGTTTCTAAACGATGTCGGTCTTTTTATTTTATTTTATTCTCCATCGGGCGACCGTTACTCAATTGGACTAGCCCGTATAACCCAATTGCCGACCGATCCAGTCCATATAGTCTGATATGATTTCAGATTGTAAAAGCTCGACCCTAATTTTCTATTTTTTCGATTTATCCTAGCCAACTTGTCGGGTCAGGTTGAATTAACATCCCTACTGTAATTATCATAAGTTCTCTCATCCTCTCTCTATAAATATACTCCTCCATCTCACTAAGATAGACAAGCGTATTTTTTCACTCACCTCAGTTAGGAAAATATATAAAATGTAGATGGAATTTGATATGGAATAAATACCTTACATGCCAACTCATCACAAATAATATACGTAGATCGACCACGTATACCATATCTAGTGAGAAGAAGCCAGATCAGAGAGATAATCGAATGTAATGGACTCATAAAATCGGGCCCCAAAAAGCCTATTTCGACAAGCCTATGGAAGTAGCCCCAAGCAACGCAACGACATCTTATGTGTTAGTATATGACAACCAATAGGACTCCTGTCTCCGGATAGAAGCTGACTCTTATAGATAGATTTGGCACAAGTATAGTGCAGGTCTCGGAGGATCTGCATGCATCCTATTCCTAAAAGGATTCGGATCACCCTAGCCGATATCATCTCCACACCTATAAATATTTTCACCATAGAAGGGTCATGTACGCAATCTTAAGCAATCAATAAACATATTCTCACCATGGAATGGTCATGTACACAATCTTAAGCAGTCAATAAATCTTAAGTGCAATATATTACTGACTTGAGTATCGAAATGTCTACCTGGAGGCCCTCCTCCTGGCTCTGTTTTGCAATTGGCTTGATTCTTACACTGTCCCACGATCCAATACGACATTCTTGTTTCTCGCTCATAGTCTCTATTTCCATCATTATCAAGAGGTACGTCTATTTTTATAATTATTTATTAAATTTATAAGTTGATTGTATTTTTTCTTTTAACCGGAGGATGTGAGATTCATTCATTGATCACTCACTTTTACGAGAAATACCATAGCTACAAACCTACAATGCTCAGGTTAACGGAATTGTAATATTTTCTTTTCTTTCCATTTTATTTTTATCTCGCTATACTTGATGCAAAAGTAAATTACAAAATTTATCATTGGAAAATATACTCAGTAATCAGGGCATTTATCGAATGATCAATTCTCAAATAAATTATAATTAATGCTTGAATGAAAAATGCAGACCATAAACCGGTACAAATTAAATAAATTTAGTAGCAAATAGATAGTAATTAATAATTAGCTAGAGGTCAGCACAGACAGGCTTAATCAAGTTCATTAAACAGAATAGATTAGAGTGTTTGGATAACGCCAACTTACAAAATAAGTTATTTAAATATAACGAAAAAGATTTAGTCCAAAATTAAAATGTCAGAAACCTTATAACTTATAAGGGGTTCGATTTTAATTGGAAAGGAATAATCTGTATTTTGGAAAGCTCCACATATTTGATTTTTTTTTCATTATTGACATCTTGCAGGCAACCATCCCATCCAAACACTCTTCAACAAAATAAGATTAGATATTTAAAGCTCTAAGATATTTTTAAAGATGTAACAACTTCGAAATTGGTTATAAAATAAACTTAGCCAATTAATACTATCTGCATATGATTGCTTACCCATTAACAACTTAAATGATTGTTGGGCTCTAAAGTCTAAATGTCATGAGGAGTTCGAAGTCTTGGCCATTCATGTGGCGTCGGTCTATACAAATTAATAAAGCATTAAAAATTGTTGGAAAGATCCAAAATTTTGATGAATCAGTTACTCGTAAAAAGTAATTTTCGGATAATAATAATAAATGAATTCAGTTATTATTAAAATATTAATTCACTTTCAGTATAATATTTAAACATGCATATTTGTACAATTGATTATATGAGGATGTTTACTTTGTGAGATAGATTAGATTTGACAAAGTATTTAACTGAGTATTATTAACAAATTCACATTTAGTCAATCCATCAAAATATTTAAAAAATAACTTATATTATTTTATATCTATTTTATATCTAGATGTGTGTCAAGTTAATCCAACTTTTGTATCTAATAAATAATTACTCCCTCCATTTCATCCAAGATGATATGTATTTCTTTTTGGGTTGTCCCACCCAAGATGTCATGTTTCATTTTTAGGAAATAATTATCTATTCAAAAGTTGTGGGATCTACCTACTTTTTATCACTTTAATCACTTTATACTCTTCTCCTAAATAATCATACGAAAAAAATGAGTCGTTTTGGGTGGGACGAATGGCGTACTAAATAGTATTGACTTACAGCAATTGCTTTGTTTGTGGTGTAAATCCTTTACAGCTCTATTATATATTATTAACTCATTTTTAAGAATTATTAGGGTTTGTAGATGTTGCATGTAATGTACTATAATATGATAGACGTAGTATTATAATCTTCGTCTGTATGAATATATATGCTTAAAGTATGATTATATATGTAAAAATAGTAAGTAACATCCTTATATATATATATATATATATATAGGGAATGGTTATGGTGATGATGCTATTATATGTAAAAAATATGAATAAATTATAACCATTAACTAATATGTAATTAACATTCTAGATTTATACTTCATTTTAAACAATATTGATGACATCATCAACAATCTATTCACAGTTTGGCTCAAGGGTAAAAATGGTCCAAATGAATCTTTCCAAATTTGTGGAATTCTTTCAAATCACTTATATGTTTTATTGTTGTACATACTTATCATTTTATAGCACATATTTCAATGATTCTCTATACAACTATATAATGTTTTTTTTATGGTGTAGCATTATAATTGTAAATCATTGCATGTGTTGTATATAGTTTAGCATGAATATAATTGTAATTTGACTATTATTATAGAATTTGGTATCTTAATATTATTTTATGTGATATCCAATATATTTTTTCTTATTTTCAATATCAAAATCGTCAAGTATTATTTTTATTTCAATGTTAAACTGTCATGAATACTTTGCAATGATATTAACCTATAATGCTACAAAACACAAATAAAAATAAAAGATTAACAAGATATATAGTGCAATGGTTGTCTGAATTCTATGCTAAGTAAATGATAAATAGTGCAATGTCGAAGAAATTAAACATAATCCAAAATTATAAATTAACAAGATATATAGTTGTGTAAAGTTTATGTGAAAATTGTGCAACAAACTGATAATCGTGTGCAACAACGACCCATCATAGATAATAGAGGATAGATGATAGAGAATAGCTAATCCCATAAAAAATGAATTAGAAGATCATCTAATAATAAAAATATAAATATAATTTTTCCAGCAATAATAAACGTAGTACATATAATCAAAAATATCAATGCATAAAAAATTAATCTTATCCATCGATCTAGCAGGATCAAGGGCTACAATTTATTCTTATTTCTCACCGATATTTTTTGCATTTCTATATGATTCAAATTATATATAAGTGTGTGTGTGTTTTTTAATCAATAGTAGCGCCAAATTGAATTGTTTGATTTTAAATATTATAAACACATATACAAGGTTGTGGTTTGCATTGGTAAAAATTAATTATGACTAATTTGATTTCTTAGAAAATAAAACTTTGATTTTAACTCTCCATTTCATATTCTACACAACGATATTGCTTGAACGTTTTCCCATAGCAATAAAAATAATAACAACTAAGGATGGTAAAGGATCGTGTACCGATTTCTTAAATATTTCTCAAATTTATACTCGTTTTAAATTTATACTTGTTTAAATTTATCTAGCATATTTGTCCCAAATTATCACAAGTCTTAGCTTTATTTCACATACCTATTCCAAACTCATAAATAATACCTGCTAATTACCCATCCGAACCATTTAATTTATAAAATATCTAAATAATCAAATATGAGTTTTTATAATAACTAATTTTTCTATCCCAATAAAAAGTCAAAAATAAATATTAATAATAATTAGTAGAAATTGAGTTCAAGTGTAAATTTAGAAATTATATAATGTAACTCTGATATGACATATATCCAAAGTTATATTCTAAATCATCAATTCAAATATATAAATGATATTTTAACTTTTCAAATCTTCTGTCAACCTTCTTATATAATCATCCATGACTATATTAAAAAAAAAAAAACAAATAAGTATTAATATAAAAATTACAAAAATTATAATTTTATATAAATAAGTTTGGGTGGTGGATCTCAAATCCACCCAAACATTTATTATCCAAACTCGTTCCAAACCCTTTTTATACTTATCCAAATCCATTTTATTAGAATTGGTAAAGATTGACATCGTAAAAATTCAATCTATTGTCATATCTAATAAAAACCCAACTATTTTAAAAAGAAAAGGAAGGAAAAAAAACTAACAAAACTACGAAAGTTATTCATACAAAAAATAATAATAATAATAAAGCTGTGAAGGGTACGAAGCGCTTCCAGAACGGGATCACATCATTTTCCCCGTCGTAACGGATTGGTTGGGTGGTGGAGAGACGGCGTTACGGGATGAGGTGACAACATCTGGTTGGATGGATTTCACGTCAACCAATAAGATTGCGGGACCCGTACTTTTTGAAGGGCCCACCAGCCTCGTGAGCTAAACGATCCGAGTTCTCCTGCATACATGGATGCCTTTTTCCTGTGTATAGGCCCACGCGGCTGTGGCTTTGGGGTGCTTCCTAAGTCAAGAACTAAAAAGACAATATAATCATATTTACCCCAACATTATATATATATATATATATATATATATATATATATATAGTTTGGTTCAATAAGAACCATTCTTATCCTAAAACTAAAACCAAATGAATTAGTTATGAAAGTTGATGAATCCGTTGTGAAAGTTAATGAATTGAAATTGAATTTTCACCCTGTTCGAATCCCATGAGGCGAAAATTTTATTTTTGGATTCATAATTTTCCCAATGGATTCATCAACTTTCACAGTGAATTCATCGCTTTGGTTCTCACGCTCACAATAAAAATGGTTCTCACGTTAACCTCCCTATATATATATATATATATATATATATATATATATATCATATGAATAGTCCTTATAGTATAAACATAAGTAGAAATATCAATTCTTGATAAATCAATATGAATGTTTCAAATTCTATACAAATTATGATACAAATACATAAATATACAATTATATGTAGAAATGTGTATATAACTAATTCAAATATACACTTAAAAATAAGAGTGATGCTATTCGACCATAATGTGGCGGTAATATAATCAACTTTATTAAATGAAAAAACTATTTATTTAATTTTTGATCTATTAAAAAATTGGTTTTACATTAAAACCATCTTATGGAATTAAAATTTTGCACCTATCGAATGAAAATTTTAGTTCTAAATTTAAATTTAATAATTTAATATTTTTAGAATAGGTGAGAAAATGGTATGTGGTCAGCCATAATGTGGCCGCAGAGCTTTATTGTAAAAATAATTATTATATTTTCAGATCTAATGAACATGATATCTTCTCATTTATATATGATAATGATTATATATATATATATATATATATGTGTGTGTGTGTGTGTGTGTGTGAACTTTTACCCCCAACACTTATATATCATTCGATGTATATCATGTAAAATAAACTGAACACTAAATAAGTGTTAAAAGTGATAAAAGTAGAAAAAAGCAATGCTCAAATGGGAAGTCGTGCAACGGTCTCATTGGCGATGCACATAGAGGTGCTCATCTAAGTATGATGGGATCAATGATCATATGTATACATAAATCGCATTATATTCAAGGTCTTACTGGTTGTTTTTTTATCATGAGAATCCGCAAGCGCTACTTAGAATGCACAAAATTGGGTTATAAACTTTGTTCTTTTTTTTTGTATCATGAAATCATGTACCGCTATCTTGTGACGCACCGGTAAACCATGACGTTATTGTGCAATAGCTTGCAAACCACATAGGACAGGTAAACCATACTTGGAAAACTAGGTGTGACAGACTCAAACTCATAGAGACGTTTGGTGGGGTTTAAACCTGTGACCTCTCGGTCACAAGAACTCACCTTAACCATTGTTCTTATATAATACCACATCTGTCACATTTAAAATATCTCACTTTCCTTTTTTAGATTGTCCCATTATAAATATCACATTCTTTTTTAGGAAATAATTATCTCTTCAAAAAGTGTGGACCCTATCCACTTTTTAACATTTTAACTATTTTATACATTTTTCCTAAATACTCGTGCCCAAAAGAAAAGAGACACTTTAAGCGGGACGGATGGAGTAGCTTACAGATTATATTTGAAAACTAAATATGATAAATTCAGACCTATAGAAACTATAATGAAATTTAAATTTGAAATATTTGATTTCAAGAATAACCATTCCGCTAGTTAGCAATCCCTAAAAGGACAATATTTACTGTTATTTTTATAAATGGGAAAAAAATTGACCCATTGTTTGAAAATCTCCATGCGCTTCACACTTTAAAATATATTATCTCTTAATTATAAATAGTTGAAGTCATTTTTATTATATTATAATTGGTTAGCAATGGTGGAGTTATAATCTTCTATTTATAGGGGATATATTAATTTACCTCCATCCAATGATCCAACGACATGTATGTACTGTTGACATGAAAGTCCACTCAAATGCGATTAAAACAATAAATTGTAAGATATGAAAACTCAAATTTTAATACTTAGACATTTAATCTGAAACATGAATCATTATTTGGGGTAAGATGCAGTTCCGTTCACTGTAATTTTTGAATGTTGGTTATATATAATCACTCTATCCACCAAAAACTTATATTTTATTCATTTTCTCTTTGTTTATCAAAAGCTTACATTTTCTTCTTTTGGATACTTTTTTACTTACAATATGAGACTCATTCTTCACTCACTACAATTCATTACAACTCGTAACACTAAAAGTAACGTAAGCTTTTGATGGATGTATGTTTTAGTGAATCTAAGTTAACACATTAGTTATACAACTTTTTAGATCCTGCACAAAACTGTCGTTACTCTTATTTTTCAAAAGTAGCAAATATATTATACTACCTTTAAAGGCTGATTCCAAATTATGCTGGTGAAAGCAATTAAAATGTTATAATTGCATTCTAGAACATTGAACACTGACGTCTCACATTGATCAATTCATGTTATCTTTTCCTTTTTTCTAGAAAAAGAGCCTATGTATTCATAACATGTAATTATATATCGCCCTCTAAACTTACTAACTGGCTGCAAAAGAAATTTAAAAAAGAAAAAGTGAAAAGGGAAAATGCCATATAAGCATGTTGACAAACCAACACTATAATTACTAGAAAAAGATATGGAATGATGGGGTCCAAAATGGCTAAACAAGAGTGGGGGAAAACTATGGTGTACCTAAACATCGTGAATTTCAAGCCAACGCCATTTGGAAGTGTCAGCCACCGGCCCACCACCATCAAATCTCACAACCCTATACTCATACCACAGCCATTAAAATAACATAGTAAATCTCAAATTTATTTTTTCCTTTTACAAAGCTCAAGTCAAGATATTTGACAGATGAAAACTAGTATGGATCAAATGCGAATTTTCGAGTTTTGGTAACAAAATATATTAAATGTTGTCTTATTGAAGTCTACATTATGATATAAATATATACAATTTTTATTTTGTGATGGAAACAAATCCATAATTAATTTCGTGGGTACACTTTGAGACAAACGATCTTTAGAGGGTGTTTGGCTAAGCTTATAAGCTCCCAAAAATAGTTTTTTAAGCTTAAAAAATAACTTATAAGCTGTTTTTGGGAGCTTATAAGTTCAGCCCAAACGTCCTCTTAGTTTCAAACGACCAACTATATTGAGATCTGATCATTTATTACCCTTTTGCTTTTTCGACAACTACATAAATATACACACGACATAGTATTTTTTTTTTTTTTTTTTTGAGAGAGAACATAGTAAAATGGTATATATAAATTATTCTGGTGTTACAGGTCCTTATTTGTTAATTGGGCTCAGAGTTTGGCGCTTACTATCCAATGACTCCTTGTACGAGGCTGTGTAGCCCAGCCCATTATTTAGTTGGGCCTTTATCTCCGCACCAAAAAAGAGTCCAAGAAATAAATTGAAGGATATAAACAAATATACTGGACTCTTAACTCTTTTAAGTTATTTTTCACTACAAGATTTTCTTACATTTTACGCTAAATCTAATTGAGTGAATTGTTCTGGCCCTCGTGTTGCAATCATAAAGTCTATATGTATATATGCTTAAAAGAAGGGACCCATACTTAAATACGTGTAATATTGTCATTTGTTGGTTGTGTTGTTATACTAACTCAGTGAAAGGTCTCAAGTTTAAATATAGGTAACACCATTTTACTCAATCTTTAACGTTTATAGTTTGACCGATTCTTATTGTTTTGGTCAATTGAAAATTGATTTTTATATAGAATCAGATCGTGAAATTGATCAAATCACGATTAAAGTAGTTGAACAGGTCAGTCTGATCCGATTTTCTTAACATCATTACAAAATTACTTTTGTGCACTCTATTTAAAAATTACAAAACAGGAAGTCCACAACCTTAAATCTTGAATCAAGATCAATATCATGCCCCACACATAAATATTTACTTTTAATATCTTAAAGAATTCTTGTAACTTTTGAAGAATTCCAATACATGAAATATATTTAAGCGCATATAAACAACTTTTTTTAAAAATAAAGTCGAGGAAAAACAATTCCCAA
Organism: Salvia rosmarinus; assembly: GCA_036937905.1. Lineage (NCBI taxonomy): Eukaryota > Viridiplantae > Streptophyta > Magnoliopsida > Lamiales > Lamiaceae > Salvia > Salvia rosmarinus. Next base: position 51,499,615 of record CM072823.1, on the reverse strand, counting down.
TAATATACAAAAAAAGAAGAAGAGTGAAAAACAATTAATGAACTTTGCTTGATTAATATGTCATAACGGCATGACATGTACAAAACTAAATCCACTAAAAAAATGTCCCACAGCAATAAGCGACGCATATATCATTATCATCATCAGTCATCACGAAGTCACAACCCGGCTATAAATGGTACGCCCGTGGACGGCAGCCACGCCCGACCAGCTATGAGGCTCCCCACCGTGAACCGCGACGCCACATTCGAACCCGTTATGATATGGTAACCGGGCCACTTGACCCGATTCCTCGTCGACCCGCCCGGTCCGAAATTCTGATACTCCCCGTAATACAAAGTCGACAAGGCGAAGTCGGAGTCCTCCCACCTCGACCACCCCTCCGGCACGACGAAGCCGTCGATGAAGCTCTTCATGATCACGGTACGAGAATACTGCTGCCACGGCCGACCCAAATAGGTCTTGAACGACCGGACAACCGGTTTCAAATCGGGTGCGGGCATGATCCGGGAGTTGTGGATGGAGATGCCCGTGTTCTGGAACGGGTCGCCGCGGCCCTGGGCGGTGATGACGTTAGCCTGGCCCACCAGGGGCTTGCGCACGTAGATGATGCAGTTCTGGAAGACGACGGCGGCGTTGCCAAAGATGAAGTCAATGGTGCCGTAGATGTAGCAGGATTTGTAGAACTGGCGCTGCGCGTGGACGAAGAGGGTGTCTTGGTACCCTTCGAAGCCGCAGGCGTAGAACACAGAGAGGTCGGAGGCGGAGCGGAGTGCCACTGCCTGACCTCTCTGTGGTCCCGCGGTGTTGCGGAATGTGATTCCTCGGGCTATGAATCCGATGCCATCGATCCCTAAAATCAGTTTCCAAATATTTCAGTACTGAGCAATGTGCATTATTTCTTTATTTTATTTTTATTTTTGAAAGAATTTTCTGCGTTATCATATATATTTCTAAATGGAAGTGAATTATAATTTTTAAAAATGATCAGATAGTCGTAAGTGAAGTAAAGAGCCATATAAATTCAACTTAAATATATAGAACTTAGTTGGAGCATATAAATATATATATATATATATATATATATAGGGTTGGTTATGGTGAGAAAGCTCCTTAATATACGAAAATAAGAATAGTAGCACATCTTTCATATTTGTGTAGCATAATCAAAATTACTATATTACATATGTTAGTTTAGCATATATTTCATCCATTCGTAGCATATATGCTAAATATATTAGTTTAACACATCTTTCATTGCAACAGAAGACAATAAGAGTTCTAGTCTTTGCACAATAATCCGTGTAGCACACAAAACACAAAACCAGAAGACACCAAAAATTAAATCTCAACCATTGATATAGCAAATCAAAGGCCCAAATTCATTTCTATTTCCTACCAAATTATCCTTTCTTACCTGATCCATGTATATATATATAAAGTGAGGTTCAAATAAGAACCATTTTTAACGTGAGAACTAAGAACCACGAAAATTCTTTACGAACAAAATGAATTTTCTATGAAAGTTAATGAATCTACTGGGAAAGTTACTGAATCCAAAAAATCAGAATTTTCACCCAGGGTTCGAATCTCATGAGAGGCGATAATTCCAATTTTTTTTTGGATTCAGTAACTTTCCTAGAGAATTCATCAAGTTTTACACTAAATTCACCATTTTTGGTTTTCACGTTCTCACAATAAAAATAGTTCTTAGGTTAATCCTCCCTATATATATATATAGAGGTAACTTTAAAAGTTTGTGATGATTTGAAAGGAAGTTAGTAATATGACCTTGGGCAACAAGTAATTATAAGATGTAGGGTTTTTTTGCCTTGATATTTGCGAGATGTACTTTATTAGCATAATGTAACAATAATTGCAAAGGAAATTTAAACACAATACTAGACTATTTATTTATGTTTTAGTTGTCTTCAGATCGAGCAGAATCTCATAAATGTCTATTAGTTTATTCTGAAAACTGTCCATAATACTTTATAATTACGTGCGCAATTAATGTGACATGCATACTTTTCATTGAGAAAATTAAGAAAGTGAAAAAAAATTGGGGTGGGGGGGGAGTTGAACATATTGTTATCCCACTGATCAAGAAAATTATCCCATGTAAAGTCAACAGTGTGTACATAAATTTTTATTTATCAGTTTAGTGTAAGACTTTGCACATATTTAATGGAAAAAAAAATGACAAGATTGCACATGACTCTGGTGCAGATTATATATAAATATATGAAGTTGAATCTTGAGACATCCATGTTATTTCATTCGAGATCATCTCTTTTAAAAAATATAATTTTTTATTCTTGTACTATTGATAAAAACCTACATATATTTGCTTGATATGTATTAATATTTATAAATTAGGATAACTTCAACTCAACCTATCGCGGCTAAAATATCCGTTTCAGATTTTCTTCTTCTTCTAAATTGTCTCGTGTAATTACCCATCTCTTATATGAACAAAACACTGGCGCCGCATGCGCGCGAACGTTCACAATTATGTTTAAATTTTAATTAATTATTTGTTATAATGGTTAATTAAGATCTTAGTTAGACCTACAAAACTATTAATTTCTATTATAATTTAATTAAAATAGATAAAATGTGTATTCGAATGCAAAATGTCTCCTTCTATGTTACAATGAGAAGCAAGAATTAAAAAATTAACCAAGACACAATAACTATAATAAAAAAAAACCTAATTAACTATAATAATTCCATAATTCTTCAGCCATGACCTGGGGAATAGTACTCGAACCAACAAATAGTTACCTAAGTGTGCTTGCAAATGCAATTTAAATCACTTAAATATTAGGTTAATTATACCGGCAGTAAAGAAGCGCTGAAAAAACAAATTAAAGAGAAACGGAGAAACTGACCGACAGTCGCGGAACCGTAGGTAGTAAAGCCGGAAGAAACGCTCCGGCTGCCGGTGATGACGGTGTACCTCAGCCCATCTCCGACCAGCATCACCTTATTCATCGTCCTGCTTATCAGAATATTCTCTCTGTAAACCCCTCTCTTCACATACACCACCACTCTCCCATTTCCCACGCGCCTCGCCGTCGCGTAATTGATCGCTGCCTGGATCGACTTGAACTGCCCCGACCCGTCCTGCGCCACGATCACGTTGGCCCTTGTCGCCAGCTGCAGATCCTGTAGCATTTTCCTCTCCCGGCCGGAGACCCACGCCGGGAACCCGCCGTGGGTCGTGGTCGAGTTGCCGGCCGCCGCGGAGGAGGAGTTGCTGCTGTCGAGGAGCGCGCCGTTGGTGGCGAGGCTATTGCTGATGAGCTCGGAGACGTTGCCGGAGAGGATCGGGGAGCTGAACTTGGTGACATTGAGGTCGCTAGAGCTCCGGCGGCAGATCTCGATGTTGGTGAGCGCCGTGCTCAGCCACGTCTGCGCGTCGAAGTCGGTGAAGCTGGCATTTGTTTGAATGCTTTGGAGGGTGGTGTTGAGTTGATTGATCGTGTTGTCAATGAGGCTGTTGCAGTCGCGGTAGACGATGGTCCGCCGCTTACTCGAGCACCGCATCTTGTTGGCTAGGGTTTGGACGTCCGCCGCCCGCTCCAGGGCAGCGACGATCGTCATGGTTCGGAAATCCTCTCGGGAATTTGGGGTGAACCGCGCTGGGTCCCGGCCCATGAAGTAGTTGCATGGGCCCGGGTGGGGCGTGGTGCTGCACCACAATTGTATACTGGTGCTGCTGCTATTGTCAGCACCAACATCGGCATCTACAAAAGAGAAGATGTAAAGGAAGAAGAATGAGGATAATAAGATGGGTTTTGAGGCCATGGTGATTAGGGTTGCAGCATGAAATGGGAAATTGAGGAGGTCTTACAAAAAAAAGATCTTGGGTTTGTTGGAGGGTTGATGGCTTTATACAAGTAAATGTTGTGACAGTTGGGATTGTTTGAAAAGGAGGGAATGGGAGAGTTTAATTAAATAATGAATTTCAAATTGAAATTCAATGATATGTCTTTAAAATGAAGAGATCCTTGTTTCATGGATCACGGCCATTACACTCGAGGTGAGTTAGTGCATTTGGAAAGAGAAATTAGAGACATGTTCTGCCTCATCATCGTGTCAGGAGCCATTAATTGATTAGAACAATTTGGAGGGAGCATTAATTTGTTGGAGATGGCTGTGGAATATATTTCAATAGTCTTCTGTTCATCTAATGGTACGTATCGGCTAAAATATGGATCTACATTATTCCAAACTTAATTCTCCTGTCTCATCCTAATATTTTAAAATCTTTGTGAGATCATAGATGATGCAATCAAAGTTTTATTGCAGGGCAAACGAAAATCTCTGTTATAATAAATATTCCATTGTATTTATAAAATACATAGTTAAGATTTTTGCAAGTCATTTCTAGTGGGGAATTACGAAAATTTGAAATATACATGGATCTTTCAATATATATCCGCAATCTCACTTTGCAATAACAAAAAACAGATTTTTAGAAGGAACTTTAAATAACAACATTAATTTGGAACTTAAAGTCCGGTCCTATTACAAGGAGATTAGATTGCACAAGTGCAATTAACACTTGCTATTTATTCATATAGAGCATTTTTTGACTTTTCAAAATTTCCTGACAGATAACTATGAAACGAAAATATATAAATATGTTGTACGATTGTATTAATTCGTATTTCAATTTTATTATAGAAGTCATATTTACAGAAGTATAATTACATCTATAGATCGATGATCCAGCTTCAATTCTGTCTGCAATTAGACAATTCATGCACAATTATGATTGCAAGAATTAAGATTAAATTAACACGACATCATTGAGACCCCAAATTTGTAAGTTGAAACATGATTTTGCTGACGTAAAACCCTGGCGAGTTGAATTGTTTTAGTAAATTGATTTTTTTAGAGTTTATTTTAGTAATTTAATTAGGGTACCACTTTCGCGCATGAGAAATATAAATATACATATATCGCTTCAAGACGGAATTGCTTAACGATATTTGCGCGGCGGCCAAGTGTGAATAAATATAAAAGTGCGATCTGTAAATTATAGTTGTATTGTGAGGATTAATTATGTTTAAACTAAAGCAATTAAGAAGTTAAGTGCGATTCCGTACCTCATCTGATATCATGTCGATGGTCAAGCAGTACCCTTGTAGGATATCTGAGCGTTAAGTAAGGAGCCTATATTCCACCTTAAAATTTCTCAACTCGAATAACTGATCACCTAAGCATTGAATTTGCAGCGTACTCCATGTGCTTGAGAGTTTCAATTACGTTAATCCTGCTTTAGTTTTTTGAGGAATTAATCTAAAGTTTATTTCTTCATCTTCTGTTTGTGGGTCAACACACGATTACTAGCTTGATACCCATCTGCCAAGATACTTCAAGGATAAATTGTACAAATTAAGAAAGTATATAAATTTACATTTTTAACCTCATTAATTACGATTTCTGATTGAGTACTTTTCAAAGAAAATTTAGTTATGCTTGGTATACTATCTTGTTCTTATATAGCTTAATCGGTCGATCATGATGTTGTTTCTTTGTTTGATTCAGTTTTTGATGATTGAACTTGATTGAACTTGGTATACTAAACCCCAAAAGACTTACTCAAAATCGAGGCGGATGAAAAGCCCGTAAATAAGGTAAAATACTAATCAACTTTGTTTGGACAATGTAGCTCAAGTTTATGATATTTGTAACTTGTAGGAGCCTAATTCCTCAACCACCAATGAGGAAAGTCGCGATGGATCTCATTCACCATCGCATAAGAAAGGAAAGAAACCACTCCGGTGATGGGAAATGGAAGCCGGCCTCAACCGTGGGAAGTGAGAAGAGCCTAATACCTTGCAGGATTGATCCGCTTTTTTCTCTCTTTAGATATGGATTCATTGATTGGATTGTGTTCACGAAATGGCAATGCCAATGCTTCTCATCGTCATGTGTTCTGTTTTCCATTTTGGTGGTGATTCGTAGGTTTTACATTTTTTTTCTTTTTAATCCCACGATGAGTGTTGGTGTTATATATAAGGTTTGGTTTTCTTTTTCTTTACGTATTTTGTTTTCCTTCTCTTTTTTGTAGGTAATTGTAATTCTTCGATGCATGTACAAGAAGAGAAACATGGCATGTTTTAGGAGGAATATGATAAAACTAAGAAGAAGAAACATAGACATTGATCTCCTTTAATCTTGTATATGTTAGCGCCTTGTTGCATAATTCGATGATTCGATGATTCTTGAGCTAAATGTGATTCTTGAGCTACCACGTTTTGTTGTATAATTCAGTGATTCTTGAGCTAAATGTGAAATCATTACTTCACTTTTCTTTCGGGTTGAAGTTCTTGGTTGAACTATGTTGTCGATTACCTTCATCAGTTGCCAACACACATGGACATGAATGTCTTTGCAAGAGGCTACTAATTCCAAGTTGATGCATGCAAATCACTTGATTCACGCATCTAATTCCAAGTTTCTGAGGATGGTCAAACTGGTCTTGTTCTCAAAATTTCGTGTCACTCAAACTTAAAGTTTCTCCACCAAATCACCTCGAGGAGGTGGTGGTGAGTATTTTTCAACAAACAAAGCACGCTCATCTAGAAGAATATAAGTAGATATATTTGGTTGTGATTGACTTATACCATATTTCGTGTACTTCTAGTGCCGTTCTCAAGATTCTATTTCTCCGAAAATGAGTATCGATCATCACGTAATATAGCAATCGGTTTGTTCGGTGATACTGGAACTTTGTTGAGCGTGGAGGAGGTGACAACTTGAAAGTATATTCTATAGTTTGCTTTTGGCCTCTTGTTAGGTTATTTCATTGTTTTGTAGTGGACAAGAAAGATGCTAATAGTATGATCTTCGTAGGGTTCATCAGCGGTGTTAATGCGTATGAATTGGGATGCACCGACGAGGGCTTGAGGAAAGAGCTTACGGATATGAAGGAATCTGGTGTTGAGATTGAGGCAATGCAAACCTATGGTGGAAATACTGGTCTCAACTCAGTATCCCAAGAGGCTACTAATTCCAAGTTTCAGTATCCCAAAAACAAAGCCTGGTGGTCGTACAGTCAATTCTGCAACTCTTGTTATGCTTACACAGGCCTGACGACCAGTTGGTTGGCCTGTATTTTATAAGCATTTTTTTTAATCTCTATAGCTGCTCTCAGCTTGCCATCTATAGTTTCCTACATATTAGAATGTATCTAAGCCCCTCCCATTACAATTTTCTTTGCTTCAAATTATCTTATTGGAGTAACTGCTGCTTTCCAAAATTGGAATTCATTTCAATAGTTGTAATATTCTGGTGCATATTAAGGGCTCTATTCATACTTTAAGGTGTATAGAAGCTTCGTAATTTTTAGATTTTATAAAAATATTTGCTATTTATTTACTAATTTTTAAATGAACTACATAAATCGCCAATAGGATAGCTTGTTGAAAAGTATTTTTACACTACAAGGATGATAAATACATTCATATAATTAATTATCAAATTTCCGTAATATTAAGTAAGGGTAAATAGAAAATATCATAATTATACTTTCAAATTACGAATTATAACACTTATAAAAAATAAGATAAAAATGTTAAATGAAATTTAAAAAAGAACGAAAAGAGTATAACTTAATCTCCCGATCTATATGGGGAAGACAAAGAAAACCTAGGGATCACCGTTTTCTAATTTTCTAGTTCGGAAAAAATTTCAGGCAATTAATTTGGTCCATCTATGGGGAATTCTTCACAAAATTCGGACAAATTTAGTGATGCTATTAGTGAATTATAATGTCAAACTACAAAATTAGTTCGATAGACCTTTAAATGAATTTATTTTATTTTATATTAGCATGTTTTAAAATTGTGGAAAATGAAATGAGATTTTAAAAAACAACAGTTTTAACGACTATATATGACACACTGTAAAAGTATTCATTTTTTTTAAATATATATGTAAAAAATAGATAAATCTTATTACAACTTTGAAGAACTTTAATTACAAGATGACTGTTATCTTATATCACAAATATCAAACCTATATTTTATTAAATTTTTGAACTGTCAGGTAAGAAAACGAGCTTTTGTAATAGTAATGATATATAAATAAAATAGAGCATACTATATTATTCTCATAAAATAAATATATATAAAGATATAATAAGTAAACCGTATTTTGTAAGACAATGTTACTTTATAATAGGTATAGATTGGTGCGTGATCTGGAATGGAATTTTACTTATATTTCTATGATTTATTATAAATATGAAGTTTTTTATATTGTAGCAACCCACTATAGCAGGCCCAACAATGTCTATCATCCCGTTAGACGAGTCCAAATGGCTTTCTGGCCCATTACCCACAGTGGGGAGATACTCAGCAAGGTGCTCCCCCAAACGACCTCGTTTCAGCATTTTCTTTCTTTTTTTTGTCCATTTCAATTGTAAATTTTATTTGTTTCCAAAAAAAAAGTTGTTTCCTTCTTATATTTGTTTTTCTGCTTATTTTAAAATTCAGTTTTAGTTGTTATTAATTGGCAATTATTTTTCATATTAGAACTTAACATTTGATTATTAGGCATTAATCATTATAGATCAACTTTCCATAATTAAATTTTATATGTTTTAGTTTTAAATTTCCAAGAATCAATTAGCGACAAATACTCTATAGATATAATATTTAAATTTTGAGCAACAACACACTATGCTAAAATGACATAATTTAGAAAGAGACATATTGGCATTTTGGGAGGGTAATGTGTCTCGCCCCCTCTCCACTTAGAGCATCCAAGTGGTGGCTAGAAGACAATAAAATGTGTGTATAGACTATAGTGGTAGAGTAGTTAATGATTGATTTCAGAAGTCTCGAGTTCGAATTCACCATAACACAACCTTTAAATTTATGTATTTAATCGACAAAAAAAAGACAATAAGGTTAAACTCTAATATGGAAGAAGGGAATTCACTTGTATTGAGGAAATTTTGGATACATAGGCCTATTTATAAGCTATGGAAAATAAATCGGATGAACCTAGAAACCTTATTATATACTACAAAAATGTCGAACAAAGATGGATTTAGCGATAATATATAGTCTGTCATATATTTACGACGGATTCAATGACGGATCAGTGATGATTTAAGACCAAAAGTGGTTCAAAACATTGACGCATCGATCAACGATGGAGTCGTCATCCTTGGATCTAACGATGGACCACTCGACGTCGTACATTTGTCACATTTTCAGAAACTCAAAGGCTTGATCAGCAACTTCACCAATAGTTGGACCATTTTTAAAAAATGTCTAAGTTATATAAACGAAATGGAATTTGATTGATAAATTAAAGATATGAATTCTAATATACACCAAAAAAATATAATCGGAAAACATAAAATATTACTTCAGCAAATCATGTTTTATAACAAAACCGTCATCACTTAATGATGCTGTAACATGGAAAGTTGAAAAGTACATTTTAAACACAACATCCACAGAATGGAAATAAGTTTGAAATTTGTATTGCTGATAGCGCAAGATTTGCCTTTCTCTTATGAACCTCTTCTCAACTTTTTATTTATTTGTTTTCTAAATTTCGTTTTTTTTTTCCTTATGTACAAGTTGATAGAGTAGACTTAAATAATACTTAGATAAAGATTAAAATCCCTACACTAATCACACTTTACCAAATGCCAGCGTATCGAGCTGCCTATCTTCCTCTTTTTTCCCCATTCTCTGCTTTGTACTCTACTCTTTTTTAAATCCGCGACCACTGACTACTGTGCACTGAATATAGCTCACATTCCTGCGTCACTTTTTTACTTTCTTGCTTTCTTTTTTTGTTAGACGACTGAACCGGCATCACAGTCGACCGGTGGCTTAATTGACCGGACCGTTCGGCGTCCGGTTCAAATATATTCTCATACATCAAATTGCAATTAATCAAGAAAACTAGTTAAATCGAACAAATTAAACGCAGAAAACAGAAAAGCGGAAGAAATGAGTCTAAGAAAATCTGTAAATGGGAGGCCATCTGGGACTGACGGCTCTGATTTTTCATATCGTATGGTCGTCGATTCCAGTACGCTCACATTCCTAAATCTTTTACCTTTTTTTCCCGGTCTCCATGAATTTTGTGAATCGTTTTTTTTGGTGGAATTTATTATCCTGCCTTTGTCTTGATTTTGAAGGATACCAAAGAGTTGCTGAAGGAAAATCTCGCCTCTGCAAACTGATATTTATCCAGGTATATTCTAGGTTTATGATTTTGTTCGATTTATTTGTTTAATGACTTGTAGAGTAAATTATTCGGGAGAACGAAGCTTTGTCCTTCTATTTTTTAATCTTTATCAATGCAGCTAATTGATCCATTTGCTCAAGCCTACAGTTTTCCTTCCATTCAGCATTCGATTTATTTCAAGTAACATTGGGTCTTTCGATCTCAAATGTGGTTGTTGTTGCTGCTCTTGTTCTTGAATTGTAGGGTTCGTTTTTTATTCTGTTTTTTATTTTCTAAATTTCTTGCAGGGTTTTCTTCAATTGATTGCTACTTTAGTTGCATTTTTGCCTGCAGTGGAAGGGGGAACTCTTGACAGGCTTTCAGTCTCTTCTTGCGTCATTTTCTTTATTTCTCTATTAATAGGAGAATTAGGTCGGCTGAAACACCCTTCTGTGAATTAGTAAGTCCCAATGCAGATGCCGGGGTTTAATTTGAGTATTTTTGTCTCAATTGATAATGTGAAGGTCGAAAGCGTAGCCGTGCTATCCTTTTGAAGCTGTATTTGTTTGGATCATCAGTTGCTGTTATTATCTCAGTTTTCTATGTGCTTCAGAGTAAAAAATCACTCGAGGTATAGTATCTTCTTCTGTATCCCTTGATACTAATTATGCTTGGGAGATACTAATTGTGCACTGGTAAATAGTTAATACAAAGTCTGAGAAGATGAATAAGAATTAAGATCGAGATTTTATTTGTTAATGTGGCAGGAAAGAACTCAGTAAGTGGACTACTTGGTTGAATTCTAAACTCAGGGTTGCATGTCAACATATCAAGTTTCGTAAATATAAAGACCTTTTGCTTTTGTAAGCTGGACATAAAATTCATTTTATCTTTTATTTCACTTCAAGGGTGTGTGTATTTGCCACTCGTTAGCTGCTTCTCCAGGTTTTTCTTCCATCAGTCTAACATGTTAAGTAAAATCCTATAATCTGTGGCAGTGACTTTGGAATCTAGGATTCTGTTACTTTTAGACCCATATATTATGTGCATTCAAATAAAGTGCTTTTGTTAAGCATTTTGAAAGATTGATATTTCTTTATACTTTTTTCTTATAAAAAAAGGCACACGTAACAGAAATCCCTATCTCCAAGCGCATTTAGATCTATAAAAGCCCCTTTTCCCTTGTGCCTGAGTTGTTTCCTGGTGTGCCTATAGAACAGAAGATCTTTAGTGGGCTTGAATGGAGTGCTGCTTTTTACCCCATGCAGTAAGTGTGTAATACACTCGCTGTCAAATTTGAGCATTTTGAATACCAGATCTCCACAAGTCAAATTGTTAGGAAGCTGCATATAACTAATCTGGTGATGAGGAAAATCAGTTGAAGTTAAACTTGTATAACCATGAAAGATGGCCCCCTGTAGTTGAAATAGTGGATTTGTTGCTTGAATTTTGGAAGTCCTTATCCCACAACTCTCCCAGCCCAAGTTTTTAAAAAAATAAAATTAATGAAACTTACTCTGATTACTTTGTTCCAGTTTTTGGCTTATATTTGTTCCTTTAGTTTTGGTCATGTTTGTACTATTGGAGTGGACGTGAACAATATTTTACTGTGTTGAACACTTTTTTCCCTTAGTTCTGAAGATGTTTTTCGATTTTGGAATAGATTTATTGAGGCTTTTCATGATTCTTCATTTCTTATCATTATTCATATCCATATGAAATTGTCCTTGAGCAATTAGTTTCACAAAATTCACTGTCATTACTATTTGTGTAGATGCACGAATAATTGGATCTTTTCTGTTCAATAGGACTAAGCACGCCGTTTCTGTGTAGTCTTGAGTCTTTTCATCTCAAGTATTTGACTCATGAAATGTGTCGATTATTTATCTCAGTTCCACTTTTTCTCTGTGCACTGCAGCTTCTGCTCTAAGGTAAAATGCTGAAATTGGGTACTAAATGATGAATCCTCTATTAATGAACTCTAAAAAGTTCGTTAGACCTATTCAATCATTTATGTACTTTTCTAATTGAACATTATGTGTGAGTTCTCTGGATATCTATTTCAAAATTGTTGTTGAGTGTATGATTATCATGTCAAATTATGACCAATTTATACAGAAATATAAGAAAACCATTACTGATGATGCATGTGAACAGGTAATAAAAGATTTCAGCCGGTGGTCGACATCAAAGTTTGAAGTTTCAGAGATTGGTGCTGTTTTACTTGGTAAATTTCTGTAATGTGAATAGAATACTCAATATTAAAGTTGGAAGTATAATATGTTGTTTACTTTGTATTGGAAACTATGGATGCAGGAGTAGCAGTGCAAATATTTGCTTTTGCGGTGGCTACCTCCCTCATTCACAATATGGCTCCTCCCAAGAGGTCTTCGTGATCTACTTTGATTTTAGCTTGAAGGAGAGCAATCACGTCTGGTTTCAAGACCAACATTGTCTGAGACTGAAACAGATCACTTTCTTTTCGGCTCTCAAAACAGATTGATTTTGTTTTGCAAGGCACATGAAAAGTGTAGTCTGTGTACTTGTCGTGAAATTCAACTGTCTCGTGTTCCATAGTTTCTAACTGTGTGTATGATTCCTGAGACTTTTTTGTCAGACCGTCTGGCATGTGAAATCCTTAAACGCAAGAGGTGTGTATTGGTTTGGCTCGTGCAATGTGCTTTGATATTGAGCCAGATGTGCTGTTGACTATTTGACGGGTCAAGACTAGTCTGGTGGGAGATTTTCCCATATTATATATTATCATATTGGAAAAGATTTTGACCTTGTCTCTTTTGAGACATCTTAGCTGTGAACTTTAACCCAAATGACAAATCAAAGCAAAATAGTATAAAATCGATCATGTACTTAATGATATGCGTTACGTGAATGGTATGTTGTTTAAGATTAATGTATAAATTAATATAGTAGGCATTCAAATATCGTTATAGACTCTCACCGGTAGGGCTATAAACAAACCAAACTGTTCGTGAGCCTACTCGGAGCTTGGCCAGTAAAAGCTCGCTCGAAATTGATCGCTTTTGTAAGCGAGCGAACTCGAGCCTCGAATCGAGCTCGATAAGTTTATCGAGCCGAACTCGAGTTTAGAGATGTTCGGCCCGTAGGCTCGCGAACATGTTTGACTCGAACTCAAACGAGCCAGTTCGCGAACCCTGATTCGAACATGTTCGCGAACTCTGATTCGAACATGTTCGCGAACCTTAATTCGAACATGTTTGCGAACATATAAAATAATAGATTATTTATACATATTTAAATAATTAAAATGAATAATAAATTATAAAATATATGTTAACTATAATTATTTATCAACAAATAAGCATATAGATGAAGTATTGATAATAAATTATTTATATATTTAAATAATTAAAATAAATAAAATTACAAAATATATATTTTAGTATAAATGTTTCATCTAACTTATATAACTAATTAACTAATTACCATATTTATACTAGTATAATATTTTTGAAAAGTAAATGTTGCCCGTTTCAAAGCCATGTTGAAAGGCTGTTCTTGGGCAGTTTTGGTGCTAGATGTTTTGATCTGGATATTCTAAACTGATGACCGACATCGCTTTTCCCGTAATCGAGCAACTGCTCTATTCCTCGCTTCAATCTACCTCTTTAATCATAATATTGTTGGTCCCGCCCATGTATGGTATCGAGCCATGATGGGATAGTTGTGTAGTGAGGATATGATTTATCACATACCGAATTCACATGAATTTAGCAAGAAGAAAAATATCGTTAAAAACAAGATGAAAGAAGAATATGACATACCGAAAATCTAAATTATCAATAAATGGACAATACCTAAAGTTGAACCAAGCATGATATATAAACTTGGTACTTTTGAAAAATTGGATTAAAACAAATTGTTAAGACTACTAAGTGATAAGCCTCATTTTTACTGCTTTACAAGGTTATATTTGCCTCGTTTCTAAATGATAAATGATTATTTGAGCTACCTTTTCGTATTTATTTAATTGCTTTAAATGATATTATGCCGTATATTTTGTTTTATTTTAGTACGTGTTTTGATCTTAAAAGGAAGAACACGACGAGCACACACTTAATCATTTGGATGAAGCTCATGAGACACGAAATCGAGAGACATTCGCGAGGAAGCAAGGAAGATCGCGAGGCGGACACGCGACGAAGAAGAAGACTCCAACGGTCACGATGGACCATGCAAACGATCGCTACCAACGGTCACGATGGACGTTGCTCGCGAGGTAGGAGAGTGAGGCGAGACATTTAATTCGTGATTAACGACTCGCGACTTATTATAAAAGGGAGAGGAGGCATCGCGACTAGCGATCGCGACCGCAAGTCTCGCGATGGAAGATCGCAATTATGAGCTAAAGTTCACGAAGAATATAATTAATCTGGCGCGTCATTCATGAATAATTCAGCGATCGCGACAATTGCTCGCGAGGAGGCTAGTGAGCTTACTTCTCTTGAGACCAAGGAGATAGAGTTTGCGTCTCTCATGAGGATCCTTCATATGAGACATTTAATCGTGTGAATCGGTTAGGTTAAGTACATCCCTAGTATATTTTTATTCCATCTTTATTTTCAAGTCTAGTCGAGTCCGAAAATATATATACTTGGATGGGGATTATGTGATAAAGTATGAGTAGTTTATGAAAATACCTAGTAGGTATCAATCCTTCTTGTATAACATTCAAATCAGCTCCACTATCTACTAAAGCTGTAAATTCTTTTGAATAATAATTATCAATTAAGAGTGTTATTTTTATATACCATTTTTGTGATATAATCATTTCTAAAGTAGATAGAAAATTTTCATCTTTAGAAAATTTTTCTTTATCAATTTCATAATTATGTTCTATTTGAGTTTTTGTTTCTTCATTATTTTCTATTCTAGAAATTCTATAATCAAGACTTAAATTTTCTTGTTTTAAATTACTAATTTCTTCCTTAAGATTTTAATCTCATTTATAATATCTTTAAGAGAAGTAGGATTCTCTTCTATTTTTCTTTGTTTTAATAATTTATAAACCCCGACATCATGTAAGGTTCTTTAGTATTATTAATTTTGTTATTATCAATATTATTATTATTCCTATTATTATTATTAGAAGTACTAGGAATATTTTCTATTTGATCTATTATTTTAGACCTTAATTCTGGATCTTTTATTAATTGTAGTAATTCTAAAAAAATATTATTTGTTAAAACATTTAATTTTAAATCTTGAAATTGTGAAAGAATTTTATAAAATTCTTTTCCTTCATTATCTTCTGATATTTTCTTTGGACAAGATTGTCCAAGAATAAAGGTTCACATTCGATTCGATATTAAAGAATCATTTTCTATATTATCAATTTCTTGATCCGATTCTCAGATAGCTGAGTAAGAATATTCTTCTCGAACTTTCATCGAATTTAATAATATTTTGAAAGAGTTTCTTTCATATCTTTATCTATGTCAAGATTATTAATCTTTTCTTAGTCCAACAATTATTTGCATAATGACCATATTTTCCACATTTTTGCATATTACGATTTTCTTTTATTCCAATTCTTTTTCCATTTTTTATTATTTCTTTCATCTTTTCTTATTTTTCTTTGTTCAATTTTTTTCTTATAAAATCTTTTCTTTTTCTTGGGATATTCTTTATAACTCTTCATTTTATTTTTACTAGATGATGTTCTAGTTGGCATAGGAATTTTATTCATAGCAAATTGATCACAAAATTGTCCTAATTGTTTCTTTTCTACCAAATTTTATGTTTCATTTGTTGATTTAGCTTTATTTCATTGCATAAAGCTAATCCTTCTTGGATACATATTCCTATTAATTTACCATAAGTATAATTTTGGTAAGGAATTTCATTTAAATCTTTTCTCAATATTCTTCTTATTCTTTCAGCAAATAAGCTAGGAAGACCATCTATAAATTTTGACTTCCAATGAGAACTATTACATTCAGGTAACTCTAAGACCTTGCTTAAGAAAGTATCTTTATACCATCTAAAATCTGTAAGTGTTTTACACCTAAGATTTTGTAACAAGGTTCTAATATTTTCACTATTATCTGTATATCTTCCTGTAAAATGTTCTACAATATTCACTATCGATGTATAAACCTATTTTCTTTTATTTCATTTCCTTCCTGCTTAATGATTTTAAAATTTCATCTTTTCATTTTGTGAGAGATAATGATCTCACCATCCTTTTAATTGTCCTGTAAATCCTGCTATTATCATTTTAGCAATTTCTCTATCTCTATTTCCATTATTTTTACATCTAGTAGAATACATTAATATTCTATGCATTGTGTTATGTATTTGTTGTTGTACAAATCCATCTATATTCCATTCATAAATATGATGTCCACTATAACTGTTTGATATTATATCATTTGATTATTCTATTAGAACATCTACAGGTGTTGGTCTTGGATAATAATATTTTCCTGTAGTGGGTTTATCAGCCCATTTTGACAATTTATTAATTTGATTATCATATACTTTTTTATAGTCATAATTCTCTATTAATTCTTCCCTTATCTTTTTATCTAAGGTACTAATTTTTAACCCCTTAAATTTTTCTTCAAGAAATACTTCTAATTCTTTCATTGATTTTAATTTAAAAATTTTTATTTCAGGTGGAGGCTGAATAGTTGGAGTAGCAACTTCTACATTTTTTTCTTCAACAATTTCATTTTTTACTATTTTAATATCATTTATAATCTTTATTATTTGTTCTACTCTATCATATAATGATGTAATTTGTTCTCCCAAAATGTTTAGGTATAAATTTGTATAATTATTTTGTACTAATATTGTATTTATTTGTTGACATGTTACATGTAGAGTATTATCTTCTAGTAATTTTGCAAAGGCTAAAAAATTATGAATTTTTTCATTCTTTTCAATTTGAAATGATTGTTGTGGAGGATAAACTTGATTTAAAATTTTTCCATTATTAAGTCTGTAATTTCTTTCTAAAACGGAAATATATTGTTCTACATAAGTTGAAATAAACCAAGGGACAAATGATATTAACTTATTATTTTCTTTACAGAATTTATAAAATTCTTCTTGAATATAATATTTTTCTTCAGGATTAAAGTTTTCAAAACCATTTTTTAAACGGTTCTCATTTGGGTGTATTGAATTCTAATTGTATAATTTTTCTTGCCTGTGAACCAGGACTAAAATCCCATATTGTTTCTAAAACCATTAAATATTAAATTCCATTTCTGATTCGGTTATATCCGCTTCTTTAATATTATTATTATGCATATTAATTCCTTTTACAATATTATTTTTCTTTATATATAATTTATCAATTTTATCTTCTTCTGAAATATCCGATTCATATTTTTCTCTTATTTGAGATGTAGATGCCCTAGATGACGTAAAAGGTTATTCTACCTTATAATCTAAAGGTGAAATATGAGAATACATATTTAAAGATTTTTCCAATCATGCGAGGAGACCAACAATATTATGATTAAATAGGTAGATTGAGAATAGAGCAGATTGCTCGATTACAAGAAAACAATATCGGTCATCGCTTTAGATATCATCAAAACATCTAGCTCAACGCCCAGAACAACCTTTCAACATGGCTTTGAAGCGGGCAAAGTGCAGATCAACGGATCTTACGATACCTAAACATGCGACATACATATTTCAACCAACCTCATATCTACTACTTTAATTATCGTGTTAATCTTACTTCATGATTTCAAGATCCATACCGAGATAATTATATAGCTTAGATATGATTTATCACATAGGATTTAGCCTATAAGGCTATCCATGATATTAATTAGAATATAAAACTTAAATATAAAGAGAGTAAAAACTTACAATAATCCAAGCTTTATTTATTCTTCCGAAATATTAATCAAACTCTTTTCTCACTTTCTTTCTCACTCTAATATGTACTAACTTTCTTCACTCTCTACCTTGCTCTCTCACAACAAACATCGATCCCTATATACAAATGGGAACAAAATGACAAATTATAAAGACTATCTAAAGGCAAAATTATTGCCGTTACACAATACTAGTAGAGCAAATAGTAAGTCATATACAAATAGTACTACCAAATATCATTGGGACATTGTCCCATGATAAAGTTGAAAATATTATGGGACAATGTCCCAATGATATTTGGTAGTACTATTTGTATATGACTTTACTATTTGTATATGACTTACTATTTACTCCACTAGTATTGTGTAACGGCAATAATTTTGCCTTTAGATAGTCTTTATAATTTGTCATTTTGTTCCCATTTGTATATAAATAGGGATCGTAGTTTGTTGTAGGCAGAGCAAGGTAGAGTGAAGAAAGTTAGTACATATTAGAGTGAAAGAAAGTGTGAGAAAAGAGTTTGTATAATATTTCAAGAATAAATAAAGCTGGATTATTATTGTAAGTTTTCTTTACTCTTCTTTGTATTTAAGTTTTATATTTTAATTAATATCATGGATAGCCTTATAGCTAAACTTATGTGATAAATCATATCTAAGCTATATAATTATCTCTCGTTATGGATCTTGAAATCATATGAAGTAAGATTAACAATACGATGATTAAAGTCGAGATATGGATGTTGGTTGAAATATGTACGTGCATGTTTAGGGTATCGTAAGATCTGCTGATCTTCACTTTTGCCCGCTTCAATGCCATGTTGAAAGGTCGTTCTGGGCGCTTTGTGCTAGATGTTTTGATCTGATATTCTAAACCGATGTCCGACATCGCTTTTGTAATCGAGCAACTGCTCCATTCCTCATTTCAATCTACCTCTTTAATCATAATATTGTTGGTCCTGCTCCCTATATAATTTTAATCAAACCTTAATATATATTTTCATGTGTGTTATAAAATAAAATCATTAAATGAACAATTAATTAATATAATGAGATATTGATTTGGAAAACTAAAAAATAATAACATTATTTATTAAGTTATATTATGAACCAAAATATCGGTTTAGATAATTATAATGTATAAATATACAATTATACTTGAGTTACATAGTTATATAAATATTTATATCTCTATAATTACAATTCTAAAAATAAATTACAAATAACTTACATAACTAATTGACTATGAGATAAATATAATAATAATTCACAATTCTAATATAAAGTTCATCTACCTTTACTAATTGACTATGAGATAAATATAATAATAATTCACAATTCTAATATAAAGTTCATCTACCTTACGAAAATATCTTATTTTACATACCGAAGTATTCACCGTAAAATAATGTTTGTAGATAATTAGTAATTATCATGTTCTACAATCTTGGTTAAATTAGCTAATTATATGCATTTCGGTCCAACATCTACAGAATATATCTACCATCATTATAACAAATCGGTCAAATCTTGTATAATTTAAATACTGCTCATGGGTGAAAGTTCCAATAGTGAGTAATGGCAATTTTATTTCTAATGTAATCATTAATCGTTTTGTATTGGAGTTTTTCAATTACACATTGCATAATATCTTAAGTGCTTATTATTTCTAAAGATTACGACTATGATAGCTTAAGATTATGATCATAACCTTTAGAAATATTAGTCAGTCGATTAAGATTAGACAAAAAAAAAGCTTGAGATATTTATTAATTGTACGGTGATAATGCTTGGAGAATATATTTAGTATATGAAAAATGATCACTCAAATCGAACTTCAATATAGAAACAGACAAGGTACTAAGACAAAGTATTAAAAAAACTGGAGTATTTTTCCTAACAATATTTTATTTTATATGTTAGATTCATAGTGATTTTTATGATGGCTACCATATTTTAAAGAATTTGGTCAAACTATTGACTTTTCATAATTACGTTTTAATTTAAGGAAATAAAACTAGATATCCAATGTATGGAGACTTTAAAATTATATGCTAAGGTTCGATTTTCGGTGACCAAAATATTTTATTATTTGTATCTAAATTAAAATAAAATTGAATTTAAAATATTATTATTTTAACATATTAATAACGCTAAGTGTATATTCGCACCTTAAAATTCAAACTTAATTGAAATATGTCCATGTAAATGAGATTGTCAAGGGCAGTCCAGAAAAGGCGGCATCGTTTGAGCAGCACCTTACGCGCCGGAACCACATATCTAAAACGTGACACGTGATCACTACTGTTCTGCTCACTTGTTTTTCCCATGCCGCTAACTTGCGCATTCTAATTCCAATTATACCAATTTTCAAATTCAAATAATTCGCACTCTCTATCTATACCTCCAATGTGGTCTAACGCCCACGTTCTAATTATTGGAGTAGACATATTTTGTGTTAGTATATGTTTTATTATGGTTGTTTTAGTTGGAATTCAATACAACTGTAAAGTTAATTAAAATAAAAGAGTCTCACATGATACGTGGATTTTAACTTGACTATTGTCCGAATACATCATTCAGGATAAATACATTTCTAGAAATAAATTTTTTATATGATACGATATATTGTACGAACATAGAAGATGAATTAGACAAATTAGTAACTTGACTATAAGAATAAAGTATACGAACGCTACATGTGTGACCTTGTCTGAAAGATGACCTTGTCTGAAAGATGATCATATATATATATATATATTTATAAAGTAACTTATAAATATACCGTAAATATATGTGTGACCTTGTCTGAAAGATGATCATATAGACCCTCCACATTCTAGTAATTAAAATCCAATATGGTCCATAAATCTAGATTGATGAATGATTAAGATAGATTTTTCAAATAAGATATGTTTTCTTACACATAAAATAATACTTTCTCGGTACTATATTTTTTCATGTATAAAACTATGCTTCATCAATTCTTATGTTTTTTTTATACATTAAATAATATTTTTGATTAGTATGATTATATGGGTTTCTAATTTTTAACATTGTAAGGATTTCTAGTAGATTCTATATATATATATATATATATATATATATATATCTATGATAGAATAAGGTTCAAATAAGAATCAATTTTAATGTGAAAACTAAGAACCAAAGAAATTCTTTACGAACAAAATGAATTTGCTATGAAAGTTAATGAATCTGCTTGGAAAGTTCTTGAATCAAAAATTTAATTTTCACCCGGGTTGAATCCATGAGATATGAAAATTCCATTTTTTAGATTCAATAACTTTCCAATGGATTCATCAAGTTTCACATGAATTCATCATTTTTGTTCTCACGTTCTCACAATAAAATGGTTTTACGATAACCTCCTATATATATATATATATATATATATATATATATATATATATATGTGTGTGTGTGTGTGTAAATTTTAGTGCAACAAAAGTTAATTTCTTGATTTTATTAGTTTAATTTAATAAGGATAATGATAAATTTGTATCACTCTCCAACCCACAAATATAGTCTTATCGCCCTTCTGACACATATTAAAAAATATTTAATGTAATAAAAACTAATTTTGATTATTTTTTCCTATTATCTTCCTATAGTAAATTTCAAACATGTTAATTAATTATTAGGGTATACTATGAAAAATAAATTTCTAAATTTTTCAAAAGAAAGTGGAGCATAACATATATATATATATATATATATATAGAGTTTAGTTCAAATAAGAACCATTCTTATCCTAAAATTAAGAACCAAATGAATTAGTTATGAAGTTGATGAATCCGTTGAAAAGTTAATGAATTCAAAATTGAATTTTTCACCCGAGTTCGAATCTCATGAGAGCGAAAATTCTATTTTTGGATTCGATAATTTTCCAGTAGTTCATCAACTTTCACCGTGAATTCATCGGTTTTGGTTCTCACGTTCTCATAATAAAATGGTTCTCACGTTAACCCTCCCTATATATATATATATATATATATATATATATATATTAAAAGTGGCAACCATTAAAATATCCATTCCTATATAATAAAAATAAAAATTGACCACTTAAATAAATAAATAAATAAATAAAGGTAAAAACTATCTACTCTTACTATTTTAAAAAATAATTAAATCATGGGGAACCGGCAACCACTTTTTCCGATGTGCATTAGGTAAATTCTATGTTTATGTGCAATAGCTTGCAAACTACCTAATCTTACTATTTTACCTTTACTATATTTTATAATATAATTTTGATTTAATTTTATAACATATAGAGGTAATTACATAAGTATCGATCTATCGCTCCGAGATGTTCCGCGGTCCGAGCCTGGACTCTATTGGGCGACGTATTCTTTCCAAGGCACTCTGTCGGCCTTGGCTTTGGTCTCCCCGTCCCTCGTCTCTCATTCCTTTATCAGAGGGTTTCGCCTTTTCTGCTTCGCGCTTCTTTCTATCAGCCTCGTCCGCTTTGGCGAACCGGTCGGCTATGCGCCACATACTACTGCAGCAATGCGGGTTCGTGCCAGCGATCTTTTGTATAAGGCCCCGGCAAGATGCCGTTTGGAAGGTCGAGATGATAAGAAGGTCATTCACGTCTTCGACTTTCAGGCATTCCTTGTTGAACTTGGTCATAAAGTCATTAACGGACTCGTTTCGGCTTTGCCTCACGGTGAGGAGATGTCTTGACGACGTTTTGACTCGATTTCGAAGAACCTTCGATGGAAGGCCGCCATCGTCGCGGTAGGAACCAATGCTTCCGGAGGTAGATCGTCGAACCACCGTCGGGCGTTGTCGACTAGTAACTCCGGGAAGAGTTTGCACATGTGAATTGTGTCGAGGCGTTGGTTGATCATGTTATACTGGAACTGCGAGAGGAAGTTCTGCAGGTCCCTTAGTCCGTCATAGGGCGATGCTCGCACCGGTATTTGTCTCGGGAGTGGAGTGTCGGTATTTCGTTTGAGAACGGGTGACTATTTTCCGCACCGTCGGCCGTCCTCTGGAGAGTGGTGCGGAGTTCGTCGTCCGAACTCGTTTTGATGATCAGGACCGACCTCGCGGTGGTCACGACGTCCTTTCCCGCGCTGTTCGTCCCTTGCACGGTTGGTTTGGACCGCAACTCGTTCAGAGGTATGAGCTCCCATGACTTGGATGCTGGGGGATCCACCTCGTCGTGGTGTCTCGTGTTTAGATGAAGCTTCGGCGTTCCTTTCTTCGGGATGCGGCCGACCTTGTGCTTGGCTGAGGTATTGGAGGAAGTTCTCCTTATTTTCTCAAAAACCTCGACGGCGTCGTCGAGGTTCATCTCATGAGTGGAGGTTCTCCTTGGTTCTTTGCTTGCGATCTCCTTCGCTTTGGTATTATGCTTCTTCATGCGGGATGGGATTACCTTGCTCGTCGAGGCTTTGGACATGCCTTCGGGTCGATTCTAGACCGGGCTTTTCCAAGCCGAGCTCGGCCCCTGCCGCCGTTGTTCTTTGTTGTTGCCGACGGCGACTCGATGCATGACTTCGGTTTACATCGTCGTGATTGATTCCCTGTAAACAATGGTTGATCGAAAACACAAAATTTCGTTTCCCACAGACGGCGCCAGTGATCGATCTTGATTTTGTTAAGGAAATAAATGCACAAGAACACCAAAGATTTACGTGTTTCGATCTATGAATAAGATCTACGTCCACGGAGAGAGAGAGAGTATTCGTATATTGATAATATGATGAGCGATTACAGAGAGTTTAGGTGATCCTTTTCTGTCTAATCTAGCATCTATTTATACACAATTATATCGAGGTTGACTCTAATCCGAGATCTTCTCTAACTAGGATTCTTTTAGATATATCCGAATCTTTTGCGTCTCCACTTGTGATTTGAGTTGTAACTGGTTTAGGAGTCTTCTTGGGCCGAACTCTCTTAGACCGAGCTTGATGTCGAGGCCCATTTATATTAGGTCGATCTTTGGCGCAGTAGTTGGTAGTATCCTATCAATAGTTAATTGAGAAATAGTAAATTTGTTGTTAACTTTGATAGGTGCAGTTGCGAGTATTTTGCTTATAACTTATTTCTCTTTCCTTTAATTATCTAAAAATTAAATACGTACATAGGTACATAACCTATATTATAGCACGTAATGTTTATACTAACCAAAATGATTAAACTACTAAAAAAACAATATATTTGAAATAGATCAATTATCTGGCCGACTCCCCCGTTGAGATTATCTGCAGATGACTTAGAACATGCATGTGACTTCAACAGAAGCTAACCTTTGACAAAACGCATTCCGATTTGCATGTGCCTTCGGACGATCAACTTCCTAAAAAACAGTTTTTTAACACCTAAATTATTCCCGCTGGATTCATCAATTAATTCACCTGACATTTGCTGCCTAATATATATGTACACCCCTTTCCTTCTCTAAACGTCCATCCACACAAATCAACATCAATTTCAACACACGTCTTAAACCCAAGATGGAAACCAAACATTTCCCCGCTGCCGCCCTCACACTAGTATTGGTCCTAATCTCACACAACATTGCTCTGATCTCCGCCGCCACGTCAAAAAAAACCTCCACCAACTTCATCGTGAAATCGTGTAACACCACAACATATTCCTCCCTCTGCATCAAGACGCTGGTCCCCTACGCGTCGAGCGTGGGGACCAACTCCTTGAAGCTGTGCAAGGTCGCCCTGAAGGCGGCCGTGCTGGCGACCTACAACTGCTCCGCCACCGTGACCAAGCTGGCGAAGAAGAAGGGGGTTTCGAAGCCCGAGGCCATGGCCGTCAAGGACTGCATCGGCGACCTCAAGGACGCCGTCACAGAGCTCAAGGACACGCTCACCGCCATGGGCCACATGAACGACGGAGACAGGGCGTTCCAGTGGGCCAACGCCAAGACCTACGCCAGCGCCGCCATCACCGACTCCGAGACCTGCGTCGACGGCTTCCTCGAGAGGAAAGTGAACACCTCCGTGAGGAAGAAGATCAAGAGCTGTGTTACCGGAGTGGAGAAGCATATGAGCAACGCCTTGGCCCTTATTAACCATCTCTACTAATTGAATACATTTTCATGTGATTACGCTTCATGATTTAATTGGGTTGACTGATGATCTATTGTTGCCTCATTTGATTTTGCTTACTAATGTGGAATTACAGTCACTTTTAATTTTATTTTATTTTAGCTATCAGCAATTATTCAAATTTACTAAATGACTTCCTGTGGTCTTCTTCCCGAGGTGGGGAGTTACTTAAATTAAATGTAATGCAACAAATATATTCTCTGTCAAATAAACAAATGAATGTATATAAATATATACCCTATTTTCTTGGTGGGAGTGAGAGATATCATACGTGGAGCTTCCAAACGCTCAAGATTTCGTGATTTTAGTTAACATATATAGTTAAACTTATCATAGCCATCTAAATTTGGCAGCCATCCTCGGTGGAGGACCATCTCGTAAAATAGAACCCGGACCACTATATGTTAGGGAAAAGAAAATATTCAAACGAATTTCATTAGGAATGAAATTGCATTCAATTTATATAATGTGCGAAATTAAGTTTGGTTCCATATATAAGTTTTCAAAACGTAACAATTTTAGTACGTTTTAGTCATAACTGTATGACAATTTTGCTTTTCTCTCGTCATAAAAACAATATGTTTATCCTCTCTCTTAAAAAAACCTTCGCTTAACCTTACAATTGCAATATATTGTAACCTTCAAATTTTTTTACCATTGGGAAACTGAAATTTAAAGGCAGTCGAAACTCGAAACATGTATAACCAAAGTTTTTAATATATTGATTTTCTTTTCCGCAAATTATAAATTTATTGAAAATCACAATGTAATTAATGTTGATCAAGACATTTAATTTGCATCGACACATAATTCAACAATCTTAGAGTTAATCAGTCAAAAGGTAGAATGTTAGAAAGTATCAACTGCATAAATGTTATGATCCTTGGAATTATAATCCATAACGAAACAAACACGGATTGTTACAAATTAGGGCAAACAATAATTTTCTCCGTCCTACCCATCAATCTACTTTAATTTCCAGTATGTTTCAATGTATTAAAGCTTCAGCCACAGAACACGCCTGAACGGAGCGTTCTGACAGCCTCGCCGCCTCGCCGATGATTCTGTCGCCGATCAGATCTGTGTGCTTCTTCAACAAATCGGAGCAGGAGTTCAGATCATTCCTAGCGGAATCAATCATCTTGATCACGCTGTCTCTGCGGGTGTTGCGCTCCTCGCCTTTGGCGGAGCGCAAAAGGTCGAACTCCTGCGACGCGTTGCGGAGGCTGTCGTCGCTGTTTCCAATATTCCCGATGCATTCTTTCACGGCGCCGCGCTCCTTCTCGGTCGCCTCCTGCTCAGTGGTCTGCCTCACCATGTACGCCCTCGTGGCTTGCACTTGGGCGAGGGTAGCAGAGATGGCGGCGTATCCCATTTTGTTGGTGTCGTTATCCATGAACTGGGAGGCGTAGGGCACCAGCAGCTCGGCGCAGAAGCTTGCGTCGGAGGTCTTCTGGCATGCCGCCTCGATGCCGCCGTTGGTGGCGGTGACGGAGGCTGCGTAGACGATGGGCAGGAGCAGCAGTATGGGAAATGCGCCTCTTGCCATCGTTTTGCGCGGTTGGGATTATTTTCGTTTCGGTAGTTTTGATTCTTTGGAAATGTTTTATCGCTATTTGTAGGCGGTATTATGGATTCAAACACCGGAATTTTGATCCGTGATTTTCTATGGTTTACATTAATTTATATAAGTTCCCTACAGGAAATATATATATATATATATATATATATATATATATAGTGTACGAACTAATTTTTTAATGCTCTATAATCTAAACATAATATATCCAGATAAAATCCAGAAATAAGCATTATAAAAAAGTAATAAATATATCAAAAGCCCAAATTTATATTGAGGACGGGGTTAGCCGTTTCAGCCCATTGTTGTAGTCCTACAACAAAGTCCAACAGGATGGTTTAAAATGCTATTGTTTTATTTTTATATTTATTTTTGAGTTACAAAGGCGACCATTTATTTATTTTGTTAGAGTTTATGAGTACTCGACTACGTGATAACGGGGTGTTTGGCTAAACTTATTTTAGAGAATTTATAAGCTCCAAGAGTTTATAAGATGTTTCAAGAGCTTATAAGATGTAATGTTTCAAGTCTTATAAGTTGTTAAAGTGTTTGGATAATTAATCTTATAAGCTTTGAAAGAATCGTCGATTAGAGAGAAAATCATAGTTAGAGATAAAATTGACAAGATGTGAAGTTGATAGTATATGTGTAGAAAATAACGAACTATAATAAGGTTATTTTGGTAAATTTATGGTTGCTTATAAGTTTATGAAAAAATAAGTTATGGTTGACCAACTTATTTTTAGGGGAGCTTATAATTTGTTGGGCTTTATTTTCACGAACATTATGTTGTTTAGAGCTTATTTTGCAAACACTTTACACAAACATAAGTTCCTAAGCGAACATAAGCTCTAAATAACTTTTATAAACTGTTTTAAAAGAGCTTATAAGCTCAGTCAAACACCCTCAATAGTTGATGAGATATTGCCTTAACAGTAAGTATCAGACATTTCAAACACATACCGGTTTCAGTTCGATTATACGCTGATTTCATACAACTTAATTAGTGTTGATTAGTTTGGTTTATGACAAAAACTTGGGTGAGCTCCGCCTCACCGTGAGCTCACCCTTGTTTTTGTTAAAATAACTATATATTAATTATGGTTAGTAAGGATAATTAGATTTTTTATTAATGTATAATTAAATTTATTAATTTTTAATTATATTTTTAGTTCAAAATTAAAATTTATTAATTCATAATCATGGTTTATTAATTCATAATTGAGGTTTATTAATTCATAATTAAGGTTTTTTAATTCACAAGTATGGTTTATTAATTCAAAGTTAGGGTTTATTAATTCACAATTAGGGTTTATTATTCAAAATTAGGGTTTATTATTTTCAATTAGGGTTTATTAATTCAAAATTAGGGTTTATTAATTCACGATAAGAGTTTACTAATTCAAAATTAAGATATATTAATTCAAAATTATTATTTATTAATTTATAATTAAATTTTATTAAACTAATTAATTAAAATTAATTAATTAATTAATTAAGATTAAATATTAATTAATTAAAACTAATTAATTAAGGGTGGTCTCACTGTGCGCGTGCGCGCACAGGAGACATCCCTTGGTTTATATGTCTAATTTTCAATGAGTTAGGTTTATAATTAGAACTATTATTTACTGTAATTCTGGAATACGTTAACCTATGGATCACATTAACCAAAGAAGTAGACTTTGCATTATATATACGTGGCTCAACGTACACCAAGGACAAAAAATACTCCTCTGTGCAGGGTGAGCAAAATATCCGAAAACGACAATCGAACCAACCAAACCGAAAAATCAAATTTGGTTCGGTTAATTCGTTATTTCTAAGTCGATTAAACCGAATTAAAATTGATAGTTCGGTTTTCGGTCGGTTCGAATTTTTAACCGAATAACCGAAAATCGAATTATATATATATATATTATTTATTTATTTATTTAGAATTATAATTTTAATATATCAATATCCTTAATCCTATTAATTTCTCTCTCTCTCCCTATTATATCAATATATAATATTTGTAAAATATAATACTATTTATTTATTTATTATATAATACTATCAATTATTATTATTTTGCAAAATATTTTGCATATATATAACATATAAAAATGTATTTTTTATATATAATATCAATATATAATATTATTTATATATTCATTTGAAAAAAATATTTTTTTTGCTAAACATAAACCATTATATATATATATTATTTATTCATTTGAAAAAAATATTTTTTTTGCTAAAAGTTCGGTTTAACCGAAATATATTTCGGTTATTTCGGTTCGGTTACCGAATTAAATTCGGTTCGGTTCGGTTATTTTTTTTAAAAATTCGGTTAATTCGGTTCGGTTATTTTTTCGTCCGAAACCGACCGAATAACCGAATACTCACCTCTCTCTCACCACCAAAACGTCATCGATTTTGGTGGCACGAGTTTAAGAAAAGCAGAATGAGTGTAAAATAAATATGTATAAAAGATGTGTCAATTGGGATAATAAATGAATATATTAATGGATTGTGAGTGTAAAAGGTGGGTCATGAGTGTTTTTTGTAAATAAGTGGATAAGTTGAGGTTAAAAATGTAAAGTTGGTGTTTCTAAAAAAGGAAAGTACACATTTTTGGTGGACGGACCGAGAATGAATTAAATGCACGTTTATAGTGGATGGAGGGAGTAGTATATTATTTCTGTTAGGGGAAATATTAGTGTTAATACAACAAAACAAATTGTCAGTTTATCTTATATCATTCTCAGTCGACATCTCTGATTTGTTGATCAGTTGTCACCGTATGTAGACAATACATTCATAATTCATACATATCTTATTTTCTTATACAGTAACACCCTACCAAAAGTTTCAATTATCGCCACTAGATAATCAATAAATATTGTTTTACGAAACATTTCAACAGTAGTAACCAAAGAACTAGTGTACCTTAGTTTGTTGATAACGCGTGTCGTCTAGAAGCTTTCTTTTTAAAGCCACACATAGATTAGACCTTGTTATACGATCAACGATTGAGCAGAAGATTTGCAATCAATTTTAATTATTCTGTAAAATATGGTAGTCAACAGAAATTTAACCAAAGCTTAACTCATGTGAGACACGTTCAAACAATGTACTTAAAAAATGAGATGGATCCAGCTTCATTCACATCTGATTTTCATATCTATTAGTTCACCGTCATTGACAATAATGAGCTATGGCTCTAAACATGTTCGTTTAAGGTCAATTCTGACACTGCACCAAACACTAAAATCAGTGTAGTTCTCACACCAACAACTATAGACTAAATTGGTATAGTATATTATTAGTGTAAATAGGTAGCTTGTCTTCTTATGGAATCACTAGTAATTTTTTTATTCGGTTAAGGGAGACGGTAGGATGAGGTAGGAACTTTATACTATGGCTGCACATGAGATTCTTTGTATAAAAGCTAGCTTGTTACACCACATATTTTTTTCTATTGCTTACAAAATTTATAAATATAAAATTACATTAAAAAATACTGTGATATATGTGAGGAAAGAAACATGAATGTATAAAAATAGAATCAATCTGTTGAAGAACTGCAACGAATGGGTAGCTTGGGAAAATAAAAGGTTTCGAATTGTTTAATAATGTTTGTATAGTCCAATTGTCAAATATAAATAAAATGATGTTTGTATAGATTTGCAATCTCGAGGAGTCAAATAATTGATGTTACGTGTCGGAAATCCCGAGAATCACGGTGGAGTAATTGTGGTGGTCGTAAAACAGAAATTATTGGGTTCACATCGCCACTCGCCTCTCGCAGTCGCTAGTCTTTGACAATTTAATATCCGGTTGTTCAATAATATCAGTTTCAACACTCCTGCCTATTAGCAGTATTTCGGGGGGTTTTTTTCCTATTTATCCTATTTAAGATGTCTTGTATTTTTTCTTGTATTGTCCCATTCACGTTAATTTGTTTTATTTTTAGAAAATAAGTATTTCTTCAAAAGATATTAATCATGTTTAATTTTGATCACTTTAACCATTTTACACAATTATCTTAAATAATCGTATCGAAAAGAAACAAGTCATCTTGGGTGAGATGAATGGAGTATTTTATTTGAATCAATTACCTCCCCATTTATCGTCAATTGTGTATTAACTT
This sequence comes from Salvia rosmarinus, assembly GCA_036937905.1. Lineage (NCBI taxonomy): Eukaryota > Viridiplantae > Streptophyta > Magnoliopsida > Lamiales > Lamiaceae > Salvia > Salvia rosmarinus. The sequence continues at coordinate 51,468,703 of CM072823.1, read as the reverse complement.
ACTTGGGCACCACCAAAAGATCAATACGATCTCTGTTTCTTTATTTGAATCAACCACAGCGTGGTTTTCATTCGCTTATTCTCATCATTTGATTTATTGTGTTATACATTTATTGATATAATTCCCTAAAAAAATATTAATGTGACACTTATTAAAAAAACGAATGGAGTACAATCAAATGTAATACAATACAATAAAATTTACAAGAGTAAAGCCCGTGACGCAATTTAACTACTCTTTTCTAGGTATGCGGATTACACGCCAGTATTGCTCCAATCTAGCCACCAACGGCAATTACTCAATACCAGATCGTATTAATTGCAACTAATTTTTCAACCACTGTCTGTATGGATGTTGTGAAAACAATTAGATATTCGATGACAAAGAATCAACAACACACCAAGATTTACGTGGTTCGATCGTAAGATCTACGTCCACGGAGGAGTCGCGAAAATCCACTAATATGCGGAGAAGATCACGGAAAGGTTACAAAGAGATTACAACCAAGAAACAAATCTCTCAAACACAGTTAAACCCTAACTGCATCTACCTCTCTCGGTGATACTCAAACTCTCAAAACAAGATGAAAAATCTCGTCATGCATGCCTAATCATACAGGATATATATATATGCTAAGATAGAGTAACAATCAAGGAAACTAACGACTAATATCCACCGTTGGATTTCCCATGCATGTGCGATCAAGATCTCCTACACCCATGCAAATAAACCAACTAACCAACTGCCAGACGTCCATTTCGTGATCATTCACATCGACTCCTTAACTATCTTAAATCACATAATGACCCCAAAGACTTTAAAGGCATAATTCCCAACAATCTCCACCTTGACTTCAAGTCGCAAGAAATATCGACAAACCAAGAACCAGCTCCTCCCCAAACATGCCCCATCACAGGCACACCACAAACTTCCTAAGCCATGGAAGAAACACACACCAACCTCAAACAATACCTAAATTTGAACTAGGTAATGCCTTGGTAAGCATGTCTGCAAACATTCTCTTGATTGAGATCTTCTCCACCTTCACCAACCCTTTCCCCACAATATCTCTAATAAAATGATATTTAATATCTATGTGCTTTGACCTCTCATGAAAGACAACGTGCTTGGCGGATGAAGTGCGCTTTGATTGTCACAAAATATGGTAATGACTTACCTTGATCCCAAATTCTTTAATCATACCTCTCAACCAAATGCTTTCTTTGTGCCTCGGTCATTGCCATGAACTCGGCCTCGGTTGTGGAGAGCCACAACACTGCAAGGAAGATTTCCAACTCACCGCCGAGCCATATAAGCAGAAAATGTATCCAGTTTGAGACCTTCTATTCTCAAGATTTGTTCCAATCGAATCAACAAAACCAGACGGTGGGTCTTCTTGATAAACTCATTCTTCTCAAACAAAATTCCATGTTTGGTGTCCTTTCATGTACACGAGTATCCACTTAATAGCTTCCCAATGATACCTACCAGGGTTAGCCATGTATCTCGCTCAAAACACTGATTGAATGAGCAAGGTCAGGCCTTGTACAAACCATAGTGTACATGATGCTTCCAATAGCATTTGCATAAGGCATCTTATGCATCTGTGCCTTCTCCTCATCTGTAGTGGGCTTCAAATCCTCAGTAAATCTAAAATGTGCAGCCATAGGCACATTTACTGACTTAGCTTGATCCATGTTAAACCTTAACATAATCTTTTCCACATAGTTATCTTGAACTAACCATAGTCTCCCTTTCTTCCTATCTCTGCAGATGTCCATCCCCAATATCCTCTTGGCATTTCCCAACTGTTTCATCTCAAAGGTAGACTCCAAGTCCTTCTTCAACAAATTGAATTTCCTTTTGCTTTTACTTGCCACCAAATATATCGTCGACATACAAAGAAAAGATAAGCGTACTCTTCCCAAGATTTTTATATAGACACGCTTATCATATGTTGATCTTGTGTATCCAATCTTCATCATATCTTGATCAAACTTGAGGTACCAACGCCTTGAGCTTTGTTTTAATCCATAGATAGATTTCTTCAACATGCGACTTTACCCTCATTCCACGGAACAACAAAACCTTCAGTCTGTTCCATGTAGATGGTCTCTTTCAAATCACCATGTAGAAAAGCTGTTTTAACATCTAACTGTTCCAGTTCAAGATCATGCTGTGCTACTATAGCCAACAGCAACCTTATAGAGGTATGTTTCACAACTGGACTGAAAACTTCATTGTAATCAATTCCCTCCTGTTGTGTAAACCCTTTAGCTACAAGTCTAGCCTTGAACCTAACCTGTTCAACCTCGGCAACTTCAATCTTTCTTTTGAAAATCCATTTGCATCCCACAGCCTTTTGGTGAGTAGGCCTATCAACCAATACCCATGTGCCATTTTTGAGAAGTGAATCGATTTCTTCCTTCATGGCCTGCAACCATCTTTCTTTATCTCTACTCCTCAAGGCATCCTTATAGGATTTTGGTTCCCAGCATATGGTATCTGCAGCAACAGTGAGAGCAAAAGCAACAAGATCATCTTCCCTATATCTTGCAGGGGGTTTCACTCCAGCCCTTCTTGCCCTATCTCTAGCAAGTCTATAGTTGCTCAAATTATCCTCCACCTCAGATTCATGATCACTGCCTTGATCACTGAGATCTGCATCATCAATTTGAGACAACTCCACCTCCACCTGTGTACTCTTCTCACCAGTCTCCTTGCTGCCCGATGTAGAAGCAACCTCTTCATTCGCAAGAAATGGCATATTGCCCTCATCAAAGACCACATCTCTGCTAATCAAAACCTTATGATTCCCAGGTTCAGTACACCAAAGTCGATATCCTTTGGTCCCTTTCTGATATCCAATCATCACACATTTTAATGCCCTAGCATTCAGCTTATCTTGTTTGACATGTGCATAAGCTCTACAGCCAAACACTCTTAGATAGCTGTAACCTGGAGCATATCCATTCCATAACTCATCCGGGACTTTGAAATCTATAGCAGAACTAGGACACTTATTGATCAGGTAGGCTGCTGTGCTAACAGCTTCACCCCAGAATTTGTTGGACATTCCTGATCCAAGAAGCATACATCTTGCTCTCTCAAGAATCGTTCTATTCATTCTTTCCACTACCCCATTCTGTTGAGGGTTTCCTGGAACCGTCCTATGCCTTTGTATTCCCTTCTCAATGCAGAAATTCTTGAATTCTGCAGATAAGAATTCCAAGCCATTGTCAGTCCTCAAATACTTGAGCTTCAACTCCTTCTCTACTGTGACTTCTTGATACCATTCCTTGAATTTACTGAAGGCTTCATCCTTTGATTTCAACACATACAGCCACAATTTTCTTGAATAGTCATCTACTAGTGATAAGAAGAATCTGCCTCCTCCCAGAGAATTGGTTCTTGTAGGTCCCCAAAGATCTGCATGGACATAATCAAGAGGTTTCTGTGATGTATGTTTCCCCGTGGGATAGCTTTGTTTGGTGCTTTTCCCAGACACACCGCTCGCATTTCGCACTTTGAATCGCCCCGGTTTGAACACGAATCTTGGCCAGTGATTCATTCTCGACTCACCGACATGACCCAATCTCTTGTGCCACATCATGTCATCTCCATCTGCAGTAGCTTCCACCTCTCCCACAACAGCTTCACCATCCGGATAATATAACCCATTCTTTCTAGTGCAGTTAGGACAACAGCTTTTACCTCTCATCACATACAATGAACCACATTCAGATTTGAAAGAAAAACCCTTATATTCTAGCATGCCAAGCGAAATCAAATTTCTTCTTAAATCAGGAATGAATCTCACATCAGACAGTACTTTCAGAGATCCATCATTCATCAATATTTTGATATCTCCTATGCCTTTAACTTGACATACCGATCGTTCCCAAAGAAGATCGATCCACTTTGCTAGTGTCCATATTCGGGAACCATTCTTTGATAGGACACATGTGGAATGTATGGGCCGAATCCATAATCGAGGTTCTTCGATGCCTCCAGAGACCACATTCAACACTTCAAGACTATTTCCTTCACCACATCCGCCGAATCTTGTTGTTGATGCCCCTTCGACCGCTTCTTCTTCCATGAGTAGCAATCCTTCTTCAAATGCCGTGTTTCTTGCAATAGTGGCATTTTCTTGTCTCCTTATCATCATAGTCTTTGGATTTTTGGAATGGTTTCTTGTCCTCGGTTGCGAGTTTCTTCCATTTGTTTTGCTTGAATTTCTTGATCTTTGAGACCTTGACAAGAAGATTTTCGCTTTCTTTCAATGGATTTACGCAATTCTTTAGCTCGAGGGCATTCATGACTTCCTCCGGACTAATAGATGATGTTCTTCCAAGAGCATTGCATCTTTAAGATGCTCATAAGATTTTGGGAGTGCATTCAATAAGAGAATGGCTTTGTCTTCATCTTCTAGCTTGACTCCCACACTTTCGGATCGTCTGAGATTTGTTGAAGTTGTCTAGTTGATCACCCGGACTCTTATCATCCTCGATCCTGTAGGAATATAAGTCTTTGCTCATGTAGGCGATTAGCTAGAGACTTTGTCATATACAATGACTCAATTTGGACCACACACCAAGCGATGATCTTCCTTCACTTTCCTCAATACTTTGTCTCCCGGACTCAATATGATTACCTTGTCTTCATCATCATCTCACTGTTTTCTCCTTCGATTCCCTCTTTTGGAAGCTTATCCTTCAACAACGCATCCCCGAGACCCTGCTGAATCAGCATCGCCTTCATCTTGATCCTCCATAGCCCAAAGTCGTTTTTCCCGTTGAATTTCTCCATCTCGAATTTCGCGGCAGACATATCTGTGAATCCGCTTCCCACCGGACGGCGCCAAATTGTGAAAACAATTAGATATTCGATGACAAAGAATCAACAACACACCAAGATTTACGTGGTTCGATCGTAAGATCTACGTCCACGGAGGAGTCGCCGAAAATCCACTAATATGCCGGAGAAGATCACCGGAAAGGTTACAAAGAGATTACAACCAAGAAACAAATCTCTCAAACACAGATTAAACCCTAATCTGTCTACCTCTCTCGGCTGATACTCAAACTCTCAAAACAAGATGAAAAATCTCGTCTGTACAGCCTAATCATACAGGATATATATATATGCTAAGATAGAGTAACAATCAAGGAAACTAACAGCTAATATCCACCGTTGGATTTCCCATGCATGTGCGATCAAGATCTCCTACACCCATGCAAATAAACCAACTAACCAACTGCCAGACGTCCAGCTCAGCAGTCATTCACATCAGCTCCCTTAACTATCTTAAATCACATAATGACCCCAGCAGCTTTAAAGGCATAATTCCCAACAGATGTTGCATTTATTATTTTATTTAAATAGATTCATACTGAAGTAACTCTTGGAACATTTGTTTTCTTTTTCTTTCTTGTTGCAACAAACAAGTTCAAAGTTTAAAGCTAAAATAGCGACTGCGTATTTTTGTATGAATACAGAAAAAATAGACCATGCCATTCCATTCCACATATCACTACACTTGAATTATATTACAAAATTTGGGACAGCACCATCATTATATTACACAACAAAACTAAAAAAACCCACAAACAAAACACTCAATCTCGGGCATTCGAATTAAAGAAAAACATATTAAAAAACCATTATTACAACTCAATACTTGTCGGCATACTTGTTGCAGAGCGCGAGTGCATTACTAGTGACCTGCGCCACATTGGTCATCCGGGTCCTAATCGAATTCTTGATCCGCCCATTTAAGGCCTGGCCCGCGAACCCGTCGGAGCAAGTGGAGTCATCGGTCAACGCCGCACTGACCCACGTCTGCAGGTTGCTCATGTGCCAGATGAACTCCGGTCCTTTGGCCCGGCCCACGTTCTTGAGCTCCTTCACCGATTTGCTGAGCCTGTCGACGCTGTCGCTTATCTCCTCCAAGCAGTCCTTGATGGCGGAGCGCTCCCTGGGCTTGAGCCCGCGGAATTTGGTCAGCTTCGCCACGAAAGACTTGGTCGACTCCGCCGTGTCAACACTCACGGTCAGCGCCGTCGTCACCAGCTGCCGCGGGCTCTTGTTGATTGCGGCGGCGTATGTGGACAGGGATTTCACGCACACGGCGGGGTATGTGGTGGCTCTGCATGAGCTTCTGATGAAGCTGGTAGCGGGGCTCGTGGCGGCGGCGATTGGGGTTGAGACGTATAAGAGAGAGAGGATTATGAGTGAGAATGTGAGAGAAGAGAATGTGAGAGCAGCCATGTTTCTCGTGTGTGGAGACACTCACTTATTCTACAATATATTTATAGACGGATTCTCATTCTTATCTTCATTCTTTTTACCTACAAGTGCCACAACAACTTGTCCGTATGTCAATTTAATTTTTATTTTTTTTTTAAAGATATTTTTAAAAATTTGAGTTTTTTTATTTTATGAACTATAGACCGTCGGATTATATCACGTGAGACCATTCATCTTTAAATGAACTACATTCAGTTCTAATCTTTATATTTGATCAAATTATCAAATGAAATACGTAAAACTTTAGTTGTTGTTTCTTTATGTTTAATTTTATTTTCTTAACAATCATTAATTTGATTGCCTAATGATTAGACTGATCTTTTTTCTTTCAGATTTCAAGTTACTCAAAAAGAAGAAGAAAGGAGGCCACTTATAAGAATCGACCTATCTCACCCTAAAACGATTTTATGAGTATTGAAATTCCCATAAAATCAAAATGTGTGAGAATTGATGTATATTTTCTTTTTTTTACAATGAATTGATAGTCTTTTCATTGAAGATCTTTGAAGACTAACGAGTATGACAGGGGTCCACGAAACAATGGGAGCATGTGGGCTGATGTGGTTAAGCCCCACTTGGTGGAAATTTCCCAAAGATATTCCTGCAATCCGGCAGTAATTTATGGTACGATTTGGTATTTACTTAATATATTTTATATATTATATTACTTTTCATATTTTAATTCGTATTATTGAGTGTAGGCAGATTTGATCGGAGACACACTAACCTTTTGTAAAGCAACTTCTGTGCAGTGTGTACAGCCTTCACCTACATTTTCTGGTATGTGTGCTAATTTGTTTTTTATATTAATTATAGTTTCAATTTGTGTGGAATACATGTGCCAACAAAGGAAAATGAAATGATTAAACATGTGAATGAAGAAAAATCATTTCCAACTTTGAATTCCAAATACAGTAAATCTTTGTGGTCACATTGTGGCTGGCCACACACCCTTTTTCCACATATTCTGAAAAATATTAAATTATTAAATTTAAGTTTAAAATTTTCATTCGATAGGTGCAAAATTGTAATTCCATAAGATAGTTTTAATATAAAACTAATTTTTTAATAGATCAAAAATTAAATAAATGAGTTTTTCATTTAACAAAGTTGATTGTGGCCGGCCACATTGTGGCCGAATAGCATCACTCAACCAAATACTGTATATCTTTTGACACTTACACTGTTACTATTTACTTTCACTTTTTATATCTAAAGATGAATGATTCAAGACAGAAGCCGTTGTGTTGTGTGTTGCCAAAGGCCAAACTGAGAGAAAAGGAAAAGGAAAGAGAACACGCTTACAAAGCGTGTGTGAGAGAGGCTGAAGCCTGAAAACTTTTTGCTTTTGGGAAAAAAGAAAACATCATCGTTAACTCAAAACAACCACCGTCCAAACTCACACTTTCACATACAGCTATACCAAGTACAAAAACATTTTTTTATTTCGATACATGCCAAAAATGTCATTACTTTAATATGTAAAAAAAAACGACATGTTCTGACTATTAATATTTGTTAATAATATTACTGGAAAAAGTTTCAGCATCGATTCCCGGACGTAAAGTCATTTCACAATTACAAACACATTTATACGCTGGACATCGACGTGCAAAGTCAAAAATCTGTAATTTTGAATAAGGTGGTTCAGATTATCAAAAAAAAATGGAAGATAGATATGAGTGATTAAGCTAAATAAAATTTCTAAATAAAAATAATAATAAAGGAGGAAAAATAAACCAGCATTGGTTTCAATATATAGTGACCCAATAGTCCAATACAATGCTGATTCAGTAGGAGGCATACTATTTTGGGCTAAGAAATCCCATGGGCTTTGGGAGACTACCAAGTGTAGCTGTATTTGGGCTGGAGCAATGATTGTGCAATTATACAAAATTCATTTAAGTAAGAACAACATTAATTTATTATTATGGCAACTAGATTTAGACGATGTTTTGTTTAGCTGAGCTTATATGCTCATCAAAATTATTTTGATGAGTTTATAAGTTCTCAATAAATATTCGGCAAAATAAATTCATTAATAGTTTATAAGCTCTCTAAAAACTATATTCATCAATTTCAACAATTTTTTTTATAATTTTATAAGCAACAATCAATTTACAAAAATAATTATACTATGGTTTATTATTTGAAATATATATACAAATCTTTTCATATTCATCTCTCTTTAATTTCACATTCTTACTAGGATTTTCTCTTTTTAACCCAATATTTTCTCTCTAACTTATAAGCTTGATTATTCAAATATTTTGATAATATATAAGATCTTCAATTAAACATCTTATAAGTTGTGCTTATAAATCAAAATAAGCTTAGCCAAACACCCTCCTAGTCTGTTGAACAGTTGAAACATAGATCTGAGTAAAACATAAGATATGTTTATAGAATAATTCTTATATTTATTAAAGAATTATAAGATAACAATGTGTGCCATAGAGGATGGATCAAAATAGTACCCGAGCCTCAGATAGTATGTAGTACTCAATCTCATCCACTCATTTCATAGATCCTATGGTTCAGATTTTTTTGGACTTTTAAAGCTTAATTTCGTTGATTTTCGCTACAGTAAGGGTAGATTAGTAATTTGATTTGTTATGGGATACAGAAAATCAAACCTTGCATGTAATTAAACAGAAAACTGCATATCATTGAACACAAAAATGCATAGGGTTATACATAAAACTACATACGGTTGAACACAAAACCACACAATTTGATTTGTTATGTGATACAGAAAAACGAACCATGCATGTTTTAAAACAAAAAACTGCATATGCTTGAACAAAGAACTGCATAATGTTGAATACGAAAATACATGTGATATTGATTTATCCATAACTTATTCTCTAGTTTAGATCAATTATTTTTAGTTTCATAATTCGAAAGAAAACAAGTTATCAGCAAAAAAGAAAACAAATGAACAACAAGAAAGTGTTTGTGCATATTGAAGAAGAGAGAAAAAAGATATCGAAAATGATAATTTTTGTTTCAAAGCATGCTGGGTTGTGTTTTATTCTATGCATGTTTATGTTTAGTCGTATGCATGTTTTATTTTTTAATATGCATGCCTATATATTATTATGCATATACAGGTTTATGTATATTATGATGCATGTTTATGTGTATTATGATGCAGGTTTATGTGTATCAATATGCATATTCTTCGCAGATGACATCATCTCGTCGTCTCCTTCTCCGATTCAGTTATTTCTCTGATTTTCGGCAAACTCCACCATAAACCACCGTCTTCTACTCCGATTTTTGGCGAACTTCGCCATAAATATCACCATAGCCACCATCTTTCTCGATACCTCAATCTTCTTTCAAAATTTTATATATTTTTCTTCAATTTCAAGCAACTAATCAATGATTTTTCAATAATTTCAAGCAGCGATCATCCACCTCGACTGTCGTCGTCGTGACAGCCACTACCGCGACCGCCTTCATTGTGCCATTGTTGTTGTTGGCTTCCTATTCTTCTCCGATGAACAGTAGTAGTTGCAGAGAAGAAGAAGAAGAAGAAGAATGAAAAAATTACTGTGTTGCCCCTCAGCGAAAATAAAAATAAAAAATAAAAAAAATATTATGTCATGTGTCGCTTGTCAATCCTATCCACATGGCCATAATTTGTGGTCTAGATTGAGTACTACGTACTATCTGAGGATCGAGTACTACGGGAACCCAACACGTGTGTCATATATATATATATATATATATATATATATAGAGAGAGAGAGAGAGTTGTGTTCAAATGAGAACCACTTTCATCCTATAAACTAAGAACCAAATGAATTCGCTATGAAAGTTGATGAATCCGTTAAAAAAGTTACTGAATTTAAAAAATCAGAATTTTCACCAATGTTCGAATCCCATGATGGGTGAAAATTCCATGCTTTTGGATTCAGTAACTTCCCCAACGGATTCATCAACTTTCACAGTGAATTCATCATTTGTTGATTCCCACGTTAACCCTCCCCTATATATATATATATAGAGAGAGAGAGAGATAGATGGATGGATCAAATAGTATCGAGGTAATATGTAGTACTCAATCTCATCCACTCATCTCATAGATCCTATGGTGGAGATTTTTTCGGATTTTTTAAACTTAGTTTCTCTGATTTCGCTAAAGTAAGGTAGATTAGTAATTTGATTTATTATGTGATTACAAAAAACAAATCATATATTTAGTTGAACTAAATTGAACTAACTTATACATTTAAATAAACACAAATATACATGTTGATGAACACAATAATGCATGTAGGTTTAAAATGCAAGCTCGCGTGCCCCTTAGCGCCCATTGGCCAACAATGCACTTTTACATTTTGCTAAATGCATGAACATGTTTTATTAAATGCATGAACGTGTTTTGTTAAATGCATGTTTGTGGTTTGTGCCAACATGCAGTTTTATGTTATGTTAAATGCAGTTTTATGATTTTTTACAAATCTCTCTCGTTCATCCTTATCCGTCAATTCCGCCTTCTCTTTCCACGATCACCGACTAATTTCACCGTGAACCACCGCTATAACCACTATTTCTCTCGATTCTTCAATCCTTTATCAAATTCATCTTCTATTTTTTTCTCAAAATCCATCAATTTTATTTTCAAATTTTTTTCTTCTTCTTTTTCTTTCTTTCAAAATCTGTTGTTTGTTATATATATATATATATATAAAGGGGTTGGTTATGGTGAGAAAGTTCCTTAATGTACGAAAATAAGAATAGTAGCACATCTTTCATATTTGTATAGCACAATCAGAATTACTATATTGCACATGTTAGTTTAGCACATATTTCATCCATTCGTAGCACTTATGCTAAATATATTAGTTTAGCACATCTTTCATTCTGTAGAAGCACAAGAAGAGTTATAGTGTTGCACAATAATCCGTGTAGCACACAAAACACAAAACTATAGCACACCCGAAAATTAAATCTCAACCATTGATATAGCAAATCAAAGGCCCAGATTCATTCCTATTTCCTACCAAATTATTCATTCCTACCTGATACATCTCATATATATATATATTACATCCTAATAAAAACCGATTGTAATAATAGGGATTGTGATTATTTAACATTTAGTACTAGATATACATATTTTTGTTTTAACTTAATAAGTTCTAGAAATGATTTTATTTATATTCGTGTTGAGTTATGGAGTCTGAACGTACTGTTTCGCATGTTTTTTGTTTTGTTTTTCTTTGTTTTGTTGTCGTCGTTTTGATTCCATTCTGGTTATATTTGAATATCTTTTATTGGAATCATGTTCGTTTGTGTTTTGTGTAGGGTAGGATTACGTTGAGCTTTTGTTGCCGAAGAGCGCCCAAGCGCCGGACTCGGCGTAGCCGGCTGGAGTCGCAGCTGCCGCCGCGCTCGCCCGGAAAGACGTGCGTCCGGCGTTCGTTCGTCCGTGCTAGGCACGCCTCGAGAGATTTCGCGTCCGCGCCTCGACTCGTCCGTACGGGTTGCGTTCGCAAGTTTGGCCCGAGAGTCCTGCGTCAGGTGCCTCATCGCGTCCGTGGCCGTGCTGTTAATTTTTCATCCGTAGCTCGACGAGTCCGGCGCCTCATTGCGTCCGTGACGGCTAGCCGATCCGAAGCTTCGGCGTCCGGTGCAGCATGAGTCCGCGCTGGAGGTCCTTGTTCGCGAAGCGCCGAGTCCGGGCGGGATCGAGTCCGGCCGTCGTTAGTTTGGGCCGATATTTATCGTTTTGACAGCGAAACCCTACTTTTGATTTATTTTCTTTTAGTCTTTTGCAAGGGAGGCGAGAACTTCTTCTCTATTCTTAGTTCGAATTTATTCCTTCTCTTGTCTTTTGAAATTGGGATTCAAGATTATTATACGGATATTGGATTCGTGTCGAAGTTTGCATTATCTATTCCATCGTTCGATTGTTCGTAAGTTTCTTCTATTGCTTTATTAGTTAATCGCTTCGTATTTGATTATTATTGATTTCTTCGTTGGATTATGATTAATTTTGATATTTGTCAGAGTAATCTTGTCTTCGTTTAATTATTTAGATTCATACTAGGGTTTATAATTTCAATTCCATGTTCTTTGATTTAGGGTTTAATTCTTGCCAGATAATTTATCCGCTTTATCAATTTACGCCTAGTTAATTCGTTTTTCTTTCGTTAATAATTCCTTGCCTAGGTAATCTATCAACCCTTTTGAGATTAAAGTGTTTAGGAATTTATTGCTTTAGGTGTGGCAAGTTAGTAGCATACTGTTAAGTTTTCCTTGAGAGGCGACTAGGTTAGCTTTCCTATTACAACACCTCATTCGATTGTGAGTCGATTAAGAGTATACTTTTAGTTGAAACAAATTTTGGCGCTGTTCTTGAAAACTTTAAGCGTTTATTAATGTTGCATGTTTTTCGTTTTTATTCTTCTCCTTGCCTTTCTTATTTTGTACATGATTGCGTTTGATCTCGTTTGTTGAGTGTTGTGTATGCGAGGGCGCCAAGCTAAATCTAGATTGGCATCGCCGGTTGAAGTATACTTGCAAGTTGAGCAATCATGACGCCTAGTGTGGCAAACTTTGATCACTCAGTTGTGATAGTTTCGTGAGGACGCCTTCTCTCACAGTTGAAGGGGTTTACTACCGTCGACAATTTTTGTTTGAAGAGTTCCTCCGGGGTCATGGGTGATCGAATGAACAACAATCATGACGGAACGTCATCCCTCGCTCGATGGGGATTACTTTCTCCCTAAGATAGGAAACTACAAACCCGATCGTGTTATGCCCGCGACGCGTGGGTATGAGTTGAAGCCAAATCACTTCAACCTCATTCCCACTTTTCACGGCATGGCAAATGAAGATGCCACGAGTTTTATCGAGAATATAATCAAGTGGTGCGGTCGTTCCTCCGATGGGCACGAGCGTGAAACGATTGAAGATCGTTGTTTCTCTTATTCTTTGAAGGATAAAGCCAAGTCTTGGCTTATGAGTTTTCCATGACTCTCGACAAATTGGAATTACGTGGTGGAGCAGTTCATGTTGAGATTCTATCCACAACGAGGCGAAGGATCTTCGATCAAAATTATGACATTCAAGCAAGATCTAGATGAGCCGTTCCATGAAGCGAGAGAAAGATTCAAGGAGCTTCAAAGCAATGCCCACATCACTTCTTCCCGTTGGTTACATTATGCCAATTCTTCTCGATGGGATCACGAAATCCGATCGGGAAAAGGCCGACGACGCAGCAGGGGCAACATAGCTCATATCACGGTAGAGGCTCTTGGCGAAATCTTTGGCGTCATGGCGAGCAATTCCTCGAAGGCATCGATGCGCGTCGATCTTACATCAACTCATTGAGACTGGATCGGTTGGCGAGGCAAATGGCACACTCATGAGAGAAATGAGCGAGATGAAGTTGAAGCGGTGAGCTCCTTCACCTCCTCGAGAGTTCGCCGCTCCTTCTCATGAGTTCGGCGCACTCCACGAATTCTCTATGCATCCTTGTGGAATTTGCATGGAAATGGGACATCTGCGGATATTTGCCCTAATATGGGGCGCTTGTCTATGAAGGCGGAGTGGAGACTTACGCTATGCAAGGTTTTCGGCCGACAACATTATGAGCCGAGGCCGACCTATGAGCAAAACCGGCAAGAATACAACTCAGGTGGAAGAACCGAGCCAGTCGGGGTTGAGTTCAAACTCACAAACTCGGCCTCCTCGCAGTGACTCCACCGCATGAAGACACAGCTCGGCGGATCCACCAAGCGAAGAAGCTTATGGTCGGCGATGTCGATATCCGCAGCGACCATATCGACGGCCGTCTTACCCACAATATCCTTACCAAAGCGGCGGCCTCCGCCGCGGCGGTACCTTTACCACCTCCACCGCAAAGAGCGGTTTCCACGCGGTCCCCGCAATCTCAACAGATTCTGCGAGGATCCTCTCGGTGCCTACATCGCTAAGAACAATCGAGGAATGAAATGCGGAGGCGGCGATGGCGTCTTGAGGAAACTATGGGTCGATTGCCACTCTCTTAATGAGATGAGGCGGTGAAAAGAACAAGTTGCCCGGCAAGCTCATCAAGCTCATGCCGTGACGGTGCTCCGAAGTGGAAAGGTTATCGACAACATGGTGACTATCTTTGGTCTGCACCTTCTCCCGGCACCCATCGTCGTTGTTGAGAACCTCGTGTTGAAGAAGAGGTTCTGAGAAGAAAGATGAGTGAGTTGCACAAAGCCGCGATCCATATGTTCCACGGGACAAACGTCAAAGACTTTGTTCAAGCCGGGTCCTTATCCCATCGGTTGACGAATGCCAGCGGGACCAACAGTTCGTGATTTCTACAAGTTCTTGTCTCAAGTACACGTCAACCGCGCTTTGCTTTGGACGTCATCCGGCCGTTCCGCCTATGTGAAATTCTTTAAGGAGCTCACCTCAAGAAGAGGCGGGAGACATTGCCAATGTGGTGGTCTCAGGGACGGCTAATTCAATCATGCAACTTCCTTCCACCCAAGCTTCGCGATCCGTAGCTTTATCATTAAGATTGCTATGGGGAATGGGAAAGAGGCCTTAGGTATGCTTGATTTGGGGCGGGAATTAATTTAATGCCTTATTCTATCTTTCAAGAATTAGGTCTTAAGGAATTGAAACCCACGGGCATGACCCTTCAATTAGGCGATAGATCATGAGATACCCCAGGGGTAGTGGAAAATGTTATGGTTAATGTGGGTCCGATAATTTTGATGGATTTTGTGGTCTTGGAAGTTGGGGATGTACGGGAGGATGGTAGGTCTCACATCGTTCTCCTCGGTGAGACCGTTTATAGCCACCACTAATACCATGATAGATGTTAAGAGTGGTCTTATTAAGATGGTGTTTTAGGGACCACGATTACATTTTACGTGAAATAGTCTTAATGCCCCTCCGCTCATTATATTGATGATTGTGCTTTTATCGATGCTATTGAGCCCTTGGTCGAGAATGTATTTTGCAGCACACACAATTGAAGAGGTCTTCATGGGATCGGTGACGAGCAGAGAAGTAGCACGTGGTGTGCAAGCTTCCCGAGCCATCTGTTGAACTCAAAGAGCTTCCAACGATTTGAAGTATGTGTTCTTAGAGGAAGGAGAGCCAGCCGGTGATCATCTCCTCGACTTTGGCCCGATATGAGGAAGATCGTTGATTGGAGTTTGAAGAGGAACAAGCTTGCCTTGGTGGAGTTTGGGCGATATCCGTGGCATTAACCCCGCCACATGTATGCATCGCATCACCATGGAAGAAGGAGCTACCCACGAGAGACGGACAAAGGAGGTTGAACCTGATATCTCGAAGTAGTGAAGAAGGAGATCTACAAACTCCTTGGCGAAGGCCTCATCTTTCCGTCGCCGATAGTGAATGGGTTAGCCCGTGCATGTAGTGCCGAAGAAGGGGCATTCTTATTCGAAAATAGCAAGGGAGTTGGTGCGGTCCGAGCCACCACGGATGGCGCATGTGCATTGACTCTAGAAAATTGAATGCCGCCACCAAAAGGATCACTTCCTCTCCCTTCATTGATCAAATGCTTGATAGGTTAGCGGACACGATTTTATTGTTTTCTTGGCGGCTTGTCCGGATATTATCAGTTGCCATAGCTCGGAAGATCAATCGAGCGGCGTTCACGAGCCCGCATGGGACATTTGCTTACCGCCGTATGCCGTTTGGTCTTTGCAATGCACCTGGAACCTTCCAACGGTGCATGATGTCCATCTTCTCAGAAATGATCGGCGACTACATGGAGGTATTTATGGATGACTTTTCTGTGTTTGGCTCGTCATTTGATGACTGTTTAGCTAAGATTGATCATGTGCTTAATAGATGTGTCGAGAGTCATTTGACTTTGAGTTGGGAGAAGAGTCATTTCATGGTTAAAAGTGGTATAGTACTCGGGCACTTGGTCTCACATGATGGGATTGAGGTGGATAGGGCCAAAATCGATGTTATAGGGAAATTGCCCCCACCTGTTGACATTAAGGGGATTAGGAGTTTCTTAGGGCATGCTGGCTTCTACCGTAGGTTTATTAAGGATTTTTCGAAAATCTCTCAACCCTTATGTCGTTTGCTTGCCCAAGACGTGCCATTTGTGTTTAATAATGATTGTATGCATGCTTTCTCTGTGTTGAAAGAGAAGTTGACTAGTGCCCCCGTGGTTGTAGCCCCGAACCGGAATGAACACTTTGAGATTATGTGTGATGCTAGCAATCATCTTTGTAGGGCTGTTTAGGCAACGTGTTGATAAGATGCTCCGTGTAATTTACTATGCTAGTTCTACCTTGAATCATGCGCAGGTGAATTACACGACAACTGAAAAAGAAATGTTAGCTGTGGTTTTTGCTTTAGAAAAATTTCGTTCATATATCATAGGTTCTAAAGTGATTGTTCATAGTGACCATGCTGCTTTAAGGTACTTGTTAACCAAACCTCAAGCCAAGCCTAGGTTGATCCGTTGGGTTCTTCTTCTTCAAGAATTCGATTTGGAGATTAAGGATAGAAAAGGGAGTGAGAATTGTGTGGCTGATCATTTGTCTCGTCTTAAATCCCCGAGTGTTAAACTTTTGCATGAGACTGTTGCTAATGATTTTCCTTATCAAGCTCGACGAGTCCGGCGCCTCATTGCGTCCGGCGCTGGCTAGCCGATCCGAGGCTTCGCGCGTCCGGCGCTTGGCATGAGTCCGGCGCTGGGAGATCCTTGATCGTCGAGTTTATTCTTGTCAAGCTAATGACAGTAAACGAGCGCTTCGTGGGAGGCAACCCACGTTTCTTTTTGTTTTTTTTTTCGTGTTTCCTTTCGTTTTGTCATTGTTTGTGTTTTGATATCTTTTTTGTGTTTTGTGTGGTGCAGGATGAGGAGTTATTTTATCTGGAATTGAAACATGCATCGTATAAGTGAAAGCAGCAAAATTACGTCCACGGAGGTACCCCAGGCGCCGGACGCGACGAAGCGCCGGACGCGGGGTGCATCCAATTTCGGACAGCGAGTGACACCCAGCGCCGGACGCGACGAAGTGCCGGACGCGGACTTTTTATCTTTGTGGGCGATGGGCGACTCGGTAGCAAAGGAAATCGTGGCGGGTTCTTTTTTTAAAAAAAAAAAAAAAAAAAAAAAAAAATAATAATAAATATATAAATAAATAAATAAATAAATTTTTTAATATATATATATATGTGTTTGATGTGTTTTAGGGTTTCACTTTTTCTTGCGCCGCTTACGCCTTTCTCTCTCGCAGACATCTTCTCCCAGCGCCGCCTTCATCTCACGCCTCCACCTTCCGTCCGGCGTTTCCTCACACGCCGCGCGCCTCTCTCATCCATATTCCGTCCGGCGCCTCGCTCCATTCAGCTCCGCAAGCTCAGTCCGGCGCCTTATCTCCAACCGGCGCCTGGCCTTTCCATCCGTCCGACGACTCACCTCGTCCGACGCCGCGCAACACGCCTCCGCGTCTTTCCGTCCGGCGTTACCTTTTCGTCCGTGCCGCGCCCACATCAACGCGTCCATCACGTCCGTGACTTCGCCTCGTCCGCGCCGCACAACACACATCCGTGCACATTACGTCCGTCCGGCGTTTTCCTCGAAGCGCCGCGCGCCATAGCAGCTTCATTCACCGTCCGGCGACGCACGTCTCGCGCCCAAGCGCCTCGCCTCGCTCCGTCGGGCGCCCTAAGCCAGCGCCCTTTTCACTTTCAGCCCGCTCGCCTCGTCCGGACACGCTTGTTCGTCCGGCGACTCGATTCTTCCAAAGACACTCGTCCGTCGGTGCCTCTTGCACACAATTGATATGGTTTGCACTAAAATGCACTGGATCCACCTCTCGCCATCCTCAAGCCGATGATGTTCGATGGAGGAACAACGAGGAGGATATTAGCGTTATGTACTCGCCACCTTCTCAATTTATAATCCGGTGGAAGGTACACACTATCGTCGCTTTGCTTTTCAAGAAATCACACCTCCGCGTCGATTCAACCGCAATTGATGCAAAGTCTAGTCTTGAGGATAGGGTAAAGTATTTGAAAAATTTGGGTTTGCTACAATATGCTTTGATGGACTTACGGTTATAACCCATTGTTGCTTGAATTCTATTGCGATGTGTATTGATGATGAATCGATTCTTTGTCTTGTCGTCTGTTGGGGCAAGAGTATGTTATAACGCTCGTATAATGAAGGGGTTTTGGTTTCCGACTTACGGTGCGTGGTGTGCGAATTCTTTCAATGTTAGAGGCACGGAAAGAGCTATCGAGTTTAATAATCGGTCCTCCGCCGAATGCCGAGTGGGTTTATCGAGGATGAAGCTTTGGCAATGGTCCACAAGTTCATAGCTTTCAATGTCTTTGAAATGAACAGTGAAATAAGGTGAATCTTCTGAAGTCTTCCTTTAACATGTCTTTGTAAAGAAGGCGAAGATTTCGCGATATACTTTATTTGGGACCACTTGCAACCGATCCAACACCTTGAATTGTGAGCCAACCTCCGCCAAATTCCTACCGGTTTGGCGGTGAGCTTAAGGATCATAAATAACGATGGACGACCGGTTCGTGCCAAGATCATATCGACCTAAGATGATTGATCTTCTTGAGTGCGCGCGCCTTTGCCTACGAGACTACTCGGTACCTCGGCATCGGAGGAATTGCGTGAAAAGATATATCTTGGCACAAGATGCAGGCAGCCCAAGAAGTCGAGGCGGCCCAAGCGGCGGTGCGGGACCATCACATGCACCTACGGGTGATATGATCATCTATGATACCACCGTACCATCGATGAAGACCGTGACCAGCGAGCGGATGCGAGGAGGATCTGAGCCCCTTGTGGCGACAATCGATCCTAATCGGCCGCGGTTCCTTCCAGAATACGCGTCGGGCGGTATAGTTCTTTTCGTGAGGAGTTTGGTCGGTTTAGGGTGAATTAGGCGGCCATCGGACGAGTTCCGTCGAGACATAACTTCGGTTTGATCAAGCAAAATCAACGTCTTGACGACGAGAATCAATTATGGCACGAGCAAAACCGGTATTTGGAACACATATAACCAGCAGATGATTGAGCGAAATCGGCGCATGGCGCCGCCGAAGCCGATGGAACGCATGGACTACCTTTCATGGCGCCCTCCTCCACCACGCGCCGACCGACCAATAGTGATTCTTCACTATTGGGCGTTGTGTTTTCTTTTTGTTCGTGTTTTGTTCGTTTCCTTGTTTCGTTGTTTCTTCTCTCGCTTTACATTTTTGTAGGTCTTGTCTTTTGTTGCTTCCCCCGCCGTTCCGTTCAACGCCTTCAGGGAAGTCTCCTCCGCCTTTCTCTATTATTTTATCTGCAATGTGGTCATTGCCTGCTTTTAAGTGTGGGGGGGTTTCTGTCTGTTTGGTTTGTTTGTTTTCTGTCGTTTCTGTCTTTGTGGTGTTTTGTCGGTTCTTAACTTTTTGTTTGGATTAGAGACGATTTTATCTTTTTGAAATCAATGGTGTATGTAGAATTATGCCTTAAGTTGAATTAATTGCGTTTTGATCTGAAATTCTATGCATCTTGGTATATGGTTTTTAGTTTAATGAAACTTAGGTGTCAATTTGAATCGTGGGACATAATTAGAAAGCTGTGTTTAGACAAGGTGTGTGATCGGATGTCATATGCTTCGTAAATGGAACTCGTCTCTTGTATGATCTTTCAAGAAAAAGTGGACAATAAAAAAAAAAAGAATAGAAAAAAAAAAAAAAGAAAAGAAAATATGTCGTTATTGTGAAATAAGTGGGCTTAAAATTCGAATAAGGGGCTCTACCCCTCTTGCTTGTGTTGTCTCTCGAATGGAGACTCTTTGCTATGGGTATAGATATCTACGTTAGGATACTCGAGTGTATAACTCAAGGTTCCACCTAACGATTCTTGTCTATAATCGGTTTTAAGTTCCACAAGTTCTTATTCTTTGTTGTCATTTGAGATATCTTACATGAAAGGGAACCATATAAGTTGTATATTGATGTACGAAATCATGTTGAGTCAAAGCACAACTATTCTATGATAAGTCACATGTTTGGATTGATAAATGAGGATCATTGTATTGAGAACTATATTATTGAGATGCATTGAAGGGATGTGAATATGTGATAGATTCTAGTTGAAGTATTGATTCTATGTGTACCATTCCTTTCAAGAAACTAAAATTTGCTCGAGGACAAGCAAAGAGTTAAGTGTGGGGGTGTTGTTTCGCATGTTTTTTGTTTTGTTTTTCTTTGTTTTGTTGTCGTCGTTTTGATTCCATTCTGGTTATATTTGAATATCTTTTTATTGGAATCATGTTCGTTTGTGTTTTGTGTAGGGTAGGATTGCGTTGAGCTTTTGTTGCCAAGAAGCGCACCAAGCGCGGACTCGGCGTGGCCGGCTGGGCTTGTGCGCTGTCGCCAGCTTCGAAGGAAAGGCGCGTCCGGCGTTCGTTGCGTCCGGCGCTAGGCACGCCTCGAGAGCATTCGCGTCCGTGCTGGGTTGCGTTCGCAAGTTTGGCCGAGAGTCCTTGCGTCCGGCGCCTCGTCGCGTCCGTGTTGTATGATGAATTTTCATCCGAAGCTCGGCGAGTCCGGCGCCTCATTGCGTCCGGTACCGGCTAGCCGATCCGAGGCTTCAGCGTCCGGCGCTGGCATGAGTCCGTGGCGGGATCGAGTCGGCGCCGTGCGTTAGTTTTGGGCCGATATTTATCGTTTTGAACCGAAACCCTACTTTTGATTTATTTTCTTTTAGTCTTTTGCGAGGGAGCGAGAACTTCTTCTCTATTCTTAGTTCGTAATTTATTCCTTCTCTTGTCTTTTGAAATTGGGATTCAAGATTATTGTACGGATATTGGATTCGTGTCGAAGTTTGCATTATCTATTCCATCGCTCGATTGTTCGTAAGTTTCTTCTATTGCTTTATTAGTTAATCGTTTCGTATTTGATTATTATTGATTTCTTCGTTGGATTATGATTAATTTTGATATTTGTCAAGTAATCTTGTCTTCGTTTAATTATTTAGATTCATGCCTAGGGTTTATAATTTCAATTCCATGTTCTTTGATTTGGGGTTTAATTCTTGCCAGATAATTTATCCGCTTTATCAATTTACGCCTAGTTAATTCGTTTTCTTTCGTTAATAATTCCTTGCCTAGGTAATCTATCAACCCTTTGAGATTAAAGTGTTTAGGAATTTATTGCTTTCGTGTGGCAAGTTAGTAGCATACATTAAGTTTTCCTTGAGAGGCGACTAGGTTAGCTTTCCTATTACAACACCTCATTCGATTGTGAGTCAATTAAGAGTATACTTTTAGTTGAAACACGTACTATGAATCCGATCGTGTTAATGGCGAACTAAATCTTTTGGGTCAGTTTTATCAACAGTTAGCAGAATTGTATTTATGGCTTGATTATAGTTTTTTTTCTTTATAAATAGTCGTAGTGTTCTTAATAATTGTATCTGAAAAATATATAGTGAAATCCTTAACTTGGCAATACCCGCAAGCATTTCTGGTATGTTTTTCTTACTTTTCATAATTGCTTTGTGCGCTTAATAACACTAATTGTTGATAAAAAGTTGATTTCTCCAACCTTTTAAAAGAAAAAAGCTATAGTTGGAGGAGTTGGCTCTCAACTTTTTGCATATCATCTTCATTTCAATACTAAAATGTTGATTCTCAACTTCTTAAGAATAAAAAAACCTACCATTGGAGGTATCCTAAGTGTTAATACATAAAAATAATTTAATCCATAACTTGTATACTAAATTTAACTCTCAAGTTTTAAAAATTTGTTATCAAAACTAACTAATTAATTGCAAAACTCTTGTATGTACCATGGAAAGTTGATTATCCAGCTACCAATAGGTTCTAGTTAGAGGTGGCAAAGTAGCGGTAGGCAGGCAGACCCCTGCTCGTCGGGCTTTTATATTTTCGGTCGGGTCGGGTCGACCAAATTTTTCGGCGGGAAATATGAAGCCAAACCAACCTCAGGCGGGCTTTCGGTGGGCATGGCTTTTTAGATTATTTTTTAATTTTTTTAATATATAAAATTATTATTTTAAATTTCAAAAAAATAAATAAATTAAATAAATAATTAAAATCTCATAACTCCAACTTAAATAAAGAATCAGTGATAAGAATATATTAAGCTTACTTATTCTTATGATAATGCTTCTTGTATATTTTGACATATTTATGTATTCATACGATGATATTATTTTAATTCTTTAATTTAAGGAGAAATAAATTAGTAATTATAAATCAAAGGTAAATGATATTATTAAACATCAATTCCACTTATACGCCTAAAATAATAGAAAAAATAAATTAATTATACAATATATATTTAAGATCAATGATTCAAAATAGTTTTTACATATTATAAAGTCATTAATCATCATCCTATATCTTTTTGGAGATCGTTTCTTTTATGAATTATTTTGTAATGATTTATGAAGTTATTATTTTTTTAGAATTTTGAGGTGTTGCAATTCAAAAAAATATTTTCTGATCGGATGTGAATTAGTAAGAAACTTTTACTATAAAATATAATTAATATTATTAAAAAAAGTATAGATATGTATATTAAATAATTTATAAAATATATATATTTAATAAAATATTGGACGGGCTTTTTTAGCCCAAACCCGGCTTTGGCGGCCTTGTGAGCTCGGGGTTTTTTCTGACGGGCTTTTAGGCCCGATTTTTCAGCCTTTAATTTTAAGCCCAAACCAACCCAAACCCCGGGTACCCCAGCGGGCTTTCGGCCGGACTCAATTTGTCGGCTCTAGTTCTAGTTGAGGGTGGGGGCTTGGCCGCTGGGTTTTGGAGGGTGAGAGGGTTGGCCATTGGTTAGATATGGGGAAAAAGGTTGACCATTGGATTTTAGAGGGGATGGATTTGGCCGTTGGGTTGGGGATGAGGGAGGGCAGTTGGCCGTTGGTTTTTGGGAAGGTGTGGTGGTTGGCCGTTGGGTCGGAGTGAGGGTTGGCCTGGTTTTGGAGGGTAGAGGAAGATTGGCTGTTGGTTTTGGGGAGGGGTTGGCCGCTTGGTTGGAGGGTGTGGGAAGGGGTTGGTCGTTGTATTTTGGGGGGGTGAGGGGTTGGGTTTTGGAAGGAAGCAAGTGTTTTTCTGCCATTTCATTCAATTTTAGGTAATTTCGATAGAGAATTATAGATTGAAATTATTTTTAGTATATATATCATATATGTGGTTAAAAAAGATTTTCTCCCATAATATTAACCAATTTCCTTTCATAAATTTTAACAGCCTATCAAGTCTTTCAGATGAGTTTTAGGCCCAACTCGTATTATATTATCCTTCCATCTGCACTAATTGTGGTCGAAATCAAGCCCAACTAGCCACAATTTCTTTATATTTTCCCATCGTATTAATTGGACTGAAAGTTGGGCTCTAATAAATCGAAGTATAGGTTAAATTCGATTTTGCGTTAAACATATGTTTTTGGATTACAAGCAAATACATTCACCTCTTTATGAATTATTCATAAACGACCACACTAAATAGTTGGAAAAATGTAACGTTCTCATTCAACGTTTTTAAATAAATAAGGAACTTGTAAATGTAACCATATATAGTAGGTATTGTATTGATAGGTATATTTGAACTCATAACTTATAATTATGAGCTCCCACTAGCCAGGCAATCCCTAATGGACCGTAAATGTGTACTTTAACATTTCGCAAAAACGCCCCTTTTATTTCACTTGAACTGGAAAGTTCAAAAATATTTAACGAGATTAGTGATTATGTTTAGGAGTTTTATACCTATTTTTCGCTCCAAGAATCGCCAACAAACTTGTAAAATAATCACCCAAATTAACCAATAACTAATCATTATTACTGAATATTGACTCCAAAGCATCACGCTAACTAATTAATCTAATCCGGTTTTATAATCCAAATTAATTTGATGTAAAATAACTGAAACTCACAGTTGAACATAATAATACCAAGGGACGTACTCTTGTACGCGCTACTTACGGTGCGCGGAGGTCGGTTCGGGTTCGATCCGTATCAGACCCGACCTTGATCCAACTCGTTCATTTTTGTTCATAAATATTGTTACTTTCATTCATTAAAACTATTACTTTTATATAGAACAACTGTTATTTTTACTAAAATCATGTTTTTTTGGTAAAGATAGAAAAATTATTGTCACTTTTATAATTAGAACGGTCAATTTTATTCATAGTAACTTTAACTTTTATGCATAAGAACTATCACTTTTAATTATTAAAACAATTACTTTTATCATGATAACTGTCACTTTTATTCATAAGAATGATTATTTTTAGTCATAGGTGGATATTAGGGCCAGATCTGACCCGACCCACGTACGCTATGAGGCGGGCACATGGATACTGATGCGCTTCAATTAGCGAATAAATACTAATGATACTCGAATTTTATTTTATTTTTTATCTCACTTTATTTGGTTCTCTATCCGATTCTAGCTCCAAACTTAATATATAGTGAATATTTTTTCCAAATTTATAGTTTTTATATTTGGAACTTTTTTTTTTTTGAAGTTGATATTTGGAAAGTTAAACTTGTCTTGGATATCGACCCGTCTTATTTTAGTTCAAGTAGGGATGTCAATGGGTGAGTTTTACACGAACCAAAACCAATAAATAAGTAATTATTCTGGTTCTAGAATCAACTCATTAGCTACTGGATCCGGACAGGATCAGGCCCATCAATTATGGATCTTAAGCGATCCGGATCTGAGCGGGTATGGAATCAGAACCGGACCAGAACCAAAATTGGAACCGAAATCGTTGCTTTATAATTTAATGGGCTATAGGTGATTTCAGATCTGTATGGATAAAATTAGCTCATTGACAAGCCTACTTAAACTTATGCTTGTCAATAGACGGGTTTTACTCGGACTAGAATCGATAAATAAGTATTGGTTCTGGTTCTGGAATCAGAATCGGATCCGAACCGGACCGGATCATCAAAATAAGGATCTAAACGGTCCGAGTCTAAAACGGATCTGGAATCGAAACCGAAATCAGAACCATTGTTTTAAAATTTAAAGAATTTTGAACTATTCCGGATCGATTCGGGTAAAATCACCCATATGACATCCCTAGGTCTAAGGATAAACACTCTCTCTCTCTCTCTCTCTAGCATAAATGATGATTTAGAGGGTGTTTGGCTGAGCTTATAAGCTCTTTAAAACAGCTTATAAGTTGTTTAGGAGTTTATAAGTTGTTGCAAAGTGTTTGGCAAAATAAGCTCTTAAACAAGTTATAAGCTGTGAAAATAAGCTACAACAGCTTATAAGCTCCCATAAAAATAAGTTATTCAAACCTAACTTATTTCTTCATAAGCTTATAAGCAACCATAAAATTTTCAAAATAACATTATTATAATTTGTTATTTACTATAAATACATATCAATTCCACCTCTCATCAATTTTATCTCTATAAGACTATAACTCACGATTCTTTATCTAGCTTATAAGATCAATTATCCAAACACTTTAACAACTTATAAACTCTTAAAATATTATCTATTATAAACTCTTGAAACATCTAATAAACTCTTTATCTAAAATAAGCTTAGCCAAACACCCCTTACTCAAATTGAAGTTGGACCTCTTTCTCCAGCCAACTCATAACGGACTGGCTTTTTGTCATTATCCTTTTTTTTTTTGAGGTCCCCTCTAATTCCATTATCATTTTCCAGTTTATTTTTGTTGTTTGCTCTGCTTTCACTGCCTACGTACGACTTTTAGGCCAATCAATCCCATGCAAATTCATGCCTATCAATAAAATTTCAAAGGTACAAGAAAATCTGCATTCCTAACCAGTATATACAATTGAATTTGTGACCAAATGCGATATGAAATTAAATATATAGCAACGAAACTGGACTGCCATATTCGAGCTATATATGACGGCGAATTCCAAATTTAAGCGTTGTTTGGTGTTATGTTATCTTCAGCGATTGTGTTGTTGCTTTAAATTATTTGGTAGATTTGTTCAATATGTATTTTTGTTCAGATGCAGGCTATTTCTTATCCTATTCATACTGTTTTTTAAATAATCCATAAATATTTGAGCGACAACATCATCCAATATATGTGCAATGAAAAGAAAAAAAGAAGAAAAAAATCTAGTGTGTGTCTGCCATAATATATTGAAGGTAATGAAAAAAACCAATCACGTTATAATACTTACTAAACATATAATATTTAAAAACACTATAAATATTTGATTTCATTCCACAATAATATTAGAATATTATTATTTAAAAAAACTTTTATACAGCTAACATAATACTAACAAACGGAATTCATACCTAAATTCAATATGATTCATCATGTCTTAAGAACAAATTCATCCAATCATCCAATACACGACATAACAACCCAATAAATAAAATAAAATAAAATAATTACTCCTATTAATATAAATAACACATTACACCTAATAAAAAATATGATACTCCATCAATATAAAAACAAAATGATATTCACAAATGCATATCCAATTGTACTTGATTTATATATATATATGGAGTGGTTCATGTGATAATGAAAATAAGTATAAGAAATAAGAATAAATCTAAACCATTGATTTTAGTAAATCAATGTACATGATTTATTTTCGTTGTGCTACAAATAATAAATGTATGTGCTATGAATTTTTACCTGTGTTTTCGTCCAATGTTATATAAGTAATTTAATCTTATAAGAATCAGGTTTTTTTCCTTAATTTAAGATAACACATGGTTTTATCCTTATTTTTAGGAATTTTTTGTAATCTATCTTTTAACTTATTTTCATAATATTATTTCAATTCCAATACTTATTATATGCAGATTTATTTATCAAGCTAGCAAATCCATGGAAAACTCAAGTAGAATGATTTATATATTGATTCATATGTGTGATTCAGACTATAGCACTGGTGTAATATTTTGATAGCATTTTTTAATTATTCGTTGTACATACTACTAAAATTTTAAAATATTTGTCAGTTCATTTTATACTTTCTTCTGTACATATGCACTATTATTGATGTATATGTGCTACAAAACTTATGTATATATGCAAAAAAGCACTAAAACGTAACAAAAAAAATACAACATATGTACATAACAAAGATTAATCAAATTAATTGACAATAATTTATGAAATTTTAGTATATGTGCACAATGAATAAACTAAAATATGCTACGAAAATAGTCCACTAGTGCAATAAGTACTGAAAAGCACGTATAAATGAATACACAATTTTTTTACCTGCATATGTGTAAAATGAATTCGCTAAAGTTACTACAAAAATATTCTGCCAGTGCAATAACTTAAAAACACGTATGAATCAATAATTTTTTTTAACATGCGTTTTTCATGATTTTTGTAGCTTTGATTAGGGGTGAGCATTCGGGCGGTTCGGTTCAAAACCGAACCGAACCCAAAAAATCGAAAAATCGAATTTTTTTAAAAACCCAAACTGAACCGAACCGTTTTATATATCCAAACCGAACCGAATCGAAATATTCGGTTCGGTTCGGTTTTAATCGAATTTAAATTATAATTAATATAAATATTATAATATAATATATATATATATATAATTATATATATGTATATAATATTAACCAATTTAAATATTAATAATATAAATAACATATAATATATATATATATATATATATATATATTTTGTATAAAAATATATACAAAAATAAAATTAGGCGGTTCGGTTTGAAACCAATTTTTTCCCCAAACCGAAACCGAACGAATTAATTTCGGTTTAAAATTTTGAAACCGAACGAATTCTTGTACAAACCGAACTGCACCGCTAATTTCGACGCTGTTCGATTCGATTTTTGCTCACCCCTTGCTTTGATCACAAATAAATTTTCAGTTATTAAGTATAGAAACTGAAATAATCTATATAAAATAATAAGTTAAATAATAGATAACAAGAAATTCCTTAAAAATAGGTTAAAACCATGTTTTACCTATATTTAAGTGGGAAAATTGTTTTTAATAATAGTAAATTACTGATTTAACCTTGAAAAATATCATGAGGAAAAAAAATTATAGCACATATAGCTACAACTTGTAGCACAAAGAAAATAAATCTTGTCCATTGATTTACTAAAATCAATGAGTTAGATTTATTCTTATTTCTTATAAAAAAAAAATCATTCCTACTTGATCCATCATATATATATATATATAGGGAGGGGTTATCATAAAAACTACTCTTAGTGTAAAAACATAGAACTAATTATATCCATTGATTAAACATCCATCAACCGTCCAAATCTGATATTAAAACATATCACGGTATTTACCTCTTTGCATTCCATTAATATGGTGAAGGGTAATCAAGTAAATTTATAGTTACATGAAAATGAATCCCGGTATGCAAGATACACAAAATCAATTACAAATCTGTATCACTCACGGTTTATACGCAACATTTATTGCTGATTCAATTAATGAGTCTTTTTGTATTCCAAATGAATACTTACTCCATAAAACCATTCTCGTCGTTTCAACATATAGGGTTTACGCATTTGAAAGCTTCAGAATATTAAATCTCAATCTGCATTATTGATTCCAAATGGCGCCGAGAGGAAATCGGAACTCACTTAAAAAGCGAAGGTATGAAGAATTGATCAACAAAGTAAAATATTTTAGTGGTTCTTGCTATTCAAATGTTGAATAACATACTAAATATTCAGAACGTTTAAAATATGGATTACGGATCAATGTCGGTTAATGATATGAATATGGTTGTATGCATAGTTAATATTAAGAACACAAGTGACGACTTACGCACATACAAGACATATATATATCGAATATACATATTCTTCTACCGAATAATCGATAATTAAACAATTTTTTTTTCTTTTTTGATAACATGTTGAAGTGAATCTCGCAATATTTGTTGTTTACATAAACAACAAATTGCATAAACAACACACGGTTTTGATATGAATATTATCTCATCCTTAATGAATATTACGTTCTTAAATTACGCATGAATCACATACATAAATTAATCTATGCATTATGGAAAACATCGGTTTTGGATATGAACATGGTTTTATACTTAGTGAATATTAATAACACAGTTATGAATTACGCGCATAAACTACATAAATATATATGGAATATACATAACATTCTAACGTAATATGGATAATTAAACAAAATTGTATATAATTTGGATAAATGTTGAAGTGATTACTGCAATATTTGTTGCTTATATAATCAACGTTTACGCAACAACTCACGGCAACGGATATGAATATTATCGCATCCGTACTGAATATTAAAGTACATATTTTATGAATGAATGACATAAAAAAATTAATATGTGAATCACGGAACAACAATGTTTATGTATATGAATATGGTTTAATACATATTGAATATTAATAACATAAGTGACAAATTACGCACGATCGACAAATAAATATATATCGAAAAACATAACCGTAATTAAATCTCAATCATTAATCGCAACACATATGAATATGGTTTTATAAATAGTTAACATTAATAAGACGAGTAACTGATATGCATATTATCGCATCTGTAATGAATATTAAGGTTACAAATTACGAATGAATCGCATACAAAAAAGTAAAGTATGAATTACGGAACAACATCGATTATGGATATGAATATGGTTGTATACATATTGAAAAAACCTTATACCGAATATGGATCATTAAGCAAAGTTGTATATAATTTGGAAAACAAACAACGTGATTCTTGCAATATTTGTTGTCTTAATATAAAATGCATCCGTGTTGAAATTTAAGCGAATATTTATCAAAATATAAAGTTTTAATAAATAAACTCAAAACAACAAAATGAATTAATACATAAAATGTAAAACATACTACAATGACAACACGAAAGTAAAATACTTTGACGACTTTAGCTGCTATCCTTAATAGTGTTAGCAAAATGTATAATTCAAACACATTTATATATCATAAATCCCAATGAGAACCACGATAACATGTAACCATATATAGAAAAACGAGCGTCGAAATAAACATGTATTAAACCTATCAATTAAACTGTTTTATTCATTTTCATCAACAACTACCGGACAATTCTTGAATCGTGATGCCCGTATGTGTTACATTTCCTCTGAGACGCATGGGCTTGTTAGCTTTAAAAATAGCGGCTTCCCTCCTTGACTTTATCCTACTACAACTACCTTTTGTCTTCGAAACTTTGGGTGGCAACACAGAAATATGGTTTGGAACAGACGAACCATAATATTGCTCAATAACCTTTGCTTCCCTTTGATGATGACAAGGATAATTCGTCTTCTACATGAGATGCGAGAACTCCACAAGCATATCCATCGATTTTTGTGAGATTAACATCCCCTCAACGATTCCAATACACTTACATGCCAATGTAAACAATCCCCGTTTGATCCAGGTTTGACAACTCACACCGCCTACATAACTATTCTCATCCAACACCATCAAATATGTAGCATGCTTCCTTGGTCCATCTTTTCACTATATATTTATCGGTATTGATTTATACTTGTTGAACTTCATAACCGCAAAAGTATGTCTACAAATCAATCCATTCCGACCAAAAAGAAGGCACGAACATGAAATAAAATCATTCGCAACATTCATTGTTACATTGAACATTCCTATGGCGTCTTCATCCACATAATATGTTGCTTCAGAATCTGATTTAGAGACTTTTTGAATGTTACAGAACATCACAACGATTTCAATCTCCTTCTGAACCTCCAAGAATATGTTATTAGTGTACACAGATGCAGCATGACGTTCAATCTCAAGCTTGGTAATCGTATCGGGAAATGATGATTTATCATTCAATGTTAATTTATCATGATCATCACGCTGGGATTCAATTGCAATCTCGAATAACATGTACATATCACTAAGATTTGAATTCTTGTTCAAGTAACGCCGAAAAAAACTGTTCTCACACTCTGATAATGATGTTGTCCTAAATAGACCACTCATTGGAAAATCACGAAAATAAGCAGGGATCCAGTATGATCGCATCTCATATATATCGTCGAACCACTTATGACCCAATAATCCATAATCCAACATATGTTGATACCATTTAGACTCAAAGGAAATAGGTTCATCAGAATCATTCCATACAATATCATTAAACTTCTGTATGAAATCATCACTATCCCTCAAAGACACAGGCAACTTCTCGCTAAGTTTCTTGGTTATATGCCACATACAAAAGCGATGACGTGTGTGGAAGTACCTTTTCAACAGCGATTTTAAACCAAGATCCCGATGCATTATCAACATCTTGGGTGCAGCTCCCATACACTCAATAAACTTATTCAACAACCAAGCGTAAGACTCTGTATCCTCACGTGCAAGTAATCCAGCTCCAAAGTTGACGCACTTACCATGATTATCCTTCCCAGTAAATGGAGCAAATATCATACAATACCTGTATGGCATATACATTCATATTATAACCCGTGACAATAAGAACAAACATATACAGTAATGCAAAATATCTGATAAAAATACAATATCTGATATATTTTGAATTATTTTATTAACTCATTTTATTCAATTTTTACAAACGTAATATTCATAACAGAAATATACTTCGTATATTTAACACTCATATAAAAGCCGATAAAATAATACGAAGATGATAATTCGTTTATTGTATCAATTAATTAACTATACCTCGTTGCATTAAACTTACTTGTTGGTATTATATGTTGCATCAAACGACACCGCATCACCAAAACTTTATAATTTTGAACGACCACAACATCCGCCCAAAAAGCCTAGTTAAATTGGTATCCGAGTCGATAGCATACGAAAAGAAAAAGCGGAGTCTTTCTCTTGTAACCACCAAGTTTCTCAAGCAATAGTTCGAATCAATTCCAACGCAAAAGACTTAATATCACGAGACATGTTTTGAAGTCTGTCTTTGTACACCCAACATCTTCAAGATCCCCGTAAATTGCTTATAAATACGATAACTCTTCGCAAAGACCAACATTAGCTTTTGCACATTTTGCGAGAAATATTTGGTGGTCGTAATCAAGCTTTCTGTTAACTTTCATAAGATGACGATACCCATGAGGTACCATCTCATGATTATGACCCTCGATGAACTTATATATAACGTATCCAAAACCTGCATCAAATTTCAATGCAATCCGAGCCATGCAACTGGACCTACACGACGACCTCCTACGTTTTCGCTTTAAAGCCTCACAACCAGATACATTAAATTTTTTACCTTCACGAGTACATACTAAGTACCTAATCGAACATCATCGCGGTTAGGCGCTTAATGTACTATTGCGTGTGTTAAACCCACATGCAGCACCATACTCCTTATAAAAACAATCTGCCTCTTCAATAGTTCTAAAATAAATACCTATTCTTGGTCTCAATGAATCATCACATTCTGGGGTACAGATAACACCATTCTCCACAGCTACTTCATCTACGACATATTCAAAATTCGCAATTCAGACTTTTATGTTATTATGAATGTGTAATTAAAAAACATGAATACGATGTAAAATAATATGAATATCAGTGTATACTTGAATAACCATGAAGAAAATCTTCAACATAAAAATACTACAATATGAATGTATCATGAATAACACAACGGCATCGTTTATAAAATATGAATATGAATGTATCCCAACTGAATAATAAGAAGTTAAAATAATAATTTAGCAACTACATAAAATAGAAGCAAATGGAAGAAACATAACCAACCATCTACTGAAGTGTCCAT
Source organism: Salvia rosmarinus (assembly GCA_036937905.1). NCBI lineage: Eukaryota > Viridiplantae > Streptophyta > Magnoliopsida > Lamiales > Lamiaceae > Salvia > Salvia rosmarinus. The sequence continues at coordinate 51,435,584 of CM072823.1, read as the reverse complement.
CGATAATCAAATTTGTGACTAATTTGCGATTGATGTTGAAGTGATGTTGGAGTTGATGAATAAGCTAAAACATATAAACCGAATAATCCAATATAATCGGTATATATTTGGACACGATGTGAATAATCTATGCATCATCCAAATAATGCCATAATTATAGCTCTGTAAACCATTAATAACGGAACGAATACGGTTTTCAATATGAATATGCTTGTATATATATTGAATATTAAGTGCAAATATGACGAATCATGCATATACTACACATAAAATATATTTCACATCATAAAAAAATCTACCGTAACAGCTTTGATGAATAAAATATAGATCTAAAATAAATAAGGCAATAAAACCTGTATAGATATTGAACTCCATATTTAACAAATTCATTATCAGATTTAATGCCATACTAACATAATCCATAATCCCATAAATTATGCATCAAAAAGCACGGTAAGGCTACATCGTGTACCAAAATTACTTTGTTAACCTTTAAGCCCAACTATTACTATGTATTAACATATATTATCCATAACTTACTATTAATCGAACCGTATCTCTTGAAATCAACCATCATGATTGGTTCTATGTTTTATGATAATTTTGGTTCTTATTTGAACCAAATTCTATATATATATATATGTATTAGTTCATGTATATATAATTCTTAACATATATAAATGAGAACAAATAATGTCCATTAGATTTTCAAATTTAATGGCCATTTTTAAGTCTACATCTAAATTAATTATATGTATATTTCTGCATTTGCGTATCTGCATCATAATTCATGGATTGAATGTGAAGCGTTCATACTGATTTATCAAGAGTTGATATTTGTCATCATATTTAAACTATAAAAGTGCCCACACGATACCATTATACATATATAAATGTTAACGTAAAAATTATTTTTATCAGGAGAACAAAATATATGAGTTCACTGTGAAGTTGATGAATCCATAAGGAAAGTTATTGAATCCAAATAAATGAAATTTTCACCCCTCATTTGATTCGAATCCGAACGAAAATTTTAAATTTTTAGGTGCAGTAACTTTCTCATCGGATTCATCAATTTTCATAATGAATTCATTTGATTCATTGTGAATTCTTGTGGTTCTTAGTTTTAGGATAAAAATGATTCACATTTGGACATAACTCTCTCTTTATATATATAATGAGGTTCAAATAAAACTATTTTTAACGTGAAAGAATAGAGAGTAACACAAATTCGTTATCAAGCAAATGAATTCTCTATGAAAATTGATGAATCCGTTGAGAAAGTTACTGCACCTAAAAATTCAAAATTTTCGTTCGGATTCGAATCATATGATGGGCAAAAATTATAATTTTGTATACAGTAATTCTCGTCGGATGCATCAACTTTCACAGCAAATCCATTTGAATTTGATTCTATGTTTTCATGTTAAAAATGATTTTTATATTAACCCCTCTATATTGTATATATATAATTGCTAGAAAATAATATTAATAAGATCCCTAAGATTAACTTTTACATACCATTTTCTCTTGAATATAGAAAACATAAATATAATATATGTTCATCCTCCATACATGTTTCAATCCGACATCCAAACCATTCTTCGAAAATATAAATTTTATCCAAAATATTAATCCCAAAAATATAAACAATAAATGGTGGTGCGTCCTACAGCAAGTATTAAAAATGCCTAATTTGAGCTCTAGCTGTAACCCAAATGTGCATCAATAATATGAATCAGTTAAAGTTAAAGAGTGAATTAAAGATTAATGTGGGGTCATGAGATTTATCTTTAAAGACAAAATCATCATTACCAATGCAAAAAAAAGTAGGATTAAAGTAATTTAAAGAAATGATTAGTTATGAAATGGTAATGATGACACCAAAACAAAAACAATAGCTCCCTTGTATTGGGCATCAAAGGATGTCTTGCTCAGTTGCTCTCAGGTCAAACAAACATCTTTTATTTATTCGCCGCCACACCTTTTCCACCGATGTTGACTCCCCAATTAGTTTTGGCTATTACACTTGTGTTTGGCTGAGCTTATAAGTTACACAAAATAATTTATAACAGTTTATAAGTTATTTTTGGGAAGCTTATAAGTTCAACCAAACACCCTTCTTTTTAGTGCAAATACAGTTGTTTTCCCTCTTTTAATTATTTCTATTATTATCATATTATATTTATACATATGAGACATTTTTATACTTTGAGCTTTTTTATAATAAGTGCTTCCTTGCTTTCAGTGGGAGCATGGATTACCGTTGGGGTCGAAGGTCATCTCATTCATTCCCTTCACCCACCAAAAATTTAAATATATATTAATATCTAATCTCTTTCTTTATTCAATTTTTATTATGCATGCAATTTTTATTTACTCACTACACACTTAAAATGGCAGCTACATGTTTTTCTTGTCATAAAAAAAGTAATATATTGTATCATTCTCATATATTAAAACCACTAAAAATTAACTGCCAATAAATTAACAAACTCGCTAAAACAATCAGTTTTCTCTTGTCCAAATCTTGGCCAGTTCATAAAACCATAGTTTGTAAAAATTAATAATTCTTTAGTACGACTATGTTAAAATTTAAATCTCGGTGAGCTTCCATCTCTAACTTAATGTGTCATGGGTGGATGATTTGAGAAGCCTCGGTTGGGTGTTATGATCTCTTCTTTTTTTAATATTGGGATTTATATAGTAGTTTGATTCATGCACGAATATAGTATACATTAAACTTTATCTAAAGTTATATTTGCTGAAATTCAGAAGACACTTTTTAAATTATTACTTTACTAATATATTAATATCTTTCTACATTAAATAAAATTTCATGATTCGAAAACCATTTGTTTATAGAGGCTCTAGTACTTTATTGCCTACAATAATAGAGGCCAGCCACAGTGCAAAAGAGAGATCTATTGTTGGTTATTTATCACGTCACCGGATGGTCAAAATAGAATAAATGTAGAAAGGTTATTTAATTATTTAATAATTCCTGAGCATAAGATAAGAAATAGGACGTGCTATGAAGCTAGGAACTAGAGTGATTAAGTTTCTGAAGTACTCGAATTCTTTTTCCTGATATATTATGAAATTAAATTATTACAGGTGTATAGTTAATGTTTTCTCTTTCTTGGTTAATTTTGGTAATTTGCTATAAATGATTATCACCCTTCATCTCATGTTTCTGACTCGTTGATGGTGACGGGCATTGGATAAGATCATATGCAGCGAAGTAAGACATCATTTGTAAGATAGAGAATCTTGTCCAAAGATTAGCATATACGTCAAGGGATAGATGTAGAAAAATAATATAGGGGAGTTTCATCACTAAAATCATAGGAATATAAGTAATATAATATTATAATTAAATAACAAACAAAGTATCTATCTTTAAAAACTAATATCACGAAAATACGATAATTAATAAACACAAATGCATGATAACTATCCATGCAAACAAATAAGTGTAAGAAGATTTACTAAAAAATGAGAAAATAGAAGCCAACATCAAAATAAATAGATCTGAAAAAATAATAGATAAAAAGATTAATCCTAGAGAATGTACTAATATAATAGAAAATCGCAAAATCAATATATAATTCTATTAATCAAAATTAAGTCAATTCAGATGAAGAATCACGCAGGTAATTATAGTTTTTTGGATCAGACAATATGTAATAATAGATTCATATATGTTCTATCTACGTTAGGTCTTAAAAACATATAAAAATTCCAATACGTGCATAAGATTTAATCTCGTACAATTAATACTAAAACCGTCAAGTCTTTAAATTGATTTATTCTGAATTCGATCACCTAATTAAAACCGTTAAGTCTTTAATCAAGCAACAAACATACATCAATAATGATCAGTTATCTAACATAAAAAAATATCATGAATCATAAATCATAAATTGATAGGTAAATATGCTTCATAGATTAATCACATAAATTTACACTATATTATATAAATCCTAGAATCAATAAAAATTTAATTATCCATAGTAAGAATTAAACTTGAATAAATAAAGAGAAACATGATTGAAATAAATAATAAAACTAGTGTAAGAACTCCACAATGAAAATTTTTGAAGTTTGAACGGTAAACAATAAATCGATAAACCTATACTCTTGTAGGGAATTCTAAAATAAAATCTAACACTAAAAATATGAAAATGATGATGACCATGATATAAAGTTAAGAGTATGTATTTATAGCTAAAGTAGTTTTCTTGAATCCTAAAAAGAATATATATCCTAGTTGGACTATAAAAAAGTGAAAAATTTGGAAAAATCATGAAATTAGGAAAAATTCTGAATTTCTCGCACTGTTCACGGTAGTGTCCGCGATAGACTGCGGGACTTTCCTGTTTTGGTTCGTTAACTTTTATCCGAACTCCGATTTACGAATCGTTTGCACATACGGACTATTATTGAACTGTATTAATCCTGTCCATTTTTAACTCTTCAATTCATTCTCCAATTTTTTTGAAAAAATAGCAAAAGTTACCTAAGAGTATCATTTCTTCAAAATATTATGAATTAAACTAATACTCTCTGAACATGATTTCTAACATCAAATAAGCATTATAAATTTTAAAGTCGAAAATTTTAAAGAATTATAACTGCTAAACACGAAAATTTGTGTTATATCACGCACATGGTATGGTGCGGGCCTTCATACCCTTTTCGGAGGCCAATTATGGTCCATAACAGTAATGCATCACAATGAATTATTAAAAGCATAACTTTGAGTAAACTCTGATAACCGTGACGCCAAAATTAAACCCATCATAGCTACATTGTTTGAATAACATGGTTGATATAATAAATGTTAATACCTAACTATATCTAAAAGAAATGAAGGAATTGACGAGGAGCCCTGCAATATAAATCAACTCCATTAGTTAGTTATTTTTATTTTTATTTGACTGCAATTAAGTTTTTAGATACCTATTGATAAAGGGAAACCTAGCTAAATAAATAATCTCATGAAGACAGTACTTACTTTTTTATCTTTTTTTTTAGAATAATGAAGACACTATGTAAAGTCTTTGCAAGTGGCACAAAATTAGCTTTTAAGGTGCGATCGGTCTAAATTTTACACTATTGAAGAACACACGTTTCAAATAGTCGCACTGTTATTCAAAGTTTAATGCCTATTGTATAGTAATATTTTCAGGTTAATATATAACATCCCTCTATACAAAAACTTGTATTTAATTTTTTTTCGATTTGTCTATCAAAAATTTATATTTTTCTATTTTTACATCTTTTCACATTTATAATGTGCAGACTCATTCTCCACTGGCCACCAAAAATAATGCAAGCTTTTAGTATATAAATGGAATATTTATTATGTGCATCCGATGATAATTTGGCAGGTATCAATTTTTTGGACTTAGAATATGTTGTAATTAGACTCTTGTTTTTTCTTTGAAATTATTGTTATAATAAATAGGAAAAACAATGGAATATTTCTTTTTATTATTTTCTGAATAAGTTCATATATTCATTTTGTTGGCGAATAAGTGTATTATTTGGATATGAGTTTTGTTCCAATATGAATGCGCAATAATGCCAAACTTGCCATTTTATCTTTATCTCTAACACATATTCTTTATTTTTTGTGTTTCTTAGTACAATTGTTCATCATTAATTAATAGATGAGTTTTAATAGTTAAGAACACTTACTCGAAAACGAAAGGAGTATAAAGTATTTTGTTCCAATATAAATGTGCAATTTCACAATTTCAAGATAAAATAATGTCAAAATTTTCATTTTATCTTTATCTCTAACACATTCTTTCTTTTTCTCTTAATAACTAGGTAATAATAATAAAATTGTCCATCATTTTAACTGATAAAAACACTGATTGAAAAACGAAAGGAGTATAAAGTAAAATGAAAGGGCAAGTCTATGTGTATCCATTTGAAATAAATGAATATGTTGGATTCCACCTTAAAACTGACAAGATGAACAACTTTATTAAAACCAGTCGGCATGAATCCGGAGGAGAAAATCTAAAAGTCAAAACGAACACTCATAAAATTGTTTAAATCTTGAATAAATACACCCTCTATACCATCACTATCTTACAAATTGAAATGTGAGACAGGCCTAAAATGCTCAAGCCCAAAGGAATATCTAGAGTTGTTAACGGTTCGGTTTGATTAACCAACCGATTTTTCGATGTGGATCGAACCGAATCGTTTTAAATTTTGGAAACGAAACCGATCGGTTTTAAATTTTTTGGTTAACAAAAAATAAATAAAATGATAATTAAAATAAAAAATAATAATTAAAACTGATACTTATTATAAATAAATAAAATATTTAACAAATAATTAATAAAGTAATTTAAATTTGATTTTAATAATTTTAATTAATTAATTAATAATGAAAAAAAAACCATTTTTCGGTTCCGAACGTTCGGTTATCCGATAACCAATAACCGATTTTTTTCAACTTTGGAACCGAAACCGAATCGATAACCAAATTTATCGGTTTTCGGTTAACCGAATTTATCGATTTCGGTTCGGTTTCGGTTCTAACCGAAAACCGTTTAGACACCCCTAGGAATATCTGTAAAAACACCCACTACTTGACTTTGTAATCTGTAAAAATTCATAACTAAAAATAATATCTGAGCGCATCTGCATATTATCCTAATTCCTAAATAAACATATAAACTAATCAAATAAAATTTGGATCTACATATATCATATATGAGTCTCTTTACCAAGCCTCAGGCCACTGTAATATGCATAAATTCATATCATAATACATTCATCTCGAGTTTATTCCGATAAACTTTTGTTTTTTTGAATTCGAGCTGCATTCGACTTCAATACATCGAAAAAACCAAACTGTCAAAACAAATATTGATCGAATGAGGAATTCGACTATGATTACCATTGAACAATTTTTTACCCATTAGTAAAAATTGTCATATATTCCCTCTATTTTGTATAAATGTTTACAATCATCAAATTGTATATTTTAAGAAAATAGAGAATTTTACTTCTATATCTTATTAATTATTATTAACAAATGTAAACCAATAATTTATTATGAAGTTCTAAAAACATTAAATAAGAATAAAACAGAAAAAAATACAGTAATTTTAATCTTGAATTACAAACTAAAACATTTATTAAAAATAATAAATAAAATAAAAAATAGGACTTATAAAAAAGCAGAGATGGTAAAAAATTTGTGCGTTTTTCGAAAATTGAAAAAGAAAAAAGTAGTAAAAGGGTGGAGGCTCAAATCCTAAAAGCGGACGCGACCCTTGCACCTTGGGATGTGCTAAATCTACTACTGCTGCAAGTAATTAGGGGACACCCTGTGCTTATTTTCACATTTTGAATGCCTTGATTTTCACATATTGCCTTCATTCTATTCGTTTTATACTATTTAGAATAAATAGTTACTAGGCCCACTATATAAAAAGAAAAAGAAAAAGAATCTCGTCATATATTAGATGGTATGCGGTAGAAATAATTCTTTTGTTAAATAATAAATAATTGTAAAATTATACGATGAAGAGCAACGTCTTAAAAAATAAAGTGATATTTTTTGTGAATATGAATAAAGTAATTATAATATATTTATTATGGTGAAGATAATAATATTTAAATTAAGAATGGTAGATTGAGGGTGTTGATATTTTTGAAAATTGAAAATATAAATTTTTGATAGACGAAGCGAAAAAGATATTAAATATAAATTTATGATAGATTTTTAGAATAAAATTTGAAAATTCGTTTTTTCCCTAATGAAACAAAGCAAATATAACTACCAAACATAATTAAATTATATTTTCAACCCTCAAATTGAGGCTTCAATAATAATATTCCGAATTCCAACTTTTCACAAAACCTGATTTTTATAAAATTTTAACAAGTGTGCGATTGAAATCCAACGTGAAATTTTCACTTCAATATGAAAATATTATATGAATATGTAATAATCAACATTAGCTTAAAATAATATTTTCTTCCTCCCACTCAATACAATATGTATCTTTTTGAGGGTAAACTTAAATATTCATTTTTGTCAAAATGTATATAGCTTATAACTAATTCTAAAATTTATTATACTATATGTCTATTTTATTAATTTAATATATATTCTGTGTAAAATATAATATGATTTTCGATATCATTGTGTTTTTTAATTAAAATAAGTGAATTTTAAAGTTTAAAATGGAATATAAAGTCTTCGATCGATCGAAAATAGTGTAAAGACTTCAAAAATATTAGAATTACACAAAAAAGTTTGATATTCCAATGAAAAATCTTATTTTCGATGATTGGAGACAATAATTTCACAATCGGAGACAGATTTTCATGATCGAAAATAAAATTTTTACTATCGAAAACAAAGTTTTTCATTGAAATCTCACGTTTTTACAATAATTTTAATATTTTTGAAGTTTTGATCTTTATCATTACACTATCTGCTATCGATCGAAGAGATTATTCAATTTTTGATTTAAAATATATTAAATTAATAAAATGAATATGAAATATAGTAAATTTGTAAAATGGATATGAAGAATACATACTTTAAAAAAAATATGTATTTCTATATAATTTCATATCTTTTTTGAATTATCGGATTTAAATTGATCTGTTTCATTTTTAAAAAATAATTATTTTTTCAAAAGATATAATAAATATCTATTTTTTATCAATTATTTTATATCATTCTTTAAAATAACTGTGTTAATTTTTGTGTTAATTTTTGTAAAGAATTATAGTGAAAAGAAATGAATCTATCTTGGATTTTATTAAATCGAATAGAATATTTGTTTTAAGTCAAAAAATAAGTGTACATTTCGACGTAAAACTCTTCTTCCTCATCTCCATCCCATTGCTCGCCGTCACCTCGCCGCACCACCGGAACTCTGACGGAATCGTCGGTGTGGCGCCACCTATCTGACGGAACCATTGGTAATCAAATGTATAAAAGCGAATAAGCAATCTCAACCAAAAAACTCCGACAAATCATCTCGAATTTTTGTAGGAGTGAAATACCTTCCAGTTTTAGAAAGAAATCTTGATCCTCAATAAGTTATTTCAGAAGTATTCCAGAAAGAAATAAAAAATAAAAAAATCAGTTAACAAAGTACTACTTTCAAATTTCAATAAACATACATACATACATACATCATTCGATTATCCATTAACAACCAAAATTCAGAAATTAAACAAAACAATAGTTTCCTTATAGCCAAAAGAAGCCAACAAAAATTAGAAAGCAGAAATCCAGCGTTTAAAAAAGAGAGAAAAAACTTCAGTTATTGATCGAGCGCATTAGGGCCACTGCAGTAATTCAAAACGTGGTTCCAAACCCACTGAACCAAGAACCGCCGTCGGATTCCGTTCATGTTATACGTGGCACCATCCTTGCCGTTTAACATCTGCCCCGTATACGACCCTCCCCCGCCCGTCCCGTAAATGCCCTCGCACAAATCCGCTATTTCCACGGGGAAAACCGGGTCCTGACCCGCATACCAAGCGTTAACCAACGGATTTGTAGACAGCTCCGCTATCTCGTGCGCAATCACGCTTATCATCCCGTCCACCCCGATGTCGCCGTTAGGCGACTTAACGGCCTTCAGCCCCGGGATATAATCCGGTACGGCGAAGGGGTAGGCGCACACGCCTGGGCACAGCTTAGCGGAGTTCCCCACCCAGGCGTACGGTAGCGTGTACCCGACAATGGAAGGGAAAGTAAAGTAGTGAAAGCCGCACACATTGTTGCAGAAATCCTGCACGTAGACGTCGCCTGACGTCAGCAGGAGGTAGACCCCGCTCTTCGGGTTGACAGGCAGCGGCCGGGTGGAGGCGGAAACCGCCGATTTGATCACGGACTGAACGGAGAGGCGCGTGAGCGACTTCCCGTGGGAGTAGAAGCGGTCGTTCTTCTGCTCGCCGACGTGGACGGTCCCCGATATATTTTTGTCGGTTTGATCGGTGTAGAGGCGCACGGTTTTCCACCAGCCGGCGACAGAGGGAGGCTTGGAGTCGGCGGCGGAGATGGAGTCGATGAATTCGCGGATAATCCTTTTTTGAGAGCTCTGCCACGTGCCGTACCAAATTGGGTAGACGGTGATGTTGGCGGTGAGGACGGGGCCCATGTGGTATTTCAGGTGGACGAATTCCGACGAGCCTTCGTATTTTTTGGAGCCGCCGTAGAGCAAATCGGTGGAGTTGGGATTGGTGTTGGGCCATGGCCGCCAGCATACGACGGGGGAGGCGAAGAAGATGGAAAGGAGGAGCGGGGCTAGGGCTAGGCTTAGCGCAGCTGTGAGTGATAGCGGCGGCGGTGGCAGTGGGGACATGATTACGGTGACTGAGGAGTTGTGGAGAGGAACTGGGAGGGTTTGGTTGGAGTGTGAATTGGGATTGGATATATAGTGATGAAAATATTTTGCATGTGCGAACAAAAAAAAAGGACAGTGGGGATTAGTGGGTAATGGAGGACAGATGGATTCTTAAAAAGTGTAGGTGGAGCCGTGGGGCCCGCGATGGTATGATTGTGCATTTCGCCGATGGTGACGTGCCTGGATCCGATTCGTTCTTCTTTTTTGGGGAGGGTCTGAGGGGTATTGCGGGTTTTGGAATTCGAGTACGCCTTTTTAATTGAAAAGACTGCTAATTTTGATTTTGAACATTTATTTTATGATATTTGAGGTGATTCATTTTATGAACTGTTGTTTAGATGGTTGATAAAAATACAATAATCAAAATTGAACCGAACTAATTACTCTGAATCTTATACAGGGATTGATCCGGTTCGATTTAATTATTAGCACACCTACAGTACATATTTTACTTCAATATGTCAAAGATATGATGAAAGATTAATTGGTGGGAATAAACTCATAAATTAGTTGGTGGACTAATATTTTAGAGA